>CM067222.1:15821379-17021379 GCA_034190945.1 Octodonta nipae
TTTTTTAAATTCTAATTAAAATCAATAAAACAAGTGATTTGCGCAACCTTTGTTTCCACAGTAGTTTTTATAATGGATAGAAATATATGAGCAAAAAAACGTTTTTTTTAAGTTTTTTAAAATTTTATAGAAGATAACTATTAATTCGTTATTGTGTTTAGAAGTAGCATTTAAATTAACCATTTGCATTGACCAAAACTACAAGATTGGATCAACCAAAACCCAACAAAAACCAGAAAAAGGAAAGCATTTTTGCCTATTTCTAACAAGAGTTAGTGTTAAGTATTAGTTTGTAATAAAATGTGGATTTATTAAAATTCCCTGCAGTAGCATAAATAAGTGACTATAAATTCATATTTTTTATAACTTGATTTAAGTATCATTGCTTCCTCCACAGTCTTTTATAGATTCAATAAATGTTTTCCCAAAATTATTAACACGGATTCAGTATAGAATTGTGAACGGAGCACGGAGTCAAGTTGCATTACCTAGACTGTCAATCAAACTATTTGCGTCAGTGTTTTATGTTGTATAACTTGTTTAAGGAAGACCATAGGGTCAACCGCTAATTCATCCGATCACTCTGATTAATTAACCTATTCATAGTTGACGATTTATTTATAAATTGTCATTGGTCCACTATGTTATTGTTTTCTTGTACAAAACTTTACTAACTGATTTCTGGGTGAATTACCGTTTACCTACATAAACTATAATCACAGTTACTGTGTATTATCTATAAATGTGGCCAAATTCATTATAATTATTTTTGTAACGACGACAAAAAGTGCATATGTTCTAAAGATTTCCCAACAAATAATTTATTGCAGACTGAATGTTCGGTAGATATATAGTAGTAATTAAACCGATAATATGCAGTCGTAAGATTAAACCCTCAATCAATTTAATATAGAAAACTTATTATTGGCTGAAAACTTGTAGGATAAACTTCAGATACAAGCAATAACTATTCATAGGATTGATGAAGCTCCACTACAACTTCAAACTACGAAAGCCCTCAAATACTCTCCCTTTGTAATCAGCAGTTATTGGGGGTTGATCGCTTTCGCTAATGGATTTATTACCAAGATTTGAGACTTAAGAGAAGTTTCCTTATTTAATAATGATGTATCATATTTGTTGACAATTTGGAAGCTTGTCGAAATTATCTTTAAGGCAATTGTAATTAACTATCGAATTTAACAAGTTATTGAAAACTATAGTGTGTAGATTAAGATCGCGTTTTCAGTGGTAATTAATATAAAGAAAAATAAAAAATAAATTTTAGGGCAGTGGAAATTATGTGAAAATGAGCAAATTTAATTTTTTCTTTCGCTTTGTCTCAGTTGCCACTGAGACAAGGTCTGATTTAGACCGTGAAAGTTTCGAAGTTTCAAATTTACAGAAGACAACTAAGACTCTCGGCTGCTCTTATGTTCTGGAGAACTCCTAGAAAAGTGTATAAATACATAGAGCCACGGGAGAATTCATCACTATTCGATTGCCATATAGTCAATATCAGCTGTTCAAGATAAATTGAAAATAGCTCTGTGGATAGAAATTAAAGTAGTGGAAATAAATTAGACTGTGTTTTTAAATAAATTTAAGCAGTAAACTGAACTCGAATGTGAAAATTAAAACACACACCTATACCTAAAAAAATACAAATACACCTATACCTGTCACTTTAGAAGTGGGAAATAAATAGATCAACAGTGGTTAAAGCGGTGATTTTGGACTATTTGAAAGTGACAGGCTTAAAAAAAGAACTGGAGAAAATTAGTGGTAAGAAAAGTGAATTAATACACCGGCTACGAGATGCCCTAATAAATGAAGGTAACGATCCCGATAATTATTTGTTTGAAGTTTCTAGTTATGGAGACATGAGTATGCGATTAAAAAAATTGAAGAAAATTTAAAAGAAACTTTACAAGAAACTCTAAAACGCTAGGGGAAAAATTGCAAGACATATTGCTAGAAGATACTAAAACCCTATAAGACAAATTGCTACAAAATTCTTAAATCTTGAAACAGGTCTTAGAAGGAAATTCTAAATCCCTAGAAAAAAATTTTAAAAGCATGGTACAAACAAATTCAGAAAGAGATAATTGTCGAGAATTAAGCTCGGATGGAAGAGCTGAAGGGGACAATGGTCGAAGAGTCGAAGCAGATGACAGACAAAAATGAAAAGTTGATAGAAGACCTTAAGCAGACAATTGTCGAAGAGCTGAAAGAGACGACAGACAAAAACGAAACGCGGATAGAAGAGCTAAAATTGATAATAGAGGGTGAAAACAGCAAAATAAAAGAACAGGTATTCACAATACAATGGGGAGAAACACAATCAAAAACTGAAAGCAGAAACAGTAGTGGATTCGAAAATAGGCTTCGAAGAGACAAGACATAAAATGAAACCTCCCCGATTTGATGGAAAATCGTCATGAACTAAAAGCTAAAGGGATGGTCGACAGAGGAGAAAGCAATAGCATTAACCCCTGCCTTAAAAGGGAATGCTACATATATTTTGCAAACGTTGAATACCTGAGCAAGAAGTCTACGAGAAACTGGTCAAACATTTAGACCTGAGTTATGGACGGACCCATTTGGAGCACGTTTACCATTCTCAACTAAAAAATCGCCACAAGAGATCAAATGAATCCTTACCAGAGTTTGAATCTGATATTGTCCGTCTGGTTCGCCTTAGCCATAGGACTGCGGTAACCAAATCATTTATGGAATTAAAGAACATATATAAGAAAATTGTCAATGGCTGACATGCGTATCGCCTGCGGCCTTTCTAATGGTAATTCCCTATTAGCATCGAGAAGATATCCTGCAATGTATCCTCAAGGAGTAGACTAAGAGAAACAGGTAGTTTCAAACTTAGAAAACATGATTGTGGGTGCCACGGGGATATTAGAACACTAGAATTATAAGAAGCTGTTTAATTTAATTGACGACATCAGCATTAGGAAAATTGATTTACTTATTTAGCTAACTGTGATCATATTTGCCATCGTATTTGCCATCTTAAGGCAACAGCTATTATATCCATATCATGTACAACTAGCATATTTTATTCACGTACGAACCAAGTATTTCCACGGAAGACATTATTAATAACCACCTCAACAACATGGGCGGAAGACAATCCTCGTGCTATCGTTTATTTGTAATAAAATAAAATTCTCTTAGTTACGTCAGAAATCAAATATTATGTATTGTCAAATATTTTAATTTACATCTCAGAATTGTGCCCCCTTTTTTATCCGTAGTTTCTTAACCATTGACAACGGGGTCTGATCTAGAACCCGAAACGATTGGAATATACAGCAATTTTCTTTGAACTGTGGTGTTATTTCCCAAGAAGTACTTAGAAAATAATAGCATCTTGAATCACTGAAGAATTGTTTGTTTTTACGGTACACAAGAATTTGATTAATTTTTTAGACAAAAACAGTGGTAGATACAAAAAAATGCAGAAAATTAAAAAGAATGCAAAGTCATAAGAGATTCATTTACAATTTTTGTCAATTGCCAGGGGCGTACTGAAAAAAAAATGTAGGGACAGAAATCACACGTGACCCCTGATAAGATGCCACTGCTGGAGATTTTCATGACCATTTCGGTGAAATTATGAAGACTTCACACAAAAACATTAAAAATTAAAACTTTAGTAGTTGAAAAGGTCCTTTCAAATTTTAAGTGGCAATCCTAAGGCAACTTTGTTATAAGATTCGCCATATGTGATCATACAATTTTGTACAATCAGTGATCGCATTAAAATCATAAGGAATAACCTAGGAATACCTTATGAACTATCCCAATATTTGGTTGTTCACAAGGACATGACCATTAGCAATCAGAAACGATGAAAGGTAGTAGCGATACAATCGTCTTCATTTATCAGAACTAGAATAGAATTTTCTAGTTTTCGTTTCGTATTGAGTTATTTGTCGTGTAATATAACTGAATTTTTAAATTATATTTTATGACAAAGGTCCCAAGCATATTCACAAATTTTGGAATTTTCAAACTGTCGTTTTTTAGTGTAATTTTTGTGTTCGTTTATTCGATCATTTAGAAGTCTAGAAGTATCTCCAATATAAAATTTATTATTTTCACAAGAAATTTTATAAATGCAATTTTTTTATTGTGATAAGGGTCTTTTTCAGTTTTGTTTATGATATAACTGATTTTAGGGTATCTCTTGTACATCGGTAACAAAGCGTTTGCGGACATATATTCATAGGAACTGTTCGTAATAAAATGAATCGAGGAAGCACATCTTGTAATAGCACTTATTCATTCACTTACTGTATTATGCAACGAAATGTATACATGATGATTCGATGATGGTACACTCAAACAAGTTCGTGCAAACCTATTGTATTTATTATGTGAATTATACGAAAATTCAGCCGGTAGGGCTCACAAAGTATAAAGTTATTCTCATATACGGGATAAATATCTATATTTTGTTACGGTATAAAATATATTCGTTGGATAATTTTATTTAACTGCTGTTATAATAGCTGTCACTTATAGTTGCACACACTGAAGTTAATTATGGCTTTGTGTCATATAAGGAAAAATATATATACAGATAACAAATGGGATAATAAATATATACTAGATTAGGAAAGAGTTGAATTCTGTACTGGACACAATACGTTTCTGCAGTTTTATTTGCAAAACTTCAAATATGGTGGTATATAAAAAAAATTAGTTTGTATATTGTAACGGGCAACCTGCTGTCAGTAAATCGGTAAATTTAAACATTTTCGAATTCAAAAGTTGTCAAAGAAATCTGCGCATTTTCAAGTTCTGGCGAAAATTAATATTTCCTTGTTAACAACTTTCAGAAACAAAGTTAACGAAATTGAGTTAATTATATTTTCTCCTGAGAGGTAATTTTAAACATTTCGTCGAAGCAGAGAAAGAGTGTTGCTTTTAACCTTTAAAGTTTCTTGCAGTCAGTATTTCTGAGAAATAAAGTTACGTCTAGTTTGGTTAAATATGACTTCAACTGCAAAAAGACGATTTTCGTAACAAGGAAGAGGAATTTCTAATTTATTTTTAGTTATTTATTTAGCATTTATATAAACAGTGGAAGTTAGCTTAGCGCAATCACGGTAGAAAACACTGAGAAATATTTAAGCAATATATTCGCTTCTGCTCCAGATTTGCATAGTATACAGGGTTAATACAACGAATAGATAACGATTTATGACTTCAGTGAAAATTACCCAATTTGGTGTAGAGGCGCAAGTCACAAAAACATTTCCAGTATTGCCACATTTATAGATCACTAGAGGTCGTCCACTGGTCGAAATTCGTCCCTATTTCATGAAATTGTAAAAAGTATATTTTTATAAGGAATACAGTAATGGAGAAATCGGAGAAGTAAATGTAATAATCAATGTTGTTCACTCATATTGACAAATCTATAGACATAAAGAAAATAACAATGTAATCAAATATCGGTATTCGAAATATTTTTGACAAATGAATGACCCTCCAAATTTTTGGCTGGAAGATTTTTCTTTGCAACCTAAAAGTTTTCGTCATTTGCTGTTTCAATCAAGTTCAGGAATATTAAAGAAAAGAGATGCCAATAACCCTATGAGAACTTGAATATTTAATACGTTATCTAATGTCCGCTGTCTGACAATTTTTTACACAACACCTTCGGGAAGGTTGTGAAAATAATATATTAATCAAATAATTAAATTCTCATTAAAAACAGCATATTTTATGTGGAAATTAGTGCAACGCGTCCGAAAAATCAATACTAATCTACAACATTGACCAATTGAGTGAGTGAGTGACACAGGAGAAAATGGGACCTAATTGTTTTGTCTTTGCCTATTTATATATCTCTACAAATAGGAAATCTTAATTAAACGAGCTCATATCTTTGTTTTTTCAACAATCTGTAATGGAAATAATCCATAGATGCAAAGAATGAAATATTTAATTAGACCATCTGTGAAACTTTGACTAATATATATATATATATATATATATATATATATATATATATATATATCACTTAGGTACAGTAACTCTGTTTTTAAATTTATGCCTCCGACTTGTCTGCAGTATGATTGATACTGCGCAATATATTGCAAGAGCACACCATTCTTTGGAATGTTTTACGTCCATTCATTGCTAAGCTATACTATTTTTGATATTTCCAGATATTTGACCAACATATATGTCTGTAAAGTTGTTGCAATTCATAATAACACACTATGCTTGATTTATTTTCACTGGTCGTTTCGCGTTTTGCCCTTATAAGATGGTAACAGTTTTAATCAATCTTCTAAAAATTAACATATTGCTAAAATTTTTACAGCTTTGATGAAATTTGACAAAATACTGTATATTGCATTGAATTGTCATCCATATTAATTTTGTGTTACTGGAGATTCAATTTCGCTATATTCAAGTATTATTTCATGGTCTTTCAGACGACTTTTTCGTTTTTTACTGTGCTCTGTCTTTAGTTTTTCACGCCAAATTAGAAAAGTTTTTAAATGTTAGATAATTTTTAAGCTCTAATTGTTTGTGGAAACTATCGGTATAGCTTCCAGTGTACATAAAATAGTTGCTGGTAGTATAAATCTTTAAACGTTGTGAATGTTGTTGGTCAATTTGACAATAAAATATGCATATTTGACTTTTAGGAATGAAAGCGTCCATTGTCCCAGTGAATTGTGTAGTCAGAGACAAATGTTCGTCGAGTATAAAATCGGACAATAAACTTATAAATTATATAACAACTAAACTATATAAAATGTTCGATATCTGCATTTTTCTGCAACCACAGTCCCCGAAAAATAGTACCAAAAATCAGTACCAAGCTCGTTTTGTTTGTATACCAACCTATTTAAATGAAAATTTTTCCATTTTTGCGGTGCTATTGGTGTCACATTCTCCCGGCCTAATAGAAAATTCAGTGACAAAACATCAAGCTCTAAACTGCTATTTGGTGCGATTATACACAGGGTGTTTAGTTATAGCAAACAAAATAACAAAGTAATAGAAGTAGTTGCTTATATATGATGATTGAAACATAGGACGAAGTAGAATGGTAGTTACAGAAGGCAGTTACATACATTATGGTGGTCCATAGGCAGCCGTATATACAGGATGGTTGGAATATTGGGTGGAGTGGACGTTTGGTGGTTTAAAAATGTTGGAAAAAATCTGGAATTAAAATTGTATAGGGTGATTAAGAAACTGTTATATGATGTGGCCATAAACAAATCATATATAGGCTGGTTGAAATATATGCTGGAATTGAATTATATTTATACAGTGTTTCATAGCCAATAAGAAGTTCCATATAGTGTGGAGAGGAATTAATGTTATACAGGCTGATTATACAAAATTTTAAAAATAAAATAATTTATAGGGTAGCCCACAAGGAGTTATATACGATTGAAATATAGGCTGTATTTGACTCCTTAAATATGGGGTGGATTCTACTCCGTCCTATAATTTACAGAAGGCAGCTAATAAATTTAAGGTTGTCCGTAGGCAGTCGTATGTACAGGATGGTTGGTACATAGGGTGGACTGGAATTACCTATAGTTTTACAGGGTTGTCAAAAAAAGTTGAAAAAGGGTTACATGGCGTGGTCCATAAGGCATAAACATATTTTGTGCTTATTAAGTCAACGCATACTAGTACATTTTCTTCGTAAACTTTTACATGTCATTGTGTATTGTTGGGGCTTTCGATGTTACATGGTCCTGTCTATTAAGGTTATAAATACAAAATAAAACATAAAGAATAAATCCTACCTGAGTTCAGAACACTAAAAAGTTGAAAATAAAACATTTAAAAAATATACAACAGACTACCACCTATAATTAAAAAACTGAAAATAATAATAACAAAATACAACTGTAGCAAATAAATAACACATTCAATGTTGTTAGGTACCTACCCAGGAAGTAAAAAATGTAAACATTCAAAAGTGCTCATTCTGTACAAATTAATTATCTACCAATCTAGTCTATTTTTGAATCGGTGCCAAGCAACAATCAAGATTGATGAAGTAGTAGATAAGTAGGTACTGAAATATTTTAGATTTGCTTGGCACAGACTTCAAAAATTTACTAGATTGGTAGGTAATTCACTTGTACCGAATGAGCACCTTTTAATATTTACATTTTTTACATCATTGAATGTGTTATTTGTTTGCTAGAGTTGTATTTTGTTATAATTATTTTTAGCTTTTTAGTTATAGGTGGAAGTCGGTTACATATTTTTTTTAAATATTTTATCTGCAATTTTAAATGAGAACTCCACCATAAATACATAGAAATAAAGACTAGTCTAAAGTATAGAGGGAATCTCTGCAATGACATTCTTTTGTAAATCAGATTCTTCTCAGGACTCAATTACTTCAACTCTCAAAGATCGTAACAGTATCTGAACTATACCAATAACTTCATATTTAATTCAGTAGCTAACACTAGACATGAAATATTTTTTATTCCCTTTCACGTTACAAAATCCGCTCTTAGAGCCTCCATTATCTCGTAGAAGAGAGAGAAAGAGATAGAGAAAGAGTGAGAGATCGAGTTAATAACCCAGACTGCGTGGATATCTTGAACGATTGGAAATATCAAAAGTGACATGATATTTGCTTTTTCCACAGCAAAACGAAAAGCTAAGCAGTCTCTCGTTTTATCAAATTTTATGAGGCCTCCTGCAAAGTGTCTACCCCCTAATAGTGTTAACCACTCAGCGTTAATGTGCACAGCGAATGGTGAAGAACTTTTTGCCGATTATAATGAAAATTCTCGGCAGGGCATTAACGTCATGAATCGCCTAATGTGAACTGTTATTAATTTTTTAGTATCGAATAGAGCTTTCGATCGATGGGTGCTGACGTAAGCAGTTATGACCAGTGCGTTTTATGTTCATATCGACAAATCAGAAACTTTTGAATATTTCATCAACGAATGCACGCAACGCTTTTGTGGTAATAGTCCACGTGGGCGAGGAATATTACTTCCCTATGTGGTTTTACATATTAATGAATATAAAATTAGTCTATTTTTGTTTTGGTGTCATTTTAAATGATATGTTTAACAGGCTTCAAAAAATTGAGGTTCTTAATTCTTATGTATATATGTTTTTTATGTGTTTCAGCGAGTACTCGAAATCGGCTCAAGAAATTAGGATCATTTAAACTAGAGTATGTTAAGAGATCTCGAAGTAGTCTAATATTTTGTTCAAGGTCATAGCTTATACCAAAAATCGGCAAACTTTTTAACCTTTGGTTCTATCTGGAACTAATGGTAATAATTTTACAATAGAATGTAATTCAATCAACTTAAAGCGTCGGGTTATAAATTGGTCTTTATATACATTGTGTCTTCATAAGTTGGAATGTTTAGAGAAATAGTTATTTTTTATAAAAAGATTTGCAAAGTCTGAAATGTATACTGTAATCATTACATGTAACTTTCTCAACTTTATGCGAGGTTTGTCTGAATTTATTTAAAAGTATATTTGTTTATAATAATACCTAAAATTGTTATCAAGCAGAAGAATTAAAAACTGCATCTAATTAGGCAATATCATTAAAATTGTATTACAAATATACATGTCACTTGTTCAACTATAAAAATATCAATTTTGCTTAAAATGAAAGTCCTTTATGTTTTATAATAATCCTATATTAAAATTGTATAATGAATATATTTCTTACCGAAAATACTGATTTATTCAATAATTTCAATGAGATATTATTAATGAATGTAATTTGAATTAAATCAAAATGCCGGATATTTAACAGACCTAAAAAAATGTCAAAATTCTCAGGTAGCCTACAATACAGAGGGTCAATCTAAGTTGGAATTATATGCAAAACTTTCTCAAAACATATAAATATTTACAAACAAGTCAAAATAATGAATGTTGCTTAAAAGTAAAACACCTTATTTTTGGCAGTATCGAAAACGTTAACTAGATTAGAAAACTGCATCCAATTAAGTCATTACCTCACTAAATTTTGTAAAATAAATACAATAATAAAAAAAAGAAGACCAAAAAAAGGACCTTTAAAGGGAAATAAATTGTTTTCTGCAAGAGTACCTACTTTTATTGAAATCCCTCTCAAGTTAAGATGAAAATAATTTGAGATTATGAGTTGCAGTTTGCAACTTTCCTGTTCAAATTGACACCAACTTTAGAAAAAGTATTTAACGTCCCCAAAATCTCTATAACCCCAAAAATTGGTTGCAACAGAAACAAAAAAAAACAAAATTAAATTGTGCCTAACATTTTTCTCATTGTCCCCAATTTTTTTGTAGAAACAAAATTACATGAGTCAAAATTGCTAATAAAATTTACCCCCAAATCTTAATTGCCCAATAATTTTTGCAAGGTGTTTAAAATTTTTGTACCCCAAAATAAATTCCCAAAAATTTGCCCCAAATTTATAATTGACCCAACAAAGTTTTCAATGTCCCCAAAATTTTTCTAGTATCAAAATTAGCTCCAACAAAAAATAATTACCTCAAAAATTAGTCATAATTTAAATGGCTTCAACAATTGCTTCAACGTCCCCAGAATTTTTGTTCCACCAAAATACTCCTCATTAGTTCTTACTTGTTTTTCAGTATGCTAAATAGCGGGTAGTCAGAACAAAAATGTACAGTTTAGACAATTTGGTTGAATACGATCATTAGAGTCAAACAAAATAAATTCTAATCTGGGTAGGCAACAATAGTGTTAGACAAAAATATATTTTTCCTGTTATTTATTTACATAAATATTAAATAGACGTTAAGTCTGTGATTAATAATATGAAATATATTAGTATAATTTAGACTAACATATAGAGGGCTTGTCTTATCTGATATCTAGTTTACCGAAATTATTTGATTATAAAGCAGACTCAATTTTATTTTAGCTGGCCAGAAAACCAAAACTGAGAATTTAATTTAAAAAATTCTTACCTCCAGGATTCACGTTCCTGGGTTGAGGTGATGGTGTAACAGTTGCTCCCGATGAACGTCGAGATCTGAAATAAAAACACATCGTTTAAGTAACACAATTTTATGTTCTATCGTAAAATATTAAACTCCAAATTTTTCGTATATCAATTTAAAGTATATAAATTTTGCAATTTGTCTAGTAAATATGCTCTCATTTTCAAATTTCTATATGAGGGACTGAATACGAAAATGCCTCAAAGTAATTTCGTGGATTTCAAAATATTAAATTTATGGTGACCTGTTAATATAAAGATCATTTAAATTATTTCAAACGGATATTTGGAATAGTTTCCCGGAGAATTGCCGTGAGAATTTTACCGTAGAGTAGAGACATCTATGAAGTTATCACGGCTTGTAATATTTTGAAAAATAAATCAATGCGAAAAACTAATCCATAATACTTAGATTAGTAATCAATGTCATTCCTCACGATCAAGTTTATTTTTATTATTGATACGCTTTTAACTTTCTTTCTAACTTTCAACGTAATTTTCACCAACTTAAAGAAGAACAATTAAGTTGAAAATTGGCAAACGTATCAAGGGCCGATGACAATACAGTTTTTTAAGTTGAATTTTTCGGTTTGTTGTCTTTTTGTCACTATTCTTGCCTAAATACAAAGTCCTCTGTTAACTACTGCCATCTAGTTGGCAGTAGTAGAACTTGCTGTAATGAAATGGAATAGTTACGCAAACATGAAGTAAACTTTTTAATTATAAATCAAATAGACATCATTATGATACTTAGAAAATAGTTATAGTTTTTAAAAAAAATACGCTTTAATGGCAAACTGAACTAAAGAGCAGAAAATAAAACATTTAAAAAAATATATAACCGACTTCTACCTATAACTAAAAAGCTAAAAATAATTATAACAAAATACAACTCTAGCAAATAAATAACAAATACAATGTTGTTAGCTACCTACCCAGGAAGTAAAAAATGTAAATATTAAAAGCCATCTTATAGTTTTATTTTACTAATAAGTTTTAAGGGAAGCCTTTTATAATCTACTGTCTGAATTTTGAGGCTCTATGGATTGGACGATAAAGGGCAAAATAGGTCAAGTTTTAAATTATAAATTATTAAATCTGTTATTCAAATTATTTAAAAATACAAATAAAATATATTTTTCAAAATTTAAATAGTGTAGTTTCTAAAATGGGAATTAAGTCGATGTTTAATATCTTTGCTAATATATTTTTAACAAATGATTTAAAAATAAAATATATTTGTAATTCACATAATGAGCCTTTTATTTGATATATTACATGATGCGTTTTTATTTTCCATTTAATTGTATAATTTGTCCCTAAAATTACTACGGGGGTTTTCTAATAATTTTTCTTAAACATTTCAAGTGAGCCCCAGTACCCCTAATTATTTTCAAAATTTTAGGTACTATGGTTTCAGAAATAAAGCGAGAAATGAGAATGTTTTATATCTGTATGTTAATATCTTGTAAACAATTAATTTTAAAAATATGAAAAATATATATTTGTATTCTTCATAATGAGCTCCTTCATTTGTTATACCGGGTGCTTCAAAAAAATGTATACACACTTTAAACTATTGTAGTTTTCCCGCTCTACAAGGCTAATGTTATAGTTCTTCGCCAGGTGCCAGCATAATCGTCCCTCTATGTTATATTATCAGTTGGAATTTGTAATATCAACATGGAGGACGTACGTTTGAGTTTTGAAGAACGTAAGCAGGTTATTAAGTGGTACTGGAAGTTTGAGAATGTAAATGAAGTTCAAAGACAGTGGAGAAGGGAGTATGATACAGAACCATCTTCAAGATTAACAATTACACGCATACGAGACAAATTCGAAGTTCATGGAACAGTGTGTGATGTGCATAAAGGTCATTCAGGTCGGCCTCGAACAGCTACAAGTGATGAGTCATCAACGGCAGTCTTGGAACTGTTTCAACGCTCTCATAACAAATTTTCAAGGCAAGGGGCACGTGAAAGTGATGTAAGTGCTAGCAGCGTGCTACGCATTCTGAAGAGAGGCAAGTATCGTGTTTACATTCCAAGGCTGGTGCAACAGCTAAATGACGAGGATCCTGATCGAAGGTTGCAATTTTGTGAATGGATTCAGGAGATGGTGATACGTGAACCGGGATTTATGGGTAGCATCATTTGGTCGGATGAAGCCCAATTCAAACTTAATGGAACTGTCAATAGGCACAATTGTGTTTACTGGTGTGAAGAAAATCCTCACATTACAATTGAAAAAGCTGTAAATTTGCCTGGTGTAAATGTGTGGTGCGGTTTGTCTTCAAGGGGACTCATTGGACCTTTTCGATTTGAAGGCACTGTAACTGGTATTAATTACCTAACAATGCTTGCTGATTCCATATTTCCTGCCATTCGTGCATTATACGGCAATGGTGATTTTTATTTTCAACAAGATGGTGCTCCGCCGCACTATCACAGGGACGTACGAGCTTACCTGGATCAAAATTTGTCGGGCCAGTTGATAGGACGCAGGGGGCCAATCGAGTTTCCAGCACGCTCTCCAGACCTTACACCACTGGATTTCTTCTTGTGGGGCACAGTAAAAGATGAGGTGTACAAACGTAAACCACGTAACCTAGACATTCTTTGGAATGAGATTCAAGCAGTGTGTAGAGAAATCTCATTGGACGTTTTGATACGATGTACAGAATCTGTGGTGACTCGTACTCAGAATTGTATTGATGCTGCAGGTCACCAATTTGAACAGTATTAACATTTGTTATTTATGTTTCATTTACATTTTACTTTCAGCTTTCTATTTTCCTGAAATTTAACTTTGTAGAACGGTAAATAAATTTTCTATGGAAGTTCAAAGTGTGTATACATTTTTTTGAAGCACCCGGTATTGCATGATACGTTATTTTTTTTATTTTTCGTTTAATTCTATAATTTGGCCCCCAATATTAATATTACAGATTTCTTCGTATTTTTCCTGTAAATAAAAAAATAGGTCTTATAGTTTGGGGAATAAAGAGGGGAATTAGTAATTTATAAATTATTTTTTAATATAATTAAAAATATTTACTAAAAAAAATTAAAAAAATATATTTGTATTAGTCATAATGAGCCCTGTGATTTGATATATTACATGATCCGTTAGAAACAAGAAAAATTTTTTATTTTCCATTTAATCCTATAATTTGCCCCACAAAATGAATATTAGGGGTTTCTTCTTATTTTTCCTGTAAAGTTCGGGCAACGTTCTATATTTCCTATTTTTTTCAAAATTTTAGGTTCAGTGGTTTCGGAGATGAGGGGGGGGACGGTCGATTTTTTTAGTTTTCCCCCCCAGAAGTACCCCTATAATCAAAATTTCTTCTTTTGCAATATATTCTCCTGATCAGGTCACCAAACTATATTTTTATACCAAATTTCAACCTCTTCCGTCCAGTAGTCTAGGAGAAAATTGCTGTGAAGTGACAGAAGCAGAAATCCGGAGTGATATTATAAGGGTATCCGTATATTGTATATGCGGAAAAATAAAAAGTATAGGATTGGAGTATTCTATATTAAATACATACGTTTAGTTCTAAAATACACCCGTACTAACTCGAACACATCTCCTTAGCTTATGTTTGGTATCAAATAGTCATTGATTACCTATGGTTATCCAGTAGATATATTAAGTATTATCGGAGTTATTAGGGTGTAAAACGGCCGTCGCATATCTGATACATGCCTTAGGACACCTTCTTTCTTAGTAAATACTTTCAAACTCATTTGAAAAAAGTATACATAATAAAATAATCATATAATATACAGCACGTGGGTGTTAGGCGAATACCAGTCCGTGATGATTATGTAGTAAACTGTTTTCGCAAATTGTAATCACATGTCTCTTCCAGGGTCTGTCCTAATTTTACGTCGAAACTTGTGACTCTGTTAAAAAATTAGCATGACTCACACCTTATTATGATATGTAACACTGTTAAAAATTTGCAATAATATCATACCGTTTATGATTTTGCTAAACATCAGATGATATCACAAAGCATAGGCATTATGCGACAATTGAACTATAACTATAACTAAACAATTTATTTGTACAATATACGATCTTGTGATATTTTAATGTCATAATTTCTTAATAAAATATGTAAATGTTAAAAAAGTAATTGCATGGAATTAAGTCATTACAACAAAATTATTTATTTGAAGGGTAAGGTATGGAGGGCTATAATATTTTCCGATCATAATTGTTCAATTTCAATAATTACTTATTTTTAACTGACTTCCAAAAAGGAGGGTATCAATTCGTTGCGATTTTTTTTTGTATGTACCTGATTTCTTCTCCTGTGGTGCACCGTTTTGAATGAATATGGTCTTGTTTAATAGAGTATATATCCGGATTGGTGAAACTTCAAATTTTGGAAAAGAATTCTATTGATAAAGTGATAAAATTTGTGAATGAACACATGCGTGCATGGAAATCGACCATCGCTAATATTTTAGTCGATTTTTCGATAACTCCTTATGGATGTGTATAGTTTTTTAACGTTTAATCTATTAAGGAAGATCTTTAGGTGATCTCATATACTTTCCTGCGACGTGCAACTTGCAGTTTTGCAAAAAATCGCTGAAAATTTCAAAATTCTTATCAAAAATTTCATCGAAATGACATAACGGACATTTCCTCATAAATATTTTAATTCCAACGTAATAGTGCGGGAATTTTAGGCACTGGAAGTTTTAATTGCAAATTTGAAAAGTTTCTATGTACTTCTCATGTATATTGGTAGTAAAACATAGTGTTTTCGGCTACTCAAAACAATGAGTACCAAGCTCCTTTTGTTTGTATACCAGGCAAATACCTATTTAAACGAAAATTTTTCCGTTTTGCGAAGACGGTGCTTTTGGTGTCACATTCTCCCGACCTAATAGAAAATTCAGTGAGAAGACATGTCATGATTGAAATATAGGACGGAGTAGAATGATAGTGGAGTGGACATTTGGTGGTACAAAAATGTTGGAAAAAATCTGGAATTAAAATTGTATAGCGTGATTAAAAAACTGTTATATGATATGGACGTAAGCAAATCATATAAAGGATAGTTGAAATATATTCTGGAGTTGAATTATATTTATACAGTGTGATTAAAACATTATTTATTTCATAGCCCATAAGAAGTTGCATAAAGTGTGCAAGTGTGCAGAGGAATTAATGTTACACACGGCGATCATACAAAATGTTAAAAATTAAATAATTTATCGGGTAGCCCACAAGGAGTTATATACGATGGTTGAAATGTGAGACGGATTTGCCTCCGTAAATATGGGATAGATTCTACTCCGTCCTATAGTTTACTCAAAGCAGCTAACAAATTTATGCTTGTCCGTGGGCAGTCGTATGTACAGGATGGTTGGTACATAGGGTGGAGTGGAATTATCTATAGTTATACAGGGTTGTCAAAAAAAGTTGAAAAAAGGTTACATGGCGTGGTCCATAAGGCATATATATATTTTAGACTTATTATGTCAAGGCGTACTAGTACATTTTGTTCGTATACCTTTACCTGTCAATTTAAATGAAAATGTATAATTGTGTAATGTTGGGGCTTTCGATGTTACCTGGTCCTGTCTATTAAGGTGATACGTACATACAAAATAGAAAATAAAGGATGAAAACCACCTGAGTTAAAAAAAAACTAAAATGTTGAAAATAAATCATTTAAAAATATATATAACAGTCTTCCATGTATAACTAAAAAGATGAAAATAATTATAACAAAATACAACTCTAGCAAATAAATAACACATTCAATGTTGTTAGGTACCTATTAAAAGGTGCTCATTCTGTACAAATTAATTTCCTACCAATCGAGTATATTTTTAAAGTCGGTGCCAAGTAACAATCAAGTTTGATGAAGTTTGATAAGTACGCAAAACAGGATTTGATTTGAAAAATACCACAATACACAAAACTATATTTTTATGAAACACGAAATATACATTTACTTCTAAGTTCTGTGTTCAGAAAACTTTGTTAACTACGTTCATTCAAGCTTTGAGATTTTCGTACGGTTCACATTAAAATTACTGGAAAACATTCTCTGCAACCCTTGATTAAAACGTTAATTATCGTATCTGATGGTAAAACCATGAGTATACCTGAATCCGACATGAGTTATAATAAAATCGTGAGCCCAAGCAAGCAAAGTAATTCTGAGTTTCATCCACCTATACCTGTGTATGTTTTTTTCGTTTTTGGAGTCATGTTTCATAATCCAGTTTAATCTCCATTAGAAGGGATTCTTGGCCCTTCGGCTTTAACTTTAACAATACCTGTTCTATATTGCTATCCCACGTGTACTAGTAGAGGATCTCTCATCTCCATTTTAAAGAAGGACGGGATAAGGACAACGGAATCCTTGCTTTGATGTAATCCGGAAACCCTTCGTGTGCTATTGTTGCACGGAAAGGACGATCAAAAGGGAAATGTCAAGTACTTATTATTTTTACTGTTGAATTGCATATTCCTGGTAGGATAGAATAAGTTGATATCTATACAGAAGTAAACAACAAAGAGATACTAATTGTGTACCTATACATTTTTTCTTCTCTTATATACAGTGAGGTCCTAAGTTCATTTCCAATGTAATTATGAATCTAAATGAAAAAACCTGAAACTGATAACTTTTTAAATATGAAACTACACATTTACACCTCTCAATAGAGAGTTTTAAGAGTCATAAATTTCAACAGCAAACCGCATAAGCCATTACGTAAATAATAGTTTATAAGTCATAACTGACATAATTTTAACGGTAAACTTTTAGGAGTAAATTACTTGAGTCTTAAAAACTCCAAAAAATATGGCGTATTTTTGTTTTTTGTTTATAGTCTAAAAAGTAATGATCAGTTCATAATGCCGTCAATAGCAAAATTGTAGAGAATCAGAAAATCTTCAAAATGGACGATTTAAATTTGATCGAAGCAGTTTTCATAAAGAAAAGTTGAAAAAAGGGTATAAAGTGAGTGATTTACTAAAATTCATAACTTGGTGGTCATAACAGCCGGAACCTTAATCCTTGCAGAATTCCAATTGAAAAAATTGGTAGCAATCTTTTGCAGAACGTATCATATTAACCATGATAGTACGATAGCGATATGCGAAATATATTTTGAAAGCTCATAAAATGCACTTCACTTCTTATATCTTGGATTTTTGTTATTGTGCCGTAAAAGATATGAACACCGCTTTTGAAATTTAGACGACGGACCCTTACTTTTCCATCGATGACTTGACAGTGCCGGATACAGACAGTCAAAAAAAGTAATTTAATTAATACCAGCAAACTATATACAGGTAACCATTAACTTAATATACCAATGGAAAAATAGACCAATATAGGCAAGTAATTGTTATGTAAAATAAAAACGCAGTAAAATGCTAAGTAAAAACCTAATAATACAATTTACCACCATTTACAGTTTTCATCTCGGACCCCAACTCAAGAAAATTCTAGATGCCTTCGCAGCTATTATCGGTGCACTGCTGGCTGGCTGTCGCATATTCGTTCATTTAATGCAATATTTACTTCTATGTTAAACTTATTTCTCGGCACTATAGCGAAAATCCAAGATAGACAAATTGAAGTGGAATTTATGAGCTTTTAAAATTTCTTTAGTATATATCAGGATGCGACTAATCCCGTTAATATGATGGAATGTGCAAAATATCTCTCTAAATTATTGAAAATCCGATTTTTCAAAAACTGCTTATCGAATAGTACCGATTGTCAGCCTATACTAACCTAACATCGTAAACTATTGTTTTGACGATGATTAATATTCCACTATTAGTTACCAAAAAGTCATAAATTTTTGAAAAAAATCCACCTTTGACCAGTTTTTCGGAATTTACTCCGTTAAAAATAATCCAATCAGGATGTATAAACGCTCATTAAAAAGGATTTCTGATTCTCTACAACTTTTCTGCAGACATCATTACGATTCGTTCATTACTTTGCATAATATTAGCAAAAAACAAAAGAAAGTCATATATTTGTGGGATTTTATTATTTAAATAGTTTACTTCAATGCGTTAGCTGTTAAAATCTTAGCAATCATTACCTATAATCTGTTACTGAAGTGATGGTATAAGCGAATTGCTGTTGAATTTTATGTTAGATGACTACCATTAAAAATTAGATCAGAAGAAGTAGGGTATGATACCGCGTTTGAAAGGGATTTCTATTCTGTATTCATATATATAGATCTTTTTGATTTTTGGGCGAGGACACTCAAATGAAGTTGGCAATTTTATCTTATACAAAAAAGTAGCCTTCGAGTTACATACATCTGACGATTTACTAGGCTATTAGTTATCCTTTTAATTTAAGACGAATTAAGGAATGACATAATACATTAGGACGACTTATCCTGATACTATTAACCACCCAGACATTAACAGAAACATACGGTTTCAACAAGATGGAGTTACACCATGTTATACAGAAGCAGTATGAGCTTATCTCAATCAAATTTTTCCACATGGACGCAGCGGTGGGCTTGGCCACCCCGCACAGGATTTGTAGACGCGAGATATAAAGACCGACATCTAGGATTTTCAAGAGAATCAGTACACAGAGGTTCCGAATCTGGACCCGTTATATGTAATTGCTGTTCTCCCGTAACCCCCGAAATAAAGAATGACACTTCAAAGAGAGTATTCAATATCTCTGACAGGTGAAGTAAGCTGAAAATTTTATAGTGACATTTTAACCTAATAGTTACAGGAGAACAGCTCCAGATTCGGAACCTCTGTGTGCTAGTTTCCCCAAAAATTCTAGATGTCGGTCTTTAAATCTCGCATCTACAAATTTACCGTTATGTATCAAATACATAAATAAGTGTTCGAGATGACATTCTACTGTGAGAAACGCAACTGATGAATGTTCGCGACCAGAAACAATATATATAATATATATTGTCTTGCGTGCAAAAGTATGACACCTTGAAGAGAGTACCCACAGGATTATTTTCTGTGTGAGTATTTAAAATAAAAAACCTACAAGAGTTAACCAGATAATACTGATGAACACTGAATAAGGCATGCAATTAATCAATGTTTCTATTCGTCGTTGAAGAAATTCTACACCGTTTATTTATTTGTCAAGGAATGAACATATATAACTATAAATATCGTAAATACTGTTTATTTATTTTCATAATTACGTAACAAATGAATTTAAATGTTACTTAGGATGTTACCTTAGAACCACAGTGTATAAAAGATCATCATTGATTTAATTATCATATTAATCAATTCTGATAAAAATAGAAAATGCAGTTGATACAAGTGTCAGTGCCACCTATACTAGCCATAGTGAACTTATCGCAGTTAATGTGTAGAACATATTTAATGAAAATATAAACGTAATGTATGCATCACGCAACTTTAACAAACACCGCATAGATGGTGCAATAGTAGTGACTAATTATAAGTTCAATTCGTCTTGCCTATGAAGGGTAGAGCTGGGAAGCACACACTATGTATGAAAACGTCTCCGACAAAAGTGTGAAGCTTATGTAGCAAGAGTGAGGATTTTAAGCACCAAAAAAGTTTTTATAATGTTTCATATATACTTAAAAAACAAAGGCTTAAGATTAATATCTTTTTATATTCAACAATTCACATTATACTCGTTTTTGCATCAAAGCCATTCTTGACACTTTTTGAATTTGTTAATTAACGTATTTTGATGACAAAATTGATAGTAGAACAAAACCAACATCAATGTGTTCTAATGATAAAACATGACTAATTGACATAAAATTCAACATTTTTTATCGATGCGTTTTTGTTTTTTAACAAAAAAAAACACGAAAAATCGGTAACAATTTAGTTTTTTACCTTTTACAAAAAATCCACCTTGGAACCGTGGAAGAGAAATGAAAAACCTACAAATTGAGCTACTATATGCTCACTTTTGTTAATTGGTCTCTTAGATAATGAAATCTTTACCCAAAATTCAAAAAAAAATCGCTTATATATATATGTTATGGAATTACCCTGCATACATTAAATTATATTTTTCAACCAAAAGTTCTTAGATTGCAATTGCCTTGATTTCATCATTTGGATTCAGCTTTCATTCAGCATTTTCGCAAAACATTGAGACGCATTTCATAATTAAGATAAGATAACTTGTAACGGTGTTGTCATGAGAATAATTATATTAATATATAATATGATACAGCGCACATCCATTGTGAAGACTAGTTTAGTTAGTTGAATTAATTATATTTTTTTAAAAGGCTCCCTTATTTCTGACGTGCCTGGAAAGTATATTTTTATTTTATAGCTGAAACAGTCTTATTAACTGAGAGAATAGACCTTCGTACCCATGTTCATGTTCTAAAAATAAATACTGTAGCCCCGGTGGTTTTTGCAAAATTTCAGTAAATCTTCTGGAAGACATATTATTTCACCGGATGACCCTATCATCATGAAGAGAGTTTATGTCAAGAACTCTCATCTCACTTTTTTAAAATTTAAATTACAAATATATATAAATACTGACAAAATTTGGCCATTCTCTATAATTTTTCTGGACGAGTCCATTTGAAGAATTGCTAACGGGTGGTACCTGTGTAACTACATCCTTATAATAAATAATCTTTGCAAGTTTTAATTTTAAGCAGGCACATATTTATGTTTCTAGCATAATATGGATTTGTGTAATAAATTTAGCAAAATGGACTAACTAAATTCCATTTGGATAGACATTGATGATAATTTTTAATATGGAAAAGACGTACCTATTTTAAATGTAAATAAAAAACGTGAATTCGCCTTCTCTATTAACTGATTTTTTAAAACATAAGTACATAATAGTAGGTTCCTTTGTTTACACTTTCAGTACATTATATATTTTATTATTATATAGAAATTAAACACTGATACAAATTGATAATCGTTAATAATAAAAAATGTATTCTTCAGTTAGTTAACAGCGCAATTTTTACGTTGTTCAAATTCAGATTCCTGTTAAGAAATTTTTATTAATAAATACAAACTAATGACAAGTGAAATTTCCTTCGATATAGATGTTTTGATATTTTATTAATACATATAAAAATGGAAAAATCGCTTGCAACAGCCCTTACATTTTGCATATTATGATTGCTCCGTCACTATCATTTGTGGCTAAATAGAGTTTAGGTACTTATATTTAGAGCATGAATTGGGTATGAGAATATCTATCGCTTGAGTTAATAAGAATGTTTTAGCTATAAAATAAAAATATATATAAGGGATTATTTATTTTTTTCGAATTTTGGATAAAGATACCATTATCTAAGAAACCAATTAACGAAATTGAGCTTATAGTAGCTCATTTCGAAGATTTTTCATTTCTCTTTAACACTGTTCTTAGTAGCAAATATGGTTTCATAGGTGGATTTCGTGTAAAACGTAAAGTACTAAATTGTTACCGAAATATTTAGGTGTTTTTGTAAAATAAAAACAAAAACGCATCGATAAAATATGTTGAATTTTATGTCAAATTGTGATGTTTTATCATTAGAACAAGTTGATGTCGGTCTTGTTCTACTATTAATTTTGTCACGTATTTTCGTAAATGACCTGGGCTATGGACACTTTGTCAGTTTAATCCCTGAATAAGTTTGTCATTATTGTCTTTACTAACCACACTCTTGCCTGAAAAGATCATAATAACATGGGACTATAAGTGAACGCCCAGTTAAAAGCTTTATATTCCATAAGCAAAAGAACTATAAAATTTGCAGAAGCAAGAACATATTTTTTGAAATACGGAAATATGAATGCGACTGAAGTAGGATGTCTTAAGCGGTATTATACATTGCTTTTCGGAAGAGGTTTGAAGAAATACTCTATTACCCCGATATCATCATTAGACCCGGAGTATGGATTGTTTTTTGTACAGTTAGCTAGCAATTAATTAGCAATAAATTATGGGCTTGGTCCGAATTACGTCTTAACTTAAGACTTAGTGTTGAGTAGGACACGACTGGAAAAAGAGTTTGTAAGAGTAGCCTCTTTTTTGTCCTGAGCCAGTACAATGTCCCACTTCAAATGAGGCGAGGCGTACTGAACCATTTGAATTATTATAGTACGAAATATGCGCGCCTCCTTGCGCCGCAAATGTCAGACGCGACGTGCTTTTGTCATGTCATTTGTTTGTTTCTCTCTCGCTCAAAATATCAGACGCGACGACAGTGACGTGATCACGTGACGTGCTTGTCGTTTGTCTGCATCGCTCGACAGCGACAAAAAATTGAAGTAGTACAATTTTAAATTTCGAGGCACTCTTACATTTTGACATCATGTCCGGGACAAATGAAGCGCCTCATGTATGTCCTACTCAACACTAATAATCCATCACTTAAGACTCTTAAGTGATGGATGAAGTGAGTTTAACAGACTGTTGTAAAAAAAAATAAAAAACAACCTTCATTTTTTCATTCTAAGAAATTAAAATATCGAAAAAATATCACATTTATGTTTTATCAGCAATTACCTTAGACATTTATTACAAATAGCTAGAACTCAGAATTAAACTAAACATATTATATGCTTGTTGATAAAATGTGTTGTGCCACCTATATCTATCGCACAGAACTTATGTGAATTTTACATACAGAACACGTATAATGATCTCATGATAATGTTTATGCAACACGCACACTTTGGTAAACATCGTACAGATGGTGCGATCGTTCAGACACTCTTGGCTGAGGTTCAATTTATGTACACACTACAAAAATTTGATTTTAATGTCTTAAATCAGCACTCCCGAAATGAAACATGTATACTGAGTGATATGTTTTATTATTTGTATGAATGTGATAAGCAATTATTAATAACTTAATTTGTGTTAGAGAAATATTAAAATAAACTAAAAATAAGTAAACTGTGTTTAAATAAAACAAGGAAGCCAAATGAAGATGATAGTGAAGGTACGTTAAAATCGAATATATAAAGAAAGACATACAGATGTTTGGTTTTGGTTTTATGTAAAAAAATAACAATATTGCATGTTAGTTTCAATGTTATTGTTTAGAAATTACTTATGTTTTTATAGAATAAAAAAAGGAAAATTATTGTACGTCTGGTGTTTATGGGTTTGACGAATATAGAAACTATTAAATGTAACACATTAATTTAAAGGAAGAAAAGGAAAACAGAAATGCCAATAAAATGTTGTTGCTCCAAATATCGCCTGGTTTTATGTAAATTGTCGAATATGTAGAAACAGTTGAGCTAAAAGGAATATGGGCCAAATGTGTTGAACTTATCTGAAACCCTGCAATAACCGGAAGCAGTTTCATGTTTGACAAATTTTGTAGTATTGCGGAGTTATTCCCGGATATGGAATTTTTTGTAGGTGGTAAATAAATGATGAAAAACAATAAAAGGAGGGAAAAAATAAGTACTCCAGGTGAATAATCTGTCATTTCAAATAATTTTCAGACAAACTTAGTATCTTCTGAATTTTGCTTTATGTTGTCAATCCACTGTTTGTGTGGTCTGCTTTTGCTTCTCCTCCCTAGTGGTGATTATTCTCTGGCTATTATAGTTCTAATGTCTTCACTTCTCTTTTTCGGTTATATGTTTATTATTTATTTTCTCCACATTGCATTCTCTTCTTATTTCATTATTTCTTATTCAAACTAACAACGGGTTTTCCGCATATTCTTCTTAGTATTGGCATCTCCGTGGTTTCCGATATTCTTCGTGGCCAAAAGTGCCAGGTCTTGTTTCAGCTGTGTTCGTCAATATTGGTCTAATTGTTGGTTAATGTGTGTTTTCCAATATTGTACTACTTAAATATGCTGTGACTATATTTGCTTTTTGAACCTCAGCCTTCATTTGCTCTTCATTACCTTTTTTTGATTTAAAAAATTCATATTAACCTTTTTTGATGTCGGGTTGAATCTGTATGCCAGTATTTGTAGGTAATCTTCATTTTTAGCTATCATACTACGCTTAGTAAGTGCGATAATTGAAACTTAGATATTATCATCCGCGGTCCCAAGGTCGAAAAAAGGAAGAAGGAGTCTAAACGAGGTTGGGACCATACTCAGGGACTTCAAATTTACAATTGTTCGTAGAAACATGGTTACGTTACACAAAGTTATGCCTCGGATGAATTATAGGCTCTACAAGAAACAGTTATTGCTACCTATGTACTAACAAAAGTAAACAATGACTAAAATTAATTCTCTAATTAAGATGAAAACAATAATTATGTGGTCGTGTAGAGTAGGATTAGCGATGTAAATCAAAAAGATAGAACATTAGGAATACAGATTATAAACATTCTTGTAATATAAATGGGCAATACACAGTTGACTATAAGCGAAATGAAAGGAAGTCTAACAAACGTAGCCAGATGACATTGCATGACTGTCAGAAGTCTTCCAATAGCTAGGACAAAAATTATATCACTGAATTTACCAAACGTGAGGATAGCTTTCCATCTTAGGATTACTTCAGAGGGTATTTGCAGAAACATCAGCTTATTATATTCAGCTAGGTTCTACTAGTTGTTCACGGTATGGTCTCCATAACATAATCGATTCTCATTTCTTTTCAGGCGCTTCGAATCTTAATTGTTGGGGAATTCTGATTATGGTGAGTATTGTATGTGGTAGTAATAGTGGGAAGGTTAGGACAAAGGTAAATATTCTATTTTTTTTAAATTTTTTGTTATTTAAACCTTACAAACAACGAAATCATTTTGCCAGAGACTGACTGAAACATGAAATATTAAAATAAATCTGTTTAGAAACACAAGAAAGGGTTATAGGGTAAAATGTTTAGTATAATGTGAATAAACATGAGCTAAAACCTGATAAATTTCCAAGCAATCTTATATATAAATTAAAGGGTTTTGCGTAACAGCAAAAAACCGTTTCTCTTGTTTTACATAAATTGTGATTCGCGAATTAACTCAGCAAAAAATGTTTGAGTTACACAAATTCTGATAAGATTACTAAGCTATAGCAACTGAATCGTAAAAACATTTATACGAAATACGATCTGAACAAATATATTGGAATAAATGTGTTTTATTAGCGTTGCATGTAACCCACTATTTATTGGCAATGACAAAATATAATACCAAAAAATATTGTTTAAAATTAAGTGCAAAAATAATTTAATATATAAAAATCTCGTGTGTGTGGTCGAACTCCTCCAAAACGGCTCGAACAATATTTATGAAATTTTGCACGTATATTTGATAGGGATGAGATTAAGTCGTAAAATGTATTTCATACCGCTAAGTGATACCCAGAAAAAATATTCTACTTTTTTGAAAATTTTCAAAGATGTCAAAACTGTGAAAAATGTCAAAAAATGGTTTTCACAAAAAAATCTAAAATTGTAATGGATATGTCTAGACCTTGCCCGTGCGAAGCCGGGGCGAGTCAGCTAGTTTTCTATAAAAAGCAATTCTATCAAAAAACAAATTAAACAAGTGCGAGCTGAATTCGCACATTAATACTATACCTATGAGATGTGTTATAATGTAGATGAATAATAATATAAATTTTTCTAATTTCCTAGTTTAAGATAAGCACGGAATGAATAGATTTTCCTATAATTTCCTTAATTCAAAATAGAATTTAAAAATTATACAATATACACTTTTATTACTGACAATGTAGGTGACACATTTCAGATATTTAGGATGCCACATCAGATTCGAAGAAGATAAAGATTTCTCATACGAAATATATAATTTTCATAGTGTGTGGAACCATCAAAAGAATCCTCAAGGAAACGACGTTAATAGAAACACAAATGAAATTTTACAAAATTATGGCAATACCCACACTATTATAAGCATGGGAAACGTGGGCGCCAATATATCAAGATATCAGGCAACTGGAGACATCAGAACTGAGAGATTCTAAAGATCGGTAAAGGTTTGTACCCGTTTAGACGGCATAAGAAATGAAAACATTACACAAGAACTACTGGTACAAACAATAACTGAATTCACAAGAAACTACAAGAATAGATGGAAAGAACATGTAATGGGGATGTTTTTAGAACAAATACCCCAACAAATAGTTAATTATCAACCCGCAGACCGAGAAAAACATGATGAACTGGAACAGGCCTGATCCTGGAAACATAGAAGAATAAGATTTTTCACAACTAGCCTTTGCGCTTGAGAAGTTACATGACACGCTTGAATTTGATTCAAAATATTTAATAATTAATCTAATTTGACCCCCTGTTTAAAATTAAGATGTCCGCTCTATTTTACTAATTGACTACCAATGAGGACACATATTTTCTAAATTTTAGGCTTAGTAGTTTCGGAGATAATGGAGAGTTTAACTTAAATTATAAAAAATAATAATATTTTTAAAGTGCCTAAATATGCGAATATACTATTGGATTAGAATAGATTTATAAAAAAATTTATTACATTTTCATAAAAACTAATAATAATTAAACAACAACTTCTTTGGTTGTGGTGATGCTTTTTACGTTGGAGGCCGGGCCTCGTTCGAGAATATGTTATATCGTCCCTATAATTTTTCTTTTATACCAGTGCTTTTCCTTGTAATTGTGAATAACCCACTTGATGTTATGGTGGTCTGTCCTTGCGTGATTAGCTAACATAGACCTTCCTAGCTCTGCCCTTTAAAAACTATGCGGTACTCCTTAAACCTGGTATCTAGTGTTGGCTTTGCCTCCCCAATGTAAAGATTGCCACACATATATTTTTGGCTGAATGTATTAGTGTTTTGATGATGCCAGTTTTCATTGCTGTTGGGTGGTTAAAATTGTAGTCTTTTGGCACTTCACAACAAGGAACGCTAGGCACCCACTTTCTTCCTTCTCAATGGATAATCTAATGGATGGTTGGGATCGGTTTAGGTGCTCCAGGAATTCTTGATGTTCTCTCCTTGTTGCCAAATAATGAAAGTGTCAACAATATACCTCCAGCAGAGCTTAGGGTGTTTCTCATACCTTTGCAGTGTATATTCTTCAAACCATTCCATGTAGATGTTGGCGATAATGGGGATCCCATAGACAATCCATCTGCTTGCATGAAGAACCGGTCCTTCTCCTGATAGTATCAGTTCTTGATGCAAGAGTGTAATAGGTCCTTGTATCTATTGTCAACTCGTTTCTCTCCATCTGGATCTCGTCCTCAGTGAATTTCTTTCTCACTATGTCGAGATATTCGTGGAATGGTACGTTCGTGAAAAAGCTTACAACGACGAAACTTACTAATCGATGTTCTAGCTCAAGTTCCATGGATTTGATGATTTTGACCAAATGATTTGAATCATTGATCTGCGCTAATGTTTCGCTCTCCAAAGGTTGGATGATTGGTCGAAGAAGTTTTGATACCGACTGGACCACATAAGGGGTTCAATGAACCAATGAGCATGCCCAGCGGCACATGACCTCTTGAGGGTAGAAATACGAGGGATACTCTGAATTTCACATCATTCACCTCATGACTATAGTAGATACAAAGCGATTTAAATGTGGTAAAATCGGACATTTCAAGACGATAGAAGTCCAAGGAAACTTCGAGAAATAAGTGAAAACAGTTTTTTTGAATATTCTAAAGGATGTGATCTTAAATTAGAAAATATGGCACGTATTTTATATTAAAAAAATAGTTTCCTAAGCACTACAATAGAAATTATTGTTGTCTTTGTGATATTTATTTTTTTTTATTTTTATTTGCAAAGCCTCACAAATTAATTCAATTTTAAATTTCTTTTTTCATTAAATTTTGTTAATAAAAAAGTAATTACTTAAATGTAATAGGAAAAATGTCTAATTTAATAATTAAATTGTCCCTAAGCGTATGTAGCTATTTCCAGCACTAAAGAATATATTCCATAAAGACATTCAGGCTGATGACAAAGGCAAATAATATTTCAAATTATTCAATTTAATGAAAGCCTCGTCAAGGACTTATGTATGTCGTTAAATAAACAGGTCGAGGTTACTACATACAACTCACTGCCAAAGTAGATTACTATTGAAGAGTTACGTAGTATCGATCAAACAATTTAATAGGTCGAACCCTCCAAAATACAATAATAATAAACGGAAATCACGTTGAGTAAGGACCGTGAAAATACCGCAGTGAAGTAAATTGCCGAAGCCGTAGGGGACTGCTTAGACGGAACGAAGTGTTATCGTGACGACTAACTGCAGATTGAGGGGCTCATGTAAAAGTTTCTTTGTTCCGAGTCGTTTCTTTTCAGAGCACGAGAGAAGTTTCAGTTTAGTAACATTTTTGCTCTTATTTCTGAGTAGGTCACGTGGATTTTAATGAAACTTAAAACGCTTAACAATTTAGGAGTTTGTACCATAGAGGTAATACTTAGTATAGAATAGATGGAGCCACGAGAAAAACGTATAGCTCAGGTCATTTACAGAGAAAAAGACCTTTTGGTGACAAAATTTATTGTAGAACCAAACCTACATCAATCTGATAAAACATGATGACTAATTGACATGTTTGCTACTATGGGCAAATTGAAGAGGAATGAAAAACCGACTAAATGAGCTACTTTACATTCAATTTTGTTAACTGGTTTCTTAGATAATGGAATCTTTACCCTCATCTCACTTTTTTTAAATTTAAAGTATAAATACAGATGAGTACTGAAAATATTTAGCCATTCTCTAAATTTCTTTGGAGTCCAGTCGAAAAATTGCTAAGCGGTGGTACCTGTGTATATCCTTATAATAAATAATTTTTATGAAAATTTTAATTGTAAGTGTAAAAGGAAAAAACTAAAAATATATTACCGATTTTTCGCGGTTTATTTGTTATAAAACGCAGTGATAAAAAATGTTGAATTTTATGTCAATTAGTCATATTTCATTATTAGAGCACGTTGATGTCGGTTTAGTTCGACTACCTATTAATTTTGTCATGTATTTTCGTAAACTACTAGGCTTATTATTAAGAAAACCTCAATGGTCAAATCCAAAATTGGTTGCCACCTTTTGTTTTTGAAATATAGACAAAAGTGAATTTTGAGGTTTCGTCCTTAAGGAATATATCTCGCTTATTTATGAAAATGCTAAAAAACATTTCAACGTGTTCTTAAGGCATTTTTTATGAATAGCGCAGAAGATTTTCGAAAAGATTTGAAAATTTCGAGTTTTAGCATAAAGTTGTATTTTTTTAACGAAATGAATCATTGGTTTTGACATTAAAAAGCCTTTTTTGATTTTAATGATATAAATTGTGTTGGGTAAAAAATCATTTTTATTACTTTATAGCAAAAACGTATAATTTTGAAGTTGTTGTCTAGTAGGCTTGTCATTGTCTCTGGTAGGTTTATCTCACGTAAAAGGACAAGATGATAGTCATTGTTTGTACTCGTATTTGATTAATAATATTAGGGTGAAACAGTAAAATAACGAGAAATTTGAAATACTGGAATGTTTTATTCAATGTAATAATAATTCTGAAGCTGCATATAAATTATGTTTCAGCCTTTATCAGAAAAGAAGACAACCTCATAAATCTATCTCTCAACGATTAAAATAAAATCTGTGTAATCACGGTAGTTTTAACAAACCAAAAGTCAAGAATTATAATCTTGGAAAAATTTAATGTTTAAACCATTCCATTCCATTTAAAAATACTTTATGCTAAAACTTGGGATGTTCAAATATTTTCGATAAGCTGACTATGCTAGTAGTTAACTATAAAACATCGAATCATGACCACCCTGTACAGGCGCAGTACCATACCTCAGGTACTCTACGTTAATAGAATGGGAGATCTGAATCAGATGTTCAGCCACGATTTTCTGAGTCTTGCTTTCTGGAGTACTGAAAGGTTCTATGAAGTACTTACAATTCATGGAAAAGTCCTAGGGGATTTACCTTTGAAAATGAAATTCTCCAAAACAAAAAAAAGTTGGTGCTGGGACGATTTTCTGAGTCCTACCATGTTCATAAAACGATAGGTTACCATCGATTTTATCAAAAAAAAAAAATGGCAGGAGGGTAGTAATGGGTCTAAGGGTTGAAATCGATATATAAACATGTAAAAAAAAAATATTTACTTTGAATGATTTTCTGAGACGTGCCAACTAATTTAATCAAACACATTTATATCCAAATGACCAAAAAAATTGGCATGACGCCTCCAAGGGGATAAATGAATTTTTATTTGAAAATTTGTGCGGAAAATTTTCAGCTTTATTCTGTTTTTCCAGAAATGACATTTCGACATAAATATTTTTGATCAATTTAGTTGCAGGACTCAAAAAATCATTAAAGAATAAATTATTTTTCTCACATATTTGTATATCGATTTCAACCCTTAGACCCTTTACTACCCTCCTGGCAAAAAATATTCTTGGAAAAAAGACGATGGTAACCTTATCGTTTTATTAACACGGCAGCAGAAAATCGTCGCAGCATCTATTTTTTTTTTCTTTTGGGAAATCTAATTTTCACAGGAAAATTCCCTCGGAAACTCCAGGATTTTTCCATAAAGTGTAAGTTGTACTTCAATTTCAGATCTCTCAGTCTATAAGCATTACCTCTGTAATTGATAGAATGGGTCTCAAAATCTAAATGAAATACTAGTTTTTAATGGTAGATATTTATCATTTAAACTCGATACCCAGCTTTGAGATCTGGGAAACTATAAGAGACACCAGGATGGTTTAATTGTGATAAAGGTGTACATTTGCCTAACAAATATGCCGTTGACATGGTTATATATTTTGACAGTGACCTCATCAACAATCATTTCCAAATTAAATTACAGTTGTTGAATGAAAATTTTTCCTTGTTTGTTTAATTTGAAAGAGGAGAAATATGAAGACAGAATGGACATTCTGTTCTGTTAATAGATAATTCAATGACAAATATGACTAAACCTACATGAGAAATTTCTTCCGAGGTGAATTCACAAATCCCAAAAATAGCATCCAGGTGATCCTGCACAGCCATTAGAATTTTGTAATGAGTTTTTTTTTTCTCGAAAATGTACTTTTGGTGCATAAAAGTAGTTTCACTAATTGTGACTTATTCAGTCAGAACAACTTTTGGGGAACAACAGGGATCTCGAAATATTTGACCGTGAGGGTGATTTATTGTAAGATTGCGACCAAGAACATGCAAAGTCAGAATTTTGGATGCTCATTTCTTTAATGTTACCGACGATCTACCTTCGACCGTCTATAAGTCTATAACAACATCTGATTTCAACATGATGGTAGGCTATTTTAATATACCAGACAATTATCTGCTTATTTTACTGGAATGAAATGCTGGTGAGGTGGCCATCAAGGTCTCTAGAATGTTCTTATGACAGTTATAGTCAGATGTATGTCGAAATTTGAATCAAGTAATATAGTTTTACCATTCATCGAACGCATAACAATATATTGTTTTTAGTCTAAAACCTTTATTTTAATATCGAATAATGAGGTAGCTTTAATAGAAACTACAAGATGTCGATATTGCAGTCAGTTGAAAGAAGCGAAACTGCTGAAAGTTTTCAGTTAGAAACAATATATTGTCTTACGTTCAGTGGATAGTAAAATGTAGAAAGGACAGTGACACAAAAAATTGTGCAAGAAACTTATTTAACCGAATTTAACACGTTTCATGATATAGACCACCGGCTCCTACACAAGCCGATGAAGTACTTCTACTTTAAGTTATTTTTTTCTGTCTGGTCTATTACTAGAGACTCTATACTTTGAAGAGGTCTGTAAGAATGTATGACACATATATGAGTCGAATGTTCTCGTAATATTTTTTAAGGTTATATCGGTTTTCAGTGTGTAAGTAAATATTAGTACGATATGTCTTCGTCAAAGAAAAGATGTTTAACTGAAGGTGAGCTGTTAGAAGAAGCAAAAAAAGTTGTTGAAAGTGACTTGTGTTCAGATGAAGAGTCATCTGAAGAACCATATCAAGGCTTTGGTAGTAACTGGCAATTGTCTTCTCCGGAAAATTCAGATTCAAATAATAATAGCGGACATGAAACTGATGTAGAAAATGACAATGATGAGGATCAAGACGAATGAATCTGGAATAATGATGAAGATGCCTGGGTAGATGTAGAACGAGATCCAGAAATAGTCGACTTCAGTGAAGAAGAGGGTCTAAAAGAAAATATACCACCAAACCTCGAAGTTTCCGTGGACTTCTATCGTCTTGAAGTGCTATCGTCATCAGGTGAATTCACCTGATGATTATAGCAGATACATAGCTATTGAAACGTTGTGAGATCAACCACTTCAAGACGATGGAAGTCCAAGGAAACTTCGAGGAACGAGTTACACTGTCTACCAACTGCAGACTAACATACCACCAAACGTTTCACCTGTTCAAATATCAGTGCTTTTGATGACCCATTGATTGAGACACTTGTTCATTGGACAAATAATAGGGCACAACTCATGCTGATACAAACACCGGTCGAGAAATCATCAAATATGCGTAAATGGAAAAATACAACACATAATGAAATGAAACGGTTTTTATCTCTGTGTATTGCAATTGGGAATGTGAAATTGCCGAGTATAAAGCATTATTGGTGAAGAAATATAGTCTACTATCATCCACTGTTCAATAAAACTATGGGACGAAATCGGTTTGAACTAATTTTGCGTTGCCTGTGTTTTTAAGACAACACTGACCACACTAGTAGTCGTTTGCATAAAATAAGTAACGTTACCGATCATCTTGTCAAAAAATTGAAAAAGTTTATTATCCGAAATCGAAAACGAAATCTATCATTAGGCGAAGCCCTATTGCTATGGCGAGGCCGTCTTTATTTTCGTCTGTATATCCCAAACAAAGCTGCTAAATATTACTATATGAATTAAGTACGCCGGACGGTATTTTACTGAATATTTTCATATATTATGGGAAAAGGTACCATTCCAGATGATGCATTTGGTCATGGATATGCTGTAGTCCAGAGGCTTATGCAGCCCTATGAAGGAAAGGGTCATACAATTTTTTGGATAATTTTTACACAATTGCGCAGAAAAAAAATGTTGGCACGCAAAAATAAGGAAGGAAATCCTAAAGATGTCGTAAAGAAGAAGCTAAAGATAGGTGAATTTGTACGGAAAAGGAAAGGAAGTGTTGAAGTTTGAAATGCAAGATACTCCGAACAGAAAAGGCAGAGAATGTACGAAACCGCACAGATCAAATGATTTCATATTACACTACACCAAGAAAAATCATTAGATAGTAACTAAAATTATTCTTTCATTTATTGGACATTTGTTTATGGAATAGTAACTGGCTGTAACAAAAAGCTACAAGGAAGAAAAAGACTTATCTGAACTTCAGGGACGAGAAAATAGAATCACTCATCGGCTCCACGACAGCTGACAAGGAGACAGACAAGAACAATGCTGTCCAAGGTCCCAGAATTCCTCATTTTCCAAAAACAAAAACGAAAAAGAGTAGGATGTCGCGTTTGTTCAGAAAATAAAAAAAAGAAAGCAAACACCTTTTGTTTGCAATGTGTGCGTAGACAGCAAAGGAAATCCAATAGAACTCTGTCCGGATAACTATTTCGCGCAACACCATATATATTTTTGATGTTTAATGTTGTACAGTATTACAGATTGATTTGCTATTATATATTTTTGTTGCTGTTTTTCTATGCAAACTCAAATAAAAAAATGTTTTTAGTTTTTTAGTGTGTAATAGGGGTCTCATATATGGGACTTGCGGTCTCTTAGTACAAATTTTTACTGTAGACCACTGTCTCATATATGAGTAATATGACTATAAAAAAATAAAACATTTTTGTGAAAAAAACTCATCAATTTAGTCTCATTAGCTTATCTACTTGCATCTTTTACAAAAAAGTGATCTATGACAAAGGGTTTTTTAAATGGCGGTAGCGAACCTGTTAATGTTGAAAACGACATTACTTTGTTAAATAGTTGATTTTAGACAAGTTAGATGGTACCAAATTTTCCTATCACTTTGGAGCTACATTTAGTTGAATGAAACTTCTAATTTCTTGTCTAATCTATTTCATTTCCCACGAAATGACAAGCCTACTAATTGAGTAAAACTATTACTACCACTATGTCACAAGTTATAAAAAATTAAGTACGGTTCAAGATCATTTAATATCCTACTCACATTCGGATTGAGTATGATCATCAATTAGTTATTTTAAATTAACTGAACTTATGCATAATACATCATATTTGTAATCAATACGTTATTTTTAATGATAATTAATAAAAATATCATTAATTATCAGGTAAACACAAACACATTTTACAACACTGACTTTATACAATTAACCTTTAGGCTATTTAAGTTTTCCATTGGCATTTAGAACTAAAGATCCTGACATTTAACTTTACGGAATATTAATTTATTGTTTTGTCATTTGCATTTAAAAGAAAACCGAAGGAAAATTGTAAATGTACTTTTGGTATCAATAATTCAGTTTTTATGAAATGTTCATAGCAAAATGTTTTTGCAAAGAATGTACAAATGTGTTCTGTATGTCTAAGTTTTTTCAAAGACAGTTACATTTATCTGCCAAACGTTTTCATAGAACTGTTCTGCTTTTAGTTTTCAATTTCTGTTCTGTTCTTGTTTTCTTGTCGGAGCAGTATATGAGAATTTTATTTCCGGCGACTTATCTACAAATAGTCTCTCTATCTATTTCTTAACAGAAAGCAATGGTTATTAAGTATATTCGTATGGATTTTCTGGGATATTATTACAAGTAGAAATGTGTTTTAAAAAATCTTAATTTAACCGAAATATTTGGTGGTTGCTTTGTATGAACTAGTCAGGAAGCTGTCAGAAAGGTCATCAGTGATCCTCAAGTTGCTACTTTGTACATTCAGCGAAGTTTATCAAAAGATTATGACAACGATTAGCCGTTAGAGGGCGTTACGCTAGTAACGAAGTCATTACACCAGCTCGAAAATGTCGAGTTTGGTTTGCAGCAGCAGAGGTCTTGTCATCGAGGCGGACAAAAGTATCAGTTCTTAAGTCAGACTGATTAATTTCAGCGAAGGATCACCTCACGAAATCCTAAACGACTACGTCAGAAGAACTGTGGCCCCGTTTTTTAAATTTTATGTTAAGCAGTCCGGCAGGGCTGACAGGGATGGTGACAAGATGGCATCAGCTATAGAAAATACAATTGCTGAATTAGAAATGGGTCTGTGGCATCTTCAGCAAAAAATTGACATACTCGAAGGTCCAAAAATTGACAAAATTAGATCGAGATCCTTCCTCGGGTACGGCTCTATAAGAAATCAGTCTCTGCTTAAACCTGGAAAGAGTATAGAATTTAAGAGAAACGCAAAAGCATGAAGGTGGCTCTCACCTTGGACATCCTCAAACACGGTAAAAGTTTTGAAGCTACAGTTTCCTGTGATATCGATACAAGCTTGATACAACCAATCGCTATGGTGAACGATTACAGCCCCTTGATGAAAGGCAACCGAATTAGAAAGAAACCGTGCTGCCGTGCAGTTGGTTTTCTCGCAATTGCGTGAAGTCAGAGCCACTAAATATCCAATTCAGAGATGGCTGAGATTGGTAGAGGCAGTTCCTAGAGATTTGGGCGTGCAACTGCTCAAAGTTTTTGTAACAGAAGGTTAATGCACATACCTTTCGATGATTTTGAGAAGGTGATGACTCAGTGTTTTGAAGTGTTCTTCATTTGGGAAAACAAATATGAAAAATTGCAGGCTTAGCTCAAAGACATAATGAAAAAGAAACGCCACGAACCCATGAAAATGGTGGGGCACATTTCTGTGCAACACAAAAAACTGCAAAGTTCTGATTGGTGATATCTCACTTAAACGGTAAGTATTCTTGAACCATTGGAAATTTTTTGGTGTATAGTTAGAGTATACACACAACTTTTTTAAAAAAATTAGAAACGCCGACATTTTAGGTGGTGACGTTTGTATAATGTAATGGGGAGTCGTTATTTGGAACATTGTAAAAAAAATTAGAATGAATTGGGCTCCTAAAAAATTTAAATTATTGTAAATTTTGTAGGAATTATGAAGTTTTAGATATTGAAAGAATTCGGATTTAACTAACAATCGCATTATTTATAATAGACTGGCCATTATGTCCAACGTAAACATGTTATACGCGGAGAGGGTGCAGCGTTACATGAATTTGACAGCTGCAAACATTCAGACACATAAAGACACATATGGCGTTCTTATTGGAAATTAAGTTCGTTTACAATCGACATACCCTGAGATTTCGAAAAGATTGTAGAGAAGATATTTTGCCTGTTTTGGGTTTTTTCTCATCAAAATTTTTTCCTGCAACAGATAAGTATTTGAAAATTGTATATAGAGAACAAAGCGTAGTAAGGAAATTAAGTCAAATTGCTCTAATTATCTTGCTGTCTGTACAGAAATTCTTCCTCACAGTTATTCTGAGAAAAAGAAATGTCTAAAAACTGATCAACCAGTACAAGTAATGTATTGTATATTGTGTTATACTTATCGGTGTCTCCAGAGTCGAAGTTTAAACATCTCTAAAAACACAGATAAGTATAACACAATATACAATACATAGTTTATATACAGGAATACTGGTTGATCATTTGAAAAACATCTATTTCTCTCAGAATAACTATGAGGAAGAATTTCCCTTCAGATAGCCGGTAATCCGGGATATTTTCCGAAATTTCCTTACTATACTTTGTTCTCAATATACAATTTTCAAATGCTTATCTGTTGCAGGAAAAAGAAGAGGAGTGAAAACCCATAGAATAGGCATAATAATATATTTACCTGTTTGGGAATACAACCCATAAGCAACGTAGATGTAGTAACTTTCGTTTCAAAAACTTAGTACATGTTACACTCTTGCAAAAAGAAAACCTCAGAAAAAAAGTCTTGACTTGGAGGCCTCACTTTGTGTACTCTATGCTATGTTTTTGGGCTCGCTGAATCCAAATCCCAGCACGTCTCAGTTTAGCCTTAACTTCAAAAAACACTCTGAAATGCATTATACACCCTTCAAACCACAAACGCTATTGGTCTAAACTCTCAGCATGTACACCAATACTTAGAAAGCCCCTTGCTTCGCTTTAATGAATAAATATGAAAAATGAGTAAACAAATCTATAAAATGAAGCAGTGAACTATTGACAACTGTATAAATTTATTAAAACTAGCGGTCTCCCAGTGGTCGAAATTCGACCAATTGTGTCAATATCTCTGGCAGGTTAAGTAACCTGAAAATTTTATCCTGACATTCTAACCTAGGACTTTAGGGAGAACAGCAATTACACGGAACGGATCCAGATTCGGAACCCCTGTGTGATAGTTTCCTCGAAAATTCTATATGTCGGTTTTAAATCTCGATTCTACAAATAAGTAACGAAATCAGATATAGGACTTTATTTGTGTTCAAATTCGTAATTCTTCATTTAATATGACAACAATTCAACCGCTAATGGGCTACCCTACATATTTATTTTTTCTAACCTCCCTGAATAGCTATAATTGCACTCAATTCTCTAACATTTATTAAAATCCTCATTATAATAATTCCATCTCTTTATATATTTCCACCACCCTGTATATGCAACTGCTCATGGACCACTTATAATATTTTTAACATTTTTGAACCACCCGGTAAACCATTCTGTATATGCCACTGCCTATGAGCCACAATATTTACTTTTTTTGTTTATGAAATTTTTAACTATCTTCTGTAACTATAACTCTACTCCGACCTATATTTCAATCATCATATATATGGAACTCTTCGTGGGCTACTCTATAAATTATTTCCTTTTCTAACATTTTTTATCATCATCCTGTATATCTATAATTCCTCTCACCCTATATTTTATATTCTCTATATATACAACTGCTTATGGGTTACAAAATGTTGCATTTCCATTTCCGCCACCCTGTATATGCATCTCTGTATAATATTTTTTGCACCACCCTGTATAAGATTCCAAGAACCCTGTAAATTCAACCGCTAATTGGCTTCACTATATAATTATTTTATTAGTTATAATTGTACTCTACTCTATATTTTAAACACCCTACATATGCAACTGCTTATGTGCACGAAAAAAATTATTTCTAACATATCTGGAATCGCCCTGTATAATTATAATATACAACGATTACTTTACCACTAAAGAATAACAACGCTTGGATGACACTTCCAGAAGTACATGCTCTAAGTATATAACAGTATTGGTCCCACTATATATGATTACTTAATGTTTTGAGTCTGGCGGCGGCGGCACATTCAGTTGTTTGGCGTTGACATTATGGACGTAATTAATGCATTTTTATTATATTTTATTTAATGCATGAACCAATATTGTAAATTAATATTAGCATTCTGCACTGAAGGTCGTCAGTAGCTACTAAACAAAATAAAAATGAAGAAAATCGGTTGAGAGACAGAGGAGAAAATGGTACCTAATCGTTTTGTCTTTGCCTATTTATATATAGACATAAAAATCAATCAAACTAATGTGAAAAATAAGCTCGAGGCGTTGTGTTGCTCGAAGCTATGGCTCGCCGATTCGGCGAATCGACTTAGAGCCCTAAAGTTTGCACTGATTTTTCTCTTCTCTGAAGAGAGCACCCTTCAGGTGCTTCAGAGTCGATTCAATAGTTTTAGAATTAGACGCATGGGCATAACCTAGATCGAGCTTGGCTTAAAACATGCGGTCATCATTCTTTTGTCCGAGGAAACACATTTGCCTCATTTTCACACAGTGGGTCGTAGGTTTCAATTAGGACTGTAGGTCTAGTTCGAGTGCGACTGCATTGTGCCAGTGACTACAAACAGATCATACTCGAATATACTTAACGAATCTTTTAGAAAAAAATATTTTGTTTCAACCCCTTCATATCAAGCTTGGCCTGATGAAGCTATTTGTGAAAGCTCTCGACAAATTCAGAAATTGGTTCATTTATCTCCTAAAAAATATCCAAAACTGTTGGAAGACATGTTGAAAGCAGGCGTCTTTGATGGTCCTTAGATCAGATCGTTATTTCTAGATACTGCGTGTATACTGTACATTAAACATGAAGGAGAAAAATGCTTGGCTAAATTTTAGAGCAGTTGCTCGAAATTTTTTGGGTAACAAAAGGAGCCACAATTATTGCTAAACCAAGACATAATGGGATAAAAATGACCCCGGACTCGGCAACACAAAAAACATAGGGTACACAGAGTGGGACCCCAGGTCAAAAACTTTTTTTTTGTGTGACTGTATAATTTATAAATTTAGAACAGGGACCATTAGCACTAAGCTATACATTAAAGTTGTTACCTAGCATTGCTTTAATTACAAATTCGTTTCAGTTTTCTTTCCATTAATTGCTTCTAACCTTTCCATTAATTGCTTTCTAACCTTATTGGCGTGTCGACTTGATAAATGCCCAGTCCATTGTAAGTTTTATACTCTGAGAATGACATCATCTCGAAAAATATAAAAATTGTGAACATGCTTGGAACCTTAGTAATAACATACAGTTTCAAAATTCAAATATATTACACAGATAATAACACAATACAAAACGAAAGCTCATAGAGCCTGTTTTCGTTTTATTAAAAGAAAGCAATTTTATCACTAGTACTTCTATAGAATTCAGCCCGTCCTGGTTGCCAATACTCAAGGGTGAAATTAATAACGTTTTCACTAGGATTACCTTTAAGATTTTAATTACATCTCTGGACATCAAAATTTCTTTGATTTCATTTTTCGCGAATTTGAAAGAAATTATGTAATTTACACGATTTTTAGAATTATTTTAGTGCTGCCCTGTAAATATCAAATTAACACCTATTGTGAAATCGCGAATTTACTAAATTTATCATAGCGGATATTTTCAATTTTTAATTTTTCTTGTTCAGCAGTGTTAAGTTTTATTTCCATTGAAAATTGAGTCTGATTCAGACCCTGAAATGTTTGGATTATTTGAAAATATAAACCAGAGATGTCACAACCATCTTTCAGAAAAAAACTAGTCTTATAATATTCCGAAATAGCAGTTTCCAGCATTTGTGTTAAATGAATAAATTTTACTTGTACACACTATCAAAACACTTTTGTAAATTACATAAAAATAAAATTCTGTGAAATAGAACTTATATGAACAAAAATATGTACTAGATAAAACGTTTTATTGGGAAAACTGTGGAACTTTAGTTGGGTCACAGACGTATAAACACAAAGTTTAGTACCCTAAGACCAAACCTTTCTATTTCACTCAAAGCACATTGAAACAGCGACGCTGTCATTATCAAGAAGTAAACCAAAACATTTTAAATTAAAAAATAGATTAGAAGAATATATATCTACCAGGTTGCCTATCAAAATGTGGCAGCTAGTATTTTTATTTAAATTATTATTATTTGATATTTTATAAAAAATTGCATTGACTTGTTTTTTTTTAATAAATATATATATATATATATATATATATATATATATATATATATATATATATATATATATATAAAGACTGAAAAATCACGGTTGCCATTGAGCACTTGGCCGCACTTTTATTTTGTTACATTTATACATTCATAACATACATTTATGAAATAAATATTAAACGTACAGTGAAAGAGAGCTAGCGCCTAACATCACCAGTCAGACGAGGATAGCGATTGCCAGCTGTACGAGGGTTTAAAGCTATTGCGCATGCGTCGGATGCCACTGTTCGCAACCCCCGATACGACTAAACATAAAAAATACTCCATAAAGTGCTCCAAAAGAAATGCATTTCTTTTCAAAATGACAAATAAAAAATACAAAAAAGACAAATTTTAAAAATTACAAAAAAATGACAAATTTAAAAATTACAAAAAGAAAATGACAAATATACAAATTACAAACAAATGATATTCATAAAAAATAAAAACATGGTTACTTGTGTAAAAGAAAGTTGTATTGTCCAAGCACTGTTTGAAAAAATGATTTGATTTTATTAAAATATTACATCGTTTTTTATATATTAATTAAATATTTAAGCTAAAATGTCGCAACTCTTTCACATTACCTTCAATATTGAGCATCTTTAACACCCAGCTACCCTTTTTTGTGGTCAGATTAAATTAGGCAACCGTATATTACAATAAATAGAAAAACAATAGGTTTAACTTGATATGTAAGTAATAAATGTACGTTATGATAAATATTATTGTAAATGTAACAAAATCATACCTATGTATACCTAACTCCGAAGAGGTGCGGCCAAGTACGTAACGGCAACCGTTATTTTTCAGTCATTAAATATTTCTGTGAAGTGGACGATATTTTATTGAAAAAACAAGACAATGAAATTTTTTACAAAAAATCAATTAGTAATAATTTAATTGAAAATACTAGCGGCCATATTTTGATAGCAAACCTGGTAGATATATTTTCTCCTTTTCATAAATATGCTTAAAAATTTGGTTTTTGGCAGACACTCCATCAGTGCATTAATTCTACAGCCGGATCTTAGACTATTATGAATCTATTCAAAGGAGATACTTTTTTTTATATTTCTACTGAACGATTTCGGCTAAAGGTGCATATCAACACAGTCAGTCTGGCACTAAATTGATAACCAAATATGTGGAGTATGGCATAACGTCAACGGAATATAAAAATGGGAAATATTTTGCAAGTGATGAAAATATTCACTTTAACTGTCAGCAATTTTCTTTTATAGTACAGGTAGAACTTATGTGACGCATATTTCAGCTGAACTGAAAGAGCTGGTGCTGAAGTTATATTTCTCTAAAAATGAATAATTTAGTACTTACTTGTTGGAGGGCACATTGGTGAGACACTGAAAGTTGTTGCGTACGCTGCGCAAACTGGCAAGAATTTGTGCGAATGGTGTGACGATGAGATCTTCTCCATGACTGAAATAAAAATTATATGTTATTTCTCTGTGTACGTATCTACAATAACGATTTATTCATCTTTATTATATCTAAAAAAATGTATTTTTAAGGATAGAACAACACTATTATAAAAAGTTCAACACAGTTTCCAGTAGGTCTTAAATAAAACATTATCGCAATAAAGAGTTTATTAAAGAATTATAACTTTATATATATATATATATATATATATATATGTATTAGATGGTTTCCGGGAATACATCCGCGTAGTTGATGACTGATCCCTGCCGGGATCGGTGGTAAAATAACGACGTTTCGGCAGAGTCACATCTGCCCTCTTCAGGACGGTTCGCATAATTCCCGTAGCCTTCTGCTTTCGCTTTTAGTTACTCGAATATATATATATATATATATATATATATATATATATATATATATTAGTTTCGTCTTTTTTGTTTTATTTTTCAAGTGACTACTTAATGAATACTAAAATCAAAAATTATCACTAGTCATATTTAACAAATTTTGAGATTAGTATTTATCATTTATATAGGACGGAAAATAATTACAGTTAAACAAAATGCTTTAAAAATTATCAGATGTAGTTGAATATACAGAATGCTTGAAATATAAGTTGGAGTATAATTACAGTTATACAAGGTGTTTAATGAAGTTATATAGTTTGGAACATAAGCAGTTGCCTATACAAGGTGTTTGAATTAAGGGTAAAATTATTGTTATTCAGGGTATATCAAAAATTGGTTATATAAGCATAAGCAGTTAGGATATTTCAATTATAGAACGTAGGACGTAGAATAATAATAGACATGGGTTAAAAAAAAATAGAAGCAGTTGTACTTACCGGGTGGTTGAAATAAATGGTAGAGTAAAATTATAGTCACAAAGTGTGGCTCAATCAGGTGAATTTTGTTATATAGGATATACCATGAGCAGTTGCATAAATTAAATACTAGATATATGGAGCGAAATAAAATCATTGGTATACAGGGATAATTTAAACAATAGAAAAATAGAAAAATTCAATAGTTTGGAGAGGACATATACTTAGACAAGGTGGTTTTAAAGATTTCAGGACCGTTGTGATATTCTATTGAATTGAATTATAATTGTACTGGTGACTCAGAAAATGATAGACCAATAAGTTATATATAATATATATATATATATTATAAAAATTAAAAAAGTTAAAATATGTTTCGAAAATATAGTACAAAAATACAAATTAGAGAGGGAGAAAGAGAAAGGAAGAAAGAGAGAGAGAGAGAGAGAGGAGAATACGCTAAAATGTTCAATTGAATTGTACCTTAAATCAGATAATAAAGAAGAAGATATGTCTGAAAATAGTGATTGATTGCACACGGTTTCTAAACGGTTTTTATTTTAAGTCAGCTAAAGTCTTTGTGTACGTTTTAAATAATGTCAAAGATATTAATATATTTTATGAATTGAAGTTATTGAAATACTTGTATTTTATTACATAAATAATAAAGAGAAATGAATAATATATTATGAAGTGTTAAGTATATAAATATATATTAACTCAATAGAAGTATACCCTGCAATACATGGAAGGTAAATACAGGATAGTTAATGCAGTATATTGTTTCTTAAAAAGTGAGATTATATAGACATAGTACTCCTTAAGTATATTTTTTGTTCAATAATGTAAAATACTAAAAGAATAGATTTGTAATTTTATAAACATACTGTATATAAAACAAACAAAGAATGATATTAACTTATTAGCATTGTCTTGGTTGTACAATTATCAGTAAACACAATATAAGTATATAATATAATAACACAGGGTCCAATTTCGGAAAATACACGATCAATAGCGCCTACCAAATTACGATACTAGACCGATGGGATGACGAAAATCAGGAGAAAACCCCTCACAAAAGACAAAAGCGCTGATTGACAAAAACAAAGTAAGGATCCTCAAAGCGATCAATCATATACCTACTATTCGAGTTGATCCCACACATGTATATTCACCAGATCTGGCCCCATCGGACTTCTACATCTTCCCGTTTATCAAATAGATTCTCCAAGGAAAATAAGAGAAAGAAACAAATCTTCCTATAAGAATGGCGTCGTAAGTTTAGAAAAACTTTTTTAACAATTGTATCGCCATGACGAATAAATGCAAATTTGCAAAAAATGAGTTTTTACTCACTAGCCCCAGAAACTTAATGAGCCTTGTGTTTCGATATTAGTTATTCTGTGTTCATTTACGTCCCTATGAATAAAACTTGCTAGAATTAGTATGAATTAGTATCGCATATAAGTATAATTTCAAAAGAACATTAATTAAAAAACTTCATGATGATTTGAGTAATACACTTATATTACAAACTTACACTTTATTTAAAAATTGTGACAATTGTTTCGCAAAACACGAAACAATTGTCACAATTTTTAAATAAAGTGTAAGTTTGTAATATAAGTGTATTACCTACTCAAATCATCATGAATTTCAACTTCCACCAAGTATCAGCCAACTCAATCCAATGATTAAAAAACTTCTTAATTATCAAAGCGATTTCATAGTTTACGAACTTTGTAAATATGCAACTGTAAAATTTCTGTAATATAACAACAACTAAAAGTTTGCGAATTCTAATTAATTACATTTTGCTTACTGCGTGTTTCTAGCAAAAACTAATTAGAATGGCTGTCTCATAATTTAGCAAAATCAAAAGTCTAATTTAATCACGCCCTTACGTAAGCCCTATTTGGGTTTCTCTTCAAGTTGAACAAATATTCAAGAAGGCAACTACGATAATAATTTAACTTTCCAATCACGTATGTTAAAAGTGGTTGAGTTATTTTATTTTTGGCAAAACTCGCTCACATTAATTTCTACATGACTCGAAAATAGATGTGATTGCATTTGAATCCTTCAAAGCAAGAAATAAATTCGCCACACGATATTGCAGATGTTTTCGGCAGTAATTAATAAAATTAGAGCCGAACTATTTTAAACAAAACACGAAGATATGTGGCCAGATAAACTGGCTAGCAAAAATTTGTTTCGAATATTTTGTTAAGTGGAATTGGAATTGAATTTTTACGGTACGTAGAGCTTTTGACGAATTTCGTTTGGTTCATTACTAGTAACTGAATATTTTCAGAAACATATTGAAATATAATACTGTTAGGTATATTATAATGTTACAAATTGTTTTAGTGATTTAGTTGGAAATAATTTGGTCAAATGAATTGAATTCGCATGCAAAGTGTGCGCACCACCCTTAAACTTTGTGTTAAAATAGATAAATTTGACAAATTTTTATATTTCTTTATTCCGTTGTGTAAGTTTTTTATTGCTATTGAAAGTGGTGTCGAATTTACACCCCGAAACGTTTAGAATTTATAAAATATCCAAACTTTCTAGTAATTGTGGTGTTATTCCGAATAAATAATAAAGATACATTGGTGAATCAAAATATAAATAAATTTTAATATTTCTAGTTTGCACTCACAATTTGCTGGCAATTATTTTCAAAAATGTTGACTAAATAATAGTTGACTCATTTAAAATATTTGTCCTCCAAAATCAGTATTTACTCTGAATTTTCCTGTATATTTTATATTCCGAGATAAGAAGGGAATGTGACATTTTAAACAATTGCCTAATTATATTAGAATTCATAACGAGCTCTTTCACTTGACGTATTAAGCGAGGCGCTTGAAAAAAATATATAACTTTTAGTTTTCTTATTTGCCCACACAAAATTAATATTGGAATTTTCTTTTTATACTTCCTGTAAACTTTAAGGAAGGTTATATATTGTCTTTTTTTAATTTTAGTTTCGGTAATTTCAGAGAAAGAATGTGGAATTCGGCCAAATATTGTACATTTTAAAAAAGTTATTTTAGAAATACCAAAAAGTATAATTTCTCATTATGCGGGCCCATTCATTTGATGTTTTATATGATACGCTTGAAATAAGTATTTTTTTAGTGTTCATATAATTTTATAATTTGCTACTCAAATTTATTTCTTGATTTTCCCTTTATTTGTCCGATAAACATCCAGTTAGGCCCTTGATTTTCATTTTCTTATCTCAGTAGTTTTGTAAATCAAGGTGTGTAATGGTTCGATTTTTTAGGTTTAAGTTAATATCTTTAAATAAATCTTTTACAAAATAACCATATCGCATCATGTAATACATCATTAAATATTATAATTAGCCTCCCAAATTCATCATTAGGAGTTAAAAGGGAGGGGGAATGCGACAATTCTTGTATATTTTCTTTAATGTGTTTAAATGACTTATTTTAATATTTTGAAAAAAATGAAATACATCTTATGGTTTAATACCTAGCCCACTGTTTCCATTTTTAGGTTATCAAATTAAACTACGGCTTCTTTTCAAATATAAACACCTAGAACCTTGCATGAAATGGACATATACAGGGTGATCCATAACTAAAGGACAATACGATAACTGCAGTTAGAGGCGGTGAAAATATAATTGCAACAAACATGCCTTAGTAAAATGTTCGTGGTAAACGATATACAAGGTCTAATGTGGGTATTTGGATTTTGAAAATTTCTGATATTTGAGAAACGGCTCCATATATTGAACTCAAATTGGGTATGGCAGTTTTCAAGGGCCATAAACAAGAATTTGTTATCATTTTTCATGGTACCCTTACAGGGTGTTTGTTACGAAGGTCGAATTAAACAAATCCATGTATATTTTTTTAACAGTCCGTATACTTTGGGGTTCGACGATAAATAGTGAAACTCTCATAATTTCAATCCAAAAAACGTATCCTTGTTGAATCTCCAAATTTCAAGGCGATTTCAAGATATTGCAATTCAAATACGGTACAGCATATCATCGCAAGCAGCCTCAAAAAAAACATTTTATTAAGTAGGTAGTGAATTTGACAAGAACTATTGATTTCTTCTTTAAATACTGTCTATTTATTTACTGTGTTTTTAAAGTGAGTAATTGGAAGAAAGCCTTCATTATATATGCCTTAAATTAAAGAAACTGTAAACAGTGAACTAAGGGATATTATTTGTGTTTATGCACAAATAAATTTTAATTCAAGTGTTAGACGATATGCAGTTATATCCAAATTGAAATGTGTGTAATCGTAAAATATTCCAACGATTATAGACAAATTTAGGTGAAATAGGTTTGTTTCACAACAAAAATTCTGGTGAACGACCTAAAACAATTTCATGAAGATGATATTTTATTTCGAAATATGGAAAATCATGCATTAAGTACTCGGCGCTTGCAAGCAGCTACTGGTGTAAGTAAATCGAGTATATTACAAATTTTACGTACAGAAAAATTGTATCCGTATCACTTAAATTTTTACCTCGTATACTACAGTTCTGTCAGTGGATGCAACAAAAAATCATTCAAGATCCAACGTTTCTTGAAAACATTCTATTTTCTGATGAAGCTAAAATCACAAGACGTAGAGCCTTCAATTGGAGGAATAACCACTATCATGATTTTGATAATCCTCATAAGTATCGTAAAGCGCATTTTCAGCATGAATTTTCATTTAATATCTGGTGTGGAATTATTGGCGATCACTTCATTAGTCCGTTTGAACTTCCGACGGGATAAAATACATTACAGTGTTAATAATTTTTGAAGAATAATTTGGGTAATTTACTCGAAGAAGTTCCTGTTATTGCAAGGCCGCATAGGTGGTTTATGCACGATGGCGCGCCGCCACATTATCCACCTAGAATCCAGCAAGATATTTTTTACATTCAAAAGTATGGATAGTAATTAAATTATTTTAATTGTATCCGTTAATATTTTATAACAAATATTACATTTTTTTAAAGTCAGGGAAGGTGCAATACTTTTGAAAGTGAGTGTAAATAAAGTAATTGACGACCACTCCAGACTTGGGGATTAAATGATAGTTCTACACAATAGACAGCATATGCCAAGGGAGGTTTGGAAGGGCTCAACACGGAAATAAAGCAAAAAAAAATATTCATCTGACGTTACAGTTATTTGTTTGTTAAGTATTCATAACAAAGATACGTAATTCTAACCCTTACGCATTTAGAATTTATGTACAAGAGATTTCCCAACTTGACCATACAATGTATGGCATCACACTTCCTCTAAGGCACGCTATGAGTGCCTTTATGTTAAAATTCACTAAACCCCAGATATCCTAGATATCAAAAGGGTTTAGCTCTGTGGGAGCCCTTACCAGGTCTTCAGGCCAATGGTTGGAATCATGGCGGCAGTTTCCCATGAATTTTCTGACCGTCCGGGCTGTCCCTAACGGGACGGCTTTTTGCATTTGATTGTAAAGATGTTCGTCCAGACCGAGGTATTTTAAAATGTTTAATAGATGTTTTGGGACTAGTCCTGTCGTTGACATAACAATTGGTACAGTTCGTGTGTTGATTATGTTCCACTGAGTCTTTATTTGAAATTCCAAATCTCTATATTTGGTTATTTTCTCAGCCTGCTTGATATTTATATTATTGTTGTTAGGAATTGCTATGTCAATTAAAGTTGTTTTCTGAGAGACTTTATGTACCAAAACTAATATCTGGTCTATTGTGAGCAACAGACCGATCGGTCAGTATCGTGCGGTCCCAGTACAGGTTGTAGTTGTTATTTTCTAAAACAGATTCTGGTTTATATTTATAGTATGGTAATCTTACCGACTGTGATAATTCAAGCTTCAGTGCTAGTTCCTGGTGAAGTATTTTTGCCACAGCATCGTGCCGTTCTTTGTATTCAGTTGCAGCGAATGCTTGACAACCTCATGTGATATGCTGGATAGATTCAGATGTTTGGCAACCGTACCTGCATCTATCTTTGTTAATAGAAGGGTCGTTAACGATGTACTTTAGGTAGTTCTTAGTTGGAATTACTTGATCTTGGATTGCCAATATAAAGCCTTCCGTTTCAGGGAATATATGACCAGAGATCAACCAGTAGTTCGACGCTGCACAAGAGATTATTAATACAATATAATTATTGAGCAAAATCCTTTTATCTGTGACGCGTGTTTTTTATATGGACTGAACTCCCTTCAAAATATCAGTAAGGCAGACTTTCTCTGAAGGACAACCAGTAATTGGGACAAGTGCGGACAGAGAACCAAAAAAAAACAAGATAATTGGTGACCTTCTCATCAATAATATAAAATTATTTAAAATGGGAAAAGTAAATCAAATCTCTAATTGCTGCATTTTCATGGCACGTTTTTCAAAACGTACGCATTAGGGTAGGCAAGCTAACCTATTCCAACCTAGAAAAATAATATCTCAAAAGTAATATAATTCTCGGTTCAAAACTTATTGATTATGTGAACCGATACTGGCAATTTTAAAGTAATCGAAATTGCATGTTCGCGAATTTTCCAACGATACTCGAAGTTTCCAATGCACATCGAACAACTTTTAATGTAATTTGTTTCCTACAACGGATTGGCACAGTCTTGATGGTATTATGACTAATTCTTCCGACATGATATTTCGAGTTCGGTACGAAGTAGAACTCATTACGAAGTTTTTTGTAATTCTAATGACGTACCTGAGAAGTTTTATTTATTTTTAGTCGCTAACAACTGAAGCATCTCCACTCGTTCCGGAATGTTTAGGGATGTTGTCGTAGCGACGAGCGGGCGGCAACGACATCCTAGTTGGGTAGCAAAATCGATGTTCTTTAAAAACCGAACTTCGGCAGACGGTGTAGTTCAAGGGAAATGCGATTAAATCCTTTGTCGTACTTAAATATAAGTTATTCGATTTTGGGGTGGGAGCTTGTAAATAAATTACTGCGAGGTGAGGCCTGTAACCCTCTTAAGGGGAATATTTTGGGAACCTTGTAAGAATGAGGACTTACCAGTAATATAGACCGAACTTTAACATAACAAGAGACTTGAATCGTTGAGACAGATAGATAGCGGTAGAACAAAATTGAACAAATAATTTCTTCGATTTATCAATAACAAGAGTAAATTGTAGGCATCAATTTAGAATTTTTCATAAGCAGTCGTATACTAACATTACGATTCACGGTATTCAACACATCCTCTCCAACATAAATTGGCTGTATACGATTCTATGGTTCATAGGCTCATAAGTGTCCCATTCTCAGAACCACAATTTTCGACAGAATTAAGTTTACTAAAGACAATACCTTATAATAACGGGTACTCCCCAGAAATGATTAATTTATTTCCCTGGAAAAAAGTTACAAAAAGCATTAAATTTCGTTTACCAGTTCAAAAAAGATCATGAGAAAATCTGTAAGAACTTAACGTATATAGTTAAACCAAGTCATAAAATAAAATCGATCTTAACTAAACAGGATTTAAATCTTCTAACAATTTAGGAATGTTTATCAAAAATGATAAACAAAATACTAGTAAAAATATTAAATCACGGGTGTATAAATTAAATTGTGGAACATGTTCCAAAACCTACATCGGTCGCACATACATAAATTAAAATAATTTGGTCAAGTGGGAGTTGGACTCGCATACTTAGGGTTCCGTACCACCTTCAAGATTCTAATATTCCAGATTCAGACAAGCAGGGAATGACTGCATTTTCTTATATTTGCTCTAATATCTTTTAAAGGAAGCGTTTAAAATTTATAAAGAATATACACTTGCATTTTCCCCACATAGACTTTTTATTTTATCTGCTTCAGGATTCGATTAATTTTTATCAGAATACATATGTATTTAATTTTCTAATTTGGCCCCCAAAAATTAACATTAGAGTTTTATTTTACTAATAAACATTCAGAGAAATCTTTTATAATCTACTGTCTGAGTTTTGGGGGTCTGTGGATAGGAAGATAAAGGGTAAAATAGGGCAAGTTTTAAATTATAAATTATTAAATCTGTTATTCAAATTATTAAAAATACAAATAAAATATATTTTTCAAAATTTAAATAGTGTAGTTTCTAAAGTGGGAATTAAGTCGATGTTTAATATTTTTGTTAATATCTTTTCAACAAATGATTTAAAAATATGATATATTTGTAATTCATATGAGCCTTTTATCTGATATATTAAATGATGCTTTTGAAAATTGAATCTTTATTTTCCATTAAATTGTATAATTTGTCCCTAAAATTACTATGGGGTTTTCTAATAATTTATTTTCCGTTTAATTCTATTATTTGGGGCCCAAATAATAGAATTAGGGATTTTTTCATATTTTTCAAATAAACAAAAAAATGTAGGTCTTATAGTTTGGGGAATAACGGGGGGAATGGGTAATTTTTTAAAAATATTTTTTAATATATTTTAAAATACTCATTTAAAAAAATTTAAAAAAATTTATTTGTATTCGTCATAATGGCCCTGTGATTTGATATATTACATGACCCGTTAGAAACAATTATATTTTTTTATTTTCCATTTAATTCTATAATTTGCCCCCAAAAATGAATATTAGGGGTTTCTCCTTATTTTTCCAGTAAAGTTCAGGTGAGGGGCTATACCTACATTTTTTTTTTCAAAATTTTCCAGCTTATGGTTTCGGAGATAAGGGGGAGGGAATGGGTAAATTTTTTTATATTTTTGTTAATATCTTTTAATTAATTTATTTTAAAAATATGAAAAAATATATTTGTTTTCGTCGTAATGAGCCCTTTCATTTGATATATAACGTGATAGGTTAGAAACAATTTTAATTTTATATTTTCCATTTTATTCTGTAATTTGCCCCCCAAAATTAGAAGTAGAGGTTTCTCCTTATTTGTCCAGTAATCTTCAGGTTAGAACCTATAAATATATTTTTTTCAAAACTTTACGTTTTATAGTTTCAGCGATAAGGGGGGGGGATGGGTAAATTTTGGTATATTTTCGCTAATATCTTTTTAAATATATATTTTTTTAATATGAAAAAAGTATTTTTGTGTTCCTCAGAATGAGACCTTTCATTTGATATATTACATGATGCGTTTGAATTTTTTTTTATTTTTAAATTTTTATTTAATTCTATAATTTGCCCCCAAAATTAATATTAATCGTATCTCCTTATTTTTCCTTTAAAGTTCGGGCAACGTTCTATATATCCTATTTTTTTCAAAATTTTAGGAGACCAGAAGGGGGGGAACGGTCGATTTTTTTAGGTTTTCTCCCCAGAAGTACCCCTAAAATCAATTTTTTTTATTTTACGATATGTACTCCTGATCGGGTCACCAAACTATACCTTCATACCAAATTTCAACCTCTTCCGTCCAGTAGTTTAGGAGAAAATTGCTGTGATGTGACAGAGGCAGAAATCTGTAGTGATATTATAAGGGTATCTGTATATTGTATATACGAAACTCTAAAACGAACGCATCTCTGAGCGTAGAAGGAGTTACTAGACAAATGATCAAAAATTTAACTATGCCGTAGCTTCTGAAAATCATCAATTTAACGAATATTTCGAAATTTTGCATACAGAAAACAAAAATTTAAAATTGAATTATTTAGACACTTTAGAAATTAATGACCTTAAATATTCAGGCCTTTTGTTAAATGACCAAATTCCTCTCCTCTCTTTAATCTCTTTAAAGGTTCTGTATGAGATTACTATAAATAGAATAAATTTGACGAACAACAGTAGTTGCTTAAAATATATTGTACAACTCACGAAGCCATAATATGGCGAAACATGTGTAGTGTAAAACATTTTTTATGTGAAAATTCCTGAACTATTTAGTTTGTTATTTAGTATATAAAGAGACTTATTAAAAATTAGACGTAATAATTCTACAATATTTATTTTGTTTTGATGGGTGTAAATACTTGGCTAAACATATTAAGTGCTACATTTTTATTTGTTGTGTGCTTCTTCTTAAAGTAATAAATCATCTGTGCCTTATTTCGTAGAGCATAGACTCTCTGTAAGGCGAAAATCAAGCAAAGTGTTCATAACCTAGGGTTGCCAGACGGGAAGCCTAAAACATGGGCGGATCCAGACACATGATTCCGGGGGTATTTCATGCTTTATCTACATATAACCCATATTTCTTGGACTATAACATTAAAAATAGTCGTTATAAGACTTAAACCCATAGAAGTGAACTTCCTCCATGGTCTTGGAGTTAAGAAGATTATCGATATATGGACATAATTTCAAAATGTTGTTTTTTTGGGATTACTGTCTGTCAAGTAATTTCGAAAAGATTGTCGATGGAGTTTTGATTATTTTGCCCGCTCATTAGGTTTTCTCTCCGCGAATTTCTGGTTCTCTGATCTTCATTGATATTCTGAGAGAAGACGATGTCTACCATTTTCTCAACTAGTATTCTTGTATGTAAATAGTGTTTTGTATATTATCTGATATTTGTTGGTGTTTGGAGACGTTTCGGCTCCAACTTTGGAAGCTAATTTTCGAAAGCTTTCATTCCATTGAATGCGAACAGTTGTGCTCCCCTCAACTGAATGAAATCTTTAACAATTATATATGTATTCAGTACATCTAACTCAATTTATTTATTTTTTTGTGAAATGAATTGCGACATCTAGTATTATCAGGAAAAACTAGCTCACAGATACTCCTAGATGTGGTAATTAATCTCCCGATAAAATATTAAATAAACGGCGTTATGACAGCCGATTTGGAGTCTCTGTGAGCTAGTTTTTACTGAAACTCCTAAATATCTCATTCAGTTCGCGATAAAATATCTCGCTATGGAGTTATTGTCAATCGATGTGTATGGTAGGTTGAGGTTTAGTCTTTTTTAGATTGATACAAATTCTTGTCCGAAAAAAATTACAGTGATATGTTGACGGTTGGTGATTACTTCATACTGAGGGTAAAAAGTCTTGCTGTTCTAGCAATTGACGCCTTCAGCAAATATCCAGATTGACTGAACGTGTACTGATTTCCACATTGTTTACCATCATACAGCTGGCATTCTTAAGTTTTCTGTTTTTTGAGTTTTTTGCCTTCAACAAGATCGTTGAATCTATCCTGTCGCTGCCGGTGCTGGTTAACACATAGTTGGCCAAACTTGAAGTTCACCGGTAGGTATAGGTATAGCCATAATAACAAACAACACTATACACAATTTTTGGAATTCTGAGCTGCGTTAAATCGCCTGGTATCTGTAAGTATAGAACAAAATGTATTGACTCAAAAACAGTTTTAATGTCGTATTTGTTTCCTGAATGCTTATTTTTCCCAATACACCTAGAACGTATAAATAATGACGTGCAATCTCCAAACTGTCACTGTCAAATTTTTTGACAAACAAGAAAATTTAGATGAAAGCGAAAATCTGTGAATAAACACAGAACACAGCGATTAACAACGACTCCAGAGTGTAAGGTGAAACGTCTCTAAACACAAATAAGTATTACACATATAAAAAACACAATTTTGTATAAATATGCTGGTACCTAATTAAGTTGAAGCCCGAATATAAGAAGTAAAAAATGAAACTTGACAAACTTTTATGACTTACACGTAATGTTTTTATAGAAGCTGTTGACGCTCAGGAAAATTCAGTGAAAATACCAGAGAAAGTGTCAGGAATAAAGTTTTTAGTAAGACAATTGAAGGAACTTGTTTTTATGGAGTATGCGATAGAACGCCATGTTAAGCCATTTACGTCGAGAAATAAAAACATAAAAACGGTAAGCATTTTTATAGATGTTATTGAACAATTCATATTTTGAATTTGTTAGACATAATTTTGTCATGAAATGTAATATATATGTATCTTTTGCATAATGAATATGCTTTTTAATATTATCAGGATAAGATTTACGATATAAAAATTTTGATATGAAAATGAAGTATTGTTTTTGTACCCATATATATCTTTAATTTTAAAACTTGAGTTAAATTTAAAATGTTAAAATAGAGCAATGCAATAAAGTAAAATATTCGTTATTATATGTCGTGATATTTCATTTTCATAGCCTATAAGTATTTTAAGCATATATGATCTGACTATAGGATATTGTCGTATTATCTTTTAAAGTTTAAATATTGCATTGTATTAATATTAATTATTTCTTATAAATAAAAAAATTATTTCAGTTTGTAGTATATTTTCGGTAGTCCTTTTGTTTTTGTGAAGCAATAAATGTCGAAAATTTGTAGATTATTTTTTTATTTTTGTTATATTCATATTATAGCTTCCTGTACGTTAGAAGCAACTTCTCTGGGGATGGCAGAGGGCGCTAGTCGTTACTTTTTAACAACATTTTCTCATCTATTCTATCTCTACGATCTGTCAGTTTCGTTAAGACAAGATAGGTGGAGTTCTAGTCAAGTGATTAAGAAATTTCCAGACACGGTTGAACAACGTCTATCAAGTCAGTTAGTAATAAAATGTAATAAACTGACAAAAACATTGTGTTAGTTATATCAATAGCAGCAATATCAGCACGTACAATAATATTTTTGGCTTTCATTTACCATAATATAAGAATAGTTAGTTATTTTTTAAAAGCAGTAATTTCTTTGGCACTTCACTCCAGCCAAATACAATGTTACTAATTTAAAATTTTGCGTTTTCATCATAGCATATCACACAAGTAAAAAAAGTAATGTCATATTATGTAAAGTTCTTTACAGACTCCTTGTTCAGGGAAAAGTAACTGCTGTCAAGTAGGCTATATTAAATAGGGTTAACAACTATATTATAACACTGACGTTACGCAAGCTTTATAGTTCAATTTTCGGATAAAATGAAATCAATGAAAGCATAAATTTCATTTCGAGGGTACTTTTCAAATTGACATTGAAACAGCTATGTAAAATTGATAAGGCATTCGAATTTTCCGAACAAATTTAGAACTAATAATGACTGTAAAGTCAAATGTTCAGTGACAATGAGTTGTGACAACCAATCGTTTCTCCAGTTATTTTCAGTATTTTTAGTTTAAAATGAAAATAGTTTTCACAAATAAATTATTCATTCAGTGTACTTGTTTACATTTGTATTTAAACTGATACTACTGAAATAATAGATATCTATAGTTCACTTTATTCTTATACTCCTAACTACTAAGTACCTTTAGACAGTTCTAACAAACTTTAACATTTACATTTAATAGAAGGCAGAAACAAAATTCTATTACTTCGAAACGAATAACAGGGAATTCAGCAACTCCTATTTACTCTGTAGAAACCCATTTCTTTACACAACTCACGTATGATGAATTTTAGCAGTGTCTCTTCTGATATAGAAAGCATCTTATTCTCAGATACCCTCAAAAAATATATTTGAGATAAAAGTCAAAATGATTTCCACAGTCTAACGTGTTTGCCAAAGAATTTTCATATTGTCAAGACTCAATCTGAGCCTCCAAAGGACTTTCAAACTTTATCTCTTCCAACTTCTCAAGAAAGCATGTTTTCTTTTATAAAATAGATGGAGAACTTTTATCACCTTTCAAGGCAGGATAAAAAAGTTTTAAGTGGCTTTCGTTCGATAATATTGGTATTATTTATGGAGTTGGAATAGTTAAAATTTCCGGCAAGAAATATCAGCAGTTGTGTCTGTAAAAAACATTCACTAATGATCTAAATTATAAAAATTTTAAATAAACGCTTTAGCAGCTGTCATAGATGTTAAGATAAATATCTAAGGCATTTAAATGTTCTGAAGTTGAAAATACTGATTAGATGGATTAAAATACTTCAAAAAAGTAGATTATCTTCAAAAGGCACTTCATGAATTTCTTAATCTAACTTATAATATGTGGAAAATTTATCTTTGCGATAAAAATATATTGGATTCTGAACATTGACCTTACATTCACATATGGTGGTTGCCACACCAAAATTTTTGTTTAGATTATTCAATTTCCGTAAATTTAAAGGAAAACCAATAGAGCAAGTAACACCTCTAGGCTAACTTAGAATGTATCTTATGATTTATAATCTTATCTGGTCCATTAGTCACTAAAACAGTTAGTTTACTAAGTAAATTTGTTTACCTGTATTATAAGCGCAAATTAGTTTCAATATGACCATAGTCTAGTCATTGTATTCATTAGAATTATGGGCCATTTCCATAGAGAAAATAAGGATACCTTTCATAAATTTTTGAATAAAATATCACTTTTATTTATCATTAGAAACAACTGTCATTAAATACAAATTTCCACAGCAGAATTTGCCGGCATTGTGTGAAATCAGATATATCATAACTAATTGTTATTTATTTGTTTCTCTGTTAAACAGTTCATGGTCAGAACACCACTTAGCTTTTTCATCCCATTAATTTCCTGTGCAGAGCTAAATTCCATATAAATACTTACAACATTTTGGCACAATGTACTCGTAACGTGAATGTGAACTCATGCAATTAAGCAAAATTGTATCAGTACGATAAAGGATTCTACAGATTCTTACTGTGCCAAAAGGTTCGTTTGCCAAGTTTCATAAATATTTACGCCAAAGCAAAATGTGCCAAAAGATTAGCATTTTTTGTACAGTATAATCTTCTCTAAAACTAATTAACCTAAAAATTATTCAATTATTTTAAATTCCTCCAATAGAGATCTAAAGATTTACTTTATTTTTTGTCTTCTTATCCAAACGGATACTGGACATCTTGCATATATATATTAAGTATGGTAGTTTTATCTAAATGGAAATACAATAGGTAGTGCATATCTGATGATGAGTCTACTTGCACTGCTGATAGGTCAAAGAACTTACTGGGTTGGCCACAAATTGAAAATTGTAGAGCAACTGATATGAACTAATACATAACAAAAATGCTATAAACAATAGAAAATTATGAAGTACTGCTTACATGCTTGTTTAGTTTAAACCAAAATTTGAGCATACTGCAGTGACAACGGCATTCATTCTAAAGAAAAATAACAACATGACTATAACTTAAAAATTCTTTTTTAGGATGAATCTACATTTACTAACAATTCAAATAGTACAGTTTCTGCTAAAAATTGTCTTCTTCTTCCAAGGTTGTCCCTCTCAGGACGGGGGTTAGCTTCAATCTTACGATCTTATTACCCAGTTACCCGCAATATAATTATGTAAATGTTACTTCTTATATTAAATCTCTATTTCACTAAAAAATTGGAAAAAAACTGTCTTTTGAAATGAAAATGAAACGTTATTCGTCAAAATTCCGTGAAAGACTATGATTAATTAAATTATGTATAAAACGATATTTCAGGGACCAGGCAGCCTAGGACCTCTGGCTTTATCACTAGTACCAATACATATAATTCACTTCCAGAGCGTCTTTATCACTTTATAAACGCCAGTGGGGATCCTAGAGGCATTGATCCGAAATTCAATTATTATAACACTATTCAACTTTCCTAACCCTACGATGCATACAAACACACATGAGGCCGCAATACCATCTTAGGCGGAAGTCGCCCAAAATTGTCATTGGTGCGCCTTTGAAAATCTAAGTTTTAATTCTGGGTGAGTATATTGAAGAATATTTTTTTCTTCAGACAAAGTTTATCTCGTAACAGTTACCAGTTAACTATTTTGAAAGAAATTTGTTCACTTGAGTTTTGTTCTGAAGTAGAAAATTCCTCGAATTTCTTAGCGAGACAGTTGTTGAACAAATAACGGGAGGATATACTGATCCATGGTGGGCAACTCATTTGCAGAATTTTACTTAAGATTTTTGCTTGTAAAGCTCTTTAAAAGAAGCAATCTGTTCCAATCTATGCCATTTCATATCAAGTACTAAATCAGTAATTGTGAACCTTTTAATTTTTAACCGACTTGCAAAAAGGAGGATGTTATAAATTCCTCGGCACGTTTTTTTTTATGTATGCTCAGTGTTTATTCAAAAACGGCTTGGGTAATTTTGATGATTTAAACTACAAATTACAGAACGGTATGATATAATTTTCTAGAACGTGAGACTTACGGTTTTCCAGAAAATCAGAAAAAGCAGTAATTCAGGGACTATACGTCAGTGAAGTTCAATGAATCTAAACTGTTTTCTCTAAAACGGCTTGAACCAATTTAAATATTTTAATTTGTATTCTACCAAGAGATGTTCCAGCTTGATTTCGTATGATTTTATATAACGTAAATTACACCGTTTTTTCTGAAAATCATAAAAATATGTCCAACAGACGGTAAATATCAATGTGAATGTCAACTTATAATAAATATCTTATTAATTGTCAAGATATGTTATGAAAATATATCGTATAGGATGTTTGTAACGGTTTTAATTTTATGGGGCTTGCAGTGGAATGAAATGGCACAAAATATTCCATTAGTATATCGAAAAGAAAAATTGTTAGATGAGCGATCTTTTCTGTAGAGATTTCAGTGGTAGGTGTGAGTTTGTTTGTCTGTGTGCGTACATTGAAATTCAAGCAGCAACCAATGTGCGTAGTTGAAATAGACGGCGAACTAAAATTGTAGTTAGATAGGTGGGTTCAAAAAATTTTATAAATAAATGTGATACTGGATGGTACATAAGCAGTTCCATATATAGGATTGTTAAAATGTAAAGTTGAATAGAATTAGGGTTATACAGGGGGTTTCACAAAATGTTGTATTGGGTGATACATAAGTAGTTGCGCATACTGGTGGTTGAAATAAGAGTGAAGTACAACTTTATAAAAATTGTTATATATGCAGTAATGATATTCGAGTTATAGGGCGTAGGGTACAATAAGTGTGAGAAGTAGTTGTTTATATAGGATGATTGAAATATAAGGTGGAGTGGAATTATAGTTATACCGGGTGGTTAAAAAATAATATAGAGTGTGGAACATAAGTAATTGGTTATATCTGACAAATGGAGCTAAATAAAATTATATAAATAGAGGGTGATTTAAAAAATTGAAAAATAGAAACAGTCAATGTTGTGGAGAGGATTAATACTTATACAGGGCGGTTGCATCATCGTGTACAATTGTAGATGTACATGGTGATTCAGAAAATGAAGATAAATATCTAATATGGGTGATCAATACACAGAAACGTATAGAGGGTGGTTGAAATATAGGCGAAATAGAGTTACACTAATAGTAAGTGGTCTAAATAATAAAACAAATAAAATATAAGTAGATGATATAGAAAAAATCCAAATTATCGAGAGAAGGAAAGAGAAGAAAACATAAAATAATCAATAGAATTGTTACCGTAAATCAGATAGAAAAAGAATATATGTGAGGAAATATTGATTGCACACGGTTTCTAAACGGTTTTTTAATTAAAGCCAGTTGAAGTCAGTTCTTCCTTAAATATAAATTATTAATTTTCTTGATCAGTTGTGAAATTTTTTATTATCATTGAAAATTGGCCTGATTAAGACCCTAAAAAGTCTTGACTAAAGCAACTTTCAAGCAATTGTACTAAAATTCAGAAATATACACAATAAGAAGTTCAAGTTCATACGGGATGACCGTAGTTTAGAAAAATTAGCATATCGGAAAATACATTCTTACCGCTTAAACATCAGGTGATGAAGAATTTAGCTCCAAATTAAAAAAAAAACAAGTTTCACACGAATATAATGTAAGTAACTCTAGAACAAAAGATTTACACTACTACTTGAGTAGAATCGATTAATGACCAATATTCAGGAGATAAGATAATTTATTCAGCCAGATTACTTTAAATCCATCAAAATGAAATTAAAAACAGATAATCTGTTCTTAACTGATTTCAAATGTTATTATTTTTTGCAGATTAATGTTATCTGGTGTGGAGATTCAATCATCGAAAATTTCCCAGCTAATCAGATTTTTGTTTCGAGTAGTTTTTAAGTAAAACAGGAAGTTGCAAATTTTAAATATTTATATAATTAGAAATATTAAATTTACAATGAAACTATTAAAGCTCGTAATATAAGCGAACTTTTCAAATTTGAGGCATCTGAAATAAGCTAGATTTTGTTCGCATTCTTGTGTAATACAATATTTTAAAAAGAAGTTAATTTATCTACAAATATTATATTAAGTAATAAAAAATGTCTAGTGAAATCCTTGTGGTCTTATAAATTTCCTGCTTATATGTTTTTGTTAAGAAATAAATAAATGCATCCTCAAAATTATAAAATTTCTCTTGCAGACTATCAATAATTTCGCCAGATTTATTAAAATATTTTTAAAAATAGCTAAAAACATTTTGTTAAATTTCCAAACATGGATTTTATAATGTTTAGGCTTTTTTGATTTACTAGTGCAAAATTTATTTTCTTAAATTGATAACTTAGTCATGACATATATCGAAAGGAGTATTTTCATTTTATATCGAATTATTACTTTTTTTTTGAAAGGATAGCATGTCTTGTTTTTTCTTGTTTTTTCCTATTGAAAATATTTTTCGTTAAACACTTCAGTCTGTAGTTGTGAACTTTGTCAAGACTAACTTATGAGCACTATATAAAAAGTACTTTAAAATAATTTATATTTAAAAAGAACAGACTTAAAATAAAAACCGTGTGCAATCAATAACTGTTTTCAGACATATATTCTTGTTTTATCTGATTAAGGTACAATTCTATTGATTATTTTAGCGTATTCTTAACTCTCTCTCTCTCTCTCTCTCTCTTCTCTCTCTCTCTCTCTCTTCTCTCTCTCTCTCTCTCTCTCTCTCTCTCTCTCTCTCTCTCTCTCTCTCTCTCTCTCTCAACCACTCTATTAAACTAAAGGTTTACTCCATTTTCATTTTAAAAACATTGTATACGCAACAACTTATGTGCCACCCAACACAACATTCTTGAACCAGCTTGTATAACTTTAATTCTATTCCTCCATATATTTTAACCATCTCATGAACCATCTCATATATGCAAGTGCGGATTTTAAGGGTGTCACAGTATATTAACTGGTAACGTGAAAATCCCATAGTATTTCTCTCTCTACATGACATGTGATATGACAAATCAAAATTTAAAGACAGAAATTATAGTAACGTATTGTTTTAGTTGATCAAATATCGAATATCACATAGACATCTCAAGAATTAATATATTGGTCTACATCTATGTGGAAGAAAACGTTTTAATATGCCCTAGAAACAAGCATATTTATAACCTGTGGCAGGATAACTAAAATTCTGGAAAAGGAATTGGATTTTCAAAGGAAAAAAATAAAGTAAATCAATTCATTTAACATCAGATGATTTAAAACTAAAATTAATTCACAACAATGAAAATATTAGAAGTGCTATTTAGAACTAACGTTTATGGTAAAACCATACTCTAGTTATCTTTGTAACAAGGTTGTCCATTTTACTAATACGACATTCATAAAAAAAGGTTGTTCTAGAATTTCTTGCATAATTAATCCACCACATACTTTGACAGATTGTGTAAAATTCATGTGTAGTGCTTTAGCCGCAATATCTAAAGGATTGCACGTTAAAAATAGCGTTAATTTCTTCTTCTGGTCGGAATTTCACAAAAGTGAGGATCTTTCAATTTTTGATAATTTGAATTTGATGATGTTGTAGCGACACTTGCCTGTCGCAACATCTTTAGGCTTGGAATGCCAATCAGGTCATCACCTTCAATTGAGACGAGAAAGTGAGAGAAAACATGTTCTTATGATTCACAGGAATGTAGGCCTTCATGGTAGTGGATATAATAAGTCGGCCCAAATTCTTCATGTGCCTCAGGTTGATTTGATATATTTGCAAGGATTTTTCTGACCAAATTTTCTAAAAATGTAGAAAAAGAAAACTCAAACTAATTTCGAGAACAACAAGTAAACATGGTATGTAAATTTATACACGAATGATGCTAACTAAAACTGCGAAAAAATAAACGGAATCCGATTTATTACGGAGAATGTATACGAGTAGATATATCTGTTTGAGCAGTTGGTACAACAATCCAAAAATTTCTGCCTGTGTGGCATTCTAAGTTTCTTCTCTTGATTGAAACGGACCTTTGGTAGTGACAAGGTAGACGACTTTAGTTGTGCTGTATTGCCTCCCAACTCTAATATTGGTAACCGTGGTTGACTACTGGTAAGCGCACATTATATTAGATCAAAGAGTTCTGTAATAAACAAATATTATCAGGGTTACTTTGAAGATTTTGAGTCGTACCTACTTGATGATAGAATCAAATATTGTTATGGTAAGTATGGTAAGTACAGAATATCTTAATTTATTTTGATTACCAGTAACAGAATTTGAGAAAGAAGGAACTCTTTCTTAACCAAAGTTTGTTCAAATTTGGATAAAATAATATTCTAATTGAGGTTATTTTCCCTAAATAAACAAAAGCATAGAAGTGGAACCCTAAGTCCAGGAGTAGACATTCAAAATTTATTAGATACAACAATGTAAGCAATTATTCTTTAGAGAATCCACCTGAAGTTAAGTTTGTACAATAATATCCCAATAACAAAATTGAAACCATTATAATATCTATGAAAATATTCAACTTACTACTCCCTCCGTGGTGTCTCATTCCAGAATTTGTACCAGAACGATGTTCTTGGCTTGATCCTGAGGACAGATGTTGAAAGAGTCCGTGGCAGCGCCGCGACTGATTCTTGTTGAGCTTGAGGGGAAGACATGAGTAGGGATGGGCTAGAACAATTTCCAACGGAAGAACGGGTAAGGGAGCCTCTTTGACTTGAGGTAGGAGCAGGGTGATAGGGTGAATCAGGTGAGGAGGCTGAGGAGGAAGAAATGGAAGCACTCTTCAAAGAGGCCAGGGTGATGAACGATGTTATTGTGTCACATAACGTTAATGTCACTGTCACAATTATAAACAAATCACCCACTGACTTTTATTAGAGTTTTAGAGAAGTATTTCGATTACATTTAGCATATGGTTATTCTAGTTTAATATTGTACTTAGACCGGTATTAATAAATATCATATTTTCTCCATCCTTATAAAATAGTTTTTTATATTCTGAAAAGGTGCCTGCAATATATACCTAGGTGAAAGTTGGATTCATGATAAGATCATAAATGTGCAATTTAAATATAAAGCCATTGAAGTCAGATAGACTTTCATTACTGCACTTTCTAATTCCCCGCAAAGATCCAGACATGGGGGAGGGGTCGATATTCTGTATGTAAGGTTTAAACTAGGCCTAAGATTATGTTGAGCTTATTATGGACGGTTCACAAAATATACCAGTCAATGCATAATATATGATATATAGCAGTTAATATTATATATATATATATATATGTTGGTAGAATGTTGTGTAAAGAGTTTTTAATTAACAATTTCTTTAGAAAATATAAATTATAGAAAATAGTTTTGACAAGTAATATCTATATATAAATATGCAAAGTCTTTGCCTGGTACCCATTTTCTCCTCTGACCCTCAACCGATTTTCCTTACTTGTCAATGATATGAATACAATTAGTAAGATAAATAATTAGATTGGACATCATGGAATTAATTACAATGTTCACGGCAATCTTCGTTTTAGCAAATTTGATTATTTTGATTTCAGTTTGATATATCATAACACTATATTTTCATAGTTACTTATGAGTTAGTTTCCTGCATTTTCTTTTTAAAAATTGAAATCATTATTATGAAATATCTGAATAACCGTAAAGCATTTTGGAAAAACTAAAGTTTAAAAATATTACATATCTATTTGTTATTTGGTTCCTGCACAACCCTGCCTCTTAACACAGGGTCAATGAATTTTACCTAAAATGAACATATTGAGATTTTATGTAGGTGTATTTTATTAAAAATCTATATATAAATAGGCAAACGCAAAATATACAAAACATAATTGACGGCCTTTAGTGTTATTAATAAAAATAAATGGATCAAACAGCCAACATTTTCTGTTAATAAGAGTTATTGCCCCATCTATTCCATAGTAGCTGAACTAGCGCGATTAAAGTTTCCACCGCTAGAGGACAAAATTATTTCATATATTTCGAATAACTCAAATCAATGCTTTTTATAAATTCTTGAAGTGTATTTGTATTTTTAATTTATTCAATAATAGTATGATGGCTTGAAAATTTGTATATTCTTTTTTACGATTTTGGGCGTCCGCTAGTCATAATAAAATTATATTCAAAGAAGTCAATAGGGTGACACACAGTGAATTGTATTGAATATTACTTTAGTAGCTTGAGAAAATTAAGTCCTGATAAAAGAAAGAGTCAAAAAGTACGGAAACAGCAAATGAAATATTATGTAATTAAATTAATTCCTTAAAAATTAAATTTAAAGAAATGTAAAACTATAATACACACACACACACACACACACATATATATATATATATATATATATATATATATATATATTTGTTTTTAAGTTTTCGCGGGCACTAAAAGGTGGTTTCAGGGAATTCATCCGCGTAGTTGATAACTGATCCCTGTATTCAATATTACTGTATTCAGTATTCGAGTAACTAGAAGCGAAAGCAGAAGGCTACGAGAATTATGCGAACCGACCTGAAGAGGGCAGATGTAGTCTGCCGAAACTTCGTCATTTTACCATCGATCCCGGTAGGGATCAGTTATCAACTACGCGGATGAATTCCCGGAAACCACCTATATATATATATATATATATATATATATATATATATATAAAACATAAAATGACAAATCAAGTATCCCGAAGTATTTATTTTTAAGAAGAAATCCCCCTCAAAAGTCTGGAATCTGTTATTCGCAAACAAACGTTAAGGTTAGAGGGTGCCCATAAAATGAAATAAGAAATATTTGGATACTTTTATGATTCATAAATTACAGTCGTTTAACCTCAGCAGTCATGAAAGCGAAAGGACAAGAGGGAGTTCCTTTAATAGCACGATTTACTTTTTATCGTCACACCAAAGTTTTGGCGGCATATTATCTCATATAACTCTCATAAGATATATTAGAAAGGTCTATCGTTTTCAGAAATCATATACATTTTACATGGAAAAGCTTTCATCATTTTTTAACGACGATTTTTAATCCATAATAACGTCAAATCGGAAATTACTTTTGGTAACTGAGTTTAATTAACTTATGCAAACTTGGTATATTCAAGTAATGTCTAAATGATTGATGATGACATTGAGCTGGTTCTGGATAATTCTGTTGGTTAATTGAGATTTTCTCTTCACCTATTTTCAGAGCAATTAGGAAAGTAATATATTCTAGTATTGTACTTAGAAGTAGGTCACATTTAGTCTTTGTTTGAGGCAACATGACACTCCAACATTATCTTTAGGTAGTAGTGGAGCTCATCGGCTCATGGATCTCATATTTCAAAAGATAATGCGCGGCATCTTATTGCTGAAGTTGGTTTAAACTTTTTTAAAGAGACCCAACTAAATCTGTTGCCATGACCGTCCAGATCCCCTGATCTTTCGCCCACAGAAAATGTTTGGGATATCAAGGGTAGACGTGTCGGAAAGTTACGCCAGCCCCCACTTACTTTGGGAAATGTAATACACGCAGCATGTGATGGTATTCTTTAAAGAGCATTAAAACACGTTATTGAATCAATGCCAAGACTTGTTGGGAAGTATATAAGTAACTTAATAATATAAAAGTATGTATGTACAGTTAAAGGCGAAAATACAGCAGGGGCAACGCGAAATGGGAGATGGAACCTCAATTGAATCTATGGGGGAAGGTCATACTTATAATTACCTTGGAATAAAGCAAATTCAACGTATTGATCACTTGACCATAAAAAATGACCTAACAGCAAAGTTTTACAGAAGGGTAAGACATCTGTTGGAAATCAAACTAAACAGCAATTTTTCAGGCTATTAACACCTAGTTTACTGGTGAACAATTACAACGAAAAACTTGAGTTTTACTAACGAAAGCTCAAAATCACAATCCAAAGAGCTCTGTCGAACGTACAGCTTTGCCACGGTATGAAGGAGGAAGAGGACTGACAGATATAAGCAAATTATTAGATCAACAAATTTCGTTTCTGATCTACACAGAGTCATATGCCAGGTTGATGACTCAACACCACTGCGACTGACAGAACAACACGTCCAATTACAGCACCAGACCACTGATCAGAAATTACTGAAATGTAAAGAGAAGTTCCTTTATGGAAGACATATATATAAATGTTGTCAACCAAGATTATGTCGACAGTGTAGCGTCGAACTACTGGTTGATCTCTGGTCATATGTTTCCTGAAACGGAAGACTTTATATTGGCAATCCAAGACTAAGTAATTCCAACTAAAAACTATCTAAAGTACATCGTTAAAGACCCTTCTTTTGAAAACGACAGATGCAGGTACGGTTGCCAAACATCTGATTCTATCCAGCATTTCACAGGGGGTTGTCAAGTGTTCGCTGCAACTGAATACAACGAACGACACGATGCTGCGGCAAAAAGACTGCACCAGGAACTAGCACTGGAACTTGAATTATCACCGTCGGTGAGACTACCATACTATAAATACAAACTAGAATCTGTTTTAGAAAATAACACCTACAAGCTGTACAAGGACCGCACGATACTGACTGATCGGACTGTTGCTCACAATAGACCAGATATAGTTGTGTAGATAAAGTCTCTTGGAAAACAACTTCAATTGACATAGCAATCCCTAACAACAATTATATAAATACTAAGCAGTCTGAGACAAATAACCAAATATAGGTAGTTATGTCAACGACAGAAGTAGTCCCAAAACATCTATTAAACAATTTATAATACCTCGGTCTGGACGAACATCTTTACCAACTAATGCAAAAAACCGTCCTGTTACGGACAGGCCGGACTGTCAGAAAATTCATAGGAAACTGCCGCCACGACTCCAACCACGGGCATGAAAACCTGGCAAGGGTTCCCATAGAGCTAAACCCTTTTAATATCTAGAATATCTGGGGTTTAGTGACCTTTCCCCTTAGAAGGAGTGTGCTGCCACACATTGTATGGTCAAGTCGGGATAAAGAATTAAAACTCCTTAGTATTTTTGTATTCAAATCATTTAGACCTTACTATAGAGTCTATGTTTTAGCAAAAGAATATTATATTTAAACATCTCCTTCTGGGTGTTGCGATTTCTTTGTCAGTGAGCATATTAGAAAATGTACTAATGAGGGTCATATATTAGTGACTGTACAGGCGTCGCAAACTTATCAACACAATTAAGTAAAATGGATAGTCATAACTCAACAGATACAAGAATAATGTTTCTTCTTATAAAACTCATGCAGGACATGAAGCTGTAGGCCAGTAGGCTTATATAACAGAAACTAAAGCCGTATGCCTAATAAATCGTTTTAAAATAAATTACATACATTCAGCGAATTGGACCAGACATATTGTCAAAAGTAGATTGATTCCTTTAACATTGTCAACAAACCTCAGAAGCTCAGTACAACCATTTTTTTATTTTGTGGATTCTTTTAACTGTTAATAAACTTCCAATAACTTCCAATGAAAAATCGAGATTAATAATGGAGGTCACTTTTTAAGAAACGTCAAATACTGGGTAATTAAGATAATAAGTTCAAATACAGTGTGTCATATGCCCTTGCTAGCCATTTCAACCGGAAACATACTCAGGCGTGGTCCGGAAGCCAGTTACAACGTAGTATATTTAAATATGTATTCAAGAATTAATTGAAATTAACATATTTCATTTAGGGCGAATATAAATGTGTTTAATTTTAAAATTTTCAGCAATATTGTATAATGCATTGTTTGACAATATTTTATTTTAAGGTATTATCTAAACAAATAAATATACAATTATCAATAATTCCCTTAATGACGAATCTCGTGAAGTGCTTCTTGGGAGGCGATCGAACGTTAAGGAGAGACTTCTGCAGTTTAAAATCCTTTAAAAAGTTTCTTAAATTCAAATTATTCCCATTTGTTAGCTGCCCTTGTTAAGCTTTTCAAACCGAAAGCAAGCCAGAGCGAAGTCAGTATATTCAAATATATTTTTAAGTATGAATTGAAATAATGTTTCAAATTCTCGACGAAAATAAATGTATTTCGTATCGTTGCTCATCAACCGAGGTTCATTTTCAATTCCATCAATTAGTATTCAGAAGTCGTTCAGCAATATTAAAGTTAACAACGTAGAAATTAATAATTCCAACGTCTGTTGGTTATATATGTCGAGAGCAGCACGACACTGAACTGTATATTTTAATATTAAAAGGAGGTGAGAGACGATGCCAATACAAATTTTTATATGTAGACGTTCTAGGTATTTGTGTGAGCTTCTCTGTTATATAAACGGTAAATCTGCCATTGTGATATATGTCCAGTACAAAATCGTGCTTCTAAAAGTTATGAAGGGACTTTTGATTAAGATGGCGAGGTAACCATACCCGTAAATAGTCAGTGAATGGAAATCTTAATTTTCGTAAATTTTTGAAAAATTCTGGTTCAGTTTAGTGATTAGTAGGCGAATATAAGACACGAATGAAGTGAGAAATGATTTTAGTTTACGTTTTAGTGCTGGGCAACACTTCAAAATTTAGTGTGCTGACACCTCAACACACGACCGGCTCAGTGTGTCAATACAGTGTGGTGGCATAATTGTGTTATATCATATAGCACGAAGAGTTGACAGTTGCCGATTGCTTTAACAACGTCTTATTACTCTTTTTGTCTTTTCAGGAACAGTATAGGTTAACAAAATATAAACCTTATACAAAATTTATTATTTGCAACAAACAAAAACATCTATAATCAATTATAGTCGCAATTAAGAAACTCTAGTTTATACTATATACCTTAAAAACAGCCAACAATGTTTACGCTTACTGTAAATAAGGGTTGCCTTATGCCTAACATTCAGTTAATCATTAATTTCATAAAAAGGGGTTGATTGAATTTAGCTTTTTGAGTTCCCATATTTTCTAGTGGTTGAAATTTAAATCTTAGTGAATATATTTAATTAAAGACACAATATTAGATTATTTTTGATTGATTTGTTTTATTACTAACATCAATTTTAGGTACCGACTTCCAGGAAGTAAAAAAGTAAACAGGAGGTTAAAAGTGCTCAATTCGCCGCGTACAAATTTTACCTAACAATCGCTTTTATTTGTATGTATGTTATCTGATTTCTTCTCCGGTGGTGCAGTCCGTTTTGAATGAATATGATCTTTTTTAATAGAGTATATATCCGGATTGGTGAAACTTTAAAGTTTTTTGGAAACTCAGAGTTTTCATTCTATATTTTTTATTGGTAAAGTGATAAAATTTGTGAATGAAGGCATGAACGGTCATGGTAAATCGAAAGCCCAATATCCCTAATATACTTTAGTCGATTTTTCGATAAGTCCTTATTGGATGTGTATAGTTTTTTAACGTTTAATCTATTAAGGAAGATCCTTAGGTGATCTCATATACTCTTCTGCGTTGACGTACGAGTACCAAGCTCGTTTTGTTTGTATACCAGGCAAATACCTATTTATGCCTTATGGATACGCATGTAATTTTTCCATATTGCGAAGACGGTGCTTTTGGTTGTCACATTCTCCCGGTTTAATAGAAAATTCAGTCCAACCTATAACACATCCTGTCACAGTGATACTGCCCAGGAGTTGCATTTATATAAAAAGCTGCCTTTGAAATATAGGACGGACTAGAATCCATCCTATATTACGTGGTCCGTAGGCAGCCGTATATCAACAGGATAGCTGGAATATAGGGTGGATTCTGGACGTTTGGTGGTACCCCATAAAAATATTGGAAAAATTTCATGTGAAATTTAAATTATATGTTATCGCCCTGTGTAACATTATTCCTCTCCAACTTTAAACTGTTATATGATGTGGACATAAAAGCAAATCATTTTTTAATACAGGATGGTTATAAATATATGCTGCAGTTGAATCCAGCATATATTTCAACAGTCCTGATTAAAAAATTATTTCTTTCATAGCCCATAAGAAGTGGCAAGAAGTGTGGAGAAGAATTAATGTTACACCAGGACGATAATATAATTTTAATTGTCAATTTTTTTCAAATGAACTAATTTATGGGGTAGGCCACAAGGACGTCCAGACCACCCTATATCCAACCTATCCTGTTGAAATATACGGCTGCCTACGGATTTGATTCCGTTAAAATGGGATGGATTCTAGTCCGTCCTATAGAAGGCATTTCAATTTTCATATTTATGCAACTCTTATCCGTGGGCCACTTGTACTTTACAGGATGGTTGGTACATAGGTTGGAGTGGAATTATAATATAAACACCCTGTTATACGGGGTTGTCAAACCAAGTAGCAGTTGAAAACAGGTTTGACATGGTGTTAGTCACATAAGGCATAAATATATTTTGGGCTTATTAGGCCGGGAGTCAACCAAAAGTACTAGTACATTTTGTTCGCCAAGATTTACCTGTCATTGATTTAAGGAGCTGAGAAAGTATCATTGTGTAATGCTTTGACTACTTATGGATGTTACCTTGTTCTGTTTATTAAGGTTATACATAGAAAATTTTCAAAGCAATTAAAACTTCCAGGGCCTAAAATTACCGCACTAAAATTACGTTGATTTAAATAAAACATTTTTAAATAAATTATATAGCCGATTTTCTATCTATAACTAAAGTTAGCACGTCGCAGAAAAATAATTGAGATAACCTAAGAATCTTCAACTCTAGATTAAACGTTAAATAAATAACACATTCATTGTTGTTAGGTACCATACCCAGGAAGTAAAAAATCGTAAACATTAAAATAGGTGCTCATTCCATGCACAAATTAATTACCTTTACCAATCTAGTATATTCTTGAAGTCGGTGCAAAGCAACAATCAAGTTTGATGAATTAGTTTCACCAATCCGGATAAGTACTCTATGAAGGATTTTAGACCATTTGCATTCAACGGTGCACCACAGGAGAAGAACTATACTAGATTGGTAGGTAACATAATTTGTACAAGAAAAAAAGCGAAACCTTTTAAAGTTTACGCGACGAATTGATACCTTCCTGGGTAGGTACCTAACAACATTGAATGTCGGTTAAATTTATTTGCTAGAGTTGTTTTTTGTTATAATTATTTTTAGCGTTTTAGTTATACAAGTAGAAGTCGGTTATATTTTTTAAAAAAATGTTTAATTGAGTAAATTAGTTAATGCAAATGAGAAGGAATAAATTTGCGTAATGATTAACTTTCAATTTTGTTGCTGAAGTTATATTTATAAAATACTTTCATTATTGTTCCAGTATAATAGCGTTTAGATTCGTCAAATAAATTTAAACTTGTTTTGTAGTATAACCAGGGTGTATTAAAGAGGTGGGCCAACGTCAATACTATCACATTGATTATGTAGTGACACTAATTTTTGATTATTTTCACTGATTATGTGAAAGAGGGCGCAACCAAAAGGGAAAATGCCGTTTTGATGTTTTTACAGGATGTTCGTAACCCTTTCATTTTGATTAATTTGAAGTCAATTTCTGAGATAATTTAATTTATAGGAAAAGATCCCAATGCAGTTGTAAATAAGAAATTCATAAATTTTTAAAATTGTATCAGCTATGTTTGGGACTAAAGGCTATTTGTTCTTATACATTATCTGGGAAACTGTGAGTCATAGACATACAAAGTGGCTATCAAAACATACCTAATATTTTTGAGTTTAAACGAATTTATCCCAAAAATTGTGCAATTCCATTTAGATAACAAAATTATAGTCAACCACTGATATAACTGGAAGTGGCCAACAGTTATGTTATGCTTGCCTAGTATTTTTCTCTGCTGGGAATACAGTCATTATAATTGTCCGTGATTTGTTTAACACACAAAATAAAACTTGTTTAATAATAAAGGAGTGAAATTTATGAGCTCATTACCGGCGTGGCTTACGTTTACTACGACGTTAATGTCAGTATTGTCAGTGTACGATTTCCGTGTAAAGCCTCATTATAATAAATGTAAGTTTTTTGGGTTCTGAGGAGCGAGCCCGAATTGCATAATGTTATTTGACCAAAGAAATAATCAATATGAGAGCTATAATAGTGTCTCAAATCCCTCTCTGACATTTTTATACCACTCACTTCTTACTGCTTTATAATCTTAATTTAAATCAACCCTCGTCCGGTTATTACTTTTTTCCGGACCGCCATCTATTGGTCGATTACCTTACTAGTCACAATTAGCCTTAGGGCCCCCCTCCTTTATACACCCTGGAGTATAACCAAATATCCTAGATAACAATGTTATTTGGTTATTTCATGTGCTATAATATCAATAGAACATCTAGCTACACTGATAAATCTTGAGACCCAGAGTTTGAGTTAAACAATGCCCAGCGAGATGGTGTTTCTTTTAGTACCACACGGACAGTTCGGTGTCGGCACAGATGTCATATAACATGTAACGAGTCGGAGTTGATAGTTGGCAATACATAGAACTCACTCGTCGTACCAGACACACTATATGACTATACATAAACAAGAAATAAATGATAATTTACAATGTTAAATTTTTAAATTTTTGAATACATTATGTATTACTAAATAAAAAGTAATGCTAATTTAATCGGTGTCGAGGAAAGACGAGCAGGTACCCTTTTTATATTTCGTTAATGCCGACACTCGAGCTGAGGCTTTACACAGAGTGTCATAAAGTGCTATGTGTTTTGGGATCGTGTCAGCACCCTGGACACATGTGACACTATTACGTTTTCATATGTCACCATAGGAAAACGTCCAGCATTACTGTAGATTTAGAAATAAAATTTACACTGAGGTTTACTTATACACTAACAGACGCTCTATAAAGTAAAAGACGCTATATGATTAATGATAATGAAACTAAATTCAGTTTAGTCCTGAAGTCCGCGTGGGTTGTATATGTATCTATTTTCGCATTATGTTTTCAGCTACAGGTAGTGGATATTAATAAGTTATGAAAGATTTTATCAAAGATAAAATATTTCTATTAAATAGCTTTATATTACATTTATTAATTTAATTATCAATTCCACATTTTAAGGACAAGTTTTAGTTGGCCAATATGAACAGTTGTTCGACGTCAAAGAGATCCCTTGAGGATCAACCTAAAAGAAGAAGACAATATGAAATCGAGTAAACCACCTTTCGCTTATTTTTGCTTATTTCTGTAACAATTTCATATTTGACTATGGTATGTATAAAAAAACATCAAGATATTAGCTTTGATGACAGAAAAACTATTTTTGGCCAAGCTCGCACGTCATATTTTTCAAAGGAATAGGGCCCACATGTAAGCTCTTTTATGAATCAAGTGACAGTTGCCAGTCTTCGAGTGAATGTGGAAGTATGCTGCCTCCCCCGCGATAAAAAATACCAAACATTTTAAATGAAGTACCATGAAATTACGAAACAACGCAGTTAATATGTTTGTCACCATTTGCGAGTTTGTACTTGAAGTGTTTTGACTATTTTTTTTAGAAATAACACATTTGAGAACAATAAGTGTAAATTTATAAAAATCCAAACATATCACGGCAACCGTGATCTTGTTGAGACTTAGGAACTGTTGGTGTAGTGTTGTTTCCGCAAAAAATAGCCTACAACTTCGAATATACGCCATGACTAAATAGTTTCTGGCGGCAAAATTCGTGGCTAAACAACATTTTTACGTCAAATTGTATAATCGACTAGAAAAAAATTACCTTCACCTTTAAATGACTTTAAGGACGATATTAAGGTCGCCATTAAATACTGACGGAAAGACTTTTTGGACACTCTGTGTAACAGTATTGTAACAATAAACCTTGCATAATTCATTACTATACATTCATCAACTCAACACGAAATCATATTTCTTGTGCAAGTTAATATCAGTTCATCGTAAGACGATATGAAAAATTTTACTTCCCATTTCTAATAGACACATTGTCTAAATAACTTATGGAAATTTTACTACCAACATTTTACGAACACTAAAGCATTTAATGAGAATTTATTAAAAGAAAGAAAGAACGTCTGCACATAAAACTTTCTATATAATAAGATTAATTTCAGATAAAATTTAATCTTTCTGTCACTATTGAATTGAATTGCTGTAACAGAATATAATAATTGAAAATTAATAAAAGTTTTATTTTTCATTCTGAATAGCTGTAACGCATAGCCTTATTGTTTGCTATGTATGACGACTGTCTCTAGCTAGCTGAAATGCATTGATCATTTGCCAGCATTTCCCGCTTGCCTGCCCGTATACCTACAAAGTTTTGAACGACTAACGTTATGAAAGTGTAAAATTGAAATTACCGAGTTTATGTACTACTACACTAACTACTTTAATAAATAACAAGTTAAAAAATAGGACCATATACAGCTACTAAAACTTCCTACAATTGTGTGTATAGTGAGCCCTGTGTCTGCGGGAAGACATACAAGCTGTACTGAGACCGCACGATACTAACCGATCGGTCTGTTGCTCACAATAGACCAGATATAGTTTTGGTAGATAAAGTCTCTCGGAAAACAACTTTAATTGACATAGCAATTCCTAACAATAATAATATAAATATCAAGCAGGCTGAGAAAATAACCAAATATAGAGATTTGGAATTTCAAATAAAGACTCAGTGGAACATGAACAACACACGAACTGTACCAATTGTTATATCAACGACAGGACTAGTCCCAACACATCTATTAAAAAATCTAAAATACCTCAGTCTGGACGAACATCTTTACAAACAAATGCAAAAAGCCGTCTTGTTAGGGACAGCACGGACGGTCAGGAAATTCATGGGAAACTGCCGCCACGACTCCAACCACGGGCCTGAAAACCGGGCAAGGGCTCCCACAGAGCTAAACCCTTTTGATATCTAGGATATATGGAGTTTAGTGAATTTTCCCCAAAAGGCACTCATAGCGTGCCTTAGAGGGAGTGTGATGCCATACATTGTATGGTCAAGTCGGGAAAAGTAATATTGTCCGCTGTGGTTCTGCCTTGCCATGAACCCTCTTTCAAACAAACTGAACTCGACTAATTTTGGGTTCAGTCTCAAACACAACAACCTACAAGCATTAAAGATAAACCATTTGTTATACATGGACGACTTAAAGTTGATGGCAGCTACGAAACAACAGCTGCATGATATGCTTAAAATAGTAGAAGGGTTCTCTAGTGATATCCATATAAAATTTGACTTAGACAAATGCAGAATTATTAATATAGTTAAAGGCAAAATACAGCACGGGCACTTCGAAATGGGAGATGGCACCTCAATTGAATCTATGGGGGAAGGTCATACTGATAAATACCTTGGAATAAAGCAGGCTCAACGTATTGATCTCATCACTATGAAAAAGGACCTAACAGCAGAGTTTTGTAGAAGGGTAAGACGACTGTTGAAAACTAAATTAGACAGTAAAAATCCGTTTCAGGCTATTAACACCTATGCGTGTTCAGTGCTCAGTTACTCTTTCGGTATAGTTAATTGGTGCAAGACTGACATTGAACAATTATAACGAAAAGTTCGAGTTTTACTAACAAAAGCTCAAAATCACCACCCAAAGAGCTCTGTCGAACGTACAACTTTGCCACGGTATGAAGGAGGAAGAAGATTGACAGATCTAAGTAAGCTATTAGGTCAACAAATTTCTATTTTGCGTAGTCATTTCCAGAAACTCGCAGAATTTTCTGATCTACATAGAGTCATGTGCCAGGTTGATGACTCAACACCACTGCGACTGACACAACAACATGTCCAATTACACCACCAGACCACAGATCAGAAACTGCTGAAATGGAAAGAGAAGCCCCTTCATGGAAGACATATAAATGACGTCAACCAAGATTATGTCGACAGTGGAGCGTCGAACTACTGGTTGATCTCTGGTCATATGTTTCCGGAAACGGAAGGCTTTATATTGGCAATCCAAGATCAAGTAATTCCAACTAAGAACTACCTAAAGTACATCGTTAAAGATCCTTCTATTAACAACGACAGATGTAGGTACGGTTGCCAAACATCTGAATCTATCCAGCATATCACCGGAGGTTGTCAAGCGTTCGCTGCAACTGAATACAAAGAACAACACGATGCTGTGGCAAAAATACTTCACCAGGAACTAGTACTGAAACTTGAATTATCACAGTCGGTAAGATTACCATACTATAAATACAAACCAGAATCTGTTTTAGAAAATAACAACTACAAGCTGTACTGGGACCGCACGATACTGATCGAAATAACATAAATATCAAGCAAGCTGAGAAAATATAAATATAGAAATTTGGAATTTCAAATAAAGACTCAGTGGGACATGAACAACACACGAACTGTACCAATTGTTATGTCAACGACAGGACTAGTCCCAAAACATCTATTAAACAATTTAAAATACCTCGGTCTGGACGAACATCTTTACAAACAAATGCAAAAAGCTGTCCTGTTAGGAACGGCCCGGACGGTCAGGAAATTCATGGGAAACTGCCGCCACGACTCCAACCACGGGCCTGAAAACCTGGCAAGGGCTCCCACAGAGCTAAACCCTTTTGATATCTAGGATATCTGGGGTTTAGTGAATTTTCCCCTAAAGGCACACAATGTGTGCCTTAGATGGAGTGTGATACCGTACATTGTATGGTCAAGTCGGGGTAATAATAAATGTCTTTATTTTTCCTGTAGGTATGTCTAGGCGAAGTTTAGCTAAAGCTATACTTACACTTAACCTAGACATACAGGTAACTACATGATTATAATGCGTTATAATAAAGGGCACCACTTAAGTAAAAATGATTAGGATTTACATTATACTAACAGTCTACAGAGAACAAAGGCTTTACAAATAGTGAGTACCAGACAGCATCAACTTTCTTAGCCAACTTTTAAATGCTAGTATTGATTTGAATGACTTATTTATTAGGAGTTTGTTAAAGTACCTTACACCTAGGTAAGAAAATGAACACTTGAATAAGGCAGTATTGTGACGCGGGATATGAAGAAGTCTGTTTGAGCGTAAATTAAGCGGATGGAGGGTATTCCTAAATATTAATTTATGGTATAAGGGTGGAGGCATTTTAAGATTGACGACTTTATAAACTATTGTGCAGTAATTAAATTCCCTTCTTTGGTCTATAGTAAGCCAGGAAATATGTCTCAAATGATTTCAAATGTGTTCGTATTTTCTGACACCGCAAACAAAACGGCAACAACAATTCTAAACCTTTTGTATTCTGACTGCATTATATTTATTGATGAAAGGGCCATATACTGCATCACCATAATTAAAACGAGATAAGACCAGAGAATTCATTAATAGTTTATTTACTGAGGTGTTTAGATTAAATCGACGTGGGAATAGCAACTTTATAGTTGCATACGATTTTTGTATTAAACTGTTTACATGAGAAACGAATTTCAAATCTTTATTGAAAATAATACCCAGATTCCGAACACTCTCTTTAAATTGCAGGACTTAACCATTTGCATGAACAGATAAGTTGTTCTGCACAAGATTTTAGTTATGGTTTTTGGAACTCTTTATTATTCTTTATATAAATGCTCTGCGGGAGAATTTTTGTATAAGAAAGTAGCTAGTAACCATGAAATTTCCACAAATTGCTTACGGATACTACACCCTAATTTTTCATTTACTTAACAGGAATCAAAATCTAAACCAAAGTATAACAAAAATCATACTGGGTCGCGACTATCGTAACATTGTTTCTCGCAGTACCTCTGCTCTAGAAAGCACAGTGTGAGGGTAGCAGATATATTGATTAACAATTCCTTAAGATGCTGCTTTCCTGCTTTCATCCCTTGATGTCATCTACCCGTGTCTACGCTACAACTGTCCAGTTTTCGTCTTGCATTCATTACTTAGACCACTCCGTATCTCCAGGATTGTCTTAGTTCATAGCATTCCTTTTACCTAGTTGACTTCACTTCGTTACACTGGACATACATCTTATTCTATTCTGTAAATGTTAAAATATTTTGTTTCACTTCCATTTATGTTTTGATTTTAAAGTTTCTGATTCAATTTGTTCTATTGATTCCACAGCTTCTTCTGCCCAAATTACTGTTCGGCTGCATATTGTTTATATATTAAATTCAGTTATTCACTTATCTCATAGTTATTTTTGCCTGAGTGAAACCTTGTCTGTTTTCTATTTCTTCTCATGTCATACCCTTCTCAGCTACTTTTATTATTTAAATTTATCCATTCCCTTTATTTGTAGGTGATCATATAGTTCTAAGTAGAATATTCTCACATGTGTTGTCGCTAAAAATACAGAATTTCTAAATTGATGAATTCTATGTCATTTTTCATATACTGCTCCTTTAGTTGCCTAAACATTCAACTCAGATATTCTTCTTCATGTGAGATTATTGCTTGATCATTAAAGACTATAAGTGTTTTTACTTTTAAGGTATCAGTGTAGTCAGAATAGTGCTGTGAGCTAGAGCATCATTATAGCAGACATTCACTTGTTATGAAATTGCTTAACAGGGCGTTTGTCACCCTTTTTGATGCCACATTATTCTCGTATAGTTTTGGTACAGCTCAGATAGTGGTCTATAGTACTCATTATAATGTCCACTAACTTCTTCTTGGTCGAGAATTTTCCAAAATTATCAAAAATAAAATAAACACAAAAATTGTAATGGGCAGGTGGTTATGTTTGAGCACAATGCAAATAAAAATATGAACTTAGGTAATAACAGTTATTTCCAAATCATAAGCATACACTTCAATATTATTTATATGTATAGATAAAATAAATGTTTATTCATTTTTATTGGATGTAATGGCAATAAACACAAAGAATTATTGCAGATTTACCCACAGTAATATTAGGGTTTTAGAGATAACGTGTTGTAAATTCCATTGTTTGCACTGATAATGAATGCTGATAAACTTGTGTTAAATTTATGTACATATTTTAGGGAATGATTCTTTCAGTTCAAATCTCTAATATCATCGGGCCGATTTATAGAAAAAAGAGAAATCATACGTAATTATAAAAAGAAAGGTTGGGTAAAGCATAAAGTCATCTTAATTCAGCATTAAAGCCTTTTTGAATTAGATGAGTACCTCAGTTATTATAGTAAGTAAAACTGTTGATTTTGGTAGACTGTCGCTCATTAGGCAAGTCAACAAATATATACAAAGTGGTGCTATATAAATAATAAAGTTTCTTCATCATCTCTAAAATTTGCCATTCAAGAATGATTATAAAGTGAAAGCTTGAATATACTTTATTACTCATGATTTTGCCCCTGTGTGTACGGTATGTCACTCAGCAGTTCATCTTTTTCAATTCATAATTACTTGTACGAAAAAAAAATACATATAAAATTTATTAAATAATTATGCCAGTAAAATTAATTTATTGTGAACGTGCTTTCTTTACAATATTAATGATATAAGAAGTAACTAGAACTAATATCTGAAACAGAAGAAAGTAGATTAAATAATAAGCAAATATCAACATTTTGTACACATGGTCACAACAAACTTTAATCACTGTCATCACACTAGTGACAGTATGTCCTAGATTCAAGGTAAGCAGTTCGGTTCTTTACAAAAAGTTACCTAATTAGTCGGTTGGGGTCTGGGATCAACGGGGCAAGGATCTTATGGCTTGATTGTCATTGAATTCCAAATTGTGCGCAAATATGAACTAGGGTGATGCAATTTCGGAACGCGACAAATACTTTTTTTCAGTCAAAAAGTATTGACTCCATGGAAGTAATTAAGAGTTAAAAAGATTGCAATAGGCAAGTAATGTAATATATAATGGCTAACAAATAAAGCAGTTGGGTTATGTATACGAGAAATTTCAAGGTGTGTTCTGTTTTCATGCTGAACTAGCATCTTGCGGTCTAACGTTCAACAGCCATATTTTAATTTCGGGTTCACCCCATCCCCCCCCATGGAGATCGTTATTTTTATTTTACTGATATTTGAAAAAGAGAAAATGATATTTAAATTAAAAAGTGAATGTAAAAAAAAATCCAAAACCCGCCCCCCATGGTAAAATCCTGGATCCGCCACTGGTGTAAGTATTACTGATTTTTCAGGATTTTTCTCTTCGGGCTATCTCGCAACCCTGCTTTGGACTTTAGTACTCCGCACCAGTCTGCACGGTTGCATAATGCACAATGCTTCGTGTAATCGATATTGTAGTTGATTCTTATCCGGGAAAAATAGCAAAAATTGCCGTGCTTTCGGATTAGGCCCACTCTACTTATACGCAACTGCCTAAAACCAGCCTCTGTCAGGGCTTTTTGAAGTCGTCTAAATGACGTAACTGGTGACAACTGCGAATTCTTGGCATTTTTAATGTAGAAACATATTAAAAAAGCAATTAAAAACAATCAGAAACCTGTAAAAATGTAAAAATCCCCAGAATTAGTTTTTTGTTATTTTGTCAATTACGGTTAATAATATTTCACTTGAGGTAAAATAAAAAGAAAGATTTTGCCTTTTTGTTATATATTTATGTGCTTTCATTTATTGTTTGAAGCAGTAGTGTTTACATTACAATGTTATCCCACAGTATAAAAAATAACAAGTAGTCCTTTTGTAGGAACTCATACTCATAACCATAAGTTCTTTAAATAAATGACTTTAACAAGATGTAGTTTAAGTTTGTTTCAAGTTAATTGATCGTTAAGGCACTCATACAGTTACTGCAACATATCCAATTTAGTTCAATGAACAACAATGACAACGCAGTAATTACCATGTCATTACAAACTTCCTACATTATAATCCTTTTAGCAAACTCAGAAACCCCACTGATTTATTTAGTTAATCATCTCTAATTAATATATCATATATTATACAGGAACAAACATAGGGTTTCGCGGCTAAAAATAAGTCATAATGTAGAAACCTAACAATCGACGTAATCTATAATATGGCTGAGACAATTATTAGTGTGGTGGAAAATGCAAGATCAGTTTTTTTAAAAATATTGACTGTTCTCAATGGTAACGGCTTAACATTATTTCCCTTTTATTTATGAAATATCGATAGTGTTTATGTGAACTAATAGTTTTGGTAATTTTTCAGTCTACTGGAAAATGAAATCAGAGTTAATTAATAACTGTTCAACTTTGTAAACGTTTTCAAAATTTACTCTATAGTTTGTTAATTGGCAAATACCCTCATCAAAGCACTGTCACCGACAAATATTTAATATTGAGTTTAATAAATACGAAGTGAAATGTTGTTTCCTGAAGGATAGTTGTGGCATATGTTGTCAATGTTTAATTTAATTTTAGGGTTTTGCCTTTTTTCCTAGTTTCTTTGCCACTGACAACGAGGTCTGACATAGACCCCGAAATGTTTAGAAATATACAGTAATTTTGTGTGTGGTGTTATTTCACAATACACAACTTTTAGGAAGGTTTCAATGTTATTAGTTCAGAATATTTTTGTAAATTAGTTGAAAAAATTCAACGAAATGTTGTAATTTTCAACTACACCCAACGTCCTAATAAACTCAACCAATTGCAATAAAAATTTCTACAGTAAATGTTAAATTTTCTTAACTTGATTTGTTTTAACTGAAATTTTTTATTTTTTTAATACGATTTTAATGATGACAGTATAATTTGATGACAATCTTGTGAAGAAGGAATAAATTTCCTAATAGAAATGGAAAACTGTTACACAACACTGCTGGCGCTGTATGCTAGTTTTCCTAAAAAAGCCGATCATTACATTTTTCGTCTACGTATTTAACAAAATATATAAAATACATAAATAATTGTTCGAGAAGACATTCTATTATGAAACGCGCAAATGATGAATGTTTCCGACCAGAAATTATCTACACAGCGTGTCCCAACGAATTGAGCCACTTGGAATATTTAAAAAATACTAATTATTTTGAAAATTAAGTTGCCCTCATCATCCCAGCATTAGTTACTGTATTTTTGTTATGGAACCCTACGATTATTGTTCTTTATGTTCAGAGTAATAAGGTGCTAGAGAAACTGCTCGTAATTTCAATAACAAGTATCCTGAAAGACGCGTAAGGAATAAATATATTACTGGACTGTGCAATAAAGTCAAAGAAACGGCATACGTGGTTGACAAGAACTAGCAGGATTAAGACATGTTGTAATATAGAATCGAAAAACTCTTTAAGACAAAATGAATTAAATGAATACGGCTTTTACAGAAGAATAGAATTCTATGAAAAATTTTTCGGTTACATAAACAACAATCCCAATTTGCTTCTCTGACGAGGCCTCCTTTTATTTAAATGATGAAAGGTAAATCGTCATTACTGTCGATACTGGAGTAACATTAATCCACAATTATTTAGAAATACTCATACTCAGCGAGCTCTAAAGCTATATGTATGGGCAGGAATCGATTTCCTGATAGATGGATTGGAAGGCGAGGTGCCATCGAGTGGCCAGCAGTTTTTTTTACTTGCGGCATTTAAAGACCCGCGTGAATGCTGCTCCTCCAGAGTCATTGGGTGATCTGAGATATCGTATCCAAGAAATCTGTGCCCGACTTACACAGACGTTTTTTACCAACGTGTGCAAAGAATTCGAGGCACGATTATATGAGTGCCTTGCAATGGATGGAGACCATTCTGCACATCTGTTATAATGAAATAAGTTAAAATCCATATTCAGTTTCATTTTCCTTGTAGTAATAGCAAACATGCTTTAAAATTATAAGCTAATTATCTACTTTAATTATTATTCGTCAGTAACATCAGACATCAGAAAAACATCCAGGAATCATATTTTAATACGCAAATTTCCTAAATGTGAATGAAATATCAAATATTTCTTAAACATGCTTTAAAGCGAGGTGTCACCGATGAAAGGGTTCCATTAAAAAAATTGAGTAACTACTGCTGGGGTGATGAGGGTGGAATTTAAATAAAGATTAGTTTGGCCAAATATGTCCCCCTTCTTAAATCTTTTGACGTTGTTATGGGATACGTACTTTGGGAAATATTCCAAGTACATACCTCGTTTTCATTGGGACACCCTATATTATATTTTTTATCTTGCTTACAAAAGATTGACTCTTCGAAGAGACTATTTAATATCTCTGCCAGCTGAAGTTAACATGATAATTTCAACGTGACATTCGAACCTAGGAGTTACGGGATAACAGCAGTGAAATGGGACGGCTCCAGATTCGAATCCTATACGTGATAATTTCGGTGCAAATCACAGATGTCGATTATTTCATCTTACGTCTATAAAATTAGTTTTTATTGAAGATCATCTTCAAAAGTTTCTATTTTGGCAGCGTAAGTTGGAAATGTTATAACAATATTCCTCAAATACCTACATAGTTTGATATACAATGTTTTCAATTTCTTGATGTTTAATTCGATTAGACCATATCATTTACAAATCGCAGTCCTGATTATTTTAATGTATTTTTGGGAAATAGCACCACAATCGAAACAAAAATCGGTATTTTCAAGGAAAAACCAAACATTTCCAGGTCTATTCTGCCTGTGTTTTCAATAGCTTCAAACATGTATTGAAAATAGAAAATGAAGGTTTGATAGATGACATTTAAATTGACATAAGAAACATTTGTTGTTTCTATACATATAGGTAGCACAAAAAATTCAAAAGATCACATATTACAGTTAAAAAGTTTTCAAGTTGGAAAAACATATCAGTATCCCATTAAGTTAAGGGAAAACCTAAAGAACCTTTGAACTTCGATAAGGTTGTCAAAAGTAGATGAACATTTCTACATTGAACACTACAGAAGTAGAAGCGATACAATCGTCTTTATTCAAAGGAATTTACGCAGCCTCTTTTATTTTTCGTTTTGTGTTATGTTGTTCTTTGTGTAGTGTAGTTGAATTGCCAAATTGTATTTTATGACTTAGGTTCCAAGCTGTTCACAAATTTTCGAATTTTCATAATGTCGTTTCTTTATGTAATTCTTGTGTTCATTAATTCGTACGTTTAATGGTCTAAATGTTTCTCCAATAAAAAAATTTATTGCATTCGCAAGCAATCTTGTATATACAGTTTTTTTAGTCCTGAGATTTGTTGGTTGGTTTTGTTTTCAGTATTAGTGAGATTTGTTGGTTGTCTACTTCAGTAGAATTTGTTTTACCGACAATTAAGTAGAAATTAGTAATGATCTCCTTTTGAACAACCCAGTATCGGGATATTTCATAAGTTTTTTCTCCTAGGTTTTCCCTTTATGATGTTAATAGGATTAGTGAAATAAAAGAATTCTTTAATCACATTTTTGGCAAATGCGCTATCTTAAATCTAAGTCGTACCTAGAAACGCCACTTAAAAATTCTAAAGACAACTCTTTCAAGTTCTTCCAACTTGAAAGCTGTTTAAGTGTAACACATGATCTTTAGAATTTTTGTGCTACCACTGTATCTCGGAACAAAACATTTTTCTTGTCAACTCTTAAATGTCATAAATTAAAACGAAAACTAGATCAGAATAGATCTGGAAACGTTTGGTTGTTCCTTGAATATACAGTTTTTTGTCTCAATTGCGTGTCATTTCCCAAGAACACATAACATTTAGAATACTATATACAGTCCTTTGTTGTTATTCAAGGATAACTTTCGGAATATAATTTCTAAGGCCACTTTGGTGCGATTGCTTCAATTTGTTCTGTTAATGCGAAATTCTGTGCTGCGCTCACACATTTTCATTTCAAAATTCATTTCTAGAAACTCAGTTCCTTCCTACTTTGCAATTTATTCTAAAATTAATTGAAATATCTGTTGTCTCTAAAGTTTCCAGAAGTGGTATTATTGACTCAAATAATAACTTCTATACAAACTAACGGAGATAAACTTCAAACGTAGAGAGACCATTTCAGCTTGTTTACTTACTACTTGAAATAAATCTTACTTAAATTCAATAAAGACTTCTAAGAAAATCTCTTTAAAGCGTCGAGTTCAGTGTCCCTGTAGCGTTTGCGTTTTCTATATTACATTGTGATGAGAATTTACCGTCGAATCGTTTGAGATGAGTTGTCTACAACATAGCAATTTTCTTGTGCAAAAAGATTATAGCTTCTGGATAAATTTTGAACTAATGATATTGTAAGGAAAATTCTTTGTGTAGGAAAGGTGGAAACATAATGGTGGAAAATTATGTTGTCGTCGATTTGCTTTAATTAAATTTTCTCTGCGAATGTTGCTATGAGGAAACGTGTATACTTACATTTTCCAGAAGATCTTTGGAGGTTTTTATATTTTAGATTATGAAAATCATATGTTGTCCTTCGTACAAAAAAAATGACACCTCGAAGGGAGTATTTAAAACTCCATACAAATTGTTTGTAATGACTCAAGTCTAATAATTCTCTGTTAAACCATCAATTTTATAATTTAAAATAAACAACCAAACATAATTCAGAAAATTTGGAAAATGAATTAAAAACCAAATTTTAGAATCGGTTAAAAACGTTGTTTAATAATAGATTTGTAAATTATTTATGTAATTAGAAGTGAAGCCGTACAAAAAGGCAAATGTGCAGTGATCATTTGTAATATGACTGACAAGATATCATAGAATAAAATTGCCATCAACTAATGTAATGTGACGGGTATTCTTCTGATAGTTCCTGGAATCGGCATTCCTCCGATATTTCGAGGAATGCGAAATCTTTGTCTAGCTAACGTTAATTGGAATTCGTCGAATTTTATTGAATCTTCCAGAACACATTTCCGGACGGCTCGTTGACCTACAGGAGAATTCAGAGAGGAATATAAAAATACGGACAGATGGCGATAACATCCATCCTGTATTCGACTGCCGTATAGCTAAGTAGAGATAAATGGTAAATAGTTCTGTGAATATAAATTGTGTTAAAGTAGTGGAAATAAATTAGAGTGAGTTGGACTGTGTTTTTAAATAAATCCAAGAATTGAACTGAACCCGAGTGTGAAATAAAAACATTATAGTAATATACTTGAGAGAATAATTTTAGATCGTCAGCATAACGTAGTATTTTACAAAATTCTATTGATTTATCATGTTAATTTGGAGTAAAAAGCAATGGTTTTGAAGCAAAATCATTAACAGCTTCTAACTGCGATCTGTTGGAATGATATAAGCAAAACCTCCTCAACAGGTCGCAGTGAATACCGGCTTATGGGGAGTTTATTTAATAGTAGATTATCCAAGGGTCTTATAAACTCGGTATCGGGTATACACAGACTCGGGCCGGTACACAAGTCTACTGTTTTACAGTTGTAGTTAGTATAGCAAAAAAGGTTTGTTTCAGTAGACCATCCAGAGTAAAATCAATGCTGGTTAAGGGTAATCTGATACTTTACAATCGCTTTGAAGGATAAAAATGTACAACTTACTGAATTCCAATATAATTTATTGGCCAACAATTCTTCTCTCCACAGGTATATTAAAAGGAAAATTGTTTTTTTTTTTCTTCTGTGATCAGGAAATTCATATACAATTAGCTGGTATATTTTTTCAAACTATGACTTCTATTAATCCAAACCGGGTTAAATGAATTTCAATAACGGGCTTTTTTAATAGTTGTTTAACAGCTCTACATCATATTCATACAGGGATGTGAAAAAATGTGGAAAGAGTTCGGAAATTCCTGGGCCCTCCTTAGTTGTTTAATCGATGTAAATATTACAGCAGGAATGCCAGAATCTTGTAACGTTTACTTCCATATAAACCTCAGACCAATGTTACATATCTATTGCAATTCTGATTAAACACATTTATTTTGATATTTTTTCCATCATCTGTGCCACTTTAACTATTCTTTAACAAAGGTTGAGGTGACCCATGAGTAGTAATGTGGATATTTTGGACATTATGATTTCTAATAAACGATTCGTACCTATGCTAGAATGTACACATTTAACGTTAAAATGTGAAAGCTAAATTCCTCACTGATAACTTTGTAATTTTTAATTTTTTCATCGGTTGTATTAATTTTTTATGCCATTGAAAACGGGATCTGGTTTACACAAATTTTGTGTTATTCCCAAGTATGTAATCATAAACATACAAACTAATTACTGAAAAAATACTGAAATAATTTTATGGGTTTCTTGGCCATTTGCTCCATCCGTCCTTAATATGTTACTGAAATTACAATTTGAACCCCGTAAAAAATTACTATTATCCCATAGACTTGGCCGTTAGTTGCCAATGAACTTTCTGACAGTGCGGCTAGCTACTCCTAGAATTGGCATGAATTTTTAAACAAGTTCACCCAAACAAAGATGTTCGAAATTATTTAATAGATGTTTGTGTTGTTAATGTCCCATTGTCTTTGTATTTCACATTCCAGATACCTGTGCTTGCACACGATTTTGCTCTATTTACTATTTATGATATCCTTGTTAGGGATTAAAGTTGTTTTTCCAGATTCATTTTCTACTAAAACTGGTCTTTTATGAGTAATAGTTCGATGGGTAGGAATTTACGATTCCAATAGAGCTTGCAATTAATGTTTTATGAAATCTACACTCAGATTTCTAGAAATGATAATATAATTCTAAAATTCTGAGTCAGTTTAGTAGTATTGGTGCAATATATTTTCCACTCCGTTTATTTTGTTATTTACCATGTCGGCATATTAAAATATCGACATTGTTACTAGAAATTTTAGTCTTCATATATTTTAGTTTGATTAAATTGTAAGAATATTATTTGAAAAAACCTGAAGTGATTGTAAATAGCTTGCAAATTACTACGCTCCTAAAAAAGATTTGAGGACTATAAAGAAAAACAGAAATAAACCAATTAAGTGTAAGTTTCCTTGTGTCAATTATAAAATACGTTGTTCACAATTTTATGAATATAAAAAGTAATACAAATGATAAAAGAAAGCATTAGTAAGTGACGGTAAAGGACGACTATAACTTAAAATGATTCTACATCAAGAAACCTTTTTATTATATTGCACGATCAGAAAGATAAGTTTGTGGACTACCTGGTTGTCTTTGGAAATTTCAAATTATTCTCCTTTTGAACGATCACCTTCAAAAATAATTAGCCAATAAGAGAAAAGCTGAACGTTCTTCCTCTGAAAATGGACTGGCTTACGGATATAGAGCATCCTGGAAGATTTATATTGTTTCAAACAATTTGAATATGTAAAACTAGAACCAGCCGTTTAAAGATAGTCGTGTCACACAAATTGTTTTAAGAAAGTCGTCTGGAGACACTTAAAGCTCTTGTAATTTTTCATTGTAACTTTGTAACTTCACTAATTTTTCAGATTCATCTAACTGCATACAGTTAAATCACATTAAGTTGGGATTTAACTTGTTTGTCATCGATCTTCATATTTAGTTCGGGCAAATGATTCACAGGTTCTAGTAATATATGGGATTAAATGAATCCTTCGTAACCATACTTTTTATTCCTTTTGTTATCGCTTCTTAGTTTAATCGTTACAATTTTTTTCCCAAAGCAGTTTTGAGGAACGAAAGTCTACTTTGTCATTTTGCTAAAATTGTAAATTTTACCCCAAATAACATGTGTAAACTTTGACGGCGGATAACGAGATAAAGTTTAGGATTATTACGATGTTGAATATTACATAAATCCATCCAACTCAGCTCCACTTCAAAGTATAAATCATCATTTGTTATACCGAATAGCAGGAACTTCCTTTGAAAAACCCTCTGATTACGAAACAACGCAGATTTATAGCTTCGCTTACGCAAAACGGTCTCATTTTCACCCTAGTCTCATTCGAGAGATAATTTCTTTCTTCTGTACCTCAGCTCCAGTTTCACTAATTTGGCGTACACATTTGGGACGGTCTGAATAAGCTATTCACGAATTTTCTCTCCAACAATATGGGAAATATAACCTTTTGGAGCTTCACGTAAGAAGACCCAAGAGAAAACGCGTTTGCAGATGTGAAGAATGTATTATAAATTCTGGGTATTTGTAAATAAGTATTGTTTGTTATTATTATTTACCTCGACAGTAAAGGTCTGAATTATCAATAAACGGAAAACAGAGAGCGGCAGAACCAGCACAGAAATAACTGTATCCCTCTGGACATTCCAAGAAAATAATTGATAAAAAAATACTATTCCTGGGGCATGAAGCTACTTAGGAAGGTTTATATCTAGTTGAATATTATGAATTAAACATAATAATAGTCTGGAATATTGGTTTGTGTGGCGTCCTTAACATCATAATATTAAGAATGCCATGTTCATGATTATTAAATACTGTATAAGTAAATCTATAGCTATGTTTATACAACTTTTAAGATTCTAATAGAGCTGGCAGGATTAACGCGAAGTTTAACAAAAAAAATCCCTTTGAAGATTCTTTGCTTTTTAGGGTTCCATATGTACAATCACCCACATCACCCCAATTTTCTCCTAAACTACTGGACGGAAAAGGTTGAAATTTGGTATCAGTGTATAGTTTGGTGACCCGATGAGGAGTACATATCGTAAGAAAAAAAAAAGATTTTAGGGGTACTTCTGGGGGAAAAACTAAAAAAATTGACTGTTCTCCTCCCTTATCTCCAAAACTATAAGAAGTAAAATTTTACCGGAAAAATAAGGAGAAACCTCTACTATCAATTTTAGGGGGCAAATTACAGGATTAAATGGAAAATATAAAATTAAAATTGTTTTTAATACATAATGTAATATATAAAATGAAAGGACTCTTTATGGCCAAGACAAATGTATTTTTTTCAAATTTTTAAAATAAATTAATTTAAAGATATTAACAAAAATATAACAATTTTTACCCATTCTCCCTACCTTATCTCCGAAACTATAAGCCGTAAAATTTTGGAAAAAAATAGAGATGTAGAGCCTCACCTGAATTTTATCAGGAAAATAAGCACAAGTCTCTAGTACTTATTTTGGGGGCAAATTACAGAATTAAATAAAACATATAAAATTAAAATTGTATCTAACAGATCATGTAATATATCAAATGAAAGGGCTTATTATGGAGAAAACAAATTTATTTTTTTAATATTTTTAAAATAAATAATTGTTAATATTTTTAAAATAAATAATTTTAAAAATATTAACAATAATATTGAAAATTTTACCTAGTCCCCCTACCTTATCTCCGAAACTATAAGCCGTCAAAAATTGAAAAAAAAAATAGTGATATAGGACCACACCTCAACTTTACTGGAAAAATAAGGAGAAGCGTGTAATATTAATATTAGTGGGCAAATTACAACTTAAATTAAAATTATTTCTATCGCATTATGTAATATATCAAATCAAAGGGCTCATTATGACGAATACAAATATATTTGTCATATTTTTTAAATGAATATTTAAAAATATATTAACAAAAATATTTTAAAAACAAACACATTCCCCCCTTTATTCCCCAAACTATAAGACCTTAAATTTTTTGTTTACAGGAAAAATACGAAAAAATCTCTAATATCAATTTTGGGGGCCAAATTATAGAATTAAACGGAAAATAAAAAAATATTTTTTAATGCATCATGCAATACATCAAATGAAAGGGCTCATTATGATGAATACAAATATATATTTTTCGTATTTTTTAAATTAATTGTTTACAAGATATTAACAAAAAAATATAAAAAATATCGTTACCTGCTTTATTTCCGAAACCATACTACCTACAATTTTTAAATTAATTAGGGGTACTTGGACTCACTTGAAATTTATAAAAAAAATTAGTAGAAAACCCCAATATTAATTTTTGGGGACCAATTACAGAATTAAAGAGAAAATAAAATTAAATTTTCCTACGCATCATGTAATATATAAAATAATAAAATAAAAGGCTCATTATGTGAATATATCATATTTTTAAATCTTTTTTTTTAATATTAAACATTTTGGAAAATATGTTTTATTTGTATTTTTAAATAATTTATCTAACAGATTTAATAATAATAAAACTTGACCTATTTTCCTTTTTATCTTCCAATCTACAGAGTCTAAAATTTAGACACTATATTATTAAAGGGTTCCCTGAAAGTTTATTAGTAAAATAAGACACAAATGTTAATTTTGGGGCCAATTAAGAAACTTAAATAATCAATAAAAAAAATTAAAAAATCAAGCCAATCATGAAGCAGATAAAATAAAAAGTCTACGTGTGAAAAATAAAAGTACATTTTTTATAAATTTCAAACGCTTCCTTTAAAAGATATTAGGATAAATATAAGAAAATGCACTCATTCCTGCTTGTCTGAAACTGGAATATTAGAATCTTGAAGGTGGTACGGAACCCTTAGTATGCGAGTTCAACTCGTACTTGACCAAATTATTTACTAATAAATAAATACATTCTGGCTAAAAAAATTGTGAATTATTTGAAGGATACCGTCTTGACACATAATCTTCCGAGAAAATAATCTTAATTTTAATTATAAACGTGTATTATTTGTAATAATTTCAGTCATTGTTGCTTTAATGTATATGTGAGAATATGCTACTTTGTTAACCCTGTATGTAAGATATCACATAATGTTTACCGTATGTTTGTCTTATTTTGAATATGTTTTGTAGTTTTCTTGACTTGATAATGAGGTGGAAGTTATAGACCCTGAATATAATAAATTGCTCAAAAATTGTAGGTCAAAAATTTTGTCTAGTCTTGTAATTAGTTTGTATACAGGGTAATTCAAATTCGATCCTCGCCATTGAAATCTTGGCTACTACAGGAGATACGAATAAGTTTAAATGGGCGCAATATTGAACAATTTAGTCCTTAAAGAAACGCCGTTTTGGATTTAAATTTTCGACTATTGTTTAAGATATCCGAAAAATAGATAATTTGATGTTTGGATTAAATTTTTTGTAGGTTATTTGATGAAAATGGCAAAACCAAAAACACATATTCATTGGCTTCATTTTAGCTATCTGATGACCTTTTCAGTGTGAAAATCGGCGTTTCGTTTTTCCGCTACCATTAACCACTTCTTTCTTATAGATCACAGAAAAATGGTGCATTTCATTCTGATTTCATTGATATGGAACTTTTTATAATTTGCTCTCTTAAAAGCACAAATATTTATATAAAATAAATATCACCTGAGTTAGCTTTGACTCACCGAAGAATTTTCTTTTAATAATATGAAATGAAAATAGAAGACATGGTTTGGAACACAATGGAGTTGCAAAGAAAATGAAAAATGTTAAAAGTTTCTCACAAATTTAATAGAAACAGTACGAAAACAGCTAAAATCTGTTTTTAGATTTATCCGGAAAGACCACAACCGCATAGAACAATATTTAAAATTTATGATCATTTGGTTAAATTCGGTGCTTCTCAAAAAACCCAAAATAAAGTATGGAAGCAGAATGAAAGCAGGTACCTACTAGAAATAACTGAGTCGTAAAACTAAATTTCATAAATTAAATTTATAGAATAGTGACATTTTCTAGCTATCGTTTTTAGATACTTCAAAATCAACTTTCGTCTGATGTAGATGTGTCACAGGCTTACATCTGGAGAGAGTTTAAAGAAAGTAATTTAAACTGTTACAAAATCCACATTTCCCAGAAACTATACCGAGATAATCCTAACAGAAGAATGCAGTTTTGCAATTGGCTCTCAAATAGAGATGATACTAGAGCTGCTTGAAAACCATTATTTGCAATGTGGCGTCTTTAATGGATATAAATAATATATTTATTTGGAGGCAAAATATCCCTAGACACTAAGGAAGTTAGACCGCAAGTTGATCAAATACTCCAACCTAATTTTTTCAACGGTCCCTTAAAAGAGTTGCTCCTAGTGCATTATAATAGGTACTTGTTTCAGCAAGACGGCGCCCCTCCACATAACGATTAAGCTCTTTTGTGATTATTAAGATCGGATTTTCACGTAAGGGGATAGGAAATTCGGGGCCGGTAAGGTGGGGCACTTTGTAAATTTTTTTATGTTGAACAACTCAATAGAATATTTTAGAGAAAACATCATTAAAAATTCAGATCTATTAGAATAAGAGAGTTATTGAGGAAGGTCCTCAATTTGAGCACTTGTTTTAGTATTTTTGTTATAAGTATTTTTTTATAAATATTGCTTTTAATGTTTGATTAAAATTTTAAACAATGTTATATGCGGCTGTTGCCATTGCGGATAAAGCTCAAATTATATTTGAGCTGTTTTTGTACTTTTTATATCAAATTTGTAATAAAACCTACACATATATCATTTTTTAATTTTTTGACTAACTAAAGGTGATATTTTGAATTATTTGACTATTTGAGCTTAATGTGCAGAAAGTAAATTCTAAAAACTTGTAAATCAATGAAATCATAATCAAATACTCTATTTTTCTGTGGAAAAATCTAATGTGGCGTTCACATGGCGTTTATGATGGTAGCTGAAAAATAAAACGTTGGTTGACAAATCTGAAAAGGTCATCATATAGCTAAAAATGTGGCAATGAAATTGTGTTTTTTGTTTTGAGTTTCATAGTCAAATAATGCTACAAAAAAAAAGCAATCTTAAATGTTCTATTTCTATATCTTTGGAAGTATTCGGTAAATTTTATTTTTAAAATTGGCCTTCTTCAAGCACTCTAAGTAACGCAATTTTGCTCCCATTTAAATATAAAAGTCCCATAAAAACTTTTGAACAAACGTGTAATACTACAAAATTGCTCTTTTAAGTTGTTCGTCAGTACTCTTATTAATTATAACTTTGAGAATATTTCATAAATCTAGTTGACTAAAAAGAAAGCAAAACCCTAATAAAAAAATTTCGAGTATAGCTTAGGTTTAAAATTGGAAAACACCCACTGAACGTATGCAACCAGCATTGAGTAGGTTTAACGTAAAATTGAATTCTCCCATATTAAACGTCGGAGCGCGGTGTGTACATTTATACCTTTATGTACAACGGAACAAATACACCAATTTTATTAATCCTTCATTTTCAAACTAAATAACAAAATTTCTGTGTACATTTATACAGATTCGATTGAAAGAAACTTGATGTACAACGGAAAAATAAATAAATACAACAATTTACAATTATTAAGAAGTGGTATGTGATTACCTCATGGGTTCAAAAGTAGCAATTTTATACTTATCTTATAAAGTGAAAGAAATTAACGGTATTAAATGAGTTACAATTCTCATTTTCAGTATAAATCATGTTGTCTTCTAAATGTGGCATATTCTTGATTATTTTTATGATTTCTTGGGAAATAACATCACAATCTATAAAAAAATTCAATTTGCAATTTACATTTTCAATACATATTTTAAATTCATTGACAACGAAGTCAGATTCGACTTTGAAACGTTTGGTTTTTCTTTCAATATACAGCTTTTTATTTCGATTGTGGTGATATTTCTCAAGAAACATAAAAATAAATCATTGTCTACTGTGATTTTCCTAAGTGAATTTAAATGTTTGGCCTAAATGTGACAATTTGTGCATTATAGATTATCTAACTTTATATGGGATTACATAGTTTATATTTTTAGGTTAAAATAATCACTGTATTTAAATGTATTATCCCATGTCTGTTTAAATCCATTACAATATATATATATATATATATATATATATATATATATATATATATATATATTAAAGTTATCTAGAGTAACTTATTTTCATTTAATTCATTTAAAATAATATATAGGCAATACGTTTAACTTGTGTTGTAATTAATAGCTACATTTGAATAGTTGCTACAACAATCTAGGTGGCTGACCCCTTTTTAAACAGCCCTAACAACCGAGTTCGAATACAGATAACTGATTTTCTCTTTTCCCCAGATATTGCGTGATTTTTCTGAAAATCTAAGTAAAATGTATCCCTATAAAATGATGCCTACTCAGGAGCTTGAGGAAGACGAGAAGGAGAATGTATTTCTGTGAAGAAAATGATGGTAAGCGTTGTTTATGGCATATTCTTGATTACTTTTATGTTTTTTTTTTGGGCAATAACACCACAATAGAAATAAAACGACGTATATTATTTCTATTGTGGTGTTATTGCCCAAAAAAACATAAAAGTAATGATGGTAAGGTTAGATAACAATGTGATCCAATTAGAAGATGTTTTGTTTTCTGAGCACATTTACACTTCTGGGTCATGTTAATCGTCAAAATTGCAGCTATTGGTCTAATGGGAATCCTCACTGGAAGACAGAGAAACATAGGCAATATGTTGAAAAAGTTAATGTTTAGGCAGGAATTGTTGGAAATCATATCGTAGGTTCCTTTTTTATGGAAGGCAACTTGAATGGAGATTAAGATTTAGACTAACTCTTATTCAGAATAAGCTTTAGATTCACCAAATATTATTAGTTGATGTGAGCATAATAAACTCGCATTCTACTGCTTTGCTATCTAAAGTTAATCGAAAATTGGAACTTCGTTTTTGGCCTGTCAAAGCAGTAAGGCCGCATAACGTAAGTTTTCAGACGAAAAGCGTAAATAAAGAAAAATGGGAATGTAACTTCATAGTCCTCCAATGGTAGGGGCTGTAGTGGCGGTAAATTCAACTCCCCTTATCCAACCAGATAAGAAACGTGATGAACGGAATACAGCAAACGCACCCCACATGACGAATGAAGAAAATTCGGTTTATTTAATAATTTTCGATTTCAGTATGTATGAATTTTTGTATTAATTAACTCGCCAGTTTCTCAGAAACTGTGAGGAATGAAAAACCATAAAAACGATCAAATTAGCAATTTACCTTCTAAATCTTTCAGAAACTACCTAAAATTATTTTTTTATTTGAGAACTGATCTCGTCTGAAACTATCAAATGGTATTATTCATCTGAATATCACTGATTTCTAATAAGTTTTAGTTATAATTAATCAACTAATATTTTCAGTAACTCGAATATTTTTACTACCCTCGGTACTATAATCAACTCAACAGTTATATGACCAGTATTAGCTTGAAATAAACTTCATTACAACAGAAAATTCGCTCGATTCGCGAAGAGCACAATATATAAATTATACGGGCTGAAAATATATACTTGACATGCAAAGGCGTTAATGAATTCTATTCAGCCATTTTATATCACGACTTCCTAACCCTTTATTGAAACGCCTTGAAGTCTGCTAACACAATGGATAATAATTGTTGAGCCTTTGGGAATAAAACTAACGTCTAGTCTTGTAATCACTACAATTCATGTAAATGTACGAAAACACAAATATCTATTTTTTTTGGTTATATCTTTTATTTGTATTTTCTGTAATATTAGGTTGAAGAAGTAACCTCAGGTAGAACAAGATTAACGTTTAGTGAGATCTGTTGCTGCATTGATCAAGTCTAGAGTAGATATATAACAGTGTCTCTTAAAAATATTTAATTTTTTATTTTAAAACATTATACCATACGTCCAAAAAATACCGGAACAGTACACTAACCTGTCAGGACTGTCTGATGAAGTAAATGAAAATTAGTTCGCTAATGACCTTGAACGATATTGTAAGGTTAAATTTAAATTAACTTGTTTAAATAGGAACTCAATTGATCCCGGAATTGAAAATAGCGGAAAGGTATATTAAAATATCTCATTGACCAATGACCTTCACATCCAGGATGAAGTTATTTTTTACAACGATATTCCACGTTTGTGATTCTGGAAATTTATTTCCCTTTTCCTTAATGTTTTTTTTTTCGCTGAATTTTGGATTAAACAGTTTGATTCCTGGACGTATTTCGTTAGAAATAAGTTTCTAATTTTTCAAAAGTAGGTTTTGCTGTTGTAAAAATAATGTTTATTCATAATATTGGATTTGAACGTCATTGGTCAAGGTCATAGTCAAGGTCTTATCTGAATATACACTTTTCTGCTCTTTTGAATTCGGGGATTCTATTTGAATGATTACTGTGATGTTAAAATATACTTCAAGGGCATAGTCAAGTTCAGACATGAGTCACATAACTTATGTAAGCAACATTATAGCTGGTATTCCTGAAAAGTTATTCTGCTATTTCGGTACTTTTTGGATACCTGATATATTCATTATTTCGCTCATAAGAATTTTGTACTAATCACACAATTCATAATCGTTTTGGGGGTAAAGCAGTACAAAAAAACGGGCGCATCCGATTTTTGTATTTCTATCCAATGACCTAGAACAATCTGGTGAGCTATTGCAGTTTTCTTAGAGCTTGCTGGTCGACCTGATGTTTTCTCCCTAACACGGTTTTAAAACACTGACTGCATATTCTCTACGTCTTACTGAAAAGTTCTGTTCATGGTATTTTATGAAAGTTTAGTAATTGACATCCTGGTTTAGTCAGAAATATACTACTTATAGGCGTCTCCAACCTTACGATAAGTTGAAATAGTATTATAGAATTGATTCATTGAAGTAAATATCTAACAATACAATTGCACAAACTTTCTGCGGTTATTTTGCCCATTTATGTCTACATTGTGTCCTGTGGAACTGCTAAATCCTACGATTTATGGCGTCTGAAATTCTTCATTTACATATGTGGTATAATGGGTAATATGATACAGTTCTTTTATCATGAGAAGCGTATTGACAAGTGAAGTATCTGATTATTTTGTGACTCTGATTGCATACGACCTATAAGTAGAATAGAAGTGAACCACTAAAAAATTAAATAGTTTCTGAAATACTGCGTACAAAGCTATTTTGAGTGTTAATTTAGGTTTACACTTCTCACAGTGATTTCTTAAAAACACATAAGTTACATAAATTAAAAATGAAAATCTATCCAGTAAAGGAATTTGTGCAAATTGCCCAGAACACTAGTTGTCTTTTTGAAGAAAAACTCTGTCCCAGGATTAGCTGAGACAATATACATTTCTCAACTGTCTTGTGTATAATTTGTTTGATTCAATATTATAAGACACTTATAAAGGATGTTTCTAAAATAGAGTTTCAAATTTCTGCTGTGTATATAACACATTAAAATAAGGCAAAACGTTTCTATTAACATGTGTCCTAAAACGCACCCTTAGGAAGTTAAATGCCCGTAAAAGGGCTCAAATAAAACTACTTTTTTCTGTTATTGACAAAATGGTCGAATAACAGATAGAAAAAAAAATGCATGGGTCTTGCATAAATTTTTACGTTAAATCGTATGTGCTACTACGTTTTTCGACATGCCAATCATAAGCGTCCTATTTACGTTGGTGACGGGGGTTTTCGGCGAGTAATTTTTTTTTTCAATTTTTTTACAATTTTCTCTGCAGATTTATATAATTTTAAACATTAGACAAAGACAATATTTTTTACGTAAAATTGTTAAGATTTTGTAAATCTGTAGGGAAAATTGTAAAAAATTTAAATAAAAAAATACAAAACGAACAAACACCCTTCACCAACTTAAATAGGATAATTATGATTTGCTTGTCGAATAGCAGAGTAGCAAATGTTACTTAACGTTAAAAGTGATAATCTAACACAAAAAACAACAGTTTTGTTTGAGCCCTTTTAAGGGCATATAACTTCCTAAGTTTTAGGTCTTATTTTGTAGAGTTATATACACAGTAGAAGTTTGAAACTCTATTTTAAAACACCCTGTATGTGTGATATGAGCTAACGATACACATTGAAACATATTCTAGAGGAGAACTAGTTGAAAAATCCCTAGACCTATTTTTTGCCAGTTAATCTTGCGAGATATTTTACTATAGGAAAAAATCAAGGGTTTTTCGCAATTTCTAGAAATTTTGCTAACTACATTTTTTTTTCAATAATTCACCTTATTTGTTTTTAAGAAATTATTGTAAGGAAGGAAAAACTAATAAAACATTATAAGAACCCACTGATCTTTATCAGAAATAAAAGCTAACTAAAGTTTCACTAATTGAGATGCAACTGACAATTTTCTCTAACTTATTGACAAATTCTAACATGTATTGTATTGTAATACCTCTTGAGTTTAAATTCAATAAACAACATCAATAGTCCAATAAGCATACATGAAAAATGAAATAATATGAAATAATTCCGTATCAAATAAATGTCATTTCATGTTTTCCTTGATCTTTGACAAACTAAATATTCGTCAAACTGTGATTCAGCCTCAGGACATTAAATATAATACTGAGTGACATAGATTTTCATTCTGGAGAGTCCTTAAGTTCCACTTGAATCCACTCTTGGCAATAATAACTATTTTGTTAACGTGAGAACGGTTTTATGTAGTATTTTGTCATCAGATTCACTATCAGTATCATCATGATCCTACCTACGATACCGCCTCTAACCCTCTGTTTTTGAGTGATTCTTAAAAGTACATGCATACAAAAAGTGATGCAAAGGTACTTAAATTGATTGTTAACCAAAACCAAGCAGACACCGTAGAAAAATGGAAGAGAAATCAGTAGTTTGTGTATCGATTGGCCTTTCATGTTTATCCACAAGACACGATCTTTATTAAACGCTCGCAACTATTACATTCGATAATGTTTGTTGCAGGTCAGTATTCTTTTTTAATTTATGCACCACAAATCAATAACTATAGAAAAAAAATTCACAGTATACATTGTTTGATCTTATGATGATGGTGAAAAAAGATAAACGTTATTTGGAAAAATTACCTGATACGTCAGCAGTTCCAACCAAATGTTTCCAATGATTTGTTTAGATTTCCATTCAAAACATGCCAAAACATCTATTTCAAAATACGAGAAGAAACGAGTAACGTAAAAGCAGCATGTGTTTAAATATCAATCAACTTCAATTTTCAATGTAAATCGGGTCTAGTCCAGGAACAGATTTTGATACGCACTTAAAAACAAAATAATTTATTATGCCATTAACAGTTCACTATTTATTATTCTTTCCAAAAAAATTCAAAGAAAAAAGTTTGTAGTTTCTCACGAGTGAGAAATCGTTTGGTCTTCTGCTTATATACTTTAAACAGAAGATTGAAATAATGCCTAAATGAAAAGAATATTAAAATTCTATAATAATAAAGGGGATATACTTTGCAATCTACAAAATATACTTTTTCATATCTACATCATTTAACATCGGACAGTCGTTTCGAATTAGGACTTCTTATCTTTTACGCTTCGCTGAACAATATGGCTATGAACTGAAATTAGTAAGCGAAATGAACGTTTGCGTATCAACGACATCTACCGTCAAGTTGAGTATGCATATCTCTACGATAATCGAGGCTGTACATAACCTATATATGTTTCAAATAATTGCATCAACCTAATCAATACAGTTAAATGTACTGTTAAGTAAAAAACCTTAGGACATGGTAGCACGTGTCTACGGTAATTCTTTACTAGACCGTCAGCTGATGATACATTTTGACGCACCATTTTCTCGCTTCTGCCTCGGAGGGGGTTAAAAAGTCTGTTATTGTTAAATACAATCAGAAGAAATTTTGCGAGACACCCGCATGGCTAACCTAGGATAAACTCATTTAATGAAATAAAACGATAGGTACAAGTTTCGCATTTGGCCAAAAATGTTGAGATGAGGATATGGTCCTGTAAACAAACGTATCAATATGCCCACGATTTTCTAGTCTCTGTCAAGCAGAAGAATGAAAGTTTATATCGAAAGTAGTCCACAAAAAAATGGCATAAGGTTTGCGAATGGCCAAGTAAGATTAAGGAACGGAAAACAATGTATAAACTTGAACGATTCTTCAACAATGGGTATCACAATAATTGTCGGGTAGACTGCAGTGTGAAACAGCCAAATAATAATAAATTCGATAACAAATAATGGAGGGGTTGTAGGAAACAGACTTGGACACATCGATTTGTATTTTTAAATGCGCTTTTTTTCAGTAAAAAAGTTATATATGGTTTGTCATGCGACAGTGGCCAATACCAAGTTAATTATTTTAAATGCAAGCCCCTGTATATTATATATTTTTTTGATTCTCCAGGATATTCTAGACATAATTCATGTGCAATGTCCTACACATATCTTCAACTGTTTCAGAATATTAAGTGTAAGACAGATAAAAAACGTAGCTGTCAATGCTCTCAGGGGTAATACGAAATTGGATATTATGCTTGAGTTTTAAGAAACCCACATAATTCTGGTCGAAAAGCAGGTCCACTGCTCAAAATTAGCCACACATCAATTTTTCGTGTATTAAAGGAAAGTGACATGCTTTCTTATTAAATAATGCCGACTCAGGAGCTCCTATAAAACGATTTCTATGGGAGAAACTATTACTGTGAACAAATGATAGTAAAGTTAGATAACAATGTGAAGAGGTTTTGTTTTCTGATGAGAGCATATTTACACTTCACAGTTATGTACTGGATGATAGAGAGATACGCAATATCCTGAAAAAGTTAATGTTTGGGCACGAATTGTTGGAAATAATATTATAGGTCTCTTTTTCATTTGTGGTACCTTGTATGGGATAAATATTTATAACTGCTCCAAAATAATGTCCTGCCAAATTTGACAAACTTATATTCTGATCCAGTAAACCCACAAGTTCCTGCCAATACAATATACTTTCAGCAAGATGGAGCACCGCCCCATTAAGAAATCAATGTCCGGCAGTACCTGAACCAAATTTTTCAAAATTGTTGGATAGGGAGGCGCGGATCGATAGAATGTTTTTATGGGGATATGTCAAAACTACTATATACAAAACTAAACCCTTAAACTTAGAGGACCTAAAAAGAGGAATCACGCTTGCGATTAGATCAGTCACGCCTGAGATGTTGAATAGGGTTAGAAGACATTTCTTTACCAGATTAGCATGTTGCCAAGACATTCTCAGAGATCATTTTGAACATTTCGTGCACTGACATTAATGTTTTTTTTTGTTTTTTTTTATGTTATTAAGAAATAATCAGCATTACTTATTCGGTTTTTAGTGAAATGTAGCGAATTTGTGAAGATAGCTGTAGGACACTGTAGATGAATAATGTCTAGAATTTTCTGGAGAATTCAGAAAATAAATAATATACAGGGACTTGCATTTAAAATACGAAAGTTGGTTTTGGCCACTTTCACATGACACCCCCTATATATTTTTTTGTTGTTGAAAAATACGCCTTTAAAAATAGAAATCAATGTGTCCAAGCGTTTTTCTCCACACGCCTTCCTTTATTCGTTATCGAATTTATTCCATTTTGCTGGTCCACACTGTATAATATGATTTAGTAAAAGTTAAAACAAACTGAAGGGAAAAAAAGAGATTATTATTGAAATAAAAATATTTGATGTATCTTGTTACTAAAATGGACTCATCAGTATGAAATAATTACACGCAAACACTTAAAACGAAAAGCGATTGGTCATAAATAAGAAGTGTAAGGTGGCCTTATACCTACAGTTTTAATTGTACTGTTATAACTGTGGGTAAAAACTGTACGTATGTAGCCACCTATAAGAATACCTCAACTGTCGTTAAAAAACTCGGATAGAAGTTCATATCATGTAATTTAATTATGTGGGTGAGCTATTTATGTATTAAATATCTTTTGGATATGCTTAATGATACTGGTTTAACTATTGTATTAAAACGTAATATTATTTCAATACTAATTTGTTCAAAATATCGATATATGTTTCAGAGTATAAACAGACAAGTCCCATTTGTTGGACAAATAAATAATTTCACCAGAAGCAGAACAGTGCTGCAGATAAAGAGTGCTCTGACAATGACAACGAGTATTCGTAAATATCACAGGTTATCGTGTCACAGCCATCACACACCTGTCCTATATATTAAGTTTTTATCTGTATGGAAAATACAGGTGTATGTCCTCAACAATTTGATTAAATTGATAATGTTAACAGGAGCTTTTCGGTCGAATGAGTGTTGGATTTCTCAGTAAAGAAATCTTAAACAATTGATTAATATTTATTATTATTAACTTTATGAGAACAACTGAAAACTGTTTTCTGAAGGTTTTTGTGCCTGTGAAATAACACCACAAGTCCCGAAATTTTTGATAATGAAAATTTTGTTTGCAATAAACGAATTTATCAAATTTGTGTAACTGGTTTTCTTCAGACAGGGAATGAAACAGTCAACTGGTTTTACCTTAACCATGTGATATAATCAATGATCTACATTTAGTTTCTTTTAATCTAATGTTTTATTGTCACCAAAATTCAGGTTTCTGATGGTGTATGTTTGTGTGTATTTGAGTACTAGATATTACTTAATAACTGAAAATCAATTGTCATACCATAAACCACTGAACTTAAGATGCCTTTATGTAAACATTTTGTTTACTATTTCCTTAATTTATTTGTTTTAAAATAACTTTATGTTTTTTAATTCTATATCAATTTAATCTACATTAGCGCCTATAAAAATAAGTAATGATGTTCAGCAAGCAATTGAAAAAGCATTAGGAAGTTTTAACTTTAAACATTATTTTAGATTCTTGCATACTAAATTGAAGTTAAAACTATAAATACGATATATTAACTTGTTGCTGCATAACCTAGTTAGCTACTTTCAAGTGAGTTTACACCTGACAAAACCATAACCTGCCACAAAGTTTATTCTCAAATTGTATATTATCTAGTTGTACTGTATAATTACAGAAATTGTAGAATACTTTTATTTCGATTATAACACATGTTCATAAGGATGAGCAATAGTTACATACAACGTTTCACAAAAAAAGTTTAATTCATATCAAGTTAATCAATCAGTGTTAATAGCAAACGATAAGCTGTCAAGCACTCTTACTACAACATTTATAAGTGGACTTAATATTCTAAATGATATGGGGCTATTGAAGCTATATCTCCTAATTGTTGCATGTATCTTGACGTAAGACTCAACTGAACACCAGCTCAGGGCAAAATTGCCGAGATCGCTCAGGTTTCCTGAATATCTTAACCTAAAAGTGCCAAATAATCGATTTTTAACAATTTTTGAGATATTGTAGCATCGTAAATAAATTTTTCACCCAATAACTGTATGTTGCCGAAAGGGTGGTTTTTAGGAGTTGGTAAAATTTGGCTTGTGTAGGAGAGAAGGTGTAGGGTTTGGATTTATTGGATTTGGTATTGCTGAGTTAGGGTTGTCAGGTTTGAGGATGTTGACTGTAAATTTAATCAGTTTGGCATTTTTAAATTTGGACAAATTAAGTATATCTGAGATTTACAGGTTTCTTAAAACGTACAAATCTTTAAATGCGATCCGTCAGAAAAAAACGATACCTTAGCAAACAGCGGGATTTAAATAGTTGAGACCTAAACTTTAAAATGGGTAGAACAGTTATTAGGAACAAAATTGTTACGATGTTACATTATATCAAAAATAGCCAAAACCGCTAATTTTGCACTTTTAGGTTAGGATATCACGTAAGCTAGATTCAATTGGAATTTCCGCGCATGAAAAGCGTTTGAGAAATTTTATTCTGTGATAAATGTTGTCGGCTTTTGTTATTCAGCACAGATTTCTGGTACATTTAAGCAATAAGTTTTACCCGATCTTTAAAACAATTTTATGGTCTACTTAGATATAAAGTTGTCCCCTACTAATCTATACATAAATAGGCAAAAAAAACGATTAGGTACCATTTTCTCCTCTGTCTCTCAACCGATTTTCTTCATTTTTGTTTTGTTTATTAGCTACTGACAACCTTCAGTGCAGAATGTCAATATTAATTTATAATATTGGTTCATTCATTAAATAAAGTATAATAAAAATTAATTATTTACGTCCATACTGTCAACGCCAAACAACTGACAGTGCCGCCTATTTTATCTGTGGTGCCGCCGCCAGACGGTCAAAACTCAAAACATTGAGTAATTATATATGAAGAGAACGATCGTTAGATATATTATTGTTATTGTTTAGTCGTAAAATAGTCAATGTAGTAGATCGGTATTGATTTTTCGGACGCGTTGCAGGAACTTTAATATTAAATATTCTGTTTTTAATGTGAATTTAATTATTTGATTAATACATTATTATCACAACCTTCCCGGAGGTGTTGTGTAAAAAATTGTCAGACAGCGGACAATAGAGAATTTATTAAATATTTAAGTTCTCCTAGGGTTGTTGGTGCTTTCTTTTCTTTAATATTCCTGAACTTGATTGAAACCGCAAATGACGAGAACTTTTAGGTTGCAAAGAACAATCTTCCAATTATTATATCGAATATTTTGCCAGGAGCGGTTCCAGACAAAAATTTGTGGGCTCGTTCGTTTGTCAAAAATATTTCGAATACAGATATTTGATTACATTTTTATTTTCTTTTTATTTCAATAAAAATAGATTTGTCAATATGAGTGAACAATTTTGGTCATTACATCTACTTCACCAATTTCTCCACAACTCTGTTTCTTAAAAAAATATTCTTTTTACAATTTCATGAAATAGGATCGAATTTCAACCACTGGGCGACCACTAGTTCTTATAAAACTTTTGAATTTGAAGATTATATCGGAAGCAAAACTTAGGGATTTTTGTTATTAAAGACACACTATTTACATTCAGTAAAAACCACAAAATCATATGGCTTTGTGCTGAAGTATAGCAGAAACTAACTTATTCAGTGCTTGAAGTTGTACATATGGTTTCAAATGAAACATTATTTTCATAATGTGACATTGAGGTATTGTACGATATCTTACCGGAAATTATTGAAACTAAGTCATTGTTTAAAATACATAAAATTCACAAACAACTGCTCTGATGTACTGAAATGAAACTTTTAATAAAATTAAATTCAGAATTCTGTCACTTTATTGCTCTTGAACCATACAATTGGTTTCAAATTATTTTCGATCGTTGAAGTAAAGTAATACAGCCTGTAAAATATACCAAAGAACACTGATGGATTAAAAGCAAAAATAATACATTATCTCAGCAAACTCATCAATCAATAAAACCTTTCAGTAAAATGAATCTACAAGTGAGTCGTTTATACAAACGTATTTTTGTGTTGAAAAAAAAATGCTCCATACGTTCTATTTACCAATAATTCACGTCAATAAATAAATAAAAAATATATTCACGGCATTATAATATGTATCGAACGTTTCAAATTATGATAGTTGAGACTAGACATATCGAATACGGAGTATACAAATTAATATTATTTACACAGGCAAATCGATATAAAAGAGTTTTGCCAATTTAGTTATAAATAACAAGGAACCATGTATAAACATGATTCAAAAAATGCACATTAATCCACTCTAATAAAAATAACTTCCTAGTCCGTTAAACTAGACAAATCTAGTGAAGTACAGGTTTTTCAAAGTTGAACTAGCAGCTACAGATTTGTGGTTTTCAAACACAAGGGATTTCGTTAATAAAATTTGAAAAATGTTTTTAAACTATTTTTTTTCACCGACACAAAGCTCTTCAAATACCTCAGAGAATATAACGCATAAACTTAAAAAACATATATGAGTGGTTATAATAAAACATTTTTGGCAGCCTTGCAGATACTTCAATGATGATTAAATCAGAAATAAATAAATCGTATTGAGTAGTATCTGTTGATAATATGAATCACAGTGGACAACAGAACTCAGGTTTACATAAAGCATTGGAATGAATAAATTAGCAGTACAGTTTAAAATTAGAGGTTATTGATAAATACAGTTTCATCACCATCTGTTCACTTTCCACGTTTATGTTCTTCAGTAACGCAGTAAACATTATATATATGGGGAATTCTTTTTCAAATCAGCTACCCCCAACAGTCCATTATAATTTTGGGGTAAAAAGTTGTTTGAGCACACCAAAAAGTTTGTCAGAAAGTCTAGTTTTTAAAGCCGTTTGGTATTCTATCAAAAAAAAAACATTGTAACCTCAGGAAAAATGCTTAAAGTCAGGCACCTCGCTGAAAAAAAAATTTCACTCAAAAACGATTGAAAAAACCATAAATTTTCAATAAATTTAACCAAATTACCCAGAAAAGACTTTTGGAGGTCGCTGATCAAGATCCAATATGACGGATTTAGGGTGGTTTTTAGGCGCTCTAATCAGGAATTCGCCGTCAGTTTAGGTTAAATGGCGGATCCAGGATGGCGGATGAAAATTTTGAAAATCAACCGATTTACGCCAAAATTAATATATGAGGGTTTTTTGGGTCTCTGACCACGAACACCGGTAACTACTTAGTTATCTAACATTTAGTTTATCTTTTTAATTAATCACTTTATTAGTATAATTAGAATATGATCATGATCAGAGACCTCAAAAACCCCTCTATACCAATTTTGTAGTAAATCGGTTGTTTTTCAAAATTTTCATACGCCATCTTGGATCTGCCATTTCGAATTTTGCTAACCTGATCTCGGATTTGTGATCAAAGAACCCAAAAAACACTCTGAACCAATTTTGGTGTATATCGGAATTATTTTCAAAAATTCGTCCGCAATATTGGATCCGCCATATTGAATTTTAAATCTGACAACGAATTCTGATTCAGCAAGCCCCAATACCCTTTTCTGGGTAATTTCGTTAAAATTCAGCGGTCTGTCTGACATTAAACATTTTTCCTGATGTTTCAATTTTTTTTACTTAAAACACTAAACGGCTTTAAAGACTAGACTTTCTGACAAACTTATTGGTATGCTCAAAAAACTCTTTACCCCAAAATTGTAATATATTAAATACTTTAGGTTTCGACTCTTGCTTTGGAACCATTATCAAGAGACAAAAGTGAAGAAGTGTTCCAGAGTCTTGAACTCGGCGTCTCAATCTGCCCACTCCCCAAGGGTAACTAGGTAACTCAATAGTTTACAGTTATCGGTGGTTTAGAAGTGGATGTCACGTGATGAGGGTGCTGTTTGGTGATTTGTTGGGTATTGATGGGCCTAACTAGTTTGTTCAGTCTGGCTAATACGGAGCTCCATGCTGTCGGAAAACGGGTACTGCCATTGCATCGGTTTAGACCGAAAGGTCGTTTCTATAATTCTATAGCTTCGCAATCGCGATTGCCCACAATCGGTCGTATCAACCAATCAAACCAACCATCGAGCATATGAACACACCCTATCAGTTTTCTTGCCCATCATCATATCCAAACAGGCCACTCTATCCACTTCAAGGGCACCAGTAGGACGAACATACCCTTCAGTTCCTTTAGGACATCCACTATTCGCGAAGCTATTGAAACAGAGAAACGACCTCTCTGTCTATGCCGACGCGATGAGAGTACCCGCCTTCCTAAAGCATGAAGCTCCATAATAGCCAGATTAAACAAAGCAGCCACGCCCACCAACACCCAGCCCATCAACGCACATCCCTCTCACTCATCACGTGACATCCTATTCTAATAGACCGATAATTGTAAATTAAAGAAGTAGAGCAGATTCACACTCTGTTCAGTTACCTAGTGATTCTTCTAAATCACCCCTTGTGTTGATATTGATAGGTAGAAAATACGTGTAATATTTTAAGAATATAATCACAGCAAAAACTCCGATAACACTGATAACATCGCTGTCGTAAAACCAGCCAGGGGTAACAAATGAAAGACTATTAGATCATTCGAGTTAGAAAACTGGAATATATTTGTCGTTAGGTCTTCCAAAAGCGCCGGTAAAACTAAAATTTATTATGATAATTTTTAAAAATAGTATTTATTGAAAAATATTTGTTTCTATTGAAACAGATAATCTAGCTTTAATGTAAATTTCCAACCACTTATAAAAGCTTTAAAAGAAATTTAAGCAATTGAATCTTGACCTACTTTTCAGGTAAATTGATGATTTTGTTATCCTCGTTTTGCATGCTCATATGAAACGACCTAAATTTCAGTTTCATCTGCACAATAAAACATTCTAAAATCAGCTCATGTGGAAAAATCAGTCGACTGACTGGTTCGTAGGAATTGTATAAAATATATATTCCACATCGTATGGTTAATCCAGAAGAATAGGGGATGATGAAATCAATTTGGTTCTCTTGCGTTGTTTTTTTTTTTTGGTAACATCAATTCAATTGTCTGCAAAAACACAATGTGTACAAAATGTGTTTGACAAGATACGAATTTAGAGCTTTAAAAATTTGGAATATTAAATTTGCAAACAAAATCCGTTTTAATTTTACTCTAATTATCTGTTAACACATTTTTTTAAATTCTTCTTTATTTATCAACATAGACCCGTTTCATACTGTTACAATCACTGGCTATGTCTTTCTTATAGAGCGATTTATGTTTTGTCTTCAAGTAGGCTTTAGTGGCGATATAGTCTCATATCTTTGGAGCCAACTATCTTTCCCTGGAGCAACTTTTTTTAGATCTGCGAACACACAGAGTCTGGGGAGTTGGGATCTGGTGATTATGGGGTCGTGGAAGAAATTCAGATCGTATTTGTTGAATTTCACCATCACAGAGTGGTGGTGGTAAAACAGTGGTTTGGTTCCCCATGTGAGGCCTTTTCTACTTTTTCAGGCCCTTCGAAGGACAGGAGATGAGAAAAATTCCTCTCACAAAATACATAGGCTATCACCTTGCCTGCTCACTGTTGTTTCTTCGGACTCTTTGGCATGGTTTTGTACTGACATTTCCAGTTCGGGCGTATAGTGAGGAATCCTTTTTCAGCCATAATTATGCTACCACGCAAAAAATCCTTTTATGACATGAAAACAGCTTCAAACGCCACTTCGAATCAACAATTCGTTGTTGTTTATGTTTATGTAAGCAACCGTGGTTCCAAATTGCACACCAAATTTTCATCCAAATCTTCATCAAAGAACTTTTTGATGTAGTTAGCTGACTGTGGCAACTTGACTTTATGATAGCACAACAATTTTTTGGTTGACTTCGGACGTAGTTACCATATTTGGACGACCTGGGCCCTAAGTTATAGATATGTAAATTATTGTTTGATGATTAAAGCAAAGATAGTATATATGGTAATTAAATAATTTATGAGATTGCATTTTCGATTCCACAATTTTTGTATTTCTTATTAATGTATTTAAAGTAGAAGCTATAGTACCTAATGTCGTAAAAAGTACACCGTGTATAGAGCAAAATTGAAGTCATTTCGTGACAGCTGAGGAAAAGTTTACCTTTCACGGTACTGTAACGAAAATAATTTAATATATATATAAAATGTGGGGCATTTTAGGTGCTTCCAAAATATATTTCGTATATCCCCATCAAACCATTGTGATTAATACGGTACCTTCCCAAAATAATTTCCATAAATTATTTCAATTGGAGTTCTTCAAAATCTCAAAGTTTACAGTTCCAGATTTGATTGCAACAAAGGTAAGAGTTAAAAAAAACAATTTTAACGGTTTTTACGGCTTATCTCTGCAAAAAAAATGCTATGATTAAGATTTGTGTACACTCATTTTGAAGTTTTTCTAATTTTTTACAACGTTTCCATTGACATTACAATGGCGTCATCACTTTCACAATATAAGGAAAAATCAAACATTTTTGGGGGTAAATTATTAAAATTTACTTATATGAGTTTGCTGTTAACATCAGTTATAGCTTATAAATAATTTATCATTAGCGGTTTGGTGCTGAATTTTCTCACTTATAAATCCCTGTTGATAGGTATAAAACTCACTGGTACCAAACAAAAAATCTTATTTATTTTTGTCATTAATGTATGTAAAAAAGTGTATCCAACAAAACCGAAATATAATATGTTCTGAAAATGTGTTTTTTTTTTGTTAAGAAATTTCTCTATCAATCCTTGTATACCGACAAAGATGAAAACAAGTTGGAAATGCGGAGGCGTTAAAATACATGTTTATTGATCCATGACAACGTAATAAGATTAAAACTATAGGGAGCGGTAGAGCTTAATTTACGAAATCACCGAAGCAAATAAAAACTTCTCTTGGAAGTAATGTCGGGAATAGAAATGGTAAGACGGCCAGTAAAAATTTTGCCAAAAGGAATATAAACCCCTTTTCTGATAAAACAAGAGATAAATATACATAAACAATAATAGAATAATGATACCAGAGACTCATACATTATAACCAGGAAATACAAAAATAATATTATTATTTCTATGCACTTTATAAACATCATGTATAAAACATAAGTACCAACTCAGTATTAATATATAGATGTAAAATTGGGTTAGGTTTGTGTAGGTAGTTGTTTATTTATTGTTTCACCAATAATAAGCTAAATTACCCATTGGGTAGTATAAGTTACATTATATTTTGCATAAAATAAGATTTTAGAACAATCTCAATATTTGTAAATCAATTCGAATGAAAAGGTCCTACTTGGCTGCTTCATTTGCATATGGTGACTAAATGGTTAGAGATACATTGGTAAACCAATCATGTATTACAACAGTATTATTTTGTTTGTTCATTAGATTTCCCAGATATGTATTGTGGGTTATAATAATAATAGTAGTTATAGATAGCTTAGAATAAAGCAGGCTCAACGTATTGATCACTTGACCATGAAAAAGGACCTAACAGCAAAGTTATATAGAAGGGTATAACGACTGTTGCAAACCAAACACTAAACAGTAAAAATCTGTTTCAGACTATTAACACCTATGCGTGTTCAGTGCTCAGTTACTCTTTTGGTATAGTTAATTGATGCAAGACTGACAGTGAACAATTACAACGAAAAGTTCGAGTTTTACTAACAAAAGCTCAAAATCACCATCCAAAGAGCCCTTTTGAACGTACAACTTTGCCACGGTATGAAGGAGGAAGAGGATTGGTATATCTAAGGAAACTATTTGATCAACAAATTTCTATTTTGCGTAGTCATTTCCAGAAACTCGCAGAATTGTGTGATCTACACAGAGTCATAAGTCAGGTTGATGAATCAACACCACTGCGACTGACACAACAACACGTCCAATTACACCACCAGACCCCTGATCAGAAACTGCTGAAATGGAAAGAGAAGCCCCGTCATGGAAGACATATAAATGATGCCAACCAAGATTATGTCGACAGTGCAGCGTCGAACTACTGGTTGATCTCTGGTCATATGTGTCCTGAAAGCGAAGGTTTTATATTGGCAATCCAAGATCAAGTAATTCCAACTAAGGACTATCTAAAGTACATCGTTAAAGACCCTTCTATTAACAACGACAGTTACAAGTACGGTTGCCAAACATCTGAATCTATCCAGCATATGACAGGAGGTTGTCAAGCGTTCACTGCAACTGAATACAAAGAGCGACAAGATGCTGTGGCAAAAATACTGCACCAGGAACTAGCACTGAAACATGAACTATCACAGTCGGTGAGATTAGCATATTATAAACTGATCGGACTGTTCCTCACAATAGACTAGATATAGTTTTGCTAGATAAAGTCTCTCGGAAAATAACTCTAATTGACAAGGTAATTCCTAACAACAATAATATAAATATCAAGCAGGCTGAGAAAATAATCCAATTTTGGAATTTCAAATAAAGACTCAGTGGGACATGAACAACACACGAACTGTACCAATTGTTATGTCAACGACAGGAGTAGTCCCAAAACATCTATTAAACAATTTATAATATCTCGGCCTGAACGAACATCTTTACCAACAAAAGCAAAAATTTGTGCAGAAGCATTTTTAAGGGTTTTTTACATTTTCTGAAAATTTCATAAAAACACACTGCAGAACGAAATAAAAGAGCTACTGTAACTTCTATGTCCTCGGCATAACTTCCTTAATAATGACACAAATGAAGGTGATACACCATGCGCTTAATAATAGTGTTATCAAATATATATTCTCGTCTTGCTCACCAAACCCTCTTTAATGTTCCATAATAAATCAAACTGTTTACACTGGAATATACGCAGTTTGTATGGAAAAACAAATTTATTACTTCAAATTGAAAATCAAGATCCAGATATTATTTCACTCTCACAAAACCAGGAGTAAACTATATTGATCCAAATTGCAGATAGCCCATATCGCAATAATGGAAAAGTTGTGTGTGATTTGTAATAATTTGAAAAGTATATTTACTGATTTCCAGAAAACTGCTTTAACAACTTGGATAATTACAACTGTATTATAAGGAATATGCCGGCGTAGTCCCAATATTTGTCTAAAAAACCAATTGTTTTCCCGAATTCGGAAAAATCAACTCAATAATGATTCTTGTTGCTACTTTTTCGAAAAGAGATTAATCGATATCGATAGTTTAAACGATGTGAAAAAAACTCTAAATTATACCGGTTAAAGAACTGTTATTTCCACACAAAGAACGAAACTCATACTTCAGTTATATCAGAAAATAGTTACCAACAGTTGATATTTCGAAAACGATATGCAAGGAGAGTTGTCATTGGAAATGAAAAATAATTAATTGTAAATGTTTGGAAGGAACTGGTCAGAAAACTCGAAGAAATCCTTGTAAATTAAATGTATTTGCAGGAAACACTAACTGACTAGTTACGGAATCAAAATGAAGTCCATTTTCAGAGATTTTAAGTTTCAATCCCGAATTCTTTAATTATGGTTATAACACTTATAAAACAGGTTATTCAGAACAGAACTTTTAGGTAAAATTATTTCAATTAGTAATTAAATAAAATAATTATAAATTAATTTGTGGTTTTTATATAACAAGAAAAGTTGTCCTAGGTCTAGCCTATGGAAATTTTCAATAATTGAAAGTACCAACAAATGATTTTTTTCTAAATTCCTGTTTTTTAAATCATATTATGTTTTAATTTGTAATTAATATGCAGATAAAAAAACCGTATTAGGATCTTTGAAAAACTCTAGAGATAGAGTTTAATTTTCTACAAATAAATTTGAAACATTATGAGTTTTGACGAATTGCTTCCAATTACGTACAATAGCTCAAACCCACAAGAGTCCGTAGTATTATTTTTTTAATAAAACGCTCAATTCATTTGATACTAACTAGGGTAGCAGTAACAATAATCACAGAAGCTATTAAAACTTACATGTCTCATAAACCTTAAATTGTTGATTATATTTTCAAAACAGCATCCAAACTAGGGAACACTAAAATTTTAAAAATCAAACGAAGGAAAAGAAGACATTGTTGGGTATTATAAAATATTTATTCAAGTACGTCACAACATAAAACTAGACATGGAATCTATTAAATCCTGAATTTTTCCGAGAAATATTCCAACGTTTTGATGATAGTTTGATGTAATCTTTAACTCGGATCAAACTACTTGAATAAATCATAAAGCGTTGTATCCATTTATTATAACAGCAATGTTGCATATAGTTCAGTTGTTTGCATTAAATTACGTTAAAAGCTCCAATTTTGTGAGGAGGATAATGTACATGTACATACTGATGGAAATGTTCTAGTACTCAACATAAATATAGTAAATGCGTTTGATTATTTTTTATCTTAATTTTGTAAAGATTATTACGAAGTCCGGGGGTTTAAAACAATTAATTTACGTCGAAAATGAATCTTTATTTAACAAAGAGAATTCATAATTCACTAGACTACGTCCTCAAATGTTACAAATATGAGTCAAACGCAAATTAGCTGTCCACTATTACAGAAAGGCTCTTGTCGCACGGCTGAATTTATATCCTGTCCCCGTTACCCTCCATCATTTTTGTTGTCTCCTTGTCTGTATACCTGGCATGAAAACTTTCGAATGGAATGGCATTTTCGATAAAATATGAGAATAAGTAGATATTAATTATTGGTGTTATTTTATTCAATAGAGATACTAATTTCCAGAGAATACCCGTGTTAGTGTGGTCAATTAAACATTCTTACAATTTGTACTACGTATCAATCTTATAAGAACTCGGTTAAATGATATAAATATTAATCGACTATTAAATAGTTCATCCATCTCGTTAGCTCAATGTTTATGACCTTTTCACTAGAAATGCGGATTGTTCTTCAATTTGCTGAATCGACTCTGATAAAAGGGGATAGGCATGTTCCCAGAAGAAGTTGGATATCAGTATGCCTAAACCTTTGTTACCTCTCAATCGATACCTATGCCAAAAAAAAATGTGTTGCTATAAATTATCGCTTTTGGCATTTATAAAGTTGAAATTTACAAAAGTTTCAAAATACCGATTTTAGGAGATTGATTCGTAAATTTTCCATTTGTCAATAGATATTATAAATTGCTGTCCAAATTTTGGTTTACTACTGTAACTAATGCATAACAAATAACTTAGAACCCTTCTCTAAAACGTTATGAATCATTTCAACAATATTTACAAAATTTTTCTATAATAGCAATCCCAAGATGTCAAGGGGCTTCTCCCTGGCCCGATATAAATATAAGATATGTTATTAAGTTGATACGACAACCGATTGACGTAAATCGGCTTTAACCCCATAAAAAAGGGATGTTCGGGTCTGCCCTTAAAAACAATCCTTCGATGACTGACATAGAGTTCCAGAATATATTGATTTATAATATTTGGTATTTTAAAAATTGTGCAGATTATGATATAATGTTAGTTAAAAATGTGTCTCAAGTTTACCAGCAATGGATTTACAATTAACGTGTGGAATGGCACTGAAAATATAGCAAGAATTAACATTATTTCAAAATTATGAATTTTTGGTTGGTGATTTTATAATAGTATAATAGTGAGTATGAGAAATTCCTACTGAAAAAAAAAAACAAAATTTGATTTAAACTATGACTAATTAAGTAGACACTTTATTCTAATTTTGAAACTTTCATCTACAAAATGAAAATGTATGAATACAGTAAAAATAGCAAACAAACATTTATTGAATACATGTGGATTTTTGTGTCTCAAGTTACCATTCTAGTTTTAGTTCTTTAAATACGCTGCTAATGTAATTGTCCGGGTTTTTCAGGAATAATTTATTTATCACCATATTTCAACTTTAATCGTAATTTAATATTTCTGTTATTTACACTTACTTTTTTACAAATATTTTTTAATTTCACAAATGTAAACTGGCGGTCACCACTATTTTCAATGGACATAAATATTTCTTCCATGGCGAGATTCAATATTTCATCCCAAGGAAGACCGCCGATACTTCCAGTGTTCGATTTTAAGAAGGTATAGCAGCAACTAAAACGTGTTCCAGCCCAATGCGAGCAACAATACTTTTTGCGGCGTCATCTGAACGAGACTGAGCTACTTTCATAACTGAGCCCTTGAATGAAGGTATTATAACTTGACTAATCCTACACCAAAATCTCCGTGTCCGCTTTTCTTCATATTTTTCATTCAATTCATCGCAGTACAAGAATCAACAAGTTTTGAAAGAAAAATCTGATTCCCTTACACGTGCTCTAGTACGAGACGGATGTATTTTAGATATACTAGCTGATTCGTTCCCATGTTGTTGTTCTACTGCAGCAACTCTTTCGAGTGTTCTGTTTACGACGCTGCACATGCATTGTCACTGATCCGTTGTTTTTAAAGAAATCATTACATTCATCACCCCTTTCAACACTTGCGTCAATTAATGGCAGCGTAGTCAAGCTTATTATGGAGAATAGAACTAGAACTAATGTGAAAATCTCTATTTCTCAGAAATGTTAAGAGTTAGGAAAAAAATGTGGCAGCAATTCTGTAGGTAATTGCATGATTGACAATTATTGTTTGAGATATTTTTATTATAAAACTGTTTCGCTAACAAATCCAAAAAATCCATTTTTGCGAACTTGGCTACTCTATTTTTTCGACTAAATTGACCCGACTACCGTTTATAAATTACACCTATTAGGGCTAAAATCATTTTTCTGTTCAAAATTTTTGTTGAAATTTTAGCGCTAGCCCAAACTTTGTACTTGATCGTTGGACAAATAATTATGTTCTACACAGTGTTTCTAAAGTAGGGTTCCAAAGTTCTGCTGCGTATAGAACTCATTGAAGTAAGCCAAAAAGTCTCTATTAACAATTGCTCTAAAACTCAATCTTAGGAAATTTTTTACCCTTAAAAGCGCTCAAACAAAACTGTTTTGTTTTCTGTTATTGGAAAAATAAATTGCAAAAATTGTATGGGTCTTACACAACTTTTTACGTTCAATAACATGAGCCACGAAGGTTTTCGACATCCAAATTATAAGTGTCCAATTTAAGTTGGTGATGCGGGTTTTAGGCCCGATTTTTTTTATTTCCATTTTTTGACAATTTTCCCTAAAGATTTATAAAATCTTAAGAATTTTACGTAAAACATATAATGTTTGTCCAAGTGGATATGTCCAGTGTTACTATGCCAGAAATTACAACAATTTGTTTACCATAGCAAATAAAAGACTGACGTTGTCACAACGCTTAGTTATTGATAAACTGTCAATTAAGTTTTGCAGAATTTAATTAGTAAAATTGGTGATTGGAAAAAAACAGGGTTATCTGAGCCCTTTTAAGGGCATATACCTTCGTAAGGGTGCGTTTTAGGGCACATGTTAATAGAGTCTTTTTGGCTTTAATGAGATCTATACACAGCGGGAGTTTGGAAACCTATTTTAGAAACACCATGTAGACCTACTAGAATATCCAATATGTTGTCTTCAGTTATTTACTGTTAACTACGACTCGCTTGACTAGATGTATTTAGTACCAGATATGATTTTGTTTTCATTGAGATTAACACGAAATAATGATATTCTTTTTGTGAAAGATGGTGTAGTTTATAACGGATCATTTAAAATAGAAATTTCATTCATTTATTGCCCATTTTCGGCTAAAGTATTTAATTAAAGATATCATTTAATTTGTATTGTCAAATAAATTCTAATTTTCTCGTGATCATATAACATTTATATCTCCCTAGTAACTGAATCAAGTTTTGTACTCATTGTGATGACAAAATTTTCTATCATCTACCTGTAAGTGGTATAGATAATGCAAGTCCCTTCGATCGATTCTTAGGGTACAGAAAATCAGTTCCTTCTCAATTAAGACCTCTAACACAAGAATATGGATTTAGTATTAACCATGTGTTCTTTAATTATATCCTATTGAGTGGAACTCTTTGAATGAAAAGGTGACTACAAACCATTTAAAATATTTTTTGTATGTATAATTTCAAGGTTCTAGATTTCGAACAATATAATATAAAATAATATCTAAATTTTATTACGACTAATCTTTGATTGTGTTCATAAACAAACACTGCATATTAACCGAATGGCAACATGGATGCTGCAGGGGTAAATCGATAGCGGCAAGTCTCATAGAATTTGTTTACAAGAAGATGGACGAAGGAGAACATGTCGCTGGGCTCTTTTTTTATCTATTGCATGCATCTAATAGTTTGAACCATAAATTGGTCTTAGAAAAACTATATCTGTATGGATTTCGAAGTACATTTTTGAAGTTAATACAATCGTATTCAGAAAACCGAAGATTTTGTGTCAAGATTGAAAACGACACGGCAATACTGATCTAGGTATCCCTCAAGGATCGGGCGTAGGTCCCCTGTTATTTTTAATCCTCGTAAATGAAATACCTGCTCATATTAAATACGGTACTGTGCCGACGATACAAACTACATATTGATCAATATTTCATGGAATATTTATGTTGAGCTATTATGTAATAAATTAAGTTGTTGTTATTTTGCAATTGCAAGAATAAAAAGCACCTTCACAAAAACAATTCTAATACCCCTGTATTATTCACTGACATACTGTCACTTGAACTATAATATAATATTCTGGGGCAACTGTGTCGATCATCACAGAGTGTTTATAAATCATATGACTTATTTTTAGATTGCATTTTAGAGCAAGCTGTAAATCATGTTTCATTAGAAAGAAAATATTGCCACTACCGTACATCTATATCCTGAAAACATTGCTGTTTATTAAGCAAAATATAGGGAATTACCCTGCTAATTCAAATTTTGATTCCTACTCTACACGTAGTGCCAACGATCTTTGTTTAGAGAGTCACAATACAAGGAAATACGAAAAATCACCCATGTATATAAACACTTTTCAACAAGTTATCACGAAATGTAAAAATGTAAAAACCTAATTGTATTATATATACATGCAAATTGTGTGTTAAAGACATACTATTAAAAAAATGTTATTATTCAATAAATGAATTTATAGACGACATATTAGATTCAGTACTAACATAGATACAATACAGAGATAACTAAAGCGTGTAATAATAATTTAAAATATATGTTATTGAAGTGTACATCCATTCTGTGGCTACGTATTGAATAAATTTATTTATTTATTTATAGATCCTAGGTTATAGTTTGTCGTTATTTGTTACCATGCTCGTTTATTGGGGTTAAAAACGGCTCATTTTCATACATTTTTATCTTTATATTTCAACTGTTTCATGCCATTATATCATAACGAAATGCGAAAAAAATCAGTGTGTTCATAATGGAGAAAACGTGTGCTTGTTTGCTGCTGTTAGACATAGGTGGGATGAAAATTCGGAAACCCTGGTCGCACTCGACATCCCATGATATTCGTATCGATATTTATATACCTAACTAGTTACATAATCCCTATCCTGAGTAGCTCTGAAGGAAATAGCATGGCTATAAATTACTTTTATGTTTTTTTGGGCAATAACACAAACAACGTTTAGAAGATAAATGGCTATAAATTCTTGATGATATTATTTCTGATCAAAAAGACATTCTATAGTAAGCATTGTTTTAGGTAACCCTATTTTATATTAAATCGGTGTAATTAAACCTTGCGAACCTGCCTTCGGTAAATACATTCGAATTCAAATGCAATTCCGATTTTCGAGAGATTGCATCCAATTAGTTGACAAGCTGGAGCTTTTTAGTCGAAGCATGAAATTCTATTATAACACTGCCGAAGCTGGATTCCAATCCACGGTCAACGAATCAACATCCCACAGTGAGCTTCCATCAATTTGAAACCATGTACGAATTCAGTGTAATGTATTAAATATAATTAACGTCCAGTGAGATGATTTGTGTAGATAACTTCGTTGGTCTAAAATTTCGCGTGAATGCAATAAATTCTATCCTACATATAATAAAAATGTAGAAAATAATGGAAAAAAGAACTATGAATATTTAAATAAGAAAGTTTTATAACTTTCTGATGAAGAAACGACAGATTTCCAGCCAAAACTTTTATAATATATCACGTTTTTATTATAAAACTACTGACAAAAAGGATAGATAGAAAAGTCTGCGATTCGATTATTTAAATCAATTATTATTACGTCCGTTGAATATTTATTTAACGTTTTATGAAATAAACCACTGATTAGATAATTCAGTGTCACAAGTGAAATGTTATAAATCACTTATACCAATAGCAAAAAGTAACTCAAGTAAATCCTCAATAGATATTATTAAAGCAAAATGGATTAAGATATCATACCTAATGTGAAATATTGCTATAAGGAAAAGTACGGATATTAAATATATCTGTCGTGAGAATTTTGCTAAAGATGACAATATTGATAAAAGTGTTGATTCGTTCTGAGGTTATTAGGATATGTTTTATACAGTCCTAGAAGACAAAATTGGGCATAGAATTTTACTTTACTTTACTTTTACCTGAAGAGAAAACCAATAATTATTACAAGTTATGAATTCGCAGAAAAAAAAATACTTTGAGGAGAAATCACAACATTGCTTAGCTCATAAAAATGTTAAGCAGTAGGTGGAGCCACTAATAGACGGCGGTGTTTGACTACAATGCAAAGGAAATTTGGATAGAGGAAACACAATATGTGCCCTTATAGCACCTCCAAAATCAAAAGGCGATAACCACATGATATACTATAAATTCTTTCGCGATTATTAATATTTTCTTGATTTTACCTCACTACCACAACAGTAATTTAAAAAAATCCTCTAGCACAGTATTTTATTCATTAATTTCCACATTATGAAATGTTTGATATCGTTTTTCGTTTTTGACATTTTAAACATGGTTAATTGCCTGTTTATTAATTTTGGGATTTTGAATTTTAAATATTTTATATATTTTGGAATTATTAACAAATTTAACTTTTGGTTATTTTTTTTTTATTCTATTTCAGTTGAGAGAAATCGGACAATGACTTTTCCAAAACCTTATTATGCTTTTGTGTATATTTAAAAAACTACTCTTTCAAGGCATGAATTCAAAGTGGTTGCTAATGGAATCTAAGTTTTAATAAAATATAATTGAATAATTTATCTTTTTACCTTTCTGCTTTCTCTCCTACTTTCAATAGTAAAAAATTTTCATAGGTGTGTCACTTTTTGATTACGAGATATTTACACATAAATATAGAGAATTCCCAATTCCGACACCCAGTGATTGGAATTTCGCCATATAGTGACTCATGTCCTTGTTCTGTTCGAGAATGGAATCAGCATAATTTTATGTTTTTGGAAAAATATCTATAAACTATACAAACCCTCATTATGATCATTTGTGAACATTCTTTGGACCTAGGCCATAAAATACAATTTGACAATTCAACTATACTTCACAAAGAACAATATAACACAAAACGAAAAATAAATTCTTTTGAATGAAGACAAAATGTCGTTTCTTTATGTAATTCTTGTGTTCATTGATTCGTACGCTTAATGGTCTAGATGTTTCCCCAATATAAAATTTATAGCATTCGCAAGCAATCTTGTATATGCAGTTTTTTGAGTTTTGAGATTTGTTGGTTGGTTTTGTTTTCGATATTAGTGATTTCAGTGTATTTCTTGTTTGGAATGCTGTCTACTTCAGTAGAATTCAATCGTATGGTAACCGACAATTAAGGCAGAAATTATTACTGCTAACCTCCTTTTGAACAACCCAGTATCGGGATGCTTCATAAAGTTTTTCCTAGGTTTTCCCTTATGACGTTAATAGGATCACTGAAACAATAGAATTGTTTGATAGCATTTTTGACGAATGTGCTATCTTATAACAAAGTAGTACCTAGAAACGCTACTTATAAATTCTAAAAACAACTCTTTCAAATTCTTCTAATTTGAAAGCTGTTTAACTATAATACACGATCTTTAGTTTTTTTTGTGCTACCTGTATATCTAAAAACAACAAATTTCTAATGTCAATTTAAATGTCATAAATCAAATTTTTATTTTGCAATTTACATCAATTAATATAAGCCATTGACAATGAAGTCAGTATAGAATTTGAAACGTTTGGTTTTCCTTAAATTTACGTCGTTTTATTTCGATTGTGGTGTTATTGCCCAAAAAAACATTCCAAATTGAATTATAAATTACGGAATTCGTAGTTAGTAAATATTAAAAAACTAGAACAGCGTATTAAGAATGTCTTCCTTTTGAAGTACTTAACAAAACTTGCCCGTTTCCATTAATAGAACAAAAATTTATGCAAAAAACACAGCAATACGATTACATGCTTTACGTGCAAATTCCAGCTCATGGAAATTAAATAATGTTAGTTAAATTTTGTGTAATCCTAAATAATTATAAAGTTTTTTCTCTTCTAACATCCTGCGAAAGAATTGTTTTTGTAAAAATAAAGTGTGAGTTCGCAGTAGAACAAGAGATGTTTAATCTACAAATAATAAAAATCTAGACTCCGAATAAATTCTGTTACTCGCCCACTCTTGAAAGTCGTATGCCACTCTGTAGGAATGTGCCTGTATTAAAGACTTTAAAATATATATTTTAGGAGTAAAGAATTTTCTTATTTTCTGCAACTTCAGTTAAATTACCAAGTGTGGGTGTGGAAAATAATATTTATTTCTGAAGGGTGCTTTGAAAATGTATAAATTCTGTTCAGTTTATTTACAACTAAAACAACATCCATATTCCTCAGATCTCAGTAAAACAGCTTATTTATAAATATTATTCAGATCCCAAAAACGAATCTAAAACTACTACGTATTTTATATAAATAACGAGTAATGTAAATTAAAGTTTAAGTAGAAAATAAGTGATTCAATATGAGTAAATTCTTGGTATTTTTTTTTGCTATTAATATTCTGCATTCCTAGTAAGTTGCAATATCCTTTCAAATTTTAACCAATTTAAGTTGTAATAATTAAATGATCCACCATGCTGAACAATTTTTACAAACTGATTTTTCATAATAATATCATTTTAGTAAATAGTTAATTTATAAATAATATTAAGTATTTATTGGGATTGACGGTTGATCTTGCCTTATGCCATCTACAGCCAAAAACTCTGAACTCTTTGGGTTCTAGAAAAACGGTTAAACGGATAAAAAATTACTTGAGTCAAATTTCATAGGGATTTTATTGTTACGCATATCACGAAAGGCACGTTAAGTAAAAACCAATTGAACTTGAAAAATTTAAGAAGACACGAAACCTTAGCAAACTATTGCGTTAACTTATATAATGTCAAAACAAGGGTTTGACAAGTTTGTAGCTTTTAGCTTTAATTCAGGAATGAAATTCCTACAGAAACTGTATGAAAGTGCTTCAATCGTTAAGTCATCATCAGATCATCGACAAAATTCATAAATAAAGAACGACTCACAGATGCCAAACATGCTAAACTGGATAGAAATGAAATTTGTTTTTAACATCACATTAATTAATAAAAAGGCCTTAAATTATCATTTCACAAACATTAAGCCTAAAACTTTTTTTCTGTTAAACAAGAATCTACAGTCCGACAGAATATATAAATTCTGATGTATTCTTGAGATAAATATGTAATGAAAACCGCAATTAGAAACTTTATTTGTATACAGTTGTGCTTGTTTTTTCATTGAAGTGTCGCTTTATATACCTATAACATTTAATTGTAGACTGCTAAAATTAGGACAGCTGGAATTCTTGAAATTAACATCACTAAAGAATCTTTCAAATAAAGGTCCCGATATTTCTAGTTGTTTACTAGAAAGGAAGCATTCCAGTGTGGCAGCCGTTGACGACGACGTCCTGTAGAGTGGAGGTCAGTATGAACAGCTAATTATTGGAACAGCTGATATCGAAGCATATGGTTAAGCAAGGTGGGTGTAACTGTTTGAACTCACTGACTTCTCATTAATAATTTGTTATCGCTCAATCATAAACGGGTGGGTCGACACCTCTTCTACCGTCTGGCGTTTTGACGCTTCCAATTATTACTACTCCATCGTCTGCAATTCTGCTTATGTGATTGTTACACCCTCTTTTCTCTTTCAATATCCAGTTGTTTATTCTACCCAAGTTGCATGTTTTATCACTTTTTACTCAATTTCTTATGTTTAGATCACAATTTTTCTTAGTTTTTCATCTGTGTCGTCTCTCCTCCTTTGTTTTTTGGAAGTATCAGGTCTTGTTTCTGCCTTGTACGTAATTATTGGTACTATAGTAAGTAGCTTTGTAAATCAGTCATTACCAAAGACAATTATTTTGTCTTCTGAGCTGACATTAGCATATTAAACTTTTTTTCGCCAGTGTTGAGCGTTTAGCTCTCTTCAGGGCCTTTAATATCTCATCCATTATAAGATGGAAGGTCTCAAAAATTTTCCCTATCTATGACTGTTCCGATCTCTTCTGAGATAATTCTGTCTATCCTGACCTGTATCGTCTTCTTCTTGTATATATTGACCGAAGTGAAGGAAATTTCAAGGTCAGTTAGACTGATGAACGCCTATTGTTGAACGCCTATTGTTTGTCTTCCAGTGGTATTAATTGGACAATTCACACTTACACACCTGCAAACTCTTGCACAACTTTTAAAAGACGTCTTCATATCGACTTTGTTATTTAAACAAAAAGGATTAGATTTCATCAAATCAGTAATAGCAATATATTCCAAAATTTCGTCTGATGTTGCCAGTGACTATTGGGTATTCCATACTCGCATTTACCGTGTTTACTGAATGACAGTTTATGTCCAAATGCAGATTTGTTAGGTTATTATATATGTTTGTGTGTGCTGCACACACACTGTATGTTCAATCCCCATACAATTTTATTAAGATTGTCAATTTCATATTTGTTGTTGACACGACATTGGGTGGTCTGTTACAACCCGAAGTATAGATTTTAACGAAATTATATTATTGATAGCCGATAGCATTTTTGAGATTTCCTGGCAAAAATTGCTATTGATAAGTGGTATACTAAAGTTATTGATTGGTTGAACTTTCTTATCTGTGCCAATTCTAATTCTTACCCCACTTGATTCTTTTTTTTTTCGTTACCCTACTAACTATATATGTAAAGTAGCCATATGCCCTAATCGTTCAATTATTTTGTACTCTTTTTGGTACTTACGATGAAACAGTGCACGATTTAAACAACTTTAGTAGTACCTTCAATAATATATTATTTCATTAGCTTTTCTAAGAATAACATACAGTGGTAAAGACTACAATGTATTATTTTATAGACTTAAGCCATAAACGATCTGCATAATTCGGACTCGAAATTATATTAATTATAATCGTTGGTGACGCATCACTAATTGAAGACATCTTATTTCAGAGGAAACATCACACATAAAAATGCCGGATAACATGTCCTAAAGAGAGAAAGAAAATGTGTACGTCAAAGAAACTTTATTTGGTATATTGTAAAAAATTGTGACGTAACATTGAGATTTTATTTGTATCATTTGTCACTCAATTCAAGAATTGGAAACTAAATGACATATATTGTGTATATAATTATATGTTGAATATTACTGATACAAAAATGTAAAATAAATGACTATGTAATTATATATTATTGGGGTTTTAAAATCACTTATGTGAAACGTATATTAAATATTTTTATACAGTATGCCTTAATTCGAGAGGTATGTACTATAGGAAATTCCCATATGAATATTTCAATTTCTAATTCCATCCCTATTACAGGTTTTAAATAAACAAGACGAGATTATAGTACGAGAGCCCACGACCAAAACCATGTCTCATAGCAATACGGCAAAAACCCTATAAAATCGTTAGATTGTATGATTCTGAATCCGACTAGGTGTGTAGTAACGGTCGAAAGTGTAGCAACTGCGTGGGAGGCCATTTCTGCTCTGTCAAAAAAAAAGGCAGTCGGTATTATAGCAATACGTCTGATAGTGAAAATATACAAAGATTTTATAATTATATTACGAAAAAGTTTGTTTTCAGACATTTTGCGCGTAGCATATAGCCTGAGCGCATTTTTGAAAATGTCAACAAATTTAGCCGACCTGTATTATAACAATACGGATATTTTTTTTTAACTTTTCGTATTGCTGCCAGGATTACCAAAAACCTGTTTTCAGACACTTTAAGTGTAGCATATACACCCAAAAACGAAAATAACGTTTCGGAGGCTATTTCACTCAGTTGGGAGCTGCTTCCACCCAATAAGTGAAATAGCCTGTTACTGTCTCTATTGCCCTCTCTTTCTAGCGTTGCCACGATTTTATGCTTGACAGGCTATATCTAGATGGTAAATGATCTAAGATTGTAAGCAATGGCTGTAATCTATTAACTTCATCCACAGAATAGATTATTCTGTGCTTTAACTTTATTTCTCACAGCACACAATCTACTATATATGCAGATATATGCAGATTGCGGATGGTATGAAGACGAGGGACGATTTCAGTTTTCGTGGTTCTCTGGCAACCAACTACCTGAGTTGAGCAACGTTATTTTGGACGACAAATCATCATCCACAACAGGTACAGTTTACATGGCTTTTGCTGTTAATTTCATAAATAAGTTCGTGATTGTTACTAACGATGTTTATTTTACAGAAGAGGACGTTGAAGATCTCCCGAGCGACGTCGAGAGTGATTTCGAAGACGACGATTCCGAATCCGACAGCGATTGAATACGAGAATATTTTGTAACTTTGAATAAACCGGTTTTTTTTTCAACTTCATCCCAGTTTCCTTTTGTGCGATTTATTTCAGTCCTTCAACTTCAATGTTACGGTTTCGGGTAAATTCTTTGTTAATTATCATCTAATAAATTCAGGGTCGCAACGTATTCATTGGTTTGTAACAGAGAATTCAAGATGCCTCAATACGATTTTTAAATGATATCTGAGTATGGAAAAGTTGTCTGATAGAGAAGTTGCTACACTTAATTTGTCAGATAATTTTTTTGCACATGTGGACAACTTATTTTATCATGTCCAACAATTTTCAGACATATTGCTATGATACCGATCGGTAAAATTTGTTAACATTTTCAAAACGGTCTCAAAATTTAATGCGTTCACATTTCCGTCTGAAAATTGTTTTGTTCGCATCAAATAACCAAAACTTACTAATAAAAAAGATTTTCAGACGTATTGCTATGAGACATTTTTTTTGTCTCATTTTTAATTTTTTTAAGTGATTTTACGGGTTTGCTCTACACCACTAACGTCTGAAATATATGTTTCCGGTATCTCAGAACTATCATTCAACTACAGTCTGCAAATCAGACATATTGCTATGATGCAGTTCGGTAAAATTCTTTGACAATTTTGAAAATTCGGTCAGATCAAACGCTACGCGGAAAATGTCTGATATTGGTATTTCCGAGTTCAGGATAATCGTATCTATCGATTTGATGCGGTTTTGGCCATATTGCTATGAGACAAAAATTTTGGTGGTGGGCTCTCGTACCAAAAATGATTAACAAACATTCAAAAAATCATTTATAAGGCTTGAACTTGAGTTATATAATGCAAAAAAGCAAAAATCCCAATGAGTAAATAATACCTGTCTTTTGTACGCAAGACAGTGCATATACTCACTGACAAAAAAGTCGGAACATCCACAAGAAGATGTTTAAATTTAATATTGTTTTTGAATAAAAAAATTCCAAGGAGATTAACCCTTTTTTCCCACTAAATTTGTTAATAATGTGTTTGTATACCGTGGATATGTGTACACTCGCCTACACATCTTGGCACTGATTGAATCAGGTGATCTATTTCTTCTTGAGGAACACATTCCCAAGCTACCTATTTCATGTCTTACCCCACTCTATAGGGAAAATTTTCAGGTTTTCTACCTATTATCTCCCAAAGATGTTCTATGGGGAAAGATCGGGGGACATGGGTGGTAATGGCAACAGATTCACATGGGTCTCTTATAAAAAGTGTAACGTAACTCGAGCAACATGAGGCCGAGCAATCTTGTTCAAATATGTTGCGTTGTCATGTTGCCTCGAACAAAGATTAAAGGTGACCTACTTCTATATGCAATAGCACTCCAAACCATAACGGCTACTGTTCGAAGTGCATGTCCCTCAACATCAAATTGGCATGGGCATCTTTCTCATCGACGTAGCCTTCTTCGGCCAGCATGTCCATCCAAGCAGAATTGAGACCTGTCATCGTTGGCGTTGATGCCCGGAAGTCAGAGCACAAAATGAGATCGATAATGCTGCAGTTCAAAAGACCTTATAGGCAGTAAACTATTCGGACACATACAAGATGGCATTGTTCTCCTAACCACTCATCAGAAAAAATTCGTGTTGCTGAAAATTGGTCTCTAAAAGATATAAGCATTAGACGTCGGTCTTGAACTTCGTTTGGGCCTACTTTTCGCCAATATTGGGTATTAGCATAATTAGTTGAATTTCTGTTCCTGTGGTTAGCGATTTCTCGAAATGATTACTCGCCTCTCGTAAACCAATAATTTGACCTATTTCAACTTCATTTAGCTGACATTTCATTAGGCGTAAACGTACTCTAAGCATTTTAACATTAGTAAACATCGATTTAGGATCCCATAAAACAGTTTGTTTTTTGGTAAATTAGAACAAAATGCAACAAACGACTACAACATTAAGTGATAAAAAAAACTTAAAACTTTACCAAATTCATTTACTCTATGTTTGGCCAAAACTATATTAAATTGAAACATCTCCGTCTGGGTATCGTGATATCGTTGTCAGTGAGTATATATTGTTCCTGATCAAGAACTTTCATCAGTTGTGGGTCTCACAATAGAATGTCCTTTAGAACAATTATTTATCATTTATGTATTTAACACAAACCGTTAGACATTTTGACCCGCGATGTAGTGATCGACATCTAGAATTTTGAGGCAAACCATCGGTCTGAAATTCGGAAGATCACATTAACTGTATAGACAACCGCATAGGATGGTAAGCATAAAATAAAATTGAGCTTAAAAACTATTTTCAGTTCGCTAGAACTTTTTAGATGTATATATCATCATTTATCAAAATTAAAACAAAACCTACAATAATTTAATTTAGAATGATCAGCTCCTCTTTACAAATGGACCAACCCGTTCAACTTATCCGTGTGATAAACAGACCAAATTTTTTTAGAATAATAATTCCTAAAAAAGAGGGAATTTTTGGACTGTTTTTGAGATAAAAAATAAAGTAACAAGGTGGTACATTGTAGTTAATTTTTCTTCTTTGATTTTCGTGACACCCTGCATTGCATTCTAAACAGATTTCAAACGTTTAAAAAAATTGCCAGTTAAGTTTGAGAACGTGTAAAAAGCGTATTCCCAAAATTCATGAAACTATAAGATCTTGAAAGAATTAATGAAATAAAAGAAGGAAGTATTTTTAACTAATCGTGGCTTATGTTTTATGTGTCGAACTGAAATTTACAGCCAATACAAAAATGAGTATTATGTCAAAATCATACATTGAACTAATTAAAATTGGTAAAAATATTTCTTCTCTATTCTTGATACATAAATTCATATTTTTAAATCTCAGCATGTTTATGGAGAATATATATTTATTTTTTTTACAATACTGTGAAAATATTATTTATGACGACAAAAAAATTATCACGAAGGTTTAATGGCACATCGCAATTTAACAACTTATGTTTAAGTATATACATAATAAATGGTCAATTTCATATATTTCTGGGTAACGCTTTATATAACTATGATATAGTTTGTGATGAAATTAAAATGGTTAAAGTATCAAAGTAATGTTATGGAATTTAAAGAAGTTCTACCTTTTGGAAGCTTTTTCAGTTAAAATATATTTTTTCAGTTCACAAAGGATCTCGTATAATGGACATTCCAACTTCTAACAAAACTCCACGTAATTGAGTGGCATGTGCCTTGCAAACTATGTGCCCTGATGAAAAAACCTAACACCATTTAGTTTATAATAGATAGATAATTTATTTGAGTCTAAACTACAAGAAAATAATTTTAATAATTCGATACGTAGAGGCTTTATGTTAAGAAAAGATTTCTATATTATAATTACGAATAATTATATGCGCAATCTCTTTCCCCCAGGGTTATGCAAATCGACAGGTTCAAGCGTGCGAGCGTTCGCCGAAAACGTCTTTTGGGGGAAAATGCATTTTTCAAAATTATTTTAAAAACCTATTTTTGATTTAATTTTTGTTTCATTTTAAGAGATTTGTCAACTTCGCGTTGAATATTTGGGGGAGGAAGGTTCACACGCCCATGATCTACCCAAGACCCAGCATTGTTCGAGTGGCGTTTTAAAGAAACGAACGTTTTATGGGTTATGGTTTATGAAATTGCTTTCTTCTCATGGATCTTACCTTAACTTTACGGCAAAATCTAATTTGCCAAACTTAGACATGTTGAGCAAAGAATTTTGGTTACTCTTAAGCTAAGGTAGAACTCCATCCATTTTTCCAGTTAGGATTGGAGCTTAACATCGCGGGTGTTTGAGGCGACACTATTTTTTTTCCTTGAACGGAAATTTTTGCACACCTTGTATGCATGGGCTAGCTAGGGATATTTCCAAAGAGAGACAGTCGGCCAGCTAAGCAGCCACAATTAGGTACGTTGCGATATTCCTAAAGTATCGAATCGATACCGATATTGCAAAGGTATCGATACTGCCATGGAGAGGAGACGGTACCAATTACCGGTGGAGAAGCTTAAAATTTAGAAAAATATAAATCTAAATAAAATATAAATTTAGAGGGATAATAACCTAATCCGGGAAAAATACAACTTTAGCGAGGGTAGGAGTTGAGGCGATATCCATAGTATCGCAGTATCGAAATCACTAAAAAAATGGATTGGGAGAATATCAATTTAGTGGGGAGAGAAACCCTAAAATCCAGAAAAGATAATATTCGCAAGGTGATAAGCTAAAATCTAAACAAATGCAAATTTAGGTGGGTTGTGGTTAAAGTGAATGTCATCAAAATATCAAAATCGTAAAAAACTATTACCAAAATTAGAGGGGCTAATAAGTTTTCTACGAAGGACAGCCCCCACGTTCACCCCTCCTAGCTAAGCCTATGCTTGTTTGACAGAGAAAGTTACATCATTTGAGCATATTTCAACCGCTAAAGAATAAACTGTTGTGGGTACGATAAGCTAATGTTGTTAGTAACGTTATATGTAATACCTAATAATAGTTTGTTGATTATTGTTTCACTTATGTATATTTCTAAATCTAGAGTATGGAAGGATAGAATTTTAATAAAGTAATTAAATTCAAATTATGAGGTTAGGTTATCGACTATAACAAATGCCTGCCTTAAGAAACAATGTATTATAAAACTCAGGACACAAATTACAATTCTTTGAAGCCATTCATATGTCATAATTCCTGAATACGAGCCAACAGTATTATTCAAGCAAAATAAAAACAAATGTTAAGCAAAGGCAACTGATTCTCCACCGTTAATTGCCTGTTTAAAAATTCGGCAAAGGAAGTGACAAGCTAGATTACCAGTCGTAGATAATTATAGCATGTAAATTTCTGATATAATTACGTATAGAAATAGAAATTCCACCTATCTAAAATTACATATGATTAACGCAATAAAATTCGACGTTTCTTAATGGATTAAAAACAGCGTCATCCACTTGAACACAAAAATACACTCAACCTTCAAATTTGGGCTCAATCACACAACAGTTTAGACACTTCACATGGTATACAAGATTTTACAACATAGCCACAACCGCGTATTCACCATTAACTATAATAAACGGATTTATTGCAACGCATAAACAATCGCGAAGGTCCGGATCGCGTAGCGCATTGTTGATACCGTAGCGCGTTGTTCGAGACTGACAAACAGACTACACGGGATTCAGGAGATTTGAAGGGAGTTGGAGTACGATGGAGCACGAAGGCCGCCCTTAAGTGAGGCCGTTTTGGCACATAGTTCTCCTCTCGGCGAGCAGTATTGGCCTTTGATTCATGTTTGGCAATGAGACGCTGGAGGATATGAATTTTTCGATAACTGGAGAGGCAAAAAATTCGCATATCTCTCTCTTTGTCTGTTTAGGGCGAAAGGAATTGCATTCCTTTGGCATAAATTACGAAATAATCAGATCCACTGTTATATAATTGTGTTATAAAGCTAGGAAGTTATGAAGTTTAGTTTATGCTCTAAGCAGGTATATTATTTTTAATAAAGAAGAAATATAATGGAGCTCTTGTCAATTAGCGAGAATTAAAAAAAATGTTTCAGAATCTTATTTATTACCCCTACATGCGTTTTGTGAATGATAGACCGAGGCTAGACTTTAAAAATGGTAAAAAATGAAAAAAGTGTAAAAAACGGTTTATCTCGATTTTCGACAAAACTACAAGTCCTACGGAAAAACTTAAATAGCAAAGTTGTAAGTAATAAAAATATGTACAAATTTTGTAATTACATTTTGTACACATAACCTCAAAATTTATGTGACAAATTCAAAAAGACAAGTTTTACATTTTTTATTTTATTTTTTACAAAAAAAGTTCCCGAAATTTGAGGTAAAATGAACCTTTTTATGTTTCAAACACATAAATATTTATTTTTTCACCTTATTTTGACTTAAAAACGAAAAAGAACTCTAATTTTCAAGCGAAAATTTGAAAGTTATAGAATCTTCTTTAAATTATATGCGTAGATGTCAACTTATTGTTATTTTAAGATTATACTTACATACTTTACCATAGTGATGTATATATTTTTTCACACCATTAGAAAGTAGAGATTTCAATGAACAAAAAATACACCAAATTTTAAAAAAGGAGATATTTTGACGTGAGAATTTTCGATTCGAAAATTAGGGTGCTTATCAGATATTAAGTCAAAATAAGGTGAAAAAATAAAATATTTGAAATCCAAAAAAATATCTAAAAAAACATTTTTTTTGAAAAGATAAAAATAAACCACCAATAATTGATTTTTAAATTGTTCACATAAATTTTGAGCTTATGTGAAACAAAATGTAAACTTTGCCATTTAACTTTTTCCATATGACTTGTAGTTTTGCTGGAAATCGAGATAGACTTTTTACCCCACCCCTTCCCTTTCCCGACCTCAGAATGCAAGTAAATTATTTTTCCTTTTATAGTTGATGTATTCCCTTCCTTTTTCAATAGGTTTCATCCTACTATTTTATTTTATGTTTTTTTTTATTTAAAAAATTGTGATGTTAGTGCTATCCTATTATAGGATTGTTCAAAAGCCCACCAATTTCATACGGAACTATCATCAATCCGGAACAGCCCAATTTTGCAGAAGAAGAAATGACGTTGTCGCCGTAAAGCAGTGGTTTCCAACCTGTGGGCGCGCGCCCCTCGGGGGTGCGAGACCTTTGCAAAGGGGTCATGCAGCTGTTTCCAAAATATCGTTTCGAATACAAACCAAAAAAGTCGAATAGGTGTCACAAAAATGAATCAGCAAAATAGGTATACATAATTCACAACTAGATTGTTAGAAAAATTAAGGGGGCGCAACAATTTTTCTTTAAAGTATCTGAATTATTAAATCATACTTTATGAAGGATTTCCCACACAAATGTACACTATGGAGACTGTATTTATTATGTAATTTATATGTTTATTTATTGTAATGTTTAAGTCTACCAGTTTGTCCAATATAAATTTCGGAAGCAGTATTACAAATACAATATCAGTTTGTATTTTGGTTTTGCTTTCAATAAAACTGAATTTAGTGTATAACTTATTTTTAATGTGAAATTAATGTGAAAACATTTTATGCTTTCGAAGTTATTGTATAGTTGCTGTTGCAGTGTGATTACCTCGGGTGTGAATTTAATGACGATTGTAAACGATTGTTTTCTGTTATATTTTGCTTAACATTAATTAATTTAGGGGTAGATATCAGCTGACAGCAAATTTTTTAAAAGGTTCTCGTTTTATTAAATTTATTTATATACGACCAGATTAGTGTTCTATCATATAAAGATATACCGATACCCTTTCTATTGTAAATGTATGATTAGCATAGTATAGTATAGTTTTTTATTTATGTCTTTATCAACTAATTAATGGAAGAATTTAAACCAAATAAATAACGAAGGACCAGGTATACCAATTAAGTTGGAAACTGTAAAATCAAAACGGTAAATTACTTTTCTTAGCCATTTTGTGAATATATACGGCCCCAAAAACGTTAAATGACTTTACATCGAGGTGATATGTGAATTGTGGTGAAGAAACTCTTAAGTAATTGACAGAAGTGTAGTTGTTTGCAAATGGTGAGTTATGAAATTGTTGTCTTATGACAGCATTGGTAAATAAAGAAGCTAACATTTTTAACGATCCCACGACAATATGCAAATCGTAAAACTTGGCACTAACATGGGTAATTGTTTGCATCAACTTGACTGACACCTTACATTACGAGGGTCGTATTTTTCCAACATTCAATCACACAGTGCTAACATCAGAGAGCCAGTAGGCGGCAATGTTCACAGAACGGAACAGTGCGTTCCTCCCCCCCGTCCCCCCCAAACACTCTGTGAGAGACGCGGCCAGATGGTGAGTCCTTGTCAAGGGAATAGTGGTACAGAAATTTACCGACGATATTGTAAGAATTTGCATCGTTTGACGTGAGCTATTCAGAACAAAAGAAGAGGCATGCCGACCTCCGGAATCAGTCTGTTCCACAACAACCCTCGTCCTTGCAGTGCTGGAGCAAGCTAACAGCTTCTTCAGCAATTCAAATGTGATATTTTCGATCAGTCGCGATAAATTCCCGACCTGGTGCCTAGTGACTTTCACTTTTTCCCCGAACTGAAGGCGTTGCTTGGAGGGCAGCGCTTCCAAACTAATGCGGAGCTTCAAGTCAACGTCGTAGCCCACTCCAATTCATTGTCGGCAACATTTTATGAAGAGAGTACTGGTAAACACAGGTACGACAAATGTCTCAATCTATATGGTGATTATGGTGAAAAGTAATAATAAGTATACGTAAGTTTTAGTAATAAAATGATATTTTATATACATCTGTCTTTCAGTTATGGTCTATCGCAAGTTGAAGAAAAACCTACCCCATTTTCTTCACACAACTTATTCCCCAAAACGAGCACTTTGTGCTATCAATAATTGCTATTAAACGTCTGCCAATGTAGTCTTCAATAGCAATATGTTCAAAGAAATGTGTAATATTTTACAAAGTGTAGGTACATACAAAAAAATCTAATATTCGGACTTTTGAAATCAGCGATTCGAATTCTTGTGCAAGTTAATGCGGTTTCACGTCGTCAAAGAACAGGAAGCGAAACAGCACAAACACAAAAAGGCGTTTGCGGCAATGTGAATTCGATTCGGAAATTACTTTTTGATTGGTTGAACGAAGCGATATTGTGGAAAAGCGGGAAACACCGTGTCGAGAACGGAGGGTGCGTAAAGCAGGTGTGAAACAATAACTCAAACCTACGTTGTGAAAAAAGAAAAAAGAAAATCACAGAGTTTCAGAAATATTCGTTTCACCTGAACTGACACGATCAAATGCTCACTGCTTTATTATAATTTTGACATTTCTGATTGGTAAAAGAAAATAGGAAATATAATTTAAAAAGTATGTTTCGAAATGAGAAATAAAAAGGGAGTACAAATATAGCTCAGATTTTAGATTGTATATAAATTGTTGCGATTCCAACGTAAAAAAAATATTGTTTATGATTATTAATTTAGAGAATTGTTTTTGTATTCAAATCTTTCTTCTTTTAGCAGTTGTTTTCTTTTCTCGCTTCGAAACCACAAAACTAACTAATTCTGAGGATTTTTAATGAGCTTACTGGATAATTCACGGCTTCACAAATTCTAGTATTTAAACCACTTTGAAAAAGACCGTATTAAGGGCATGTAATAAGCTGGTTTTAGGATGCGAAGCATTAAAAAAAACAATGCCTATCCATTAGCGATATTATGGGTTGGTGGAACGTGGCCCAATGATGAGGATCATCGGCGTGGTGCAGGATATGGACATACTAGACTCCGAGAGGGCCGTAATTTGTGCCGTTTCAGACTGCTTGCTCTCCGAAATAGAAGGGACAGTTTACGCCAAATAAGAGATGATCTAGAAGCAACTGCAGGGCGGATATTTTCTAGGATGACAGTTAATCGAAGATTGCTTGAAACTGAGCTGCGAGCTTACATATTTTTTATGTTACCAAGTCTTGAAGTGGGAGAGAACTTAATAATTCTCGAATGACCATTGGAATGTAATATGGTGTCGAATACAGGCTGTGTTCGGGCGGTCTGTGTGAACGCAGAAGAGGTAGATGATTTCGAGGTGAGAGACTAAGTACAAATTTCTCTGTTAAACGTCAGGCAGAAATATAGCAAAGTGTTTTGATATAGGGTTTCATAGTGCAAATAGTGCAACAAGTTTTATAGGTCTGCCTACCACGTTGTATATAGTCTCTGTCCTCTATTCAAAAAATGTGAGATATAGTAGGGAAAGCCTAAATCCATAAATTAAAAAAATGTCGTTGGATGTATACATCTTTTGTTATCCAAAATATTTCATAAAGGTCAAAATGCTAAGGTGCATATAACTACCTCAAACCAAAGTCTGAAAACGGTTGTAGAAGTTGCAACCTTAATGTTCTCTCAAAAAATATTTTCAAATCTAGTTCTAGAGTTACTATAACTCTAGTATAACCAAATTAAACAGAAAACTTTCCAAGTAGAAAACTTGATATTTTTACATACCATTAAATTGAACCAGTTGCATTTGACACAGTTTTCGGTGTTCGAAGAATGCGCAGGAGATAAATCGTTCATTAATTCAAGATAACGATGTCATCAAGCTGGTTCGTTGATAGGAATTCAACAATGCAACCGATAGAATTTGGACACGTATTATTTATCCAGGCAAGTAGTATGATTGAAGATGGTATTCATGGTTTGATGATGGGGCTGAAACTCAAACTATGGCGGTAACCATATAAGAAATGGTTTGCCATGGAACTTCGTCCCCTATTTTGGAGGTGTATAGATGGGTTTAGATTGTCATTTCTGAAAAGTTTATGTTTTCATTTTTGAATTTGCCCAGCGTCTGAAATGACTAGAATATTTGCGAAATATAAGATACGGATTTAAGACCACTGATGTTGATAGACCATCTAAATGTTTCCTGAAGGATAGTTGCCACAAATATCCTGTATTACTCTATTTGGTTAATTTTTAAGCACATTTTGGGAAATAATACAACAATAATAAATTTTTTCATAGTTTTTTGCCATTGACAACGGGGACTCTCCTAGACCACGAAACGATTTGAAAAATTCAGTAATTTCGAGTTTTGTAATGTTATTTCCCAAAAAGTACTTACACAGAACACATCTTGTCAACTAAAGTAAGCTCTTAAGTACGTATCTAACCATTTATTTGCAAGACAGTAACCAGTTTAAAAACTGAACACGACAATAAATAAATCTTCCAGCATTCCTATTAGATCAACGGACGTTTAAGCCAATTTTATTTAATAATTTTCAACCGAGTTAATGAAACAGAAAACATGGCAACATTGGAAAAATATTCAGGTAGGTTATGTAATGTAAAAACGTAATGCGATACTTCTATTGAAAGTAATATTTTGTTGTGGTTGGGCCTACCTAAGAAAACAAATTATTTTCGTTTCAATATCATATAATTTCTGATGTGATATTATATTTAGAAAAAAATCATCATTTTGGTGTAGAGTTTTCGTACTGTAAACGTACGAGGGTGTCAGATGTAATAAAATTTCGTCAAACTTACTAATCCAATGGTCTTTAGCTATATACCTAAGATGGGTACATCATTGCTTTTAGTTGATACTGACCAGTACTATCTATCAACTGCCAAAATGGGACACCCTGTATCACTATTGAAAAACTTGCAAAATTGTTAGTTGGTTAGTCCAGAGTTTTGCCTTACATTTACCGACAGGTGCTGGTGCAACATGTCATATTCACCCAAGAGCTGTATTCAGTTACTCACTATATTATAAAGTTACGATAGAAAGCAAAGTTATTAAACATTTTGTGATTTCCAATCGTTTTTGCACTGCTCTTTGCGTTATGGTTACACAAAGTTTCGTTTCGACCATAACGAGTTACAGAATCCCTATGGCAGGATTCTAAATTTGCAGTTGCTAAAGCGTCTTGGGGACCTGTTCGATCGTGAACATTAGGTCCTAAAACGAACGAAAGTTTACGTAAAGTTTGTCATTTTAGTGGGGGCGAGAGCGCGTAGAAATTTAAAAAAAATGTAAAAAAACAGTCTCATGGAAATACTGGAGCGCTCCAGACATTTAAAGTGTATACCCGCATTACCTTTCTGATAACCAAGAGATAGTAATGTGACGATTATATAGTGGAGGGTGGCTGTAAAAAGGGCTAAAAAAAAATTAGTGAACTCAAAAGTGTCCTATTCTAATGACTGATGATTTGGACGCGACTAAAAGTCATAACCGACTTTTGAGAACGTAAAGTAATATGACCTTAAAATCCCAGAGCGAGTGAGATTTTTATACACATGGTTCAACTTGATGTCCCAGTTGTCCTCAATGATAATCTGACAATTATATTGAGGAATCTATATATAAATAGGCAAAGACAAAACGATTAGGTACCATTTTCTCCTCTGTCTCTCAACCGATTTTCTTCATTTTTGTTTTGTTTAGTAGCTATTGATGACCTTCAGTGCAGAATGCTAATATTAATTTATAATAATGGTTCATTCAATTAATAAAATATAATAAAAAATCATTATTTACGTCATAATGTCAACGCCAAACAACTGAAACGGCCGCGTGCCGACGCCGCCAGACTCAAAACATTGAGTAATTATATATAGAGGGACCAATGCTGTTTATACTTAGAGCATGTACTACTGGAAGTGGCATGCAAGCTTTGTTATTGTTTAGTGGTAAAGTAATCGTTGTATATTATAATTATACAGGGCGATTCCAGATATGTTCAAAATCATTTTTTTCGTTGGTGGCACATAAGCAGTTGCATATATAGGGGGTTTAAAATACAGAGTAGAGTGCAATTATAACAAATAAAATAATTATATAGGGAAGCCTATTAGCGGTTGAATTTACAGGGTTCTTGGAATAGAAGGTACAGTAGAATTACAGTTATACAGGGTGGTGCAAAGAATATTATACAGAGATGCATATGCAGAGTGGCGAAAATGGAAATTCAACATTTCGTAACCCATAAGCAGTTGTATATATATGGAAGATGAAATATAGGGTGATAGCAATTATAGATATACAGGATGATGATAAAAAGTGTTAGAAACGGAAATGATTTATAGAGTAGCCCACGAAGAGTTCCATATATATGATGATTGAAATATAACTTGGAGTAGAATTATAGTTACAGAAGATAGTTACAAATTTCATAAACAAAAAGAGTAAATACGGTGGCTCATAGGCAGTGGCATATACAGAATGGTTTACCGGGTGGTTAAAAAATTTTAAAAAATATTATGCGTGGCCAATGAGCCAATGGTGGAAATATATAATGAGATGGAATTATTATAACGAGAATTTTAATAAATTTTAGAGAATTGAGTGCAATTATAGCTATACAGGGAGGTTAGAAAAAATAAATATGTGGGGTAGCCCATTAGCGGTTGCTTTGTTGTCATATTAAATTAAGAATTACGAAATTGAACACAAATAAAGTCATATGAATTATATTTGAAAAACATTTGAATTTTTTTACTTATTTGTAGAAGCGAGATGTAAGGCCGACATCTAGGATTTTCGAGGAAACTATCACACAGAGGTTCCGAATCTGGATCCGTTCCATGTAATTGCTGTTCTCCCTAAAGTCCTAGGATAGAATGTTACGATAAGATTTTCAGGTTACTTAACCTGCCATAGATATTGACACAATTGGCCGAATTTCGACCACTGGGCGACAGCTAGTATTATTAATCTGACAATTTGATTTTTTTTTGTACTGGATGCAATAAAAACAATTTATTAGTAATTCTATAACGTATTTATATGAAATTACAAAAAAATTAAATTAATTTTATTAAAATATAACAACAAAATATTAATAAAATAAAATATATATTAAAATATTAATAATATAAATACAAATAGGGAATGAAATATTTTAAAATGTAGGACCATGATATTTAATTCAAATATGAAAATTTTTGTCCAATAATAATCATATTATATTTCCTGTCGTTCAACAAAATTGTTATAAAAAGTAATAAAAGTTCGGCGAAATCATTCTATCATACAAAACAACAACTAAATTCTCAGTCTTTCAGTTATGTGACTATATCCTAAGAGAAAGTATTGCACATTGCCACAGCTACGCTTAAGGTGAAAGCTACTGCTCCAAAAAGGAGCAGATATTTATCACTGCTACTTTTCCGGAGCAGTCACATGTTGCGACTGCAAAGTAGCAGCTTTGCCCACCGCTACGTCTTTTTGATCAGCTGGGATAGTATCATGGCGGCAGATGGTGCGAGAGATTGAGAGATAAAGAAAGAGTAAGAAGGAAAGAGGCGCGGAGTGAGCAGCTGTACTCTCCACAATTATATTTTTTCAGTAATCCTTAAAGGATTTCCTCCAAAAAAAAAACAATCACGTTCTACTATTTTGAGGTGACGTTTTTTTACAACTTTATGATACGGCCATTTCCCTATGTCACGCTCAAATCGTCAGATTATTGAAATACACACTTTTTTCCACGTACTTAACTTACTTTGTCTTAATCTGACGGGCTCGAGTTTTTCTGAGGATCATTTTTTTTTACTAATCTGATCGACTGCCCTCAACGTACGCCCATATATTAAGGGTTCAGATGCGGACTAATGCTAAAGTCATAACACAGACTTTGCGTTTGGTGGTTAGATTTTAAAGCATGTATGCAGTTCTATTTAATTGTCGGACTCGAAAAAAAAAGGAAAAAATAATAGGCATGTCCAAATAATTAAAAAATCATAATTTATTAAATTATATAAACATAATGCAGTTGCATATACAGAATGTCTTTGAAATAGTATTAGTTATACGGGGCGTTGAAATAACTCCCATATTTCAACGCAAATGTTTATAAAGAGCGGATAAAAAATCTGTTATTTCAGTTAGAATCTCTGAATTTTGTTTTTGTTTTGTTATTATGGTTATGAAATGTGTTGAAAAAATGTAAGAAGCAGTTGTATATGGTTGAAATATAAGATGGAGTGGAATTATAGTCTATAGTGTCGTTAAAAAATTGTTTTATATCCACAAGTATTTGCATATATAGGAGGGTTGAAATATGTAAGGGCGTATAATTGCATCTATACAGGTGTGTTTAAAAAATATTATAAAGAATTTTTATGATCTACAAGCTATTCCATTTACCGGATGGTTAAAATATAGGGTGGAGTAGAATTCTAAGAATACAGGGTGGGTATAAAATGGTAGAAAAATTTTGTTATATGGCAGTTGCAGGTATGGGGTGCCTGATATATAGCTACACAGTGTGATTCAAACAATGTTAGAAAAAGTTGCAAATGAAAGGTGATTTTATTGAAGTGTAGAGAGAAATTTTACTTTACATAGTCATTAAAAAAATATGAGGAAAAATTGTGAAATAGCGTGACACATAATCTGTTGCACATACAGGATAGTTGAAATATAGGGTGGAGAAGTGTTATATTTAAGTATTTAAAAATGTTATATTGGTTGACCAATAAGCAGCAGCGTATACAGGGTAGTTGAAATACATACAACGTGACTAAAAAAATGTTGAACAAAATTGCTATATAGGGGGCCCCAAAGGCAGTTGCAGTTCTGATGAAATATATTGGGCAATAATGGATTTATAGTTATACAGGGTGGTACAAAAATGTTATACTAGGTGGGCGTGGGCATGAGCTGTTGCACATATGCAATATCTATAAAATTATTGTTATACAGTGTGGTTAACACAATGTTAAAAAAAGTTGCATATATAAGGGGTGGTTGAAATATAAGATGGGACAAAGTATTCTTTGAAGGGTGTTTAAAAAATGGTTATATAGCGTAGTCCATAAGTAGTTGCATAGATAAGATAGTTAGTGGATCAGGGTTATAGTTAAAAGTTTAAAAAATGTTATTTGCACCTACAGGGTGTTTGAAATATTTTGTAGAGTAAAATTATAGTTATACAGGATAATTAAAAAAATAGTTATAATGTTTGACTAATTGGCAGCATTATATACACGATGGTTTTAATATAGATAATAATAGTTACACAAGGTGGTCCAAAAAAGTTGAATAAAATTGTTATATAAACTGGTCAATAAGAAGTTTGGGTGAGTGTTTAAATAAATGTTTGTTGTTAGGGTGCAAAAGTGTTTTTATATTTGTGACACACCAGGAGTTCCAAAGGCATTTCCCTTAGGATTGATCAAAAAAAGTTAAAAAAAATTGTTATATAGGGCAGACTATGAACAGTTGCATCCTGCTATATGGAATACCTGAAATATGGAGCGAAGCAAGATTTATAATTCTAGAGCGTGTTTAACACAATGTTAGTAAAAGTCGCATATATAGGGTGATAAAAATATTGGGCTGAGTGAAATTGTACTTTACAAGATGGCGCAAAAAATATCAGAAATAAGTGTTATATATATAGCGTAGACCCTAAGTAGTTGTGTAGCTGAAATATAGTGTGGAGTAGAGTTATAGTCAGGTGTTGAAAAAAGTTATATTGAGTGATAAATAAACAGCAGCATATATAGGGTGGTCGCACTATAGGGTGAAATAGAGTTATAGTTATATAAGGTGATTCAAAATAATGTCGAATAAAATTGTTATATAGAGTGGCCCGTAAGCACTTGCAGTTTGGGTGAAATATACTCGTTGGTGGATTTATAGTTAAGTAGGGTGGTTAAAAAATGTTATATAGGATAGCCCATATGTTTCATAAGTTATTTCTTTTTGCAAAGACTTGTACATTCTACACGCGGGTGAAACCGCAGGTATCGGCTAGTTACTTATAAAAGTCGTAAATTGTAATACTTCCTTTTTCAGTTCTCGTAAGTTGTAATCTTGTTTCAGCAATAATTATGAATATCAGATTTTCTGTTATATAAAAACAACAATTAATTATAAAAATTTAAAAATTACAAATTCGGGCCCCACAAATTACGTGCCCTAGACACGTGCCTAGTTTGCATAGGTCTTAGTCCGCCCCTGATATATAGTAGGGGTACATTACAAGGAGTAATGTTTCTCCTTATATGATTTTCTGAAGCGCTCGAGTAATGTGTAAAATCCCCGCTTGGGGAAATTTGAAAATACTTACGTCCCTGAGAAACAGTCGATCTAAGGACATTATTTAAAGTAATTTTTAAAACCAGCATTAAAGTGTTAAGATAAACATTTGCATTTCATACATCAATCCCCCAATTAAAAGCTTTCCCAGACCGTCATGATGTGGCAGAACCTAATAAAACCTTATCAACCTGAATTCGTTCGCTCCGACTTACGAATGACATCTGTTTACACAAGCTCCGTTGCCCGGGCTACTACGCAAACATCACAACGTATAAATATCAGCGTCCGACTTGTGTTCCGTGTAATGAATGTATTTCCACGGCCGTTATTAATGTTTTCATTCATTTCGTAACGAACCGTCGAGGAAATTATCGATAATGTTATTACGTAATCCTAATTCGAGAGCATTAGTATTTCAGTCACTATCGTAAATCTGATTTACCAATATTCAATATTATCCGTGTTCGTTTGTTATTCTGTTTGGAATGGCGCGTCTCAAAGTGAGGAATTTATGAAAATGTTGAAATCAGTTTTGTTGATTACAAAAACTGTTAATAATGGCCGGCGATAAATTTTGTTATTTGATGCTGAAATGTGCAAGATGAAAAACAAACAAGAGTTTGTTATTCACTATAGTTTCAAATATTCTATTAAATAAAGCCTCCTTTATATTAGTAAAAATGATAAAAAATCAATTCTTTCTATAGTTTTCATGGTGCTGGAATTTTTTTGCTAATTTATTCCAGCATGGGTGCCAATTTATAATAATTTTTGTACAAGGCGTAAATGAATATTTACCGAAGCAAAAGGTGTTGAAAACTTCAGAGTTTTTCAGTTTTCGTCTTCTGAACACGTTGAATTTGGTTTTGTCACCAAAAGGTATTTTTCTCTGTACATAACCTGATATATTTATATTTATTAAACTATGCAGGTATATATAATCTTCCACTACTTTCCTTGCAGTACTATTTATTACTTGCAGTCTTCCAGTGGTCGAAATTCAACCCTATTGCATTAAAATAATAAGTTGAACATTATCGACGTTATTTTGTCTGTATAAGAAATACACATGAGGCGAAATTAGAAGTAGCCCAGGCTTTTGCTATCACTATTATTTGATTTGGATTATATTTGTAGAAATAATTCAAGAAATTATTTTTGATTGATATATATTATTATAGGATTATTTTCACATGTCTATGCAACACGTTCGATGTAATTATCGGCGGATTTTTCTTTGTAATCTAAATGTTTCCGAAATTTACTCACAAACGATTTCAAAAATCTCTAATATTGAGTGTCATTTCTATTGTCCGTTGATTGGCGATTTGTTGCACAGCACCTTCGGGCTATTGTGAAAATATTATTATATTAATAACAGAATTATAATCACACTAAAAAATTATTATTATATACGAAAATTACTACTACTTGTCCGAAAAATCAATACTTATCTATAATTTACAACACCAAATAGTTTCCTATTGAACTATAGGCAACTCCAAAAACTGGACAATAAAAGATGGTCATCACATGGTCTGAAAGAACGTTACTCAGCCAGGGCCGGGTTTATCATTTGAAAACCAACCTAGTATATATAATTACGCAGTGGTTTCAGTTGTCGTATAGAGCGTTTTGAATTTTAAATTATTTAGGTTGTAAACTTAAACCAGCAATGTAAGATTTCAAAGGAAAAATATGTCAAACAAAAATATATTTTAACTCAATAAATGAATACGTACATTTTCTATATTCAAACCAATCTTTAAAATGTCAATGATATTTTTTTCTTTTACGTAAAACTTGGTTTTAACAGTCAGAACTTTGCAGCTATGGGACCAGGTAATGTAAAATAAATTAACTATAAGATACCCACATTGTCAGAAAACAGTAATTTTCGGTATGATTCTCAATATAAAATATTTCAAATATTTTATGATGTAAATTAAAACATACTTATCAACCTAGTAACCCATGACGATTTCTGTTTTATGTGAAAAATAAAATACCAATCACATTCTGTTAATTAATATTAGTTAAATAGGTACGCCTATTTTTGAGCATTTTTTTCAGTGAATTGAAATTGAAACTTTGAAAATACTTTGAAATCTCTTCTGACTGAATTGAAACCTTCAACCTAATCACTACAAAAGTAATGACATGTCAAAATTTAAATCAAATTTCCTGCAGAGGGCCATGCATTCATTGTTGCCAGATCTACTTATTTATCGTTAATTTGTGCATAACTTCACGATTTTTTTGTAATCTTTGTTAAATTCTATGGAAGTTATCAGAGGAAAATAAAAAGACTCTAAATTAAAAGTACAATTAATAAGATATCAGAAATAAGTTGATCGGGTGGAAAATTATTCTGATTTTAGTTGACGAACCATATTTACAATGCAATGGAAGTTGCAAACTTCCGAGCGCCCAATAAACGGTGATTATTATGTGTTATAATTTTTCGTCGGGTCTATTTCAATAGCAAGAGTATGTAGGATAAAGTTAGCGAAGGGCCAACACTTTTAGTCCTACATTTAATTTAGTTTGTCTTTCACATTGGAGTCAACCTATCATATGATTTCTCTCAATCTGGCGGCACTGTTTGGCATTGACAGTATGGATGTAAATAATGATTTTTTATTATTTTATTATTTAATAAGTGAACCAATATTATAAATTAATTTTAGCATTCTGCACTGAAGTTCGTCTGTAGCTACTAAACAAAACAAAAATAAAGCAAAGCAAATCACGTAAGACACAGAGGAGAAAATGATACGGAATCGTTTTGTCTTTGCATATTTATATTTAGATCATAGCCTGAATGTCTAATAGTTCTGAGTTAGTTAGGCCTTTGGCATTACTAACTGCCTTAGCTTCAGCTATATGTTTTTCCAGTCTAACTCTGGAAAGATAGTCTTCAATGTTGCTGTCAATAACTTTGGTAAAATATTATCAACGTCTTACTGCTTTGTTGGTGGGAAGCTCGAGGCTTTCTTCAGATTTTTCCATTTTTGCTTTGGGTGCTTGTATATTTTGGCCAACATTTCTATAATTGGAAAATCTATAGTTTTTTCACTCATGGCCTTCCCTAACATGGTGCAGGTCTTCGAAGTCAAGGCGACAGGTACTTCCTATTTTGTTGTTCGACTATTTATTTTATTATACATTATCTCAGTAAATATTTTGTCCACTATCCACAGCCGAGACTTATTAGCCAGTATTTTTTGGTGTCTTTGTTCAAGTTCAAGTATATTTCAGTTCTTATGAATTGCATATGTATTTATGCATGGCATTTCCCTATCTTTTTGGCAGCGTATGTTCGTTATTCTTGAGTACTGGCCCCGCTCCATTCACGAGTATTTCTGGTATTCTTTTGTCGGGCATTTCATTCTCAAGAGTTTCGGGCAATATATCCAAGTTTCTATATAATTGATGACCTGCTGCATTATATTACACATTCTGTTTTGTGCGGTTACTTGTCCGTTCTTGATTATCAGAGTTTACCATTCTTATAGCTTTTTCGATTGACAAGTGTAGACTGAACTAGTGTCTCGTTGCAATTTACTTCCAGAACTTTGGAAAGATGATGGGGCGGCGTGATTAGATCAGGTTAAGTCAAATAGTCTAATCAACATACAGTGATGTGAATCCCCGAAGCAGAGAAAATCTTTTAGACTTCTTTGGTCCTTAAGCGAAGTTACATTTTTCGAGAACTCTATTATAGGGTCTAATATAACACGATGAGACCTATTTCCTCCATCAGAAATCAATATTTATTTATATGTATTAAATACGTTAGCCGAGAGGTATCTTCTATTGATTCGATTAAATACATCAATAACAAACTTTGATTTGATAAGGCTTTGTAAAATTCCAAGACATTTACATTTTTTGACAAATTTTAAATTTCCAGAAACAAATCGTAAAAAACATTCAAAGATGGGTCACGTTCAACTACCTTAAATAACGATCTAAAATAGAGTGAAAAACGACCTTAGAAAGTTGATCTCTAGAAGTTTTTCAAACAGTCAGTGATAAAACGAGAAAATCTCCAGGAAGACTCAACAAAATAAGCCGCTTTGTCCATGCAGACATATTTCCGCATTATTAAAATTCCTGCAAAACCTCTTTATCCTGAAAGAAGTAGCGGTCTGGGCCTCAATTTATAAGGAAATATTGGAGAGGTTGCTCTTGTAGAGATAGTGAGCGTTTACGGAATAATTCTGAGAATTTTTATAGACGAATTGCTCAAGTGATCCGTTTGGAATTTTCTTTGCAATTTCTTAAATTTACAGTTAATTCAGAGTTTATAAAAGAAGCAAACAGTTAAAGTACATTAAAGTTTTCATAAATGATATTTGGTTTCTTAAACGCAAATTGGAATTTATAGAAATTATATGACAATAATTGAAGAGAGAGAATGTGTTAATCCAATGCTAATAAAATTAGCTTAGTGTCGACTTTTCATTTATTTGGTTAACTATTGATTTCGCCCCGTTATTTCTGTTAAAATACTGTATGTTTTATTACGAAGCTTTTGCAACTATTAGTCCATTTATCTCACTTTTTGGATAAAGGGTATTTACACAAAATGTGATATTGTAAGTACAATAAAATCTAAAACATGGTTTTCGAGTAAATCTCACATATCAAGTACTTAAGACAAAGATCATCTTGTTATTTTAAACATATATGTAACTAGATCAAGAAATATATAATTCTAATTTGTACAAGTAAATTATTTAAACAAAAGACAAATGAATAAACTTAGAGGTTTGTATTTTGTTAATATACTGTATGAGAAAATTGACGCAGCAATCATAATATACATATATAGGCGATCAGATCTTCAAGTAATAGTCGCAAGGTTGTAGTAACAAAACTTGAAACATTATTATCGTCAAATCGTCAAGAAGCATGATGTTAGTAGAGATGGGTAGGTTCGGATGGACACGAATCCTCGGATCTGTGTGAATGATAGATGTAGATCGTTACCGTTCGGCGAGAATGTGAGCGGTACTGAATGAAGAATAGCGGACTGGGAAGTACTGGTCGGAATGAGGGAAACGGCATTACCGACAGTTTGATCTTGGTTTATGGTTATATATTGTTGTAGTTTTAGTTGTCAAATATAGCGATTTTTATTTGTAATAATTATTTTTGATAAATAATTCTCGTTTTCTCCTAGTTTTGTGATGTGTGTATACATACACTTTAAAACTTTCTTGTTTGTAATTAAAACATTATCGATTCAGTGCCATAATGCAGTCCGACTCTGGAGATCACAGGTAGACAGCTGGACCCATATGGGTCTGACGGACATGGGACCTAGATGAACTTCTTAAACAAGTTATGCAAAAACAGAAGTTCGATAATTTAAAGATAGTTTGCAGTACAGACCTCATTGCATTACCCACTATTGTCAGATATTGTTATACCAAATACATTTAGTTGTGTCAACGACGATAAAAATGCTATATTACCTCCGAAATCCCAAAAACCAAAGCTTATCTCTGTTAACAAAGGTTGTACCTTTATATTTGTTGGAGTAAAATCTACCTGGTATGATAAAACCTACATAAACTGTAGATGTAAGCTTTTCTAATCTTACAACTTTAGCTAGACATTTTTAAGAATGATTGTTCTATAGTTCTGGTCAAAACGCATATTTATTGTTACGTAAAAAATAAAGTCGCAACTCTAAATAAAATTATTTTGAATGTTCATCTGGGATTTTCTCTCCTCGCAATGCTGTTTTTTTTCTGGGACGTTTCGATTCCTTATCAGGAATCGTTGTCGAACAATGTTTGTTCGATTGTTTTGTACTATATTCGCTTGACTTTTTTTGGTAATGTCAATTGACTGATTAATTAACTTTGAAGTTTCTTTTTTGATGTTCATTCCTCAGAAGTTGTTGCCATGAAACCGGTATCTCTACAAAGGGTGTCCCGATTTCTCCATTATTCAACAATATGCAGATACTTTCTTTGATTTTTCTTTTTTTGGTATGTTCTTCTTTAAGTAGAATTTTTGTCTTATTCCAGTGAGTAAAACTCAACTCTTTCAAGTAATAAGTTACAAGTGCTTAAAATATTTCAAAAGTTCATAAAGTGTGCCTGACGGGGCAGGAATACATACAGGTAAATAATTCTATATTCAAAAGGTATATTGATATACTACAAGTTTTTATAAGTGGGGACATTTTAAGTTCTAATATATTTGCAAGTGTCCAAATTTATTAAATCAACATGATTCATACTTCCTAAATTTTGAACATCCTAAGGTTCAAAGGATGATTTTTTAAGGAAATTAGTAGAGCTATAAGGTAAAGGAAGCCGAACCTTTGAACCTTTTTGGACCTTACATTTTAAGACTTTCAAGATCATATTGCTCGATACAGATTGTCCTCACATTCAAATCTAAGCTTTAAACATTTTGCAAAGAGATAAAAAAAATTTAAAAACAGCAAAAAAAATATTTTTCAGCATTTTTTAGTTTTTCAGTTTTCCATTTTTTTCCAAAAAAACTTTATAACTTCTGTACGTCTAATACGTCAGAATATGTTCTTGAGACAGTTTATTCATTAATTGGGTTTAATTTCAATCCAGGTAGAAATTATATAGGTTTTAATGCAGACAAAATATCTAATTCTGGAAACAAATCAAATTTGAAATTGACATACCTAACAAGAAAATTCAGATAGCCAAAATTTGATTGATAATTTAGAAATTTAAGTAATCTACATTGAATGTGACTTAAAACTATGAAATATGCAAGGTCCAAGGGTTCATTGAGGACATTATATAAAATAAAAAGAAATAATGTAAGAAAAGTCTGAAGATAAATTAGTTATTAAAGGCCCTCTAGCGAAACCGTTCATCTTCGAAGGAAGTTCTTCATGGTACATGTATAACACACAGTGTGATACAGCTTCAACCACCAATATAAGGGGTAATCATGAAAACAACACTACACTTATAATTCCCTCAATAGGCACTGCACTACAGTTTCTTCAAAGTATTGCAAAAGACCAACAGGCTGTTTTTACATAAAAGTTTTGGTAGTTGAACAACCATATTGTACCCAAAGTTACAGAAATGGGGAACTTACAGGCACGCATTCAGCAATAGGTGAACCTAACCCGTCTGGATGAATCAGTGTAGTTTTGGGAGCAGTTAACCACCAAATTCAATAAGATATAGCTCACGATGTACTTTCAAAGTTTCTCATTATAAGTGTGTTAGAATATATTCTTAATTTTTGTCTACAACTTAAGTGAATTAAAGATCTTTATTTAAAATTACAAATTTAACTTTCTAAGATATCCTAACGTGAAAGTGTGACTGCTATAAATATACTATAGCTTTGGAATTTTGAGTTACCCTCTATTATGAAAATATAACGCAACCCTTACATTTTTTTATTTTTAATACTGAATAAAACTGAAATATTTGATAAACATAAAAAAGTTTATAGTGTAAACGATATACTACTTTTCTAAATTATTAAGTCGACGATTGATTACAAAATTACTCACCTCAATTGGCCTGCAAATCCCCTAGAAGAAAAAAATATTGAATTCAATAAACTTATTTCAAAAATAAAAATTGGTCTCTCTATAACTCATCTCACAACGGAACATATCATCAAGGGACTAATTTCGGCCTCTGTCACTACTAATAGCACATTTAATATTTACAATGGCGTTAACATATATTATCACACGAACGCATGAACTTACCTCAAAATGATTGGTTTGTTAAGTATAGCTACAATACAATATTATGAACATTTTTAGTATCAATGTTAAAATTTAAAGTATAAGATTTCCCCACAGAAAAACTTCAACTTTATATAAGGCTGAAGCTGACTCCTGAACTCAGTTGCTAATAGATATGATCAATTAAATGAGACATACATTTTGTCCTGGAATCTATGAGCCATTGTTCAAAGTTTGAACAATCTGGCAACGAGAGAAAAAAATTTCGCCAACCAAAATACTATAATATTGAGTTGTGTTCTAGCAATTTTTTTCTATTGAGTGTAGGTAACTAATTATTAGGGGAGAACATTTATTTAAATAATTTAAAAACTAATCGACCCGAGAGTGTAAAAAGGCATCAAATAAAGTAGTAGGACACCGAATTTAAAAAGAATTGAGTACAGGCAAAAAGGTAAAAGTTATTCAAAGCTGGAGAGAGCATTTGTTTAATAATTTAGGTACAAATAGAATAGAGAGAGTGGAACATTATCACAAAAAATACTAGGATGTCGAATTTTAACATATGACGTTAGATCGTTGCCTTTCGGGAGCTTGGCTTTAAGGAACCAAAAGAAGATCACAGGCTGATGGGTCCGGATACTAAGAGATATGCTCAAGCGGAGTCCAGTACATTTGTTTTAGTATTGAGAACGATAGAGCTGCTATAGGAAACTACCATTGTCCTGAAATAGGATAATAGGTCAAATGAGTAGTTTTAGCCTTTTTCACAGTAATGCAGTCCTCAGTTTGTTCAACAGCTGGTATAGTAAACAACATTAATTATGCCTCTCTCAGGCAAATTTCACATCCCTCAATTTGATAATGGGTCTTCCTGTTATTTCTTGCGCTTGTATCACTTCACTGTGTATTGATGAATCAATGTTTCGTCCCAGATGACTTCGAATAAAAAAAATTCATCTTTTTGCAAACATTTTTAAGATCATAAAGAACTCCAAACATCTATTATTCTGTTGTTCTGTTGTTCTGAGCAGTAGTCAAATGGCAAGAGATTACCATTCCCGTAGTTTCCAAACCTCTCATTCGGTTGTTTTGAAGAATATCCTAAACAAATGCTTTTGTCTAGAATGACCATCGTGTTCTAGTTCTTCCTGTCGCTCAAAGCTTATCTTAGGTTCCTTAAGACAGACCAATACAGCTGTCATTGATATTCTGAACGTTGTGGACCAATTAACTTAATATAAGGGAAGACTCGGTTGTGCCACTCCTAGGTGGTCTTGAGCAAAAATTAAGTTCACTTGATGCAACTTCACAATAAATTTTGTGGTTTAAAAACTAAACTAATAATTTTGCAATTTCTCTAAAGACTGTTCAAAAATTTGATGTTATCAGTTCCGCAGAACAAACTCCAAATTATTTATATTTTATTGAAACTGATGAAGAATATTTAATAAGAACAGTAATTCACTAAAAAAATAATAGTTTTAACCAAATGATCACAGTATAAAATATAATATGCGTATAGAAATGCAGATTCTGTGAACAATGTAGTATTTTCACGAAAAAAACTAAGAGAACAGAATAATAGTTTGCAAAGAAAGTTATAGTAACAGCAATAAAATGGTACTAGTGTATTCGATATAAATTTATTTAACAGTATATTAGTTCTTTAAAATACTATAATTATATATAAGCAATAGTTGATCTGTTAAATTCTTTGAAAAAAAAAGTTTTATGTAAAACTTTATCCAGAGTTTAAGTCTATTTCATTTGATACTAAACATTTTCAATAATAAATTAATTAACATATAGTTCAAGTCCTCTAATAAAAACAATTTAAAACAAAATTCAAGACACATTAAATTTTTAGTCCGGTGGCGTTATGTTGACATATTCGTTATTTGGGAACTCAATAATGAAGATTTTCATGAACTCCTACATGACATAAACAATCAAAAACAAACAGTTTATGTTAACATTAAAATAACAAGTAACTAATTTTAGATATTTTAATAAAAACAAAGTCGTCATTTGACCATTTGAGGTATGAATTTACAGCAAACCGTCTCATTACAACAACTTTAACTCTCCTAAATTCGGTAAAAAGAGGTTTCATGAAATCTTTATATGACAGAACAAAAGTTTAATGTTCTGACAACAATAAATTTAATATAGAAAAAACACTTAAATAGTATATGGTATGCTCATAATTAAACTAAAAAATTCATTCGTAAGGAGCTAAACAAAACTAAATACCAAACAGTCGCTAACACTCGACACCAAATACTCAGACCTGAGATAATCACATTACAACAACAAATCATAACATTTATAGAGCGTCTTACAGAGAAACTCACATGAATAGTCAAGAATTTAATACAAAAACTACATTCAAAAGCAAAACAACAAAAACCCAAAATTTACAAAATTACTTTAATAAAATTCCTTGTGAATGTTAAAAACTTTATTTTGGAGAAACCAGCATACCTCTAAATGCAATAATAAATAAACACGTAACTTTTGTGTTTGTTTTTTAAATAAATAAACAAGAATTCTAAAAATCTAAAATTATTGACCTTTGTCAGAACATAAAATTTTAAAATTCAACTAAGTGGCTAAATTAGACAGGCCTAAAATCAATAAAATAAATTCAAATAAATTACAGAAAGAAGAACACAACTCAGAATAAAGATTAAAAGAGTATTCTTTAATTTTTATACTGAAAGCGTTTCATCGCCACTACTTTCGACGAATTCAGTCATTTTTTGCTGCCAATACAAAAAATTATTAATTACCTTTTGATCGAAAGGATAAATTTTTGGCAATTTTGGAGCGGGGCGGATAAGAAAGTCGCACCTAGTAGTAGGAGTAGCGCTAGTAAAATTCAAACGATTATTCTTTCAGACCCTTCCAATTATAAAAGGAGCTTTATTTTTAATTTTCTTGTGACATATTATCAAAAGTATACTCTGTCAGTTACGTCACATGATATTGACAAACATTTTAGTTTTAACTTTTACACAATCCATACTTTTATGGTATTTTTATTGCCATTGACACGAGGACGGACATGGACCCCCCAAACGGTTAGAATTATTGCAATATACTGAATTGTGTATAAGTCTAATGTGGTTCCCAAGAAGAACTCCATAAACACATATTAATAGGAGTATTCAACGAATACTACATAAATTAAATATTTTTTTCTCAGAATTCCAAATTCTTGTAAAAAGATATTATCAAACGAATCTTGGTTTAATAAAGCTGCACTTTGTTTTAAATTGAATTAGTCTCGGTTCTTGGAATGCGAGTTCCGCAGGATTTTTGTCGCAATATTAAGCCTGTGTGAGTGCTCTACCTCCAGATAACTTTCAACATCGAATTTCCTGGAAATCTAGAATCATTGGCTCAAAGACAACAATGTAAGTTGATACTTCTTAACATTTTAATTTGTTAGAGTAGCTTCCAGTTAAAAATTACCAACTAGAGAGAATACTCAGTAAATTTATTTCGGTGTATTTTCATACAACGGAAGTACTCATCTTGAGAAACAAACTGCAGTTATTGTGCATTACTGGGGAAATGGAATCAGATGTATTTTCTAGAATGTGCTCTGGCATTAAGAATTCCATCAAGCATATTCGACGGACGTAATGTATGACACGTGGGTTATAAATTCTCGAATACATTTTAAAGAAGATTTCTGTGCACGGCATTGAAGATAAACGACAAAATATATATCTTATCCCGATCTGGATATTCCCATAATCTTCCTCTCATACGTTACACTTCGGGGATAAACTGAGTGCATCAGTAAGTGGGAGTATTAAAGAAAATGGCTATCCTACGGAACATAAAGTTTCATAAAGCGTAAACTTATCTGCTAAATATGAGATTTTAATATTGAGCATTTTATTTATGTATTTGTAACCCATTATTATTATAACAACTTTTATAAATTAGATAAAAAAATAAGATAATTTTGGGAAAAAAATGCATATAACATTATTGTTTAGACTATACACATGGTTTTGTAACAACTGTGATTGAACCGAAATGTGCCTAATGTTTTGATAAAATTAGTTTTTATGTAGGTATTATAGTTTTATGGTCGTTGCCACTAGACTGGGGAACTAAGTAACGTTTAAGCATATTGCTACAAAAAAGTTCCAGCTTATTTTTTTTATAAAAAAGGAGATTGCTTAATATTATTGGGAGTATTTAAAGTTATCAATTTTTGGTTGGAAAGTTATTGTGATTCTTCAGATACAAAACAATTATTATTTAGTGAGTTATTGAAGAAAAAAATCAATATCTTAATATATAAAAAATCCGTGTCACTGTGTATGTTCCGAATAAACTCAAAAACGAGTCAACCGATATTCATGAAAGTTGGCATATATATGTAATTTGGTCCAACTTAGATGATAGTATAGTTATTATTTAAATTAATGGTCTTAATAATTAATAATAAACTGATCATCAACGTTGGTTGTTGTTATTAATCGTACGTTCCATAAGTCAGGAACAGATGGCGTCTTACGGAATGTGAAAATTCTAAAATGAAATGTTCAAGATTAATTTGTAAAATACGCAGATTCGTCCGACCCTTTTTCGCTTGGTTACGGCATCACGCGTTAATGGCTGGACCGATTTCACTAATTCTTTTTTTGTTGTATTTGTTATTATTAGGAGAAGGTTCTTATGTAAGAAAAAATTACGAAAGTTGCGCAGGAAACTAGAACATTTCACTTTTTTATAAAATAATGTGTCACTGGCAGTAATCTTCACGTAGTTGACATTAAAATAAAAAAACCTAGTTTACATGCTCTTTGAAAATATATCGGTCTGAGTTGGTCTGTGGTCGGAGTTATAATAACAAAATACCTACATAATTCATTTACCATTTCTTAGTGTACTTTTCACATTGGTTTCTACAGGATGTTTTTTTCTGAAGTGTTTGTTCAACAAGGTTAGTCAAATTAATATAGTGTTGGAAAGTTTTGATAAATCATTTTGATACTTTTACAAAAGAATAGGTATTATATATTTTTTTATTTTCAGTTGAATTTTTCTTTCTAAAAATGCCGGCAAATAGACGTACAAACTTAAGTCGCAGAATCCGTAATGCTGCAAGTCAAAGAAATACAAGAGCAAGTCAAACTGATGAGCAACGTGAAATTCGGAATTAAGTTGAACGGAATCGATGGAACCGGAACCAACAAAATAGAAGTGTTGCGTTTAACCCCTATGAGCTGCATTTAATTATAACAAAGAAATTGACTACAGTATACTGCATATGGTTGCTATTGGACCAATGAACGTTGTTTGTCAATATTGCAAGGCATAATTTTGATTTATTTATATACCAACAGCAACACTTAATAAAGAAATTAACTCAATTCAGATAAAAAGGTAACAGATATTTCTTGATTATAGAGCGGTACAAAGTTCGCCGGGTCAGCTAGTAACTGATAATTTAAAAGTTTCTGTATTAAACGCTATTTATATTTCTCCCATTTAGAGACCAAGTTATTTTTTAACCATTTGAAAGAAACAGTTTAATTATTAAAGTACCCGTAAAAATCGCTGAATATGCAATACTTCCGGGGACCACACTATATTATAGCATCATACTGATGTACTATCAACCACGTTCCATTACCATTCTCGCCATAGATAATTTTAATATCACAACAATTTTAACACTCTCGGTTTCAAGTCGAATTTGTAACAGTTATGCAGGCAACAGTGTCAGCCATAATTGACTGACATTCAAATGTTTCTTCTAGGTTGTGTCAGTCCACCCGGAGGATTAACGGGTCCTGTGCTCCGTATGGCATGCACGTGGATGTAAAGTATAAATTGGTGGATGAATTATTCCTGGAGGTCAGAGGGGAGAGAGATGAGCTCGAGGTAGGAGAAATTGTGGGTGTTAGGGATTTCAATGCTAAAGAGGTGACAAATGCGGTGGGACGATTGGAAAATCGGAAGGCCCCGGGAATGGATGGAGTGAAAACGGAAGTGGTGAAGATCGTGGCCGAATATGACTCAGAAATGATGGTGAGGGTGTATAACGAACTCCTGAGAAAGCAGGTCTTTCCGGCTAAATGAAAGATTGCGAGAACGATCCTTATCCCAAAGAGTGGACCAAATGAGGAGGGAGTGTTAAAATACAGACCTCTAACATTGCTAAATATTACTGGGAAACTATATGAGCATCTGATAAGAGGAAGGTTATTTAAGGAGCTGGAAGAAAAGGGGGGAATATCGCAGCAACAGTACGCCTTTACTCCAGGGAGATCAACTTTGGACGCTCTACAGGAGATCATGCGATTGGTGGGAGAAAGGGAGTATAAATGGGTGGTCCGAATAAACCTAGACATTAAGAATGCCTTTAACACGGCAGGATGGAGCATCATACTTGGGAGATTACGCGAAATAGGGGTTAGCCGATATCTCCAGAACATTATAACAGATTACTTTATAGGGAGGAAGATCAAAGTGGGAAACAGGGAGAAGTAGTTGACACAGGGTGTACCACAGGGATCAGTGCTAGGACCGACCCTATGGAACGTATTATATGATCCGGTACTACGTATCACGTTGCCAGAGGGGTGTCAGACGCTGGCCTACGCAGATGATTTGTCAGTGGTTGTGAGAGCAATGAACAAGGAGGAGCTGAGGGAGAAGAGAGACGAGGCGATTCGTAGGATACTTGTGTGGATGGAGAGCAATTGCCTGGAAGTTGCGGAGGAAAAGACGGTGGTGGTAATCTTGAAAGGTCCGAGGGCAAGAGGGGAAATTGTGGACAGAGGGTGGTTATGCCAGGTAAACCAGTCAAGTATCTGGGACTTATTTTAGATGACAAACTGATTTTTAACCATCATGTCATGTTTGTCACGTCGAAAGCCGCAAAAATGGGTGCAGCTCTGGCAGGGCTACACCCAAACGTGAATGGGCCTCGGATGGCGAAAAGGAGGCTGTGGAATGGGGTAGTGAAGTCAATCTTGTTGTATGGGGCCCCTATATGGCATGCGATGAGGGAGAAGACCTATCGCAGACTTATGGAGAAAACGGTTAGACCGATCTTCCTAAGAGTGGCATGTGCATATAGAACAGTAGCGATGGAAGGGTTGTGTGTGGTTACTGGGGACGTACCCATTGAGCTTTTGATTGAAGAGAGAGCGAGAGTTCAGGGTGTAGATGGAGAGGGAAGGATGAGAGAGAGAGAAGGGACCATAGAGTTATGGCAGAGTAGATGGGATGCAATCGTAGATAAAGCTTAGTGGACCCCACTACTAATAGGAAGGATAAAGGAATGGATGAGTTGTAGTTTTAGGGAAGTGAATTATGGGTTGACCCAGTTTTTAAGTGGACATGGGGCGTTTAGATCCTATTTGAAGAAGAATGAGAAGGCCGGAGGATGATTTGTGTATATATTGCGGAAAGGTCGACACCCCGCAGCATACGGTAATGGAGAGTAAGAGGAGTGCTGATAACAGAGCTACGGAGGGGAGTAACCATGACGCAAAATATAGGGGAGATTATAACCGCCGACCGCAAGGGGTGGAAGAAATTTAGTGACTATATGATAAACATCATAATAATTCAAGAACGAGAGGAACGGGTGTACTTGACTGTGGGAGAAGTAATGGGTGCATAGTGACTACGCCGGGGTACCTGAAGATATATCTACGATGAGTTCCAGGAACCTAGAGGGCGGTGGAGGTGTTTTAGTGGGTCGAACCCCACAGCGCAGTACGCAACTGGAAAACACGTGCGGCTGTTAGTTCTGTTAGCGAATTTCACATCCCCTACAAAAAAAAAGGTTGTGTCAGTCACATTCGACTGTCTACGTTTTAAGTCTTGCCGTACATATTCGGCTGGCCAGCAAATGAATTTCAATACATTTATTAAAAATATGGATAATATTTATAATCCTCCCATTTTGTTATGACCTTCTTAATATCATAGCGACTATCAACCGCAGAATCTTCTTCATCATCTCTCAGATTTTCTTCTAAGACGATTTCATCTGACTCAGGTTCATGACTTGAACCAGAACCCGTAAAGGAATGCAGTACTGGAGATGTGTCCAATTCTGCATCTGTTGACACCTACCATGGAATATCAAACTCAAATTATTATTAACTCACCAGCATACACTAAAACATCGTAGATGTAGGAAGCTATGACTGACATGGCAGCAAGGGTGTTAAAAGAAAAGACAACGGTCTAAAACAGTGTGCGAAACTAAAGCCACCGACGGGGTTTACAAACCCCGCCCCCTCGATTGCCACTGGCCAATGAAAACACGTCATGGGATAAATTCTAGCTCTCTAGGGATGGTCCACAGGGGCCGTATACCAGGTATCACTTATGTCTGCACAGTTAAAGATGTCTGCCACAATTGCAGATGAAACGAAATTCCAATAGTTCATGGCAACACAGCCCAAAAAAATTCTGATTATCAAATTATTAGAACTTTCAGCATTTCGCGTTATGATTTAATATTGTTTATGTTATCTTTAATATATTTACAATTTCAAAGGGAATATACAATTTTTATAATTATACAAGAAATAGCAATTACGCAAAATAAATCTACATTTATGTTATTAAAATTCCTCAAATTATATAATTCAAATTTCTCTTTGCTCCAGATGTTTACCCGTACCTCCAAATTCTCCAGAAATTAATTTTATTTAAAGCATGAAATAAATATCGCGAATCCAAATTATACAGTTATGTGCATTCCTTGCGCAGATATCATTATTGCCAGTTCAAGCATTTATAACGACAAAAAACAAATTTAATATTATAAGCCATTTGGGGTGCCTATGAAATGAAGCATCCACTTGAGAAATGTTTAATTTTACTACTTGAGAACGTAAAGAGTTAATTAAGAAACATTCGACAAAGATTTGTGAAATCTTCATTAATGTCAACAAGGAGGGCGGAACAACTGCCCTGAGGTTTATGTAAAGTTTGGCAATAGAGAAAGGGCTATAAATTAGATTAGATATAATTTCGCAATATTTACTCAATGTTTCATTTCATCGAAAAGACTATTCATTTGTACTTCAGGATGAGAGTTTATATTTCAAGCTAGAAGTTTTGGATTTACATACTTTTGAAATAACATATTTTTAAGTTCAAGTTTTATCCGATTTTAACCAAGCTAGGACTTACCTTCAGAAAACATTGCACTATTGCTGTTTAAGAGAGTTGCTTCTAGTAATTATTGGAAGTGGTAAAAGTAACCTTACGCAATTTTTTAGCCTCGTATGTACTGACCTTATGAAATTAATACATTTAACAGTCGAATCGGTTTCCAGGATATCTGAACCGGCTCAAGTGCAACACAGTCTTTGTGAAAGACTTTCAATTAATGTCGTTGGGGTAGCAGATTTTCTATGAAACATGTTACAAAATTTAACTAGCCCACCTCATTTTGGATATATTTGTACCTGCACCTGAACTGAATAGAGACTGGAACAGAGACCGAATCTCATACAGTGAGGCAAAATGAAAAGATTTCCATCTGACTTACTTATTTCCTAATATCAATTAGTCTTAATTTGTTTAAGAAATTGATTTCTGATCGCTAACGTCTAAATAAACGAATTTAAATCATTTAGTTTAAATTAACAAAATATTACTGAATTAGAATTATATGCACTATATTATCTTTTCTAAGTACCACGCATAAAAATCCATTAAGATTTTAACAATCAAACCTCATGTATTATATTAGCAGGGGTGGCGGTACTTGAGCCTGGGAAAATTCTCAAGGTCACGTCCCCCACCCCACCCCTCCCGGGGTCATCCGCACGTGCCATGTTACGTAATCGCCTGGGGGTCAATGACTACGAATGACAGGGGCGTTGACACGGAACGATGGTATGGGTCGTATGGCATAGAACGACAGAACAATGACAGCTGACAGGTAGGCCATAGAGTTGGGGCGTTGACGTATGGCATAGAACGATGGCAGGGAACGTTGGTATGGGGCGTTGACCTATGGCAAATAACGATTGCACGGAACATTGACAACTGGCAGGTAGGACATAGAGTGAGTGGTACGGAACACGGTTGACTGCGGAAGTATTTTACTTCACAGAGGTTATGACGTAATAAATAAGCAGTTATCCCATGAAGCGCTCTTGTTGGTTAATTACCACGTGCTCAGGTATACGAAGCTCTCATTGGTCAACAGTGACTACGTTATCTGTTCAATCGCTCCAAATTTTAATGATGTACAAAATAATTTATATATTTATATTACAAAAACCGACGCAGTGATGGGGAATCGAACCCCAGTTCATTGGTTTTCTATGTAAGCACTACATTGGAATATTCTAAAAGTTGATAGTATGTTTAATAAAAACCTGTTTAAGACGCGTAGTAATAATATCAGTCATTTGAGTTCTTTGATATAGTCAAAAGCTACCCAATTAACCATTATTTTAGATATTTGAGCTTAGTAATATTCACTTAACACAATGAAACACCACGCCATAAAATAATAACAGAACACAAGGATTTATTTATGTTTAAATTACTAAATATCATGTAAACCATTTAACTAAATATTTGATGTAAACACCATTAATAATAATGTTGTGAAGAGAGACATAGATACCTTACGCGTTCTCTTTCTGTTGCCCCGGACACAGCCAATTTAGTGACATGAGACGGCAGTCTTCCTTCATGTTTGTATTTACATGGAAACGAATGCCAGCCCTACCACCGAACCTAGGGAGAGCTTTTGAGTTTTACAGTCATCTTATTGTAGGCTGCAGCTAAATCATAGACGACTTTAAATAAAAGGAGTATAGTTCAGCCTATTAATAGTACAGAGAAATATGGAATGGAAGGTAAACCACTAATAGACACATTTTAGATGCATATACAAAGTAAAGAAAATGACAAATATCCAACATCAAACACTACTTACGAAAACAATGGACCGAAAATCATGGAAAGAATAGATGTAAGTTGTTTCAAGAGATCACGATTTCTCAGATACGAATATAAAAAAGTTAATTCAGCCTATTTCCTTTCGAACTTTGAATAGAATTGTCAACCTTCCTTGTCATAGTGTAGTTGGTCGATCTGCCACCTCTTTTCATCCTGGCTGGTTCAAATACAACGTTTCTTTCTCTACCACAGAGTACTTCTTGTCATAATTACTGGTCTATTGCAACCTACATCAAATTTAAATTTCCCAACACACAATTCTCTATAGTGATAATAACATAATTAGTACTTGTATGTTTTCGTCAAGCAAAAATAGAAAGCGTTGGTGTTTTATACTGCTGTTATTTGAAAATTTTGTATACCTTGTCATTATCCTCAAAATCTGGTGATGTTTGATATTCTCTTAGCATCTATGAGTGTTTTCTATGAAGCACCATAGATTTGTTGATAAAACCTTGAAACCGTCATATTTTCAATAAGAGATCGATAAGTTTAGATTCTTTAGAAAAATTTCCACAAACCGTATAATTATTTGTATATGTGTGTTAATTAATTTTGAGTTAACAAAATTATGAATGTGGGGCCATCATCCACACTGAGACATCAGGTTTATTCCTTGTTCCGTCTACATCAGTTGGTATCTTAGAATTAGCATTAGTATTGTTTCTTTTTAATTTCGTTATTACACACTAGTGTGTAGCTTTGAATCGTCCTCATATTAGCTCGTTTCTTCAGGGACATATGCACTTCCACTATGTTAAATTGATTCTGAGTCACTCGCAAACTAACACTTCGTATTTGCAAACTGTGAAATGTTGTATGTTTCTAAAACATAATCTCAAATTCTTCCAAAATCAATCAGCAAATCAAACCATTGCATGTAAGTCAATTAGAGTCTCGACATTTGGTATGGAACAGATGTGACTTACCATCAGAATCATCTTCATTCAGAGTTATTAAAGTACAATAATTTGAGCATATTCAAAATATCTGGCTAAGTAAATTACACGTTTTCAGAGAATGCCACAATTATACCAACTTGTCTCCCTATGTACAACTACATCTTCTGTATATTGTAAATATTTATCTGTTGTAGAGACGTTTCCTCTCTAATTCTGGAATCACTATGTGTATACGTGTGCTTTTGCAAATATGAAAGGAATGAGGCCTCAATAATAAGTACAATCTTGGCCAAAGGCTCCAGAAGTTAGATTGTCTACACAACAGATAAGTATAGACAATATACAGAACACCCATAGTCTGAAGCTCAGAACATCAGTGAGGAAGACTTGCTGTGGGAGATAATCAATAATCAGAGAAATTTATCGCATTTTCCCTACTATACTTTATTCCCATTACAAGTATACAGCACTTGTCTATTACGCAAAAGAACTAAAAAGAAAAAAACTCTAATGAACAGACAAAATAATTAAGGATCTATTCAATAATCGTTTGAAAATTATAAAAGTACATGACACTAAATCAAAACCACTCAATTAATTTTAGATTTATATTGGGATCTCGGATCAACCAAAAGTTAATTAAAACAGCAACACCCCTTTAAAAATATTTCCAATAATATTTGATTTGATATTTGACTCAAAATCGAACCTATAAGATGGAGGGAGTAGCGAGATAAATATAACATATTGAGGATTTTAGCCTCTGCCACGACTATGTTCCGAGATCAACATAAAATCCGCATGCTCTCTAAAAACTCCTTCCTTAGAAGTTGCAGGATATAAAGAGTCTCTGATTCCTTGAAAAGCTTTTCCCTGAATTTCTTTGAACTCTTGACAAGTAATATAAAAATGCCTAGTCTATTCGATATGTAATTTCTTTATGAGAGCGAGTGAAGCAGCTTTCAGTATTCCCAAGCAAACCCGGATTTGAACTTGACGTTGCCATTCAAGAAAATCGATGCCCTATGAAAGAAGAAACTTTTTCATGTGAGCGTGAAATTAAGGTCCGCTCACCGACGATACGGCGAATGAACTCCGACGGCGTTTTAATTATAAATTATTGATTGGATTTCACATTAATTATCTCTCAAGCAGCATGATCTGATTTAGTTGTCTAATAGACATAGACGAAATTAACCATTAGAAAGATAAGATCCTCACTCGTTCACGCTAATATTTGAGGGTGTTATTCTCTCATTTTTATATGGCGAAAAATTTCTGCACAATGTTTATTAACAGGATAGTTTTCTTTTTTTTTGAAATACGCCGACGACATTTGATGTTATCGCATTTTTTTTCAAATAGTTATAAGATATAGGACATTTTTCTGCAAATAACAAGGTAAGTAATTTCGAAAAGATTGTTGAGGAGGTCTTAGATTATTTTGCCCATTCATTAGGGTTTTCTATCCTCATTTTTCCTACAACAAGTGTTTGAAAATTGTAAATGGGTCATTCCATGTCAAATCGACAAATAGTTCGACGCCACCCCCACCGATTCGGATGAATTTTGGTGAAGAGTTTTGTCTCATCATAAAACGAAGTTCTGCTAAAGGAAAAAAAAATAAAAAAAATTTCAATATATCAAAATTAAATATTTCACTGTTTTTCCGATTTTATGAGTTTAGTTATTTAATATTTCAGAAACTACTGAATATTAAAAAAAATCTCGGGTACGTTTTAAGAAGACACTTAGAAGTATGAGGAAAAAAAATTTTGAAAAAAGTGTTTTGAAAATTATCAAAATTAAAATATTTTGAATTTTTCAAAATCGTGGAAAGTAACCATCGCGGGAAAATTCTGCCCTCAATTTTTTTGTATTATACCTCTAACATATCTAAAGAAATTCTGAAATTTTCAGAGGGGTGTTCATTTTCGTTTCAAAGGTATGAATTTTTGAATTTTGGCAAAATATTTTTTTTCTATTTTTTCAACTTTTTTTGTTGAATATCATTATTCTACCACATAATTACCGAAATTTGAGGTCTAAAATATTTTCCTTATGTTAAGGGATGTAAAAACATAAATATCTCAAAATATATTATAGATTTAAATTTAAATCAAAACTTAAGTAATGTTAAAAGTGTCATACTCTGCCATCTATGTTCCCATCAGTGAAATCAGTATTATCGATAGAGCCCATGCCAGAATTCACTAGAGGGCCCTATTTCTTATGATTATTATTACTAGTACCTGGTTGACTGAGCTTCACTCGTAAATTCAAAGTTCCATCATAAATATACATATATCAAAATAATCGGACATTTGCTATGTAAACTTATTTTGAACTACCTAATATCATATGTTTTTCTTACATTGTTTAAATTACATTGTGTAATCCTACAATTCTGCTCTCTCCTGTATTTCAACCACCCTATATATGCAACTGCTTATGGATAACCCATTCAAACATTTTTTTAATCACTCTGGATAATTAAAATTCCAATTGATTCCATTTTCCAACCATCCTGTATATGCGACCGCTTTTAGGCCACTCTACAAGCAAGCTACCCTATAATACATTTATGTTCAAACATTTTCTTAACCACTTCCTATAATTATAATTCCGATTCACCCTATATGTGAAACTTTTATAAGCTACCAAATATAACATTTTTGTGATAACATATTTTATATCACACTGTATAACTATAATATTACATCATCATCCGCCATTTGTTTTTAACTAGCCTGTATATGCATTTGCTTATGACGACTCATTGTAATATTCTTTGAACCACCATGCATAATTATAATATATTGTAGCCACCCTGTAAATGCAATTGTTACCATATGGGTATAACATTCTGTTAACATTTTTTTAATCACCCTGCAAAACAATACTTTTACCCGCCCTGTAGGTAAGCTATCATTAATTTCCAAATAAACAGATAATTACATACAATTTTGAGATATTTTTGTTTTTACATCCCATTATCATAAGAAAAATATTTTAGACCTCAAATTTCGGTAATCATGAGGTAGAATAATGATATTCAACAAAAAATGTTGAAAAAATAGAAAAAAACTATTTTGCCAAAATTCAAAAATTCATATCTTTGAAACGAAAAAGAACACCCCTCTGAAAGTTGTCTTCTAAACGTTGTTTGTGGCATATTCTTGATTACTTTTATGTAAAGTAACCCCTCTGAAAATTTCAGAATTTCTTTAGATATGTTAGAGGTATAATATAAAAAATTTTGAGGCCAGAATTTACCCGCGATGGTTACTTTCCACGATTTTGAAAATTGCAAAATTTTTTAATTTTGATAATTTTCAAATTTTTTTTCCAAATTTTTTTTTCCTTATACCTCTAAGTGTCTTCAAAAAATGTACCAGAGTTTTATTTTTAATAATCAGTAGTTTCTGAAATATTAAATAACTAAACTCATAAAATCGAAAAAATTTCACTATTTTTAATTTTGAATATCTGTTTAGGAAACATTTTTTAAAATTTTTTCCTTTGGGAGAACTTCGTCGTATGATGAGACAAAACTCTCCACCAAAATTAATCCAAATCGCTGGGGGTCGCGTCCAACTATGTCTCGATTTGACATGGAATGACCCAAATGAAGACCAAAGTATAGGAAGGGAATTTCGAAAAATTGCCCAGATTACTTGCTGTCCGTATAGAAATTCTTCCCCTCACAGTTTTTCTAAAAAATTTTTTGTTTGTCAAATTTTTGATGGAGTTTTCATATCGAAAATTCTCAATATATGTGTGAATACCGACAAATCTCAATTCTCTGAATTAAAAAGTTGTCAGGTTTAGGTTTTCAGTTAATAAGTTGGAGGCAATGATTGCAGATTGTTTAATTGGCCTGATCTTTTACTCAATAAATCAAATGCGAATATTTATCGGTGATCTAGAAGAGTTAATTAGTGTTAAATAAATTTTAAGAAAATGTAGAGTTTGAAAAGAATTTTATCCATTTGTTTCTAGTATATTTTAATTAACAATACCTTCCTTATCTTTTATTATAAACTTATTCGTCTAAATTGTCCTTCAGTTATTTATAATCCAACCCGGTTCCTCGCGTGACTGAAAAACTGTATGAATTTGGAACAGTTGCCAAATGCCATTTAAAGGTTTAGGTTATAACTTCCCGTTCGTACTCTAAATAAATATAATTATTTATTAACTAATCAATAAATCTGGATCTTTTGTGATGATTACATGCTTCAGGGGGCGATCGCTACTTAATTTATCAAAATATAATCTTAAACCAATATTACATAGACTGTTACATTAAAAATAGTCGTTATGTGGTTTAAACCCATTGAAGTGACCTTCCTCTAGTCTCTTTTTGATGTTAAATTTACTCTGTCTCAGGCTCTCAGTGGGGGCGATTGCCCCCTACGCCCCGCCCCATCTTGGATTCGCCAATGGTGTATTAAGGAGGTGAGTGACTCCGATTCCATTTCCTTGCTTCAGCAGTGATACAAACTTTGCTTTAGTTCACTTATTATGCTGAAAAGGGCGGTAAGAATAGTCTCTTGTCATTTTAAAGTACGCAAGGCCCGAGTTGTTTTGTGATAACTTGCATTAATTTAACTGGTTGTTTGGATTCTAATAGATGATGGCAGTGAAGCCTGGTCCTCGCAGTTGTTTTGACCTCTCGAACAATATATGGAATATTTTATAATAGAACTTGTATTTCCACCAGAACCAAGATGTTCCGACACATGCGCCCAACCCTGTAATTTGAAAATATGTGACTCCAACAGTATGGCGTTTGTTGCTGAGACTACGCGTACTGAGGAAGAAATTTGGACCTGGACATTTTCTTTAGGGCTACATCAAAACCCAGTTCTATGATGTGAAGCCACAACTCTTAGGAAGCAGCACAACAAATGGTGCTCAGAATCCTTATACATCAGTCAGCTAGTGACAGGTTCTGGCTTACTATAATTTTCTTACATTATACTCCTGATTCTATATAATTCCGCAAGTGCCTCATTATTACAAAGTGTGTTCCTTGACAATTTTTCTAACTCCTCAATACTTAATCCTTCCAAAGACTATACCCAACACAGGGCTTTTTTCAAACAATTTCGAGCCTAAATATAGAACTGCGTGATCTACAGTCCTGCCTTGCATGTTGTGAACAGTGGAAGCCCATGACAAAATTACAGGCAACATCCTTCTTGCAGCCGTCCAATAATTGAACTTTGCTGGAAACTGTACGGCTTTAGGGTGAATGAGGAGTCTACCGTCTCTTCCAAAGTCTATACGAACTGATGGTAGAAATATTTCCAGTTCCGCAAGTCAGCATCCAGTGTTGTTTGTGTCAGTCGGTATTATATTAGCTAAATTTAAATTATCTGTATTTCTTGTTGCATCGCTTAGCTGCATGTGCTTTTATTTAATAAATTCGACCACTCTTGTTTCGAAACAAATTCAAACAACAGTGTTATGTAATTAATGGTGTCGACCCAGAGGTCTAATAGAGATGAGCTCAGGTGTTGAGGGGAAAACGCTAATTATATCACATGATATCATTTTTAATCCACCCTAGCGCCACTCAGTCCACGACACGATACAAAATCTTTACTTGGTTGGAAGATCTACGCTTCTATCAAAGCTCTTTCATTTGATACCCATAATAAAGGGGTGTGAAAAAAAAAATTAATCCGCCATTTTGTTGGCGGCCATATTAGATTTTCTTTTTTTTCATAGCGAAGTTTATTATTCTATTCTAAATTTTTCATTTGATACCCATATTGAAGTGGCGTGAAAAAATATATAATTAATTCGCCATTTTATTGGCTTACAAATTGGATTTTCTTCTTTATCATAGTGAACTTCATTCTTCTATTCTAGCCCTTTCATTTAATCCCATATTAAGTTAGTTGTGTAAAAATACATATTTCTGCATTTTGTAATGGCGGCCATCTTGGATTTACAATGATACAAAATGTACTAAGTTGTATTGTCATCAGAACTAAATGTGGGCGCTAGATATCACATCAATCTGTTAAGACCGACTGGGTGAAACTTTAATTAGTAGATTTGACCCAAAAAACAAATAAATGAATAAACAGTGCTAGCCAAATAAAATCATTTAAAAATCTAACCAAAATAACTTTTTACAGAAAATGGAAAACGAGTTTTTCTTATCCACGCGGTTCTCTCGCAAATCTTGCCTGACTGTACTCAACAGTGAGGCAAGATTTTCTTACAGGAAAAAGCAAGAAAACGGTGGACTAAAATCTGTCACCAGCTGAGGATCTGTCTTCAAAGCCATGGTTAACGTTTGAACAACATTTTTGCAAAATATTTTCTAAACTTCCAAGTAAACAATAAAGCAACTTTGTTATGGTAAATAGTTTTTTCGTTTACTTGTTAAATGTATGGCTCTTAGTGAAAGCTATGTATTTGAATGTTCTTTGAATGTGAGAATTGAAATACTTGACATACGATTATACGATTAAAAATATTTTTTTCATAATACAACTCCCATTTCTTTAAAATCAATGTCAAACAGTGTCGTATATCACACGGTATTTCATTAAACAGTACCTAAATGAGATGAATACTTAACAACTTGCTGTGACGTTCATTACTATTCTGCAGCTCCAGCTGAACGTTTAACCGCATTCGGATCCCCTAACGCTACTGCAACTGCATCGTGTACCGTGTTAACCCGATTCAATAAAATGGTGAAAATGAGCTACGTTCCCAACCTACGCTATATCAATAAAAGCAGAAGCTGCAGTGGAATTGGAAAATTTGAATTTTCTTGCTCTCGGCACGGCTGTTAGCCAATTAATAATGAACGTTGTATTCATATTTGATGCGAGTTGAGATTTATTAATGAAATATTTTCATCAAATGAAAATCCACATGGAACCAATTCAATTAAAATGACTCGTTGTCTGTTATCGTTTTCACAATTACAATGTGTATTGCGAGCAACATGAAGTTGAATTTCATTTGACGAAAAGCGCAAAGATGAATTGTTAATAAATTCTACACAGTTTTGCAGTAGACAACAATATCGTCACAAACAAGGCAACTTTTATTAAGGTTTTAATATTTTAAAGTTTTTTAGAAATCATTCAATATACAGTGTGAGTTTTTTTTTGATGATCAGTATGGGGATCTCGGAAACTAGTGGAGAGTTAAATTGGGAAAGATTTGCAGTTTTACTGGCCCAATTTAATGACACTTTCGGATTTGTTTAAAAAGTCATGGCTTACTAGATATTAAAAAAAACGAAATTCTGTCGATGTAGTCAAATCCCTCTAGCTCCTTTGTTTTTGATCTTATAAAAAAGTGTAAATATCAAAATTGAAGGGAATTGTATCCCGAATATGGTTGTCATGTCCTCGTTTGTGTGACAGCTCTCATTTTCGAGATATGACACAAACTTATCATTTTTTTTTGAATACAAACCATAGTTTTCTATGACCTCAAAATATCGGACATTTTTAGAGCTTTTCAACGATGTAATACTCAATATAGTTATTCACAAAAATAACGGAGTTATGGATGCTTTTCTCTTTTATTTTCACTTTTAACGTAGTTAGTCATGAAATAGATTGATTTATTAATAATTATCCCGAAAAACATTAAACGATTTTTTGTTAGGTATATCAGATATAACAAAAAAACTAAATAAGTAGGTACTTACTAAAAACTTAAGAAATTAATGTACATAATAATGGGTACAATTAATGTTCGAAAAGTCACCATTGTTAATTAGACAAAAATTGCATCTTTTTAAGATTGACATTACCGCTTTCCTCACAGACCGCCTATCAATTTCTTCAGTTGTTTGTAATACCGTCTCCCTTAGGTCACTAACTGCCTCACACTTTTTTTTGTATACTCTATTTTTTAGCGCACCTCATAAATAAAAGTCTATAACTGCCATATCGAGAGACCGGGGTGGCCATTCGCGTGGGCCATTTCTTCCTATCCAAGAGTTTGGAAAGATATTACCTAAGTGTTGTCTCACTAATAACGAGTTATGAGCAGGTGCTCCAGCATGTTGGAACCACTCAACTTTTAAACGAGTTCTCAAGTTCGAATTATGCAACATGTCTTGAAAAGTGTATTGCAAGTCATGCAAGTAGCGCTCCCTAGTAACTGATTCCTCATTGATAAAAGGCCCCAGAATAGTAGACCCTATGATACCACACCAAACATTAAAACCAAATTTTATCGGGGTCGTCTTTGTTCTAAATGGAAAGGGTTTTCTTTAGCCCAGATATGCTCATTGTGTCTACTGAACATACCGCAGTTAGTAAATCTAGTTTCATCTGACGATAACACCTTTAATGGAAACTGTGGATTGTCAAGGCACATGTCTCTAAACTATGTACAAAACAAAATACGTCGATGGCCGTCACCAGCATGCAAAGTTTGTAGGGCTGGAATTTGTGCGCTTTCAGTACCTTAACTACAGTTCGTTGAGATGTGCCAGCTTCTGCCACAATCTCACGAGTTGATGTAGATGGATTTTGATTTACCATTGCCAAAATATTTATTTGTGCTGCTTCGTTAATTTGATTACGATCCTTTTGTGGTTTAGTAAAAGATCCATATCTGCGTAAACTATCGCAAAGCCTCTTAAATGTACATAGAGCAGGTTGACGACAATTAAAATATCTATGAAAGTATTCCTCAGCTGCACGAACTGAATTTTTAAGGCATATGATAAAACATTCCACCATATTCAGTTCTTCTTCGTTAGAATATTCCATTTCATCACGAAAATTGTCAATATCGACTATCAGTTCAGCACTACTAATGGAATTACTTTCAAATGAGAAAACGTCAAAGTGAAAACAATGGCTACCTACGCTAAAAGTGAAAATAAGAGAGAAAAGCATCCAATGAATAACTATATCGAGTATTATATCGTTGAAAAGCTCTAAAAATGTCCGATTTTTTGAGTTCATAGCCAACTATGATTTCCGTTCAAAAAAAGATAAGTTTGTGTCATATCTCGAAAACAAGTGCTGTCACGCACACGAGGACATGAAAATTTTAACCCATCAAAATGTAATTCATAGAGAAATGGGGAAGGGGCTAGAAGGGTCTGGGCCTTACTAGGCCTTTTGTAGCATTTGTTTGCATTTTCTAAGAACATTTACTATATTAATGTATATATTTTTTACACCATCAGAAAGTACAGATTTCAACGAAGAAATAGCCCACAAAATAAGGTGAAAAAATAAATATTTCAAATAAAATAAAATAGAGTGTGTTTGGAACATAAAAAGTAAGTTCTCATCAAATTTCGTGAAAACTTTTTTTTTGTAAAAGACCAAAATAAAAACCAAAAAACTTGGTTTTTGATTTTTTCACATAAATTTTGAGGTTATGTGAATAAAGCATTAATACAAAAGTTGTAGATATTCCTATTGTCTACAACTTCGCTATTTACCATTTTTCCATAAGACTTCTAGTTTTGCCGAAAATCGTTTATTACCCTTAAAACAACACTTCTTCCACTTTCCTACCTCAGACTGCCGGTAAATTATTTTTCCTTTAATTGTTGTAGTATTCTCTTCCTTTTCCAATGGGTTTCATTTAACTATTTACTTTTATTAATTACAAGTTCTACTACCACTACAACTTATTTACTATTTACTGGTTTAAAAAATTCAGAAGCACACAAAATAAAAAAAATCAAACTGCGCGAAGGTGACCTATCAGGTTACACGTATTTCGGGTAACTGATTCCGAACCTACGATCGGTTTTTTCGCATCAGATCGTTTTCAAGGTCATTTGAAGTTCAAATTCTGAAAAAAGCTCAAAAAATCTGGAAAAATTCATACGTGGGATTTTCAGAACGCTGAATACAAATCCGGTTTCAGTTGAACTTTATCGGCGCAAGATCAAGGTCATTTGAAGGTCAAATTCTGAAAAAAACCTCAAAAAACTGGAAAAATTGTCGAAGCAACAGGTAAAAAAATCGATTAGATACATTTTCACATCTAGACACACATACATCCAAATTTTCGCACATCAACACATCCATACATCCCCACATATACAGACATTTGCTGATGAACTCATCTGAAAATCTACAAACCCAGAGGTCTGCATATCCGCAAATACATCTCTAGTAAATGCATTTTTTGCCATTTTAAGGTGAAAAAAGAAGACAAACTTCTTTTTTCAAGGTACATACCTCTCTCTTTTTTGTGGGGCATTGTTAATTGTTTGATCTTATAATGAATTGGTACATTGTTTGATGTAGGTCTACCGAACTCGATATATAGATTGTTATTTTCATATTTCAATGGCCTTAAAAAAACCAGACTCTTAAAACCCATATATTATTTTTTTCAATTTTTATAACACTTTATTGATTTGACCTTTAAATGACCTCGACCTTGAGCTGATAAAAGTCAAACGACACCGGATTCGTACTCAGCATTATGAAAAACCCATGTTTGAATTTTGTCAGATTGTTTTGAATTGTTTATCAGACTTTAACCCTCATATGACTTGATCTTGAGCTGATAAAGGTCAATCGACACTGGATTCGTATTCAGATTTCTGAAAAACCCATGTATGGATTTTTTCCGATTTTTTTACCATTTTTTCATAATTTGACCTTCAAATAACCTTGAAAACTATCTGATGTGAAAAAACCGATTGCAGAATAAGAATCAGCGACCCGAGAAACATATATCCTGACAGGTTCCCTTTGTGGACTTTGACTTTTCTTTTATTTTGGTGCCTGTGATCTAACCTGGTCTGTACGGTTTTCTGCATTCGATTCAAACATAGTAACCAATATTTCGCCAGAAGAATAGCTAAATATCTAAGACAACATTAATAAGGATACACAGGTAGGAGCAAATCAAACGATAACACATCAGATAATAGGAATGATTTGCAGTTGCCCAAATCTCTCCACTGTTCCCTCCTAAAAATCTATTACGTTTTATATATACCCGCCAAAAAATACAGTCAGAATACGTTATTGTTGTACTTTGGACTACTTATCAAAAAAGTGGAATGTTGGCATATGCTACTACTGTGTGATATAGACACATAATCTAGACGAGTTTGGTATATTTAATCAGTATAATTTCGAACTGTGACATAACTGAATGTAATTACCACCATTTTGTCGAACATCTGTTCATATTATACAAAATACTGATATTATTACTTTAAATACCTTTTATAAATAAAGGCTTCGATTATGATGCCTTTGATATAAAAGTGTCATCCCTATTGAGTTACAAAAATAAATTTCCGAATTTATATAATTTATTAATACATTCCATATATTGCGGAGACAATAATTTTTGTGATCTTTGCTCATTCAAGTATTTTCTCCACTATGATTTGTTTAAAATTTGTTTTATATTTTTATTGTATTAGCATTTCTTGTTATGAATTTATTGTCCTTTGCTATGTTATATGTACCTACACAAGCTAATATTCAACGTTTTTTCTGTGTAGCATGCTACCATGATTTTTATATTAGGTATAATGATCGGCATTTAGTTTTCATTTTTGTACTTTTATGCTATTACATTTGTATATAAATAATGAATTTAAAACTCGACCATTCGACTTTAGTTTAATTCACTAAGGACATAATATTTATTAAATGATACCCTACCCTAATCGAAAATTTTCTATTTTCAAAGTTTTCCGACTTCTCTGCCTCAAAGATAGTGTTCCCTTGAAATCTTGAGGACTCCATGGAGCTTTAATCCTACAACCCAAAACGAAGACATGACCAAAGTCTAATGAGTGAATGAATTTTATATTGTACTAAATTAGGGCCTTTAGAAGACAGCTTCTTCAGATATTAAACAAATTCAACTGTTTAGTTGCCTACATATTTTATATAATAGAAAAATAAATTGAATAATTACATAAAAATATAATAACAGTAAAAGTACAAAAACGAATAAAAAGTGAACCGCTCATGAGACCCGAACTTGGGTCAAAACCATAAACATATTCTGATATGCCACTGTTTCTCTTCCCTGGGCTATCATCAGGCAGTTAGACACTTGGCATGGCATTTGTATTAGGGAAAGAATAAAAAACGATTTGATATCAGGGGAAGGTGCTTCTCCCACCAATAGATTTTACTTGATTCCGAATACCAAAATTCATGATTTCAAACTGATTTTACATACAATAAAACCAAACCAAAAGGAAATTAATTTATGAAAATTAATATATTTCCTTCAGATGGTTAAAATATTATTTTAGTACAAAATGAGAGCATTGTAAACTTCACGTAAAATCAAAAGCCCTGGAAAAAAATCAGATTTCGGAGAAAACCTTCTGAACGATTGAGAATTGAGTATTTTTTACAGTTTTTTTTAAATAACTCAATACCTAATTATCCATTCGGCTATATGAACCTATCATTTAGTCGCTATTGAATTTACGTATAAAACAAACTTAATTTCGACACTAGAACTTATCATACAGTTGCTGATAAGTTACAAAACTCCGTATAATTAACTAAGGAAGAAAAATTTTGTAACAACAGTTTTTATGTTACGCTATATATATTCTCCAAGAAAAGTCATTCAAACAGCTGTCGAATTTTTTTTGCAGTTTAAAATACTAACTTCCCTAGTGCAGTCCTCCAAAATAAAAGCTAGAACCTAGGCTTTTGGCATGTGTTACGTATTAAGGCACAGTATAGGAAACTGAATCTATAAGTGGACACACTGCTATTTTGTTATAAATTTCTAATTCGAGTGTTCGTACCATACAATGCCGTCCAGTATCAAAATTTCTTTTCTCGAAATTCCAGGTTCATGTAGCCTTTAATGAAGACTGGTAAACGTGCTGTGTCTTAGACACTTGTGTATAAAGACGACAAGATTTCAAGGACAATGTATAACTGCCATTTCTACATTCGTGAAATTAACTATTGTTGTTGTATCGATTTAATTGAATGTCTTATTAATACACATTGAAACACCTCAAATAACTACAAATTGGTCAAACTAGCTGTAAAATATTGTAGTTAAACTTACTGAGCAATATCAACAAAGCAATTTTTGTAAAATAAAGTTTTTAATTAGGCCAAGTAATTATTTACAATTTAAGTTTTAATTACAAATCAATAAGTTTTATGAAAAAATACAAGAAGTAAAAAAGTCTCTAAATAAATCGGGCAATTCAATATTTATATTTTTCCAAGTTTTTCTCTCCTTTATTTTTAACAAGGAGTCGCATTTTAAAGTTTGTCGCATTTCTTTTATAACACCCTGTAAAATCTTACAAGATAGAAGTCGTCAACAATTTTCATGCAGGTAAATCTAAATACCCAATACAAATATAGTATAAAGTTAACCTTATTTAACCCTATTTGTTACATAATATTTTAGGATATGGAACAATTTACAAATGTGTTAATATACCGTATCTTAGTGTATAGGTTAGAAAAAATATAGTTCTGTCTACAAACATATAATACCATAGCTAATAAAATATAAAAGCTAAACCAAATGCACTCAATTAACTACTACCGCAAAACCTTATGAGAACTTCAAAATAAACTCACACCAATTATAATTACGCTAGTCTATGAGCTACACATGCACTACAACAAGCATTTCATGCTAGAAATGCTGAAGAGATATACATACGATCTATCCAAATTAATTTCAGTCTCCTTGAATCTGAAAAACCATAACAGAGTATAACGTAAGCAGAGTTTGAAAATAACAACTACATTAATTAAAAAAGAACTTTAGCAGAGTTATATAAAATTGTGAGAGAAAATTTAAAAAAATGTAAAAGAAGCATCATTAAGCTGTTAAATTTTGTTGCACGGGTAGATGGTTACACTTTGTTGTCTTATCGACAAAGTTCCGTCCATAATAAAAAGCTTAGAAGTGTTAAAAGTTGGTATCATTAATATGAAATAAGTGATTCATTAATTTGCTTAAATTATATAAAAATTCAAGGACTTAATATATTGTTCATTATTTTAATATATTAAAACCAAGGTATTAGTAATTAAATTGTTAGTTTTACGTTAAAATTAATATTGTTAATAATTTTGTGTTTAATTTTTATAAAATGTAATGACAGGTTACGAATCGGCGTAACGTCAAAAAGATGAAAATGTATGAAAACGTATTTTATTAGCACTCTATTGTGACGATTAAAGATATTGTGTTCATTATTCTGATCTTCTGTATATCGCACAAGAAATAAAATGAAAAATATACAAAAAATATCCTCCCCGGCGGGGAATCGAACCCCGGTCTCCCGCGTGACAGGCGGGGATACTGACCACTATACTACCGAGGACTTGTTATATTTTGTTTCTAGTCAGCATATCACAAATATCGTATATATAAATAAAATTCTAAGATATGTGCCTGCAAGATAACTCATATATTGTTCTGGCTTTTTAAATTCAAAATGTAAAGTAGGAAAATCAAAGCAAGATACATTGAGAACCAGATTCAGAATGTTAGGTGACTACTCAAATAATAATATATAGTCACTTTACTTTTAATCGCCGGCGTCTCCCGCAAGGGGTGAGAGCGGTCCCCCCCCCCCCTCACTTCTATTGCTGAGAATCCTTTGGACTTCGTATTGGTTGGCTGTTTGTAAAATTAGTCCATTGAAATTTTGCCTGAATCTGCAAAATGAGGTGGTAGATAATTAACGCAGAACATTTGTTTTCGAGGGTGCAGAGAGCTTGTAATAAGGGGTAAAATGCCCCAAAAACATCACCAAACCAGTGTTATTTTGCATTGTTCCAGAAAACTACAACGAATATGAAAAAATAACTCGCCAATCGTGTTTCTTGTAAAATTTCACATCGAAAACGTGTAGTAAATTATACAAAATCAACGACTTGTTGTCTAATTATTTAAATTTTCAGTTTAGTTCATAGCTTTCGTAATATACGTCACGGGCGCATAGACACTGCAATAGATCCTAAAGATCTATCAATCCTAATTGCTTCTATTCAGAATATTAAGGGATCGTTTATATTTTAATAACCTATTTAAGGTGTGGTGGATTATGAAGTTATTATTATTTGAATATTTTACCAACGATATAATTTTTACATAATTAATTTAGACATTCATTTGTTATTGAAGATAGTCGTCGAAATTGTAGATGTATGGGACAAAAGAAAGTATTTTATTTCAATGAACTATCAAATATTTGAAGATTACTCACATGGAGAACTATTGGTATAAAAAAAATTATCAATATTGGTGTTTGAGTTTGAAATATGTTTGGGATAGAGATTCATCATAAATAATAATAGAGTTTTCTTTTGGTTTTTTACCTGAATCCATCTGGACTATTAACTTACAAAATACACTTTTGGTAATTGTTAACTAGGTAACCTTTAAAATCTGTATAAATAATACCAATTTTGTCAAGAGATACATCCACAATAATTGCTCTGAAAAATGAAAAAAATTTGTCCCACGAAATAAGAATATTAAAAAACATATATACATATTGACTATCAACTGATACTACTGATATGATTCAGGATTCAGTTAATTTCGTTCCATTCCTTTAATCTCATTCTATTTAAAACATTTCATCTCAAACACCACTATTGATAATTTTTTCTAAAACAATAATTCTCCATGGGAGTAATGTTCAAATATTTGATAGTTCATTGAAATAAAATACTTTCTTTTGTCCCTTACAGTTATGATTTCGTCGACTTCAATAACAAATTAATGTAAACAAATTATCGTTGGTAAAATATTCAAATAATAACAACTTTATAATCCACCACACCTCAAATATATTACTAAAATATACACGATCCCTTAGGATTCTGAACAGATTCAATTATTATTGACAAATCTTTATGATCTATGGGCACGGGACGTGTATTACGAAATTAATGAACCAAACTGAAAATTTAAATAATTAGACAACAATATGTTGATATTGTATAACTTACTACATCTTTTGGATGTGAAATTTTACAAGAAACACGATGGTCGAGTTATTTTTTTGATATTCCTTGTAGTTTCCGGGAATAATGCAAAAACCCTGTTTTGGGGGTGTTTTTGAGGCATTTGCCCCCTTATTATATGCTTGCGGTAAAAAGTAATTGCAGATTCGTAATCTGCGCCCTCGAAAACATAAATGTTCTGTGTTAATTATCTGCCACCTCATTTTGCAGATTCAGGCAAAATTTCAATGGACTAAATAAATACATAAAACACTTTCAGTCCTAAAAAGTGTTAATAACCCATGCTTGCTTAATCAATAATAAATAATTTGATCAAGTAGGTGCTGGACTCGCATACATACATTGTAGGTAAATCAAACGTAATTGTTTTTTTATTGTTTTAATTTCAGACAAGCAGCGAATGCGACGATTTTCTTATATTTTCCATAATGTCTTTTAAAGCATGCGTTTTAAATTTACAATAAATACCACCAGCCTTTTTATTTTATCTACTCCTTGACTTTTTGAAAATATTTATTTAATTCCAATTAGTCCCCCAAAATTAAGATTAGGATTTTGGGTTTATTCTGCCAATAAACCATTAGTAATATAGTCTCTTGTCTGAATTTTAGGCTCAAAAGTTTGGAAAATAGAAGAGATAATGGGTCAGATTTTAAATAATAAATTATTAAATCTTGCAAACAAATTATTTTAGAAATATAAATAAAATATATTATTTGTGCTTTTATGGCTATTCCTGTCATTTGATACATAACGTTAGAGGTACACTAAAAAACATAGTTTTATTTTTCATTTAAGTTTACAAGCTAATGTTAGAAATTGTGTAAATTTATTATTATATAGAGTAATTTGTAAAAAACTTATAAAACTCGTATTTTTCAGTAATCTAGACTAGTTATTAAAAAGGAATAAGAGATTGGAACTTGAAAATGTTTTTCATAAGAATTTCAAACTTATAGGTTTTATTGTTTTCTGGTAAAGTTAATTTTTGAAGGCTTTTTATTTTATGGTAGGTTTATAATGCTTTCACTTTGCGGTTAACTATTTTCTATAACAAGTGAACTGAAAGATAGTTGTGGCATCCCTAGTTTGAAATTTTCTGCTTTTTTGGGAATAACATAACATATTTCTATAAGTCTACTCTTTTCAGCCTTTGAATCAGATCCCATTTTTAATGGTAATAAAATATAACACAACTCAACAAGAACAAATAGAAAGTGGTCAGGATAAGTAGGTGTTGGCTTTAATGACAGGATGGAGGGGGGTGGATAAGTCGATAGATTAATTTAAGTTTTATTTACCACATAACGACGCGGCAATTGCTTATTGAAACTTATCGCCGTAACTTGTTACTGGACAAGTATAGAGTGACTCCAAAATTAGTGACGAGTATTCAGAAACAGGTATGTACCTTCAGAAAAAAATTTTGGAAACCACCTATCCTCATTTTATATATACTTAAGGTTAATTAATTTAGTTATAAGACTTTAAATTTGTTCCCACATCTATTGCAATGATTGGTTAGAAAAAGATGTTTATCAAAACTGGAATGAAATCTCTAGACTCTAGACAATTTTTTCCAAAAATATATTGTTATTGCTATTTAACAACAGCAAAGAAGAATAGTTAAAATTTCTTTTGTATGTGTAATATAAACTTTCATTATCAATATCAAAATTATTTCTCTCCAATATAAGAAGAGGAGTGATGTATTGCCTCTCACATGATTATTTAAGTTTATGGCGACATCTGTAAGCAGCTGCTTCAATTCAAGGAGTTTGCATATAGTTTTCTAGTTCAAAGAATATTGATTCCCCTATATTTCGATTTTTTGCAATTCTCACACGCTGAAAATCCGGCACGCGTATTGAAAAAAGTGTACCCCATAAAATTCTGAAATTTGTCGAATCGATAGTTAATATGGAATAAATCAGGTAACAATGAAATCTGTGAAGTATGGATATAATACAAGCTATTCTATGACGGCGACATCTGTCGTGTAGTGGCTGTAGCCCTAGCGAATTGACATCCTGGTCCTGCCGCACTATTGATTTTCTGCTACATCGATTGTAGACTATTTGTTTCGTTGTCTCTCCGTCTGTTACGACAGTTGTCATTTTGTTCGTTAGATGGCAGACATTTCAGAGAAAAATATCGGGGCTGACATGATTTGGTACTAACAATTTGTTTTGATATTTTGCAGGATATCCCTATATGTAATATAATCATTATTGAAGGTATTGTATATTATTATCTTTTATTATTTTATAAATTGTCTATTACAATGTTTCGGATAGTATAATTGCATTCAATATTTTTCAGACCAAATTATACAGATAGTGTGCACAAGATACAGGGTCTGTCACAATTTTTATTAAAAATATTTTTTTACATGTACATTTTTACGTGTGAAATATATTCGGGTTTGATGTTAATGTTTTTCTATTTGTAATATTTATCAAATTATCAATTTTATTTCATTTGTTTTTTATCATGTAGAATGAAATGATCTCTTCAAAAATATGTAAGCTATTTCCTTTTATTATAATAAAAAAAAACGATTAAATAAACTAGTGTATCTCTATCAAATACCATATGCTTTACGGGGTAATTTATGTGGCTACATTTCAAACTTATTGACTCATCATTAGTTACCTACAAGTGAATTTTAATTGGAGAAAAAAAAAACAAAAAATATGCGAGTAAACAAAAAAGCAGATACTGAATAATATATTTTTCATATAACTATAACAACGAATTTTAGGAATTAGTGAATACTTAACATTGGCATTCGATGTCTTCAATACTGTAGTTTTTTAAAGATATACAGGGTGCTTCTAACATACGGTTCCAAACTACTGCTGTGTATATAACTAAAACGCACCGTTAGGAGGTTATATGCCCTTAAAAGGGCTCAAACAAATCTGTTTTTTTTCTGTTATTGACAAAACTGTTGAAAATAAATAGAAAACAGTGTATGGATCTTACATAACTTACTCTAAATAACATGTGCTACTCCGTTTTTAGACATGCAAATCATAAGCGCCCTACTTAGGTTGGTGAAGGGGATTTTCGGCCCGTATTTTTTTAATGGATTTTTTTACATTCTTCTCTAAATATTTACAAAATCTTAATGATTTTATGTCAAAAATATTGTCTTTGTCCAATTGTTAAGATTTTATAAATCTGTAGAGAAAATTGTAAAAAAATTAAGGGCAGATAATTCCCTTCACCAACCTAAATAGGACGGTTATGATTTGCATGTTGAAAAATCAGTAGCACACGTTATTTAACGTAAAAAGTTATGGAAAACTCATACATTTTCGTATATTTATTTTCGCCCTTTTTGCCAATAACAGAAGAAAAAACAGTTTTGTTTAACCTTTTAAGGGTCCATATATAATTCCCAAGGGTTCGTTTTAGGGCATATGTTAAAACAGACTTTTTGGCTTATTTTATTGAGTTCTATACAAAGTAGAAGTTTGAAACCCTATTCTAGAAACCCCTGTATGATCCCATTGATACTACTTGAAGAGAATTTTCTCTAGGCGCTTTCTTAATCTACAATAACTTGAAGATGTAGTTAATTAATGTATATTTTGTCGTGCACTGAATCTACCCCAATTGTGTGTATTATGCTCAATATTGTAGAGTTGAAAAAATTGCAAACTGATCCTTTATAAATTCTATTGTGTTAATGTGTTACAAAAATTGCTTATAGTAGGAGAGATAGAGCTGGATTTTGCTCATCATCCTGAAAATGGACAGAATGTATCGAATTTAAGTTCAATTCCTGAATTACATCACGTTTCTAGACAGATTTTGATATATTTAAGCAAATTCCCGAGAGGTGTCTGCTAGAGCGTTACCATCAAGGTGGCGGACAGGAGTAAACTTGTCAAAAATAGGGGTGAACTCGTCATTAAGTAAAAAGAAGTCCATTTGCACCATTTTTTTGCTTACACAAATGAAATCATAATCCAAAAGGGCGTACAGCTAAATGACAAAAATAAACTTTTCGTCATACACAATTTTTTTAAATGCGAAGCCACATTTTTTATTTAGGATTCGGAAAGACCGGAAAAATTTCATGTCCGAATATGACTTTGGCCATGACCTTGAACTTCATCTTCCGGGTAATTCCAAGATCAAAGTTTTTTCGAAAAATCAACAATTGTAGCTTAATTAGGTCTACGAGGGTTTTCGACATCGCTGATTTTTCAAAATTCACAATCCAAGAATGCGGACCATTTTTTTTTTTTAAAAAGTCACTCAATTGATGCACAACCAATTAACGATAATCGATGTTTTTAATCGTGATCCGGAAGATGACTGATTCCAAGAGGGTATTCCAAATTAAAAACAAATTTGACGTTGAACTTTTTGAAAATTGAAAATTTTCAAAAACTGATTTCATATTCGTAATCACCGACGTCGAAAACTCCTGTATACCAAATTGGGAGTAGGTTGGTTGATTTTTTTGAAATTGCCAATTTTCAAAATCTGAAATCAAATTTTCGCAATCCAAGAGGGCGGACCAGTTTCTCAAACAAAAACTAATTTCAGATTCGAAATCACCGACGTCAAAAACTCTATAATAGGTTGATTTTTCAAACAAACTTTGATCTTGGAATGACCTTGAAGGTCAAGTTCAAGGTCATGGTCAAAGTCATATTCGTACCTGAAATTTTCTACTCTTTTCAAATCAGTAATGAAAAACGTGGCTTCGCATTCAAAAAAATTGTGTATGACGTCATACAGACCACATTAATGACGTCATGAAAAATATATCTATGTCATTTAGCTGTACGTTCTTTTGAATTATGATTTATTTCGTGTAAGCAATAAAATGGTGTAAGTTAATCACGAAGTTTACCTCTATTTTTGACAAGTTTATCCCTGTCCGCCAGCTTGATGGGAACGCTCTAGACAGACGCATTAAATGCATCACAATCTTGTATGCAGCCAATTTTGGAAGGTTTATTGATGATGAGCATAACCAAAAAAATTACCACTTTCACCCCCTGTAAGTATCCTCGTTTATCACTCCTACTGGCGCCTGCCTAGAAACGTGATGTAGTTCAGGAATTGAACTTAAATTCGATACATTCTGTCCATTTTTCCGATGACGAGCTAAAACCGGCTCTTTCTCTTAGACTATTAAAGAATAGACGACTTTTTCATATTTGTAATTTATATAGTAGTGTTTTTAAATTACTTGTATCGATGTACAAGCAAAAAAACTCTTTTCTTCAAAGATCAACATTACATAAGCGGAAAATAATGTCATCATAATTTACAGTTGAAAAGTAGGAGAGATGTGCTAAATATTGCATACCCGTTTTTCGGAAATTGAGGTCTGAAGACCTTACAATCTATGTAATTTATGGTTTTTAAAATATCCAAAAAATCAATAATCTCATCAGCTATTAGTCCTACTTTACCGGGTTAAACTGAAGTTTCTCGATAAGCTAAAATGAATACAATACTTTCCAAATAGTATTCTAATTTGAACTGTGCCTTCACTTATAGGGTTATCTATCAATGAATTTATTATCAAGTTATTCTAATCAATAATTTTTTCCCTCCATATACGAGGTTTGTCAAAATATTTGAATTTGATACAACGATCAAGTACCTACGCGAAAATATTGAAAATTCAATCAATTCTTGATTGCGAAAATATATGTTCTAATATTCATTTGCTATATGATAAACTGTCAATTCCACGCAAATAGTAAATTCTATTAACCAAATATTTATTTCTAAAAAATTGACTAATGCACCATTAAAAGAAAATAATAGATTTACACTAAAATTCACTTATAAGAATTGTTTTCCGGGAAACGGCAAGACATCTGTCAATGAAAACCAAAAGAAAAATTTCACCATGGCACATTAGTAAAAAACTTCAAAACATTTGGAGATCTAAGAAATAAACTTAACAACAAACATCAACAGCGGATTGTCAGTGATGACATAGTGTTTGAAATGTTGCTATGAGGGCAGCTTTGATGTCAAATTCTATAGACAAAGACGGATTCAAAAATTAAAATTCCGATGTGATATCCAAGGAACGTTAAAATATTACCCATTTATGAAAAGATTATTTTTCGACGTAACAACCAAAATTGCCGTTGGTAGGGAGAAACGAATTAAAATTTTACCATTAAAAGTCGATTCAGTATGCATTCAAAGCAAACGTGTGGTGTGGCATTTATAAATATAAAATAGTTGGTAATGTTTTCGTAATTTTTTGAAATGCGGATGTTATTGGCTCTTTTTAGTCAATGAATTAGATGAATTTTATGATGGTCTTTCTCTTCTTAAGCGTCAACCGATATGGTTCCAATAGGTTGGGTGCCTGGGTGCCCTATGCCAAATTGTTTTACATCAATTTTCGGAAATGTGATGGCTATATACAGATTGGTCGTCACCAGATTTTTTCGTTAGCATAGGTTGCCCATTTAGAAAAAATCATTGCAGAAACAGTATTACTGTGACTTCGAACAGAAGGGCACTGAAAAAAAAATGGGACAGAAACGTTACCTGCATCTTGAGATATTAATGAATTAAGGGACGAACTACTATTGCTATCATAATTGTAATTAAATGATTTGGTCAAGTGCTAGTTGGAATCGCATACTAAGGGTTCCGTATCACCTTCAAGATTCTAATATTCCAGTTTCAGACAAGCAGGGAATGAGTGCAGTTTCTTATATTTGCCCTAATATATTTTAAAGGGAGCGTTTTAAATTTATAAAAAATATACACTTTCATTTTCCACACAGACTTTTTATTTTATCTGCTACTGGATTCGCTTGATTTTTATAAGAATACATATGTATTTAATTTTCTAACTTGGCCCCCAAAAATTAATATTAGAGTTTTATTTTACTCGTAAACTTTCAGGGAAGACTTTTATAATCTACTGTCTGAATGCTGAGGCTCTGTAGATTGGAAGATAAAGGGCAAAATAGGTTTTAAATTATAAATTATTAACTCTGTTATTCAAATTAGTAAAAATACAAATAAAACATATTTTTCAAAATTTAAATAGTATAGTTTCTAAAGTGGGAATTAAGTCGATGTCTAATATTTTTGTTAATATCCTTTAAACAAATGATTTAAAAATATGATATTTTTGTAATTCACATAATGAGCCTTTTATCTCATAGATTACATGATGCGTTTGAAAATTGAATTTTTATTTTCCATTTGTATAATTTGTCTCTAAAATTGCATGATGCGTTATTTTTTTTATTTTCCATTTTAATTTGGCCCCAATATTAATATTAGGGATTTCTTCGTATTTTTCCTGTAAACAAAAAAATGTAGGTCTTATAGTTTGGGGTATAAAGGGGGGAATGGGTAATTTTTTAAATATTTTTTTTAATATATTTTAAAATATCTATTTAAAAAAATTAAAAAAACATATTAGTATTCGTCATAATGAGCACTTTGATTTGCCATATAACTTGATCCGTTAGAAACAATTATAATTTTTTATTTTCCATTTAATTCTATAAATTGCCCTCCAAAATGAATATTATGAGTTTCTCCTTATTTTTCCAGTAAAGTTCAGGCCAATATTTTTGTTCAAAATTTTAAAGCTTAAGGTTTTGGAGAAAAGGGTGGGGAAATGTGTAATTTTTTTGTATTTTTGTTAATATCATTTAATTAACTTAATTTAAAAATATGGAAAAAATATATTTGTTTTCGTCATAATGAACCCTTTCATTTGACATATTACATGATGCGTTAGAAACAATTTTAATTTTATATTTTTTATTTAATTCTGTAATTTGCCCCCCCCCCAAATTAAAAGTAGAGGTTTCTCCTTATTTTTTCAGGTCAGACGCTATACCTCTAATTTTTTACAAAACTTTATGTGTTATAGTTTCGGCGATAAGGGGGAGGGGGGATGGGTAAATTGTGGTATATTTTTGTTAATATCTTTTTACCTATTTTTTTTAAATTTAATGAAAAAAAATATTTGTGTTTCTCAGAATGGGACCTTTCATTTGAGATATTAGATGATGCGATTGAAAAAAAATATTTTTAAATTTTCATTTAATTCTATAATTTTCTCCCCAAAGATAATATTATTGGTTTCTCCTTATTTTACCCGTAAATTTCGCGCAACGATCGGTATTTCTTTTTTTTTCAAAATTTTAGGCTCAGTAGTTTCGAAGATTTTTTTAGTTTTTCTCCCCAGAAGTACCCCTAAAATCAAACTTTCTTCATTTGCAATATGTACCCCTGATCGGGAACCAAACTAGAGATTCATACCAAATTTCAACCTCTTCCGTCCAGTAGTTTAGGAGAAAATTGCTGTTATGTGACAGTGGCAGAAATCCGGAGTGATATTATAAGGGTATCCGTATTTTGTATATATGAAACCCTAAAAAGATAATTTCTCTACATGTATTTTGAAAAAAAAGTAAATATCAGAAAGTTTTGTGTAAAACAAATTAAATTAAATTAATTTTCAATATTGTCACAAATAAAGGTATTTTACTCTTGTATCATATTGATATTAACAAACTAAGATGACTAAAAAAAGTGAATATGTAATCATTTAATTTTATTTTTTGACCATGCCGATCATTTTATTAAAAATAACTTCTTCTCATTTATAATCAAAAAATTGCCAACACTCTGTATACTGCTTTATAGATTTGTGGAGATTTGTTATTCCATATTCATAAAACCGGTTATATAAGAACAGAATAAATAATATTGAAATCTATTCATACTTCTAACAAATACAAGATTCATTGTTCTTTATGCCGTATATTTTTAAGTAATTTACACTGTTCTCAAGACGGCACGATAAGAGTAGAAACAACAAATTTGTTTTATTTGTTTTTTATAATTACTCTCACAAACTTTATATTTTTCGTTTTATTGCTACTTTTACCCAGTCAACATTAAATTTGTAGCCATCTTTCTACCCTGAAGTGAACATAAACGGTTCATTATTCTCCCTTTAATGTTGAAAACGGTCCACGAAATGAGGCTATTCGCCCTAAAATAATTAAATTTTTTTCGTTAGAACAAAAAGCTCACTCCCTGGAATTTATTAGTTTTGATGTATAAAATTTAAAACTCTTGTTAATTGCCTCAAAGCGTTTTTTGTTCGCTAAGTCTGATGATATTGTTCGTTGTTAGATGTTACGATAAAATAATTTCAGAATATATTTTTTTGTATAGTTTGCTTTAGAAGATATGTATCCGAATTAAGACAAAATTTATTATGTTTTCAAAAAGTCCTTTACGTAATATGATTTAAAACAGTAGACATGAAATGTTTTGTGAGCAGATTTAATTTTTTTTATGTGTGCTCAGTGATTATTCAACAACGGCTGAAAAATCTTGATGACTTAAACTACACTGTACTGAGGAATCATAAAGAAAGTTACACATAGTTTTCTATAACAGTTTTTCAGAAGATCATACAGGAATAAATTTTGATGAGTTTCAATGATTCTTTACCGTTTTCTCTAAAACGGCTGAATCTATTTGAATATTTTAAACTGTATTCTACAAAAATATACGTTAAACATCAAGGTAATTGTCAAATTTTCACAATAAATATCCAGCTTAAATGTCAAGATATGTCATAAAAGATATCGTACAGGGTGTTTGTAACGGTTTTTAATTTTGATTCATTCAGTTAGTTTCTTTATGAAATGAAGTTATGTTAGGGCGTACAGTCGAGCCAAATTGCAGAAAATATTTCATTAGTGTATCGAAACAAAAAATTCTTCTGCCGACGATCTTTTCTATATGGTAGACGGTTGTAGGTGTGTGCGTGCGTGCATGTGATATTATTGGATGGTTCATACGCAGTTGCATATATGGAATGCGTGGAATATAAGGTGGAATTAAATTATAGTTATACAGGGTGGTTCAAAAAATATTGTGTTGGGTGGCACATAGCAAGTAGTTACCAGTACATAGTGGTTGAAATAAGAGTGGAGTAAAACTATGGTTATACAGAATGAATAAAAAATGTTAAATGAGCATATGCAGTAGAAAAATCTGTGTTATAGAGCGGAGTATAATTACAGTTATAAAGAAAGGTTCAAAGAATGTTAGATGCAGTTGAATATATAGGATGGTTGAAATATAAGGTGGAATGAAATTATAATTATATATGGTAGTTAACACAGGTAGTGGCTTATACAAGGTGGTTAAAGTACGAGTAAAGTAAAGTTATTGAGAGAGAGAGAGAGAAATATAGAGGGAAAAAATAATAACCGCACTTCTGATATTTCTGCATTACAGTCTAGACAATGACTAGTACCTATACCTAATTAAGAAAACTACATAGCAATTGATAAATTTATCTCACATAACAAATTGTAATAATTACAATCAAAAGCAAAAAAGAATTATATCTGCCCCAATGTCGATAGTTATTGAGAATATAAAAGTTCATCTTCTTCTGAAAACGCTCTACAAGTTTCATCACGGCCATTCTTTCGATATTTATCACCGGAAAAAAGACAAAAGCAAAAACAAATTTCATGTTCTCAGTTTTTGTTTCAATTGATATCTCGATAACGATGCATGATACGAGAAAATAATATATGATATTGTAGAGCATCAAAAATGCTCCAAAAAAGTGTTCTACCAAAAATTTTCGTATCTCGACAGATAGACGAATTATTGTCAAAAAAACAATTTTAATATTTTTTTCAAGATGATGGAAAACCCACATAGGAAATCTTGCTCGACAATTTCAAGTTAAGCTTTTCTAGGCAGCCCACACGTCATATTAAAAATTTAGCTTTCTGGGTTAATTTGGATTTCCAAATGTATATAATGACAGGAGTAATACGTCTTGATTATCAGTTTCTCTTTGACGTGTCATACAACATTCATTGGAAACGCGAGATGTAAGACCGACATCTAGAGATTTTCTTACAACTCGCGTCTTCAAATTTAACGAAATGTATCAAATACATAAAGAAGTGTTCGAGAGGACATTCAATTGTGGGAAGCGCAACTGATGAAGGTTTCCTAACCAGAAACAATATATATTATATATATTGTCTTGCATACAAAGGAATGACACCTCGAAGAGAGTACACATTCATTGGTTAAAATTTTTTGTTGATCAAGCGAAAACTATCTTAACGGAGGCCCATACTTACACATATGAAGGTAGATGAGCAAGGGAATGAAATGCATAACTTGAAACTTCATTTGTTTCGACCCGACCCACTGACCGACCGACACGACTGTCACTATACACTGCCCCCGATCTGGTAATTCCCATGCAATTCAGTTATCTCTGTAAGAATCAGGGACCTAGTAATATATTGACAGTCTCTTCTTTCATAGAAAATCAATAATAAGCAGAAAATAAACCAATATAACATCCAAGTAATATAGAATACCTGCACAAAATTTGCTATTCGTTCTAAATAAACACTCCAATTCTCACTTAGTAATATATTAAATTGGAGACAGGACATACGTCAGGAATTAAAAAGAATACCACACAAAAATACAACAAAAAACATTTAGGAAAAACAATTTTGGGAACTGAAGTAGACACCACTCGACGATATAAATTCAAATATCCAGAACTTTTTTCGGTCTATGCCCATGATTTCATCGATGAATACGATTGTTCTTGATGTATCCATATATCTTGTAAACATTGATACAATGTTGCCAAGTGCAGAAATTTCTAAAGATATATTTGATTGTTAGAAATTAGGTTTCTATATTATTCCATAAAATTTATTTAGAAGGGGGCGTTATAACTATTTGACTGAAGCGCTTTGTTTTAGAAAATTTTGTTAATGAAACTGAATCCTTGTACCAGTATTTGAATGAAAATATGTTTAATGTTTAATTTCACTTTAGAAATACCTAGCAGCAAGTTGTTTAAATGTTGGTATCGTCATATAAGTAATAAACACGTATTTGTTAAAACAAATTGTGTTATTGGGAAACCAATAAAATGTTTATAATAATAAATCGAGATTTGGAATGAAGTAAAATTCATTTATCAGTTTGAAAATCAGATTTCTGCGACTACCAAATACAAGTGTACACTGTAAAAATAATTGCTTAGTAACTTCTGTTATAATAATAATTTGATTCAATAAATTTTGTTGTTCGGAATATGTTGGAGTTTTAATAATCAGAAATTTTAAATATTATTTATTCAAACCACCCTCGCGCATACCCATTTAATGAAATAACTCACAACCAAAACTGTTTTTACAAAATCCTTGAAAGCCCTGAAATTTACGTAGGTAGGAACGAGGTTTGGTGAACAAATAATCTTTGTGTCTTCACCCTTCTAGCCCTAGGGGAATTTGGGTGAAATTTCGTTTACAAGCTTACATAATTTGCCGTACAAGGTATTTGAAACCTACTGATTCGTATCATGGAAATAAGCTTTGTAGGGTAAATTGTTTTATAATAAATATTATTCTTTATTGGATTTATAACCAAGTTACAAGTTTTCTTACACAATTCCCAAATTTTCTATGACCCGCTTAAATTCTAGATGGCCTAATAATATAGCTGTGTAGCAACGATATTTATTTACTAAATTCTTTTTTCAAGAAAGCCGTTATAATTTCCCAATTCAAAGTCTATTCTTTGAAACGTTCGGTTTTCCTTCAATATACGTCGTTTTATTTCGATTGTGGTGTGATTGCCCAAAAAAAGTAATCAAACATATGCCACAAACAACGTTTAGAAGACAATTTGTAAATCCGCTACCAAGTAAATATGCTGTAAGTGGTGAGTGGAGTAAGACACAACAAATTGTTCTCTTACCGTCTATCCAGTTCCAAATATAAATAAAACATTCAGGTTTCAGGCATTTAGATCCATAAACACTAGCCAAGAATATGAAAAGGTACTAGAACTAGTGGTGAAAGAACAGAAGCTTGAATATTATGATTCTCATTCTTTGATTTGTCAAAATTAGTCAGGTTTCAGATCGGGATATTCACGTGAAATTGTGATATAAAATATTAGCAATGAACTGGTTAGAAATTAGTGGTAGAATTATAAAGAAATGGGATAATTCGATAAGTGGTTTATGGTTTAATATTTGGAGAAACTCCAGATTAGTCATGGGATACCACAAGGTACAATACTTGGACCTTTACTATTCCTGTGATCTATGAACGATATGGTGAAATGTATATTATGTATATCACTTTATTTGCTGATGACACTATGCAATATATTAATGGTAAGGATTTTAATATGATGGTTTGCCAGGTTAATGAGGTGCTCATTAAGCTGTTTACTATAAAATGGGCTTTATGATATTGATTTATGCAAATGTAAATACATGTTAGTTGGTACTCAACACAAACTGAGGTTGATTTAAATAATGTTTTTAATGGGCAGGTTTCGTAATCATTTAGAGCTTATATGTAAAAGATGTACTATATAAAGCTATTATATCACCCTATACAGAATTTTTTGGTACGGTATTAGTTAATCTACCAAAATGTTAAATACGGAAACATCTGTTGCTGCAGAATCAAGTATTGATTTTAAAATGTAACATATATTCAAATGTGAAACATATGCCAGAGGTCTTAAATTTTCTAAATCTTAATTAGAGAATATGTATTAAGACATTAGTGCTCGTTTATAAAGTGAAACACAATAAATTATCTTCTTATTTTTATACTGAATTAAAATTTACCACGAAAATTCATACTTTTGGAACGAGAAATAGAAACGAGTTTTATAAAAAAAGGTAAATGATATATAATTACTAAGAATCAATAAAATTTTGTGAAAATTGTGGGTTACTTAAGAAAATGCTGTTCGAATATGTAAAGAAATATTTTTAGAGTATTTGTATTTGTGTTAAATAACCTATGTATGAAATTTACTAATTTACTAGTAGATATTTATGTTAAATATATTATTTATGAACTTTTGTTACACATGTATTGTGTGAAATTATCAGTTTTGTTCAACTAAGGTTATTCATTATTTCTAAAGTGTGATCTGTCACAAAAATTCTAAATTATTATTCTGAGGGTCCATTTGATTTCTCACTAATGAAATTAATTGGCGAAAAAATCGCTTTTTTCTGTTGAACTGGCAGAACATTCGACTGTTCCAAAATCAGTTTAGTTTCGAGCTTCATGTGAGTAAGCAATAATGGCCAGCCTCAAAATACATCCACTAATGGGAAACCCACTGGGGAGGAAGTTTTCCCTTGAGCAAACGAAACGGAAACTCAATCGCTTAGGAATAGCCCAACCAACAGAACTTTCTAAATTTAATAATAACCTCGCAAGTTTTGGGTGTTGTTTATCAAACATGTTCACCTGTGAAAAACTCGAGAATCTCTGAGGATCAAAAAGTTCCGAAAGAATATTTATTCGAAGAGAGTAGATTCGTCAGCTATTTCTGTTTATACAGTGTGACTCAATGACATTGAAAAACGAGAATAAAATTTATAATTTTCTACATCTTACAATATTTGTTCTGGAGATAATTATGATAATACAATATATCCCTATTCATACTTAGGATATCCCAGAATAATATGGAAAATCTCTCAGTTTCAGTTATAAGACAAATTTGACAAAAATATATATATTTTTTGTATTATACATAGGTTATCATTCATTTTGAAGGGTTTAAGTAAGAATTTTTGTGACTGTATTTCTGGTTTATAACAATCGACTTTGTTTAAAGTTTTTCCTTTTTCTTGTGTTTAATATTTTATATAGAGTAATAAAATTGTCGTTGAATAGGCCGGAATAATAATATATCTTGCTTATGTGTTACTTTGGAAGTCAGAACTCAAATCAGGAAGCCAGGTCGAAGAATTCATCATATGGCAATTTTTGAAAGAGGAAGGATCATCGGGAAAAGGGATGGTAAAAATAACCATTTATTAACCGAATTTCAAAAAGGAGGAAGATTGGGTCTGATTTTTCTTGTAAGTACCTGATTTCTTTGCTGGTGGTGAACCGATTGGAATGATAATTTTTTTATCTAATAGAATTTTATCCGTAAAGGTCACGTTAAAGACATATCTGATGGTTTTAGGTATATTAATCACTATCTTCAAAATCGTTAACCCATTTGGAATGTTTCTAAGATGGTATTCTATAAAGACAGATTCCGAGGTGGTCCTGTATATTTTTTAAATCTTGCAAAATGTAGTTTTTCAAATAATGACAAAAAACTGTAAATCACAAAATATCAGCAAGGTATAAAATTGATATTTCTTTATAAATACTTAAATTTTCCAAAAATCTGCTGAGTATAGAATTCATTAAAATAAGCTAAAAAGTCTCGATTAACATGAGTACTAAAACGCACCCTTAGGAATTTATAAGCCCTTAAAAGGGCTCAAACAATACAGGGTTTTTTCTGTCGAAAATAAATAGAAAAAAAATCTCTACAGATTTATAAGATCTTATCCGTTCAAAAATTACAAATATCTGTTTATCATGGCAAATGTACGACTGAGGGTGCAAAAAAGGTTAACAATTTAAGTTATTGATAAACTGTCAATGGAGCGTTGCAGTGTTTAATTTGAAAAAGTGGTGATTCTGATTCCAGTTTCTGATGCATTTTTATCCGTATGGTTGTATATAGAGTGCACATCTGTTAATTGCAATAATTTTGTATACTTAAATTTTCCAATCACCACTTTTACTACTAAAACACTGTAAAACTCTATAGACACAATTTACTCGAAAATCGTTGGTAACATCGATTTGGACAAACAATATTTTTCACGTAAAATTGTTAAGATTTTATAAATCTCTAGAGAAAATTGTAATAATCTTGAAATAAAAAGAATACGGGCGGAAAATCCCTTTCATCAACCTAAATAGGAAGCCTATGATTTGCATGTCGAAAAACGGAGTAGCACATATGTTATTCATCGTTAAAAGCCCCATAATTTTTTTTTCTGAATATGTTAGACAGTTTTGTTAATTACAGAAAAAACAGTTTTGTTTGAGCCCTTTTAGGTGTATATAACTTCCTAATGGTGAGTTAGAGTTAGAGCACATGTTTATAGAGACTTTTCGGCTTATTTTAATGATTTCTATACATCAGATATTTGCAACTCTATTTTAGAAACACCTCGTATACAGGTTCTATTAGATACATATATTCATAGGTATACACTATATAGTGTTATATATTTGTTGAATTATTTTTTTAATTATTTAATTAATTTTTTCTCCTTATTTTTCCAGTAAAGTTCAGGTGTGGGGCTATACCTCAATTTTTTTCAAAAGTTTCCAGCTTATGGTTTCGGAGATAAGGGGGGGGAATAGGTAACATTTGTTACATTTTTGTTAATATCTTTTAATTAATTTATTCTAAAAACTTAAAAAAAAAATATTTGTTTACGTCATAATGAGCCCTTTAATTTTATATATAACATGATGGGTTAGAAACAATTTTAATTTTATATTATTTTATCCAGTAAATTTCAGGTCAGACTCCATACCTTTAATTTTGTTCAAAACTTTACATTTTATAGTTTCGGGGATAAGGGGAGGGGGATTGGTAAATTTTGGTATATTTTCGTTAATATCTTTTTAACTAATTGTATTTTAAATACGAAAAAAATGTATTTGTGTTCCTCATTTGATGTGTTACATGACGCGTTTGCATTTTTTTATTTTTAAATTTTCATTTACTTCTATAATTTGCACCCCAAAATTAATATTAATGGTGTCTCCTTATTTTCCTGTTAAGTTCGGGCAACGTTCTTTATTTCTTATTTTTTTCTAAATTTTAGGCTCATTGGTTGGATTTTTTAGTTTTCCCCCCAGGAGTACCCCTAAAATCAAAATTTCTTCTTTTACGATATGTAATCTTGATCGGGTCACCAATCTATACATTGATACCAAACCTCTTCCGTCCAGTAGTTTAGGAGAAAATTGCTGTGATGTGATAGAGGCAGAAATCCGGAGTGATATTAAAAGGGTATCCGTATATTGTATATACGGAACCCTAAAAAGTATAGTTGACCTTGAAATGGACTTTTAAAATAACCTTGGGTTCAAGGACAAAGTCACCACTGTATTTTTAAGTCAAAACTGAACAACTTTTGTCTGGAACGTTTTCTCCTCAAAATGAAATCAGAGGAAGTTACAGAGAGATACCTGTACATTTGTTACACCCTGTATAAAGGAATGACAAATCGAAATATGAAAAAAATTGTTAAAATGCATGAAATCCAGTTCATAAGATACAATTCAACGATATTATAAACAAGAACAGACGACAAAATGAAACTTAAAAGACAATGCTTTAGTTTTGCGAAGTAGTTGAAATGTATTTTCATATCCAGGAAAAAAATATTAATGGTCATAGCAACGCTATATCGGGACAGTTAATCAGGTTTTTTCTAGGTTTTCGCTATTTCCATAGAATCGCATTGTATCTGGTTGTCGAAAATTAAAAATAATAGTAGAACTGATCATTTACTGTTGAATAACCCTTATTTTTGATTTCAGTGAATTGAATTTTTGGGTAAACAGAATTAGTTGATTGCATTTTTTGCGGTTTCGTATCTTATAAGACATTGAGCACTCAGAACGCCAAAGATAAATTTGGCACCTTAAAATTATCAAGACGACCATCTCAACAACAGATATCTTTCATTTCCATTATTACAAAACTGTCACACATATATCTTTGCACTTTATTACAACTAGCTGTCACCCAGTGGTCGAAATTCGACCAATTGTGTCAATATCTCTGGCAGGTTAAGTAACATGAAAATTTTATCGTGACATTCTATCCTAGGACTTTAGGGAGAACAGCATTTTTTTTCAGATATAATTCATAGAACTTTATTTGTGTTCAAATTCGTAATTCTTAATTTAATATGGCAACAATTCAACTGCTAATGGGCTACCCTACATATTTATTTTTTCTAACCCCCCTGTATAGCTATAATTGCACTCAATTCTCTAACATTTATTAAAATCCTCATTATAATAATTCCATCTCATTATATATTTCCACCACCCTGTATATGCAACTGCTTATGGACCACGCATAATATTTTTTAACATTTTCAACCACCGAGTAAACGATTCTGTATATGCCACTGCCTATGGCCCACCATATTTACTCTTTTTGTTTATGAAATTTTTAATTATCTTCTGTAACTATAATTCTACTCCGACCTATATTTCAATCATTATATATATGGAACTCTTCGTGGTCTACTCTATAAATCATTTCCTTTTCTAACATTTTTTATCACCATCCTGTATATCTATTATTCCTCTTTCCTTATATTTCATCTTATCTATATATACAACTGCTTATGGGTTACGAAATGTTGCATTTCCATTTCCGCCACCCTGTATATGCATCTATGTATAACATTTTTTACACCACCCTGTATAACTGTAATTTTACTGCACCTTCTATTCCAAGAACCCTGTAAATTCAACCGCTAATGGGCTTCCCTATATAATTATTTTATTAGTTATAATTGCACTCTACTCTATATTTTAAACACCCTAAATATGCAACTGCTTATGTGCCAACCATTAAAAAAATGATTTCTAACATATCTGGAATCGCCCTGTATAATTATGATATTCAACGATTACTTTACCCACTAAACAATAACAACGCTTGTATGCCATTTCCAGAAGTACATAACAGCATTGGTCTGTCTATATATAATTACTCAATGGTTTGAGTCTGGCGGCGGCGGCACATTCATTTGTTTGGCATTGACATTATTGACGTAAATAATGAATTTTTATTATATTTTATTTAATGAATGAACCAATATTATAAATTAAGATTAGCATTCTGCACTGAAGTTCGTCAGTAGCTACTAAACAAAACAAAAATGAAGAAAATCGGTTGAGAAACAGAGGAGAAAATGGTACCTAATCGTTTTGTCTTTGCCTATTTATATATAGATGTCACTGCCTCGTGTTAGACAAAAACCTTAGGATTTTTAAATATACAGATGTTAATCTTAAGTGTGAGATTATTTCCCAAACAAACAATATCTGTGAAAGTAAATGCCAAAATTACTTCAAGTCTAATTTTTGGCAATGAAACTTCTTTAATTTATTAGTGTAGTAAATTTTAACTATAGTTTTAGTTGAAATTAAGATCTGGTTATTTTAAATAGTAGCTATTTCAGTTTGTTGTTAGTATTTATCGCAGAATGTCAGGATTTTTAGTCAGTTACATTGACCTATATTACAGTTTACTTCACTGATTCTAATTCCTCCTGGATTGCATATCTGCATTGTTAAATGTTAAAGTATTCTCATTTTTAATGGCGTACTACTTTGAATATAATCCCCCGTGCAACACTTTTGTAACAAAGCAAGGAATTTACGACCATCCGCAATTCACGAGAGCCGTAATATTATAGAACTAAGAGAAATTTGATAAGAACTTTTAAGAGTATTCCGTGCGACGGCAATTTCACTATTCACGGATGTTTTATGTACACTCACGCCAACTAGAATTTGTGCTGAAGTTTGATAAGATGAAACTCAAATTGGCTTTGTTGCTTGTACCAAGTTGTAACGAAGAAATTAATTACCCCTGGAATTCGTTCACATTGAATATAATTGTGAGCTGTGACAAAGTATTGTAGAAGGAAATTAAATTTTCACTTAAATTATTTTGATTTCCATCTTCAAGATTTGTAGATAGATAAGGACCACGTGGGAAATAAAAAAATTCTGCCATTTACAATAAATTTATAGACTATTCAACAAATATGTTGAGTTAACTTATGTAAATATACAAAGATGATTTTCCCATTTGTTCAAGTCTTTTAAAAATAGCTCTGGACAATAGTGTTTCTACTCTGGACAATGTTGCAGAAAAATGAAAAACCCACAGAATGAGCTACCACTCATGCTTGCTTCTTCCAGTCTCTGATTCCCAATTCCTCCTGCCATTTTTTAGGTCCTCCTCTTCTGATTATTGCTCCCTGGCGTCCTAACCGTATTTTTTTAACCCACCGTTTCTTCGACAGATTTTTCTTAATAATTTTTCATTGTCGAAGTCGAGCACGAATAGGTGAGGAGGGCTTTATTACTGTTTGATACATTCCTAGTTTCGTTTCTCCTAATATATCTGTCGCATGTAAAACCATTGAAACGGTACCTGTAGCCTTGCTTCTTCTTACAAGTCGTTTTTCTATTTATTTTTCTTCATTGCCATTGCATGATCTACTTTCTGTAGTATATATGTCCCGTTTGCATCGGTGTTAATAACTAGGTTACGTTTGGATCTTTCCTTTATAACCAAATATTTAGATTTTCCATTTACTTCAAAAGCGTATTACGTGGCTTGCGATTCCAACAGTTTGAACGTCCTACAACTTGCTCCTTGGATCTCGCCATCAGGCACAATGTCATCAGCATAAGCTAGGCATTAGGGCTTCGAGCGTCACAGTTAATACCACTTTCCCTTAGAATGACTTCGTGTGCTAGATTAAACAAAACTTCCTTGGTCATTGTCCCATCGATAGTAATTTTATTTCATTTCAGCTTCTTAAGTTTTATTGAAAGTTCTAACTTTTGTTAGATACAGCTTATTTCTCCTAATAGTGTCATATGCTTCTTTGTATTCTGTTAATATCTGAAATAACCTTCAATTGTGCTGCATATTTTGCTGGATCTGTTTCATGATAAATATCTGGATCTTTCAGTCCTGAATCCACTTTGGTATTTTCCTACTTGATTTTCGTAGTATTTTTGATTTTTTATTAACTTTTCTAAGAACTTGTACGTTACAAATATTAACTCATGTAACAACTCTATTTATTTAGAGCCTAAATATAATTAGGGTAAATTTTCTGCATTAAATTAACACCTTAAAATTTTCAGTCTTTTTCAAAAATTCGCATTTTCCGAGAAAGTCTGACAATCTTGAAAAATCGCCTGACATTTTCCTCCTAGAACAATTGCAACTTTTATTTGTTTATGAATATTTTTCCAGCACTTTTTGGCGTGCAGCTTATAAAGACAGTTGCTATGTCTATCGTCTTGATCTCAGTTTTGTAAAACAGGTCTAGTTCATATGGCCAACTAATTGATTTAATCCGCTTAGTATCAACCCAGGGATCATAAAGAGGGGACTATCGAATAGTCGCCTTTCGATTGTTTCGACACTTTCGATTATTAAAATCGATTAGTTGATTTATAAGGTTGATCTTACTCGAATTTTTTGGTTTTGATAACTTTTGCTATGTATACTTGAAAAGTTTATTTCAATTATTAATTACCTTATTTTTGACAAATCAATTCCAAAAGAATTTGTGCGTATTAAACACCTGTATACAATCTCATCTTCAATCAAACGAAAATATGAACATGCCACACATAGAATTATAACATAAAAAAGAGACAATCAGGTTTATTAATTTGTTTCATTTCTCTGATAATGAAAACAGTGTGGTCGCCTCCGAAGTATTAGAACACTAGAAATAGAAGAACCTGTACTTAACTTAATTGACGAGCAATCCGATACGACTACTAGCTTTACAGCTTTACAGCTGCGTGTTGATCATATGACGGTATTTGCCATCTTAAAGGACCAGCTTTTAAAAAGATATGATGTACAATGCCTCCTAGCACTGTTACATCGTGATTTTCTAACGAAACATATCCATATTGCTGGATAGGTCGAGGTGGACCTCAGTTTTGGCCTGCTCGTTCACCTGATTTAAATACGATAGACATTTCAACTTGGAGACATTTAAAAATGTTGGTTTATAGTAGGACTCCTGTTCAAGACACAGAAGAGTTAAGAAATCACATTATTTTTTCCTGTACAATTATTCAAGATTCTCCTGAGATTTTCAATCGAATAGGAAGATCTACGTGTCGACGTCTAGACTCCTGTGTAATGGCTGAAGGTGGTCATTTTGGCCACTTAATTTGATCTCTACGTTTTCCAAGTTAAGTTAACTTCTCTTTTTTAATAAAAATAGCATCTAGCAAAGGATCGTTTGTTTTTACGGTACACATGATTTTGAATATTTTTATTACCCAGAAATAATGGCAGATTCCAAAAAAAAAACAAGAAATAGGAAATATTGCAAATTCATAAAAGAATCATTTACAATTTTTTGTCAATAGCAAGGGACGTACTGGAAAAATGTTGTTGTAGAGGCAGAAAGAATACCCCAGACATATACAACACCCTGTTTTTCATGACCGTTTCTATGATCTTATTATGAAGACTTCATAGAGGCATTAATGCTCCAAAATTGAACTAAATTTTATGAAAACTTTAGTAATCAGAAGAAAGAAACTGCCGACAGAAGACCACAGGAAATTTTCGTCTTAAAATCACTCAAGGAGTCACATCTTAAAATTTTCGCACTTCTTCTTTTACACTCTATATACACAAAATATCAGTTTCATTTGATCGCCAATGTCCTATATTATAGAATTTTTTAATTTTCTTAAAAATTAATAAAAATTCAACGCTCAAATGAAATGTTATGTACAGGGTGAGTTTTTTCTTGATGATCAGTATGGGGATCTCGGAAATTAGAGGAGATAGAGCAATGGTTAAATTGGGAAAGTTTGCAGTTTTACCACACTTTCGGATTTTTTGAAAAAGCGAAATTCTGCCGATTTAGTCAAATCCCTCTAGCTCCTTTGTTTTTGGTTTTATAAAAAAGTGTAAATATCAAAATTGAAAGGAATTGTATCCCGAATATGATTGTCATGTCCTCGTTTGCGTGACAGCTCTCGTTTTCCGACCTCAAAAATCGGCCTTTTTAGAGCTTTTCAACGATATAATAGTCGATATAGTTATTCATAAAAATAACGGAGTTATGGGTGCTTTTTTCTCTTATTTTCACTTTTGACGTAGGTAGCCATGAAAAAGATTGTTTTCACTTTGACGTTTCCTCATTTGAGAGTAATTCTATTCCTAGTGCTGAACTGACAGTCGATATTGACAAGTTTTCGTGATAAAATGGAATATTCATACGCAGAAAACGGAATATGGTTGAATGTTATATCATATGCCTTAAAAATTCAGTTCGGGCAGCTGAGGAATACTTTCGTCAATCTGCTCTATGTACATTTAAGAGGCTTTACGATAGTTTACAAAGATATGTATCTTTTACTAAACCACCAAAGGAACGTAATCAAATTAAAGAAGCACAAATAAATGTTTTGACAATGGTAAATCAATATCCATCTACATCAACACGTGAGATTGCGACAGAAGCTGGCACATCTCAACGAACTGTAGTTAAGGTACTGAAAGCGCACAAGTTCCACCCGTACAAACTTTCAGTTTCTCAAACTTTGCGTGCTGGTGACGAACATCGACGTTTTTTTTTTGTACATGGTTTAGAGACATGTTCCTTGACAATCCACAGTTTCCATTAAAGGTGTTATGGTCAGATGAAACTAGATTTACTAACTGCGGTATGTTCAATAGACACAATGAGCATATCTGGGTTAAATAAAACCCTTTCCATGTAGAACAAAGACGACCCCAGATAAAATTTGGTTTTAATGTTTGGTGTGGTATCATAGGGTCTACTATTCTGGGGCCTTTTGTCCATTACGAATTACTTACTGGGGAGCGCTACTTGTATTTCTTGCAATACACTTTTCAAGACATGTTGCATAATTTGAATTTGAGAACTCGTTTAGAAATTGAGTAATTCCAACATGATGGAGCACCTGCTCATAACTCGTTATTAGTAAGACAACACTTAGATAGATCTATACAAACTCTTGGATAGGAAGAAATGACCCACGCGAATGGCCACCCCGGTCTACCGATTTGGCAGTTATAGACATCTATTTATGGGGTGCGCTAAAAAACAAACTATACAAAAGAAAGTATCAGACAGTTGGTGACTAAAGGAAGGCGGTATTACAAGTCATTGAAGAAACTGATAGGCGGTCTGTGAAGAAAGCGGTGATGTCTATCTTAAAAAGATGCAATTTTTGTCTAATTAGCAATGGTGGACTTTTCAAACATTAATTGTAACCATTATTATGTACCTTAATTTCTTAAGTTTTTAGTAAGTACCTACTTATTTAGTTTTTTCGTTATAGCTGATGTACCTAATAAAAAAATTGTTCAATGTTTTTTGGAATAGTTATTAATAAATCAATCTATTTTTTGGCTAACTACGTTAAAAGTGAAAATAAGAGAGGAAAGCATCCATAACTTCATTATTTTTATGAATAACTATATCGAGTATTATATCGGTGAATAGCTCTAAATATGTACAATTTTTTGAGGTCATAGCCAACTATGGTTTCCATTCATAAAAAGATAAGTTTTGTGTCTTATCTCGAAAACGAGAGCTGTCACTCAAACGAGGATATGACAATCATATTCGGGATACAATTCCCTTTAATTTTGATATTTACACTTTTTTTATAAAATCAAAAACAAAGGAGCTAGAGGGATTTGACTAAATCGGCAGAATTTCGTTTTTTCAAAATATCTAGTAAGCCATGACTTTTTACAAAAATTCGAAAGTGTCATTAAATTGGGCCAGCAAAACTTCAAATCTTTTCCAATTTAACCATTGTTCTATCTCCGCTAGTTTCCGAGATTCCCATACTGATCATTAAAAAAACTCACCCTGTATATAGTCGAAAAAGTTAAGCTGCGTGAACAACAAGGTTTCCTTTATAAAGCTGTGGTCCTCTTATTAAATTTAAGTCCCTTGTCACACATAGTACACTTGGCTTTTAATTGTTTTTCCACGTTCTTAAAATGAATCCAAACAGCACTTGGTGCCTTCCATAGGTAATACTATCGCAGGTACACTAACGTATTCTATACTGTCAATGATATAAGATTAGCTATAATTAAATGAATTCGTTTGACATCTTTCTGCTGTAGTTGTATTTTAAATATTTCCAAACGTGCGCCTGGCGAATGCCCTGAGAAAATATCTTCAGAAGTTTGTTGAAGATCGCGAATTGGTGGACAATGCCATAATAAGCTTATTAATTATATAATACTGGGTTCTTCAGAGTTCAATTTATGTAGGATATTTATCTTGACTTCTAAAAAAATGTGCAAATAAAATTTGCTTGCAAGTCATTTTTATCTATGTGCAAGGTATTTCATTGACTTAACACCTTATTAATGTTAAATACAAGTCTGGTTATTTAACTGTAATGGTTAAATTTGCATTTTTTGATTGTGAATTATTCACATTAACCTAATTTTATTCAGTTAGGTTTGTTCGTAGAAAACTGATTTCTACAAATTACCCGCTCGTCCCACTGCCTCCCCCAATTGAAACCATTTTGTGGACACTTTTTCTAACACAGAGTGTGTCCTCCTTTACTCAACCCTCCATATAATTTCAATTTTATTATTAGATTTAATTTTGGCCAGTGAGTAAAAGACCCAAATTCTATTATGCAGATTGCGTAATATTTAAAACAAACTTTCTTTAACACTTATCTGCTGTAGTTACATAACTATACTTTGTACACTTTATCTCCCATCTTCGGGCTTTCCAATATTCCTGTTTTATTTGAAGAACCTCTTCAAAATTAATTGACATAAGGAAGTGTCAATCTGAATTTATTTACAAAAAATCAAGAGACGTTGCATAAACGCTAATCAGTGACATATCGAGTACTTTTTTGTCAGAATTATCAAACTACGTCCATTTAAATAACTAGATAACGCAAACTGAGCTATATATTTTGATAAAATATGTGGAAAAGCTCGTATAGGTCCCCATTATTAGAATTACTTTTATTATGAGTAAAATATTTTGCACAACCTAATGCAGAATGTAGGTCATATTAGCGTAACAGCACAAGAGATAACGGGAAGGGTATTTAATTTGTCAATATGTATAACAGGATGGGCTTCGATAAAAATAGGAAAACACAAATTATGGGAGGTGTCCTTATCATTGTTATTCAAACGTCGCTGTTTATAATCGTCTGACAAACATCAGTAATTCCCTGATAACAATTATATTGCCTCCGGCGTTGTCTTGTGTAAAAAATGAATACGAAAACAAATCACGAATTGCTGGGTAATGAGTTTTACTAACTACTTGTTACTACGCCACTTTTTTCAGTCTTCAAAAAAAGGTGGTGTTTTTCAATTCGTCGGAATATATCTTCCTTTATGGGTATTCAGCGATTGCTCAAAACAGGCTTAACTTATTTGGATAGTTTAAACTGTGTAACTATACTTCTACTTCAGCATATATTTCTACCACTCTGTATATGAGTCTGCTTATGGCCACTCAATATAACATTTTTTAATAACCCAGAATTTCAAACATCATATTAGTATATGCAACTCTTTGTATATCACCCTTTATAATAATAATTCCTCTCAACTCTATATTGCAACTTCGACTACGCAATATAGTATTTTTAAAATACACTGCATAACTACAGGGTGGGCCATTTTAATCTATGCACCCGAATTGCTTCGTTCCTAAGTATGGTATAAAAAAAGTATATACAAAACTTATTCAAAGCGAAGGGGGAAATCTTATGGCGCAATTAATTTTTACGATGGGCATCATTTTCAATGTCATTTGAAGGACAGGGTGTTTTTTTAATGGAAACTCCTGTTTTTGACACCGTATTCGGGAAGAGCGGGAAATTTTACTTCTGAAGTGATATTGATACACATTTTTTTCGACTAAATAACAATGATACAGGCCTTGAGTGATACTTATCGCATCACAGTAACAGGAAAAATATATTTTGAAAAAAATTTTCTTGTTTTCTGGTTAAATCATTTAAGATGTTTTTACAATATGTACTAATTACTGATGACTTTGTTTATTTCGTTTAATTATTGCGCTAATAAGGCATTTAACATGCCGTAAAAGAAGAAAACAATCTCTGTACACTTGTTCTATCAAAAATATTATTAAAATGTAAAAATCTATTGTTTAACATATTTCTTATGTCAAGGTTATATTCTCACAAAAAATTATAACTATATCACATCAGACGTAAAATTTCCCGCTCTTCCCGAATTCGGGATATATCAAAGACAAGGGTTGCCATTAAAAAAAATACTCTGAACTTCAAATGACCTTCAAGTTCAAGGTCAAAATTAATTACACCAAAAGGTGTCCAGCTTCGCCTTAACTAAGATTTGTATAAACTTTTTTTTCATAGATTAAAATGGCCCACCCAGTATAATTGTACTCGGCAGATATTTCAACCACCTTGTATATGAATCGGCTTATGACCACCCAATACAACATTTTTTAAAATCCATGTAAAACAATAATTTCGTTCCACCCAATATGACAAGCACCCACCCTATAATGATAACATTATTTTAAGATTTTGAACCACCCTGTTTAACAATTATTCTACTCTGCACTATAATTTTACTATAATATATATTCAAATACTCATGGCCACTTTATGTAATTGTTTTTCCCAACCACCCTGTATAACTATAATTCCACTCCACTCTATATTTTTACCACTCTGTATATGCAATATGGGCTACCTAATAAAACATTTGGTTTCTAACATATTTAGAACCACCTCGTATAAATACAATTCGACACCACCATCTATAACTAATTTATATATGCATGACTGTCTTGTCAAACTACAACCCTCTATTTTTATCTAGTCGGGTAAAAAGTGCCTATGTGTAAATCCAGGGTGTCAGCTACCTCCAAACCTAATTTCATCAAGATCTGTTGTTCTGCGGTTCTTGAGCTATCAATCGTGTAACTAACCCGACTTTTTTATTTATATAGAAGATGTATGTATTGTTAACAAACAACATATTAATATAAAATACCAGGCACCTTTCTTATAGAAAAATGGACTTCTGTCAAATTTTTTGTTATTTTGTTTTTTTTTTGGTGGTAGTTGTTCTGAGAAAAAGAGTCCTTGGGCTCAAACAAATTCTATGACTAGTTTTCGAGATACAGCATGTTAAACATAGAAAATAAAGCATTTTTGATATCAGAATTCACCTGATACACCCGTTTTATTCCCGGTTATTGGAGAAATGGTGATTTGTATATTATTGGACATAAATATTTAACAAAACAATTGGCATACATTGTGGTAGATTACAGGGTATTTCAAAATCATTTTTCTATTACAACATTGAAAACATAAGAAGAAGTTATTGCGCAATTAATATATAGTTAAAGTAATGATTTTCTGGTTGTGCTTCATATAATATACAGTGTGAGCCATAAATATAGCTAGAGAGGGCATAGGAATATTATTTTTCACGACTAATGAGTCACCCTGTACAAAACATTCCTGCTGCAATTTTTGTCCGAGATTAAACATATATAGAATCGGTCTCTCCATACTCTGTAGGACCGTTATACTAAAAAAATGAGTTTTCTAAAAAAACATGTTACGTTTATTGGAAACACCCTGTAATAAAAAATAATTAATTGAATTTTTTTGTGCAATATTTATGTCAGGTAATGTGCAAATCACGATTTCTGCAATAAACGGAAATAAAACACATCTACTATGAGAAATCTGATAAGAAAAATACACAAAACCGATGTTTAACAGTCGAAAACTAGTCATACAATTTTAAAAATATTCTGCTCACTTATACACTGAACATATGTTAATGAAAGAATGTTATAACATTTGACAGAGAAAATTTAGGACCATAGGTTACTTATTTACTGTTTTTGCAATAAATTTAACTTTCTGTTGAGAATAAAAAGACGGATCATATTGTCTGTTTAATCTCTTCTTAAAATTGCAGCACGAATGGTTTGCACAAGGTGAATGAAATAATATATGCCCTCCCCAGCTATATTTATGGCTCACATTATATATTATATGAAGCATATCCACGAAATTATTGCTTTGACAATATATTAATTGTTCTGTTTTCAACGTTGTATTAAAAAATGTTTTTTTTTCAGAAAAACATATTACGTATTTTTTAAATACCCTTTAATTCACAAAAATTTACGGCAATGGTTTTGTGAAATATTTATGTCATGCGGCAGTTATGCGGCATTTACGATGCTAAACACCCTGTATCTCAATAACTTGTCATATAATTTGTTTGTGCCCATATAGTTATATCAACTTCCATAACACTCCAAAATTTCAAAGCCGTACATGTGAATTATTGTAACTAGGAAGATTTAAATTTGTTACTATGATAAAACACCTTACTTATTATTGAATTAATTAGTATTTAATATTAAACGAATTCAATAACTTGAAAAAGCTATAAAAAATGATTTCCACATAACCGAATCAGATTTTTAGCGACTTGATCCTGAAGTAAAAAAATTTTTTAGTTTCTTAAGCGAAAAATTATGCATAGGACTAATCTTTAAATCAGGTTTACTGTGAAATGGACAGAGATTTCAAATATACTTTTTATTTCCAGAGAAAGTAGGAAATGCATCTCGTTACGTACAAAATGTATACCGAATTTTAGAAAGATATCTACAATAGTATCACAGCTATTATAAAGAATATATATATTTTTGAACATGAGTGGTATAATTTGTATCACGGTAAAGGTCTGTGTCTATATGAGGTTTTTCTCGTAACATCAAGCATCTTTAAATAACGGCATTCAATAAAATCTAGACAAAAAGTTATTCGGTTCTGTTCAATACTAAACTAGGTTAGTTAGAAAATATCAATGTTTCTTAGAACTAAAATACATTATTTTTGGCAATATCGAAAAATTTATATTTATATATGGAAACCAGTATGTAATTATGTCATGAATTCAGACATAAAAATAAATACATAGCTAGAAACAAATAGAATATTTCTGAATAACAGTTATGTAACTAAATTGAATACAATTTAGCCTAAAAATAAATGATTTTTAAATTAAAGTAATATCCCTGAAATGAACATTTTCCAAGGGAACACGGCTGTAGCTGGGCAAGTAAAAACAATCAGTGGTGTGAAAGAACAAAAAGGATGCCCTAGTACAAAATGGGACTATAGTATTAAGAAAAAGATGACATAACCTGGTCCAAAACTTGAACTGACATAGATAGATGCAAATTAATCCTCTCCGTTTGATGCCAAAGTGGTGAATCTATCCTAAAACAATACTTGATTTTGGTTCTACCGGTACGAATAACAAATGAATAGCTATTAGTTTTATTCGCGGAATACAATTCTGAACCAATTCATTATCACTTCAGTTCTACTCAAGAGCGCATGCCTGATTCAAAACTAGTAAAAGATACTTGTGTCCCGCGAATGCCATTGCAACTAATTCAGTACCCTAGAAATCTCATATACCTACTCTTCCATGCTCTCAAATGATATACAAACGTATTTGTCAATTAAATGAGCCAGTCTGCATTCTGCTATTGCTATTTATGGAAGAAGTTTAAATATTCTGACGGGGCGAAACGATTTGCCCCAACCCTTTCACGACTAAATGAACTGATGATTATTAAATACACAATATGTTAAAAATATCAATTGTGTTTGGAACACTCACAATTTCCAGTCTCCCATATCACCGTCACTTGAAATTAAGTGGCCCATCTCAACAAATATTCTAAATAATTTTAAAGTCCAAACACAGTTAACAATAAGTAAATTTTCCGATGTAGACAACACAAAATAACAATTTACTAAATTCGAGTAAAATTATTCAAACGCGCATGTCAGAACGAGGAATCCTAGCTATAATTCAAGAACTGATAATCTGGTTAAGAATCAATAATGAATCGAATTTTCCTTCACCGCAAACGCAGAATTATTACTGCCAGTTCACTAATTTCTGTAGCGCGAATGCTTTTATTGCAAATGCGCATGCGATCAGTAATGAATCGGTAACGAATTGTTACCGCGAATAAAGCTATTAACTTGGAATTATTGTATGTTGCTGATTCATCCAGGAGGAAAAAACAAGGAATAAATCTAATGATTGAATTATTAAACGAAAATGCATTTCTCTGAATATGCTAGTTGGTAAACTCTCTAAGGTAAAATTATATTAGGAAAATTTCATACCTTTATCACACGCAAATTTTTGGATAGAAGTTGGACAAGTCTTGTAGTAAAAAAGTTTTTTCAACAACTAATATCTTCAATGTAGAAAATATAGGAATTTATTATTCAAAATTTAGTAAGTACTGACAAGAATTCACTTTGTAAGAGGTGTGCTAATATACCTACATGACATTCCCAATAGAAGGCGAAAGCAATTAAAAATAAGTTTTATTTAAGTCATAAATAAAGTAGGGTCTCCCCTGACGCTAACTTCGAGAACACGATCCTTAGGGAAGATATTATTTATCACGAACTTTTTGTTTCAGGTGGAAATTTTCAGAACTCCTTAAATTGGTAATGGAATATCACAGTGAAAATTGACAGATTAGTCGCTCTTCAAGTTTCCAGTTCCATGCTATACGAGTTTTTTTCTCTTTAGAGTGTTTCTATAGGTTTTTAATTAATTTTAAATGAAGAAAACTTAAAGGGACTAATATTTAATGAACTTGATGAGTTTTAAATGACCCTGTCGAGGGAATATAGTACGAGAAAATTTATTTAGACAAAGAGAAAGCAAACAAAAATCAAAAATGGGTTATTTTGTCATTAAGGTAGAAATTATGATAAACTGTTACCACGTCTTAGAGATAGTTTGAAAGTTAATAGCAACTCATTAAAAGATAACTAACATTATTTTTGGCAATATGGAAAATTGTTAAGAAATTTTGTTTATTATAACTGAAAACTGCTTCAAATTATTCAGTTGTATTCAACTTGCAATCAAATTTGCTAAACTTGTTTCTTGATATAGTTTTTGCTGTTAGTTGCAAAATTTAATTTCTCTATCTATAGCCAGACATCTGATTAGTATTTACTTTAATTAGGTACTTTAAATGTTAAGAATCTACCAATAGTGCATTGCTTACTTAGAATTTTTTAATTGCTTTGTTCATCATCTTGCCTTTCCTTAATCCTTATGGTTTTTATTCATGTTTAAATCCGTATTAGCGTTTTAATAAACCAACACACTTCCTAAAGATTGGATATTGCTTGTTGTTGGTTTTAATTTAATTCTATCTCTTTCTCCATCAAATTATTTACTAACTTATCCGTAAAAACAATTAATAGTACAGACAGTAAAATCTAAACTTTTTTTAATCATTTGCATATAAGGTCTCTTGGGGATACTTAGTCTGCAATTTGTTCTTACTTCTCGCTGTCTTATATGGCATTTCAACATTTTTGAAAAGGGTAGCTCATATTTCTATTGATTGATAGATTGATAAATGTTCTAGACATTGTTCTTCGTGTGCCTTTTTTTAGGTTAGTATTCACATAGCATACTTTATGATTTGTTTGACTGTCGGGCCTAAATGGTGGAAGTTCATCTCTTAGTACTACTTCCATATAATGTTTGAATATTTTCTTCATTACTCTAGTTGACAGTATAAAACAAGTTAGACTACATCTCAAAAATTTATTGGCAAAATAATTTTATTTGAGAGAAGTATTCAAATAGTCAACTTGTAATTTTAATGCTTGATAGATGCGTTCCTTGATCACAATTTTTGTCAAATATCAAATTACTAAAATCTACTGAAACTTAACAAAATTCAGAAGATTTGAGGTTCCGTAATTGAAGATGGGTCTGTAATAGAAACAGTACATTGTCTTGTGTTCCAAAGTTTTTAAAACCTCGAAAACCTAGATTCATAATTACATTGTAATAGCTCAAAAATTTGGGAAGTATGCTTTCTCATTAAAGAACAGGAGCAGAGCCTGACTCCCGAATTGAAACATCTGGCGAATCGTTTCCCTGACGCTACGGTAATTTGAATTGCTGTTTAAATGTTGGTTTATATACATGATAGTTGTCAATAAAAGCTACAACTGTTACCAACTTTAGGACAAACTTCCAGTAATTTTAATTTAGGGTGCATTATTTAAGTTTTTTTATTCCATGTACACGAAAAAATGTCAACAATTGGTTGGCAAAACAACATGCCTCAAAGCAATGGAAAACACAAAGCATTTGCTTTATAAAGAGGCCTTTTCCATAAATGCAAATATTTTTCGTAAAAATATATATAAAACAAAAGGCTGTTTAATGAAAAAGTTGCATTCTCGTTCTATTCCCTTTGTGGGAAGAGCTTTTAGTAAACGCATGGCAATACGTAATCTTGAATATTGTGGAAAAATGAATTCCAACGAATATTTTTTCATATTGAAATGGACAAAGAAGCTATATGGTAAAGCTGGCTTGCTAACAATATCAAAATGCATGAAGAATTTGCAGAATTATGTACTTTCAGGAAAATGGAAATGGAGAATATATAAATGGAGAATATATCCATATTTTCATATTTGATTTCGCATGTTGTTCAAGCGTAAATACATCTGACAGACATGTTTACTTATGTATAAGGGATTACTACATCTGGAAATAAATATTTAAGAGAGCACTTAGTGGAGCAAATACAGTGTCATATATGCAATGAAAAAGAAAATACAGCGTTTTGTACCTTCATTTTCATTCATTTTTATAAATAAATGTGAAATCTTTGGTATGCAATTTCAAATTGCGTGCCTTCGTTTAAGATCACTGGTTATTTATATTATGTTAATTCTCAATAAACACGTTTATAAACTATTTGCATCTCTTAATGTCAGCCTTCCTGTCTGTCTTTTCGAAATAGGCCGTCAGCTGATGATAGATTTGAGTATACAATTTTCTTCGTTTTGCCTCTGAGGAAGTTGAAAAATTTGCAATTGTTGATTGACTATATTGACTATTTTCGAAATAATCTTAATAATAGTACGAAACATTGGTTTTTCATTTTCCAAATTTCTTCCGTCTACTATGTTTACTAAATAAATTCAATGATTAAATTGAGCATCGAAAGCTATAGGTAGAAGGGGTTGAGATAAGAAAGTGATCCTATAGGGAAATGTAACAATCGCCACAATTGGAAGAACCAGAGTTGTTATCAGAAGCCGTCGTTAAAAAAATTTAGCATAAAGTTTGCAAATGGCTATTTCTTGCACGTTTGCATTCCTGTGAGATTTTTTATGGACCGTTGATTACCAAATTATGTACTGATTTCAACCCCTTGGCCACATGCAATACTTCTGCCTATCCTTTGACGGTGCTGAGTTTTATCACAGAATTCACTTAGTCAATATGGCAGCCGGGAGCAATTCAGAGCAAAAAAGGTTTTATTTTGGAAAATTAAAATAGAAATTTTTCGTATTCGATTTTCTAGCAAATTTCACCTCACTACAGTTAATAACATCGCATTTTCTGCCCTCTCCCAAGTCAAAGAGAAATAAAACATTAAAAATATATATATAGCGGACTTCCACCTATAACTAAAAAGCTAAAAATAATTATAACAAAATACAACTCTAGCAAATAAATAACACATTCAATGTTGTAAGGTACCTACCCAGGAAGTAAAAAATGTAAACATTAAAAGGTGCTCATTCTGTACAAATTAATTACCTACCAATCTAGGATATTTTTGATGTCTGTGCCAAGCAACAATCAAGTTTGGTGAAGTAGTAGATCAGTACGCAATGAAGGATTTTACATTTGCTTGGCACCGACTTCAAAATATAATAGATTGGTAGGTAATTAATTTGTACAGAATGAGCACCTTTTAAAGTTTACATTTTTTACTTCCTGGGTAGATACCTAACAACACTGAATGTGTTATTTATTTGCTAGAGTTATATATTGTTATAATTATTTTAGCTTTTTAGTTATAGGTGGAAGTCGGTTATATATTTATTTTTAAATGTTTTATTTTCAACTTCTTAGTTTTTTTGAACTCAGGTAGTTTTCTTTATTTTTTATGTAGTATGTATAACCTTAATAGACATGCCTAACTTCGAAATCCTCAACATTACAGAATGATACATTCTCATTTAAATTGACAGGTAAATGTTTACGAACAAAATGTACAAGTACGCGTTGACTTAATAAGTCCAAAATATATTTTTTTAACCATCAGGTACATACGACTGGCCACAGACAAGCATAAATTTGTTGGCTGCCTTCTGTAAACTATAGGACGGTGTAGAATCCATCCCATATTTACGGAGTCAAATCCGTCCTATATTTCAACTATAGTATATAACTCCTTGTGGGCTACCCCATAAATTATTTCATATTTAACATTTTATATTATCGCCCTGTGTAACATTAATTCCTCTTCACACTTTATGCAACTTCATATGGGCTATAAAAGAAATATTTTTATACAATGTATAAATATAATTTAACTCGAGCATATATTTTAACCATCCTGTATATGATTTGCTTACGTCCACATCATATAACAATTTTTTATAATCCCCTATATAATTTTAATTTCACATTTTTTCCAGTATTTTTATACCACCAAACGTCCAGTCCACCCTATATTCCAACCATTCTGTACATACGCTAATGAGCCACTAACATTCTACTCCGTCCTATATTTCAATCATCATATAAATGCAACTCCTTCCATCACTTTACTTTGTGATTTTGTTTGCTATGACTAAACACCTTGTGTATAAACGCACCAAATAGCAGTTTAAAGTTTGACATGTGTTGTCACTGAATTTTCTATTAGGCTAGGAGAATGTGACAACCAAAAGCACCGTCTTCGCAAAATGGAAAAAATTTACATTTAAATAGGTATTTGCCTGGTATACAAACCAAACGAGCTTGGTACTCATTGATTTAAAGAGCCGAAAATACTATGCTTTACTACCTATATGCTTGAGATATAAATAGGAAATTTTCAAATTCGCAAATAAAATATCCAGTGCCTAAAATTACCGCACTATTACGTTGGAATTAAAATATTTATGAGGGAATATCTGTTACGTCATTTCGATGAAATTTTTGATAAGAATTTTGGAATTTTCGGCGATTTTCTGCAAAACTGCAAGTTGCACGTCGCAGAAAAGTATATGAGATCACCTCGGAATCTTCCTTAGTAGATTAAACGTTAAAAAAATATACACATCCATAAGGAGTTATCGAAAAATCTATTAAAATATTAGAGATATTGGTCGATTTCTATGCACGAATGTGGTCATTCACAAATTTCATCACTTTGCCAATAGATTTTCCAAAATTTGAAGTTTCACCAATCCGGATATATACTCTATTAAACAAGACCATATTAATTCAAAACGGTTCACCACAGGAGAAGAAATCACGTAACATTAATACAAAAAAAAGTAAAAAAAAATACCCTACGAATTGATAACCTCCTTTTTTTGGTTTTGGTTAAAATTTGTGGATTCAAATCTGTCATCGGCTGACGGTCTAAATATGGAGACATTGAAGTCATTGGTATCATGATATACAATGTCATATGATAATGACAAGACACATTAAGAACCAGAACGCTACTATTTAGCATCAAGAAAAACTCCACATATTTTATTTTATATTTTACTTGTGAGTCTAAATTGTTTATTCATAAAAAGTTGACAAATTACTGTTTCGGCCAATGTTAGAAGATTCCCAAGTTTTTCAATAAACTAAATTTCCACATAAATTAATTATTTAGGTGTTTATAAATAAGCTAATCCAGTAATTTTTAAATTTTTTCTAGAAAACTATTGAATTTCATTAAGGTTCTGACATACAAAGACTACAAACCACAGTGTCAACGTCCAGATTCCGAAGATATTTTAGAACATAAAACATTTAGACAGATGCGCTGTAATTGTTAATTTTGTATTTTACTATGATAAATAATAAAGTATGTGATTATAGAAGCCGGATACTGAGAGCTGAAGTTATCCGTGTTATCTTAACATGGTTATAAATTAAAGTTCATTCTTTTACTTCTCAGAGATAATGATAATAGGAAGCAAATACCCATTTATCAATTCTAATTGTGTAAAATGTCGACTGAAGCTTATATGTAAAGTTATTTTGTGTAGCTAGGCGGTTTTCTGCAAGGCCAGAAGGTCTTTAAGAAGTAACGAAGCATGAAGAAGACATAGCAAGTCGCTCTAACTCACTCATAATTCATAAAGCCAGTAATAAAACCTTAGCCTAGATATTGTAAGAAAGTAGTGTTTTACAGAATTCAGAAATTGATACGGATTCGAAAAAAACTTGTTATTGTTTGTAAGTTTCTGAGTGTGAGACTTTTATGAAATGTAAATATGAATAACTTAATAATAAGAAAATACTTCCGTCAATCTAGACCTAAAAATAGTGGTCAAATAACAAAAACTCCCAGAAAGCTGAAATTTCATGGAGAACTTGGGTTTATCATGAGAAAGGAAGTTTTAAAAGTCCCCGTTAATCCCATGTGCACCGCAAAAGTTATTCAGGGACAAATGTCAAAATTTGAGGATTTTTGAGTAGGTAACCTTATGTGAAAAGCACCTCAGACCAAAGTTGCTCTTAAAATTATCTACAAAAATGGTCTTATGAGAAACCTTTTCTGGGATATCGCTATTGTTAAAGGTCACGTTAAACATTATATGCAGCTACATGGCCTTGTATTAACATTTGGTAATTGTTGCTGTTTACCAATGACTTACTGAAGGAGTTTTTACTGTTCGACTTTCTGATAAAGTCAGAACCTTCAACAGGTTTCATTACAGAAAAATCAGTGGTGAAGTTCCTTAGACAGTTTGAGGCATTTTTCGAGGAAGAAGTACGAAAGAAAATGTGATATCTAAATGGGTTTACGGAATGCATACAATACATACTGTGTGTGATGGGTCGGAAGTTCGAATGGACACAACAGATCAGCATGTATGCAAAAGTAATTCACGACTTAAGAAAGATGCTAAAGATACACTTCTTGACTGGTTTTCGTCACATGACCCCTTACACGAAATCAACAAAATTTTATCAATTGCTTCTGAAAAACTACGCACTCTGTTCGCTGCGAGAAGCACCGTCAATGTTCACCATAAAAAAGTACCTGTAGACCCGGTTTTATTACTTCAACTTAAGCTTTTAGGGATCAAATTACCCGTTATCACTCTTTGATGCAGGTGGAATGCGTAAGTGCGCAGTCAGCTATTTACGATTGCTTTCAACCGTAGTATTTGATGACTATGATGACTACAAAAACATCTTTGAGTTCCAACATTATCTTTGATGAATCCAGGACAGTTCCAGCAAACCAACAACAATTTTTCCCTGCCATCAAATAGTAAATCTCATTTTTTTTCCATGTTAAGTAAAAAAATTACAATTGCAAATATTGCAGTGAAACATGCTCAAAATGACGCAGACGTCCCTATAATTGAAACCGCAATAGAATAATAGACCGCACACAAGAATTGTAGTTGGCGTTGATTTGTTAATACTACTTACTGTATAGACTATTATTGATCAAATTATTTACTTTCTAAAACCTGGAAAACCTCAACAGCGAACAGAAATATATTCTTCAGAAAGTTTATGTGTGTATCTAAAATGCCAAAAGCATATTTTCACATGCAATAGACGGCTGCGATATTACATCAGCAATTCCATAATTCTATTTTTTGTAATTGCCAAAACGGTTGCAGTGGCAAATGTGGCAGCAAAAAATAGTCTTAGGAAGTCAATAGGAAGGTTCATGTGATTTTGATGAAGAGACAACTGATTCATCTTCATTTGGAGAATTGTTAAACATCCAGCAACATGAAGGGAAGAAGAAGAAGAAACAAGTCATGTATGTTGAAGTAGACTTTGAAGAATATGAATCAGATTAAAATATAAAAAAAAACAAAATTACAATTAACGTCAATATTCAATTTCAATATTCATTGTGCATTTAAAAAAGTATTGTCCCTGAAAATTGCATTATAATAGTTGGTGGAATAGGTTTTTGGTGAAGCCACGTTAAAAAACGCATCACAGGAGGCGTGGAAATGTGTGCATATCATGTAAAACGTGACTAAACAATCGCGATATCTCAGAAATGTTGCCTCTTAAAAAAATTGTAAGAGATATTTTTGTAGATAATTTTAAAATCTATCTCAGACCAACTGAGGTATTTTTTGGATAAATCTTACCGTTTTCGAAAAAAAAAAATTACATGTTGAATTTTGAGCCCGATTAACTTGTAGCACTCATGTGATTACTGAGGACTTTTAAAACTTCCTTTCTTATGGTAAACTCCACCTCACCACGAAATTTCAGCTTTCCGGTGGGAGTTTGTTATTTCAAATGTCTAAATTGACCGGATTAAAAATAGTAACTTATAACTAGCATACAATGTAGCTAAGTATAATTTAACTGGCAGTTTCTGCATATCTAAATAGGCAAGTTACCATATTTGAGATACATCGTGCGATTTACGTGTATGATTCTGTTTGCAAAAAGGAAATATCATCGACTAAATTTATACCTATTTAAAATTTTAAATCACGGGAGAATAATAATTTCTTTCAGTCTAGTTCAAATGAGAACTCTACTTCAGAGTTAACAGAGAAATTAATAAAATCGAAAGTTCAATCAAATAAATATAGGTAACAAAACTCGATAACTAAAGCAGCTTGTATCTAACTAATTATGAATTTCAAGTTCAATGTCAGTAAACTAATGTGACCAACTAAACTTTCTTTTGAGTTTTAGTAGAAGTCCATTTAATTTTGCAAATCATTTTATATATTTCGAAGTAACAGCATATTTCATTCACAACCACTTAATACGAACAAACTCACAGAGAAACCAAATAAAACAAATATACAAGAAAAAAACCTTGACATACCTTTCGCTAGCAATGGAAGAATTCCGGGACATCGACTTCGGAGACATCTCAAAGTCACTATCAGATCTGTACAAGAAGCTCTCCCTTCTTTGAGGGAGATTCTGGAGGACCAAGCCTGCCGACGGTGAGGCTGCTCCATCCAGAGGGCTTCTACCCGGGCTCGCACCATTTTCGACGTCAAAACTGTAAGAGTAAATTAAAATAAGACATATATCTAAAAAAAACAATTAAGGGATATAGTTGCATACCATGGTACTGAATTCATTAGCAAATTGTTAATTTATTTAACATTTTAGAACTTTAAAAATGAATTTATGACATATGTCTTATGTCAAAAAAAATACGAATTGCTATTTAATTAAATATTTCAACATTGATGATATACTTAACTTTTAGAGCATATACCTCTGGAGATGGTCTGCAATGCACACATAAGGGCAATAAGATGAGCATCATGTTGTCTCACCTGTTGGGTGGAAGCAACCAATGAACTACATACTGGACATTGTTTATTAGAGGCAGCTCCTAAACGAGTGAAATAGCCTCATACTCTCTCAATTGCCATCTCTCACAATAATAATTGTACATGGTAGGCTACCTCCAGATGTATAGACTATAATACTAAAGTAGATTCAATCTGGTTTTAGGATTTATGACTATCCATATGTTAACAAAAGCACATAAACTTGGAAAGTTTTCTCTCCAAAAGCAGAATTATATCGGTACCTGCTTTGTAAGCTACAAAGGGTGTAAATAAATAAAGAGAGATTTCAATATGTGCTTCCTCAAGTCCAAAGAGCAAGGTGTTGTGATCTTCAGATTTTTGAGTTTTTTTCGTTTGACTACTAAAGTTTTCGAGATATTTAGGTCAATTTTGGAGCATTACTGCCTCTATGAACCCTTCATGATAAGATCACAGGAACGGACATAAAGATCTTCAGGATGGTACTTTTGCTTGGTACACGTGTTCTTTCTGCCCCTATAACTTTAATTCAGTACGCCCCTGGCAACTGACAAAAATTGTAGATGAGTTTCATATGAATTTGCTATCTTTTTTATTTCTTGCATTTTTTTTCGTATCTGCCAATGTAAAAAATGAACAATTTTATATGTACCTACCGTAGAAATAAAAAATCCGTCTGTTATTTATTTTTCTATTAGGCTGCTGTAATCTTAGTTCCTCTTATTGACAAATTTAACATATTTTTTATTAATTTACTCTTGTTGATTTTTACTAACGACTAAGAGAAACAGGTAGCATCAAACATAGAAAACATGGTAGTGGTCGCCACCGGGATATGAAAACATGATAATTAGAAGAAGCTGTACTTAATTTAATAGAGAAACAACCCGATACGAGTAGAGATGGGTAGGTCCGTTCATAATTCGGAGTTGGATCCAGATATGTATCCAGTTCCAAAGATGTACATCCAAGAACCGTATCCGTCGGACCCATATGGGTCCGGTTGTCTAACTGTGATTACCGGAGTCGGACTGCAAGCGGAGTGTTGGATTGTAATACTGCTAGCAAGACATTATGGCGCTTAATTCTTGTTTTTTACTCTTTACATAATAAAATTACCATGAGCATCAATACTTCTATGTGATCAAGCTATAGGTAATACCGTTCCCCTCACTCTGATCCGCAGTTCTAAGTCCGCTATCATTGATTCAGTACCGCTCATGTCGTTCCGCGTATAATATCAACAAGTGGTTCCGCCGATCGGTAGCGATGTACATCCTTCATTCACATTCCGAGGATTCGTGTCCTTCCGAACCTACACATCTCTAAAACTATATTCAGTACCGCTCATTGCATGCGTTTCTTGCCACTCCGGCAGGTCCGCGGATCTGTGTTCGAATTGCTGTCGGATGTACATCCATCATTAACTCTAGGGATGCAGGTCAGGACATGCGTGTCCATCCGGACCTGCCCATCTCTATATACGAGCACTAGGAAAAGTGCTTTACAGCTACATGTTGATCATATGACGGTATTTGCCATCTTAAAGGAACAGCTGTTATATCCGTATCATGTACAACGAGTCCAGGTCCTGTTACCTCGTTATTTTCTTAACCGTCTCGCATATTATTTTTGGATTCTAAATTTGATTAGACAAAACCGAGAATTTCGTGACCATATTTTATGCACGACCGAAGCAAGTTTTTTAAGGGAAGCCATTATTAATAATCAACTCAAACACCTATGGGCGGAGTAAAATGAACGAGTTTCTTTAAACGTATAGCACCCCTAGTGTTACTGATGAATGTACATCCGTCAGCAATTCGGACACAGCGGTACTGAATATAGTTTTAGAGATATGTTGGTTCGGAAGGACAGGAATCCTAGGACCTGTGTTACTGAAGGATGTACATCGTTACCGATCACCTGAACCACTTGTTGACATTATACGCGAGAGCGCCATCGAAACATGCCATGAGCGGTACTGAATCAATGATAGCGGACTTAGAACTGCGGATCGGAGTGAGGGGAACGGTATTACCTATAGTTTGATCACATAGAAGTATTGTTGCTCATGGTAATATATTTTTATCATTTTAGTAATTTGTAATTATTATTTTTGATAAATTATTATCGTTTTCTCGTAATTTTATTATATAAAGAGTAAAAAACAAGAAATCAGCGCCATAATGTCTTGCTGGCAGTATTACAATCCCACACTCCGCTTGCTGTCCGACTCCGGTAATCCCAGTTAGACAACCGGTCCCATATGGGTCCGATGGACACGGGTCTTGAATATACATCTTTGGAATTGGATGCATATCCGGATCCAACTCCGTATTATGCGTGGACCTACCCATCTCTAAATTAAACGTAGGCCCACACTCTCAGTTTCTAAGCGAAGAAGTTCTACCTGATCCGATTCCTTTGGTTGTCAGAGCGGGAATGTGGTTTATGTACGATGTGGTTTATGTACGATGACGCTCCTTCCCATTTTACTTGACAACACATCAATATTTGAGCGAAACATATCCAGATCGCAGGATGAGTCGAGGTGGGCCTCAATTCTTCAATTTGGGGACATTTAAAACCGTTGGTTTATAGTGCAACTCCTGTTCAAGGAATAAAAGAAATCGCATTATTGTTTCTTGAAGAGTTATTCAAGAATCTTCTAGAATTTTCAATAGAATATACATGGTGTCGACGTCTAGACTCATGTGTAGTGGCTGAAGGTGGCCATTTTGAGCACTTACTTTGATCCCATCGTTTTCAAAGTTAGGTAAACTTGTTTTTTTTTAATGTTTTAAAATAATAACAACTTATTTCACCACCTCATCTTTTTTTACAGAAAAAAGTGGCAGATACGAAAAAAAAGCAAAAAATAAAAGACATTGCAAATTCTTTAAGAGATTCATTTACAATTTTTATCAATTACCAGGGGCGTACTGAAAAAAAGTTGCAGGGGCAAAGAGAACACGTAACACCATAAAAGTACACCCTGTAGATTTTCAGGATCGTTTCCATTATTTTATCATGAAGACCTCATAAAGGCATTAATGCTCCAAAATTGAACCTAATATCTCGAAAACTCCAGTAATCAGAACTAAAACCCTGAAAAATCTGAAGATTTCAATACCTTGTCCATTGGTAACGAACTTTTGGGGACATATGATCATACGAACTTTTCGTCATAACATATTTTAGGCTTTGCGTGACGTTTATATCAATTATTTGATGGTAAGCTCCTTTTTAATAAATTCCTGAATATGAAACATTTTTTTAAATAAATAGGATAGAATATTTTTCAGGTTTTAAAAAACAATATACTGGGATCGCAGCAATAAAAAATAGTATGAATAATTTAAATATTTAATGATTATGAACTAATACATTGGATAAATTTGCAAGTTGTACTCCTGAGGAAACGGAATGTAGGTTATGTTTACTATTTTTTTATTAAGAGCAATAATAATACCGTTACAAGGAAAACTGTAAAACGAACAATTAATATGGTATTTGGTATTTTTACGAGTTTCAACACAACATCTAGAATCCATTTATTGTCTAATTTCCTAGTTAATTTCTGACAGATTGTCTGCAAACCGTCTAAGAGCTGGAAGCTCTTATGCCAACAGGGCTTTTTATTTGTCTATATTTACATATTAGACCAGGAATCTACTATAGATCATACTTCCTTAAAGAAACATGATTAATTGGAATTACTAGTCGTTTTGCCTTAATAGGAACTGCATCAAGAAGAAAAAGGAATTTGAGCCCTTTTTACTGCGCTTGGGCCTTACAAGTTAGTTGTAAGTAAATCTGTCTGCTTTCAAAGCTGATAGCTCTCAGTGATAGATGCTACCGTAAGTTAGCTGTTAACTAATAATAAATCGGATTTTAACTATCATTTAATGCTTTTTCTGTACAGGTAATTTTATCTCTTCACTATTTATTTCTACTTACTACCAGTTAACGACTTTAAATTGTACGTCTTTATTAATCATATCGTCTGCAGTCAATTAGACGTCGCCATTTGACTGCTAATAAATACCATGAAATGCACTTTACTGGCTAGCAATGGTCATTGCCTCTAACATTTCGCCCATCTACAGAAGACCTTATAGTCATATTTAAAGTCGCATTTTAAGCGATTATATATGTAATGCTTTAAGGGCAACGTCTCTTCCTAATAAACAACATATTTGGGATGTAATAGTGACAAGACTGTTGTTCAAAATTCATGGAGTCATTCAAATTAGTATTATAATTACCTTGTTACTATTGTGTAGTTGTCATGTCAAATTTTCGTTATTTTGTTCCTGACAAATAATACAATATACAACAAAATATTATTATTAGAATTTTACGCAATTTTATAATTTGTAACTCGCATAGATGGGTCCTTCAGCATATCGCGTGTGATAGATAAAAAGCTGCAGATCTGACAAAAATACCTCGAATGTATTCCTTAATGTGTTTAAATGTATTGCTTCTTATGAATTCAACTACATTGTTTTCTGAATGATACTTGTGGCATATTTTTCAATGTCTAAGTGCTTATTGGGAAATAAAACCACACTTTAAAGGAAATTGCTGTATAATCCAAACGTTTCGGGGCCTAGAACAGACCCCGTTGTCAATGGCTAAGAAACTACGGATTAAAAAGGTACAATTCTAAGATGTAAATTAAAATATTTGACAATGTGTATTATTTGATTTCTGACGTATGAGAATTTATTTGTAATATACAGGGTAGCATTTTTGGCGAATGCACTATCTTCTAACAAAGTCGCGCCACATAAAATTCTGAAGATCTCTCTTTCAAATTCTTCCAATTTGAAAGGAATTTTATGATTATATGATCTTTAGAAATTTCTGTGCTACCCTGTATATTACAAATAAACTCTCTTAGTTACGTTAGAAATCAAATAATACACATTGTCAAATATTTTAATTTACATCTTAGAATTGTGCCTTTTTAATCCGTAGTTTCTTAACCATTGACAACGGGATCTGTCTAGACCCCGAAACGTTCATAAGCAATTTTCTTTAAACTGTGGTATTATTTCCCAAGAAGTATTTAGACATTAAACTTCATTGTGCTGATAACCATTGGATACAAATTATTTGTCAAGTTTGTAGTTGTAATCTTTCAAACAGCACAGAAGTAACCTTGTCCCAGGCTTAAAGGAAACGCACACCGAAACTTGACTGGACTTGACTGGACTTAACTAGAATACCAGAGCGAACCCAATATATGAGCGGTAACACGGGAACAGAGCAGACGTGACCAGACTTGGACTTCTTTCCTGACTCCGCTGGCGATCAGTTTTGGTTGGATCGCAACCAGAGTCAGGCTTCCTATCTCCACTCGCTTGTTAACTACATTGCCAAAAATTAAAAATTTAATAAATATGTGTATTTAATAAAATAGGTTTCTATAACCTATCTCAAGCATATGTAAAGTGTGAACTAATGGTCCTCCGAAGTTGATGTCACTATAGTTTCGCAAATCATATCGTGTATATAAAATCTCTCAACATTATAAAATAGTTCTCAAAGTGCTGTCAGTTAATGTCATAATAAAACATTAAAAAAACATAACAGACTTTCACCTATAACTAAAAAGCTAAAAATAATTATAACAAAATACAACTCTAGCAAATAAATAACACATTCAATGTTGTTAGGTACATACCCAGGAAGTACAAAATGTAAACATTAAAAGGTGCTCATTCTGTACAAAATAATTACCTACCATCTAGTATATTTTTGAAGTCGGTGCCAAGCAACAATTAAGTTTGATGAAGTAGTAGATAAGTACGCAATGAAGGATTTTAGATTTGCTTGGCACTGACTTCAAAAATATACTAGATTGGTAGGTAATTAATTTGTACAGAATGAGCACCTTTTAATGCTTACATTTTTTACTTCCTGGGTAGGTACCTAACAACATTGAATGTGTTATTTATTTGCTAGAGTTGAATTTTGTTATAATTATTTTTAGCTTTTTAGTTATAGGTGGAAGTCGGTTATGTTTTTTTTTAAATGTTTTATATTCATATATATAGTTTTTTTGAACTCAGGTAGTTTTCATTTTTATTTTTTATTTTGTATGTATAACCTTAATAGACAGGACCAGGTAACATCGAAAGCCCCAACTTTTTTTGCCAAATCTGTATAACTATATATAATTCCACTCCACCCTATGTACCCACCATCCTGTACATACGACTGCCCATGGACAAGCATAAATTTGTTAGCTGCCTTCTGTAAACAATAGGACGGAGTAGAATGCATCCCATATTTAGGGAATCAAAACCGTCCTATATTTCAACCATAGTATATGACTCCTCGTGGTCTACCCCATTAATTATTTCATTTTTCACATTTATATCATATTATCGTCCTGTGTAACATTAATTCCTCTCCACACTTTATGCAACTTCATATGTGCTATAAAATAAATAATTTTTCAATCACACTGTATAAACATAATTTAACTTCAGCATATATTTCAACCATCCTGCATATGATTCCAACATTTTTGTTCCACCAATTGTCCACTCTACCCTATATGCCATACATCCTGTATATACAGCTAAACGGCCTAACTCATATTTCAATCATCATATAAATGCAACTCCTATCTCTTTACTTTGTGAGTTTGTTTGCTATAACTAAACATCCTGTGTATACACCCACCAAATAGCAGTTTAGAATGACAAAAGCACTGTCTTCGCAAAATGGAAAAATTTTCATTTAAATGGTTATTTGCCGGGTATACAAACAAAACGAGCTTGGTACTCATTGATTTAAGGAGTCGAAAATACTATGCTTTACTACCTATATGCTTGAGATGTAGATAGAAAATGTTCAAATTCGCAATTAAAACTTCCAGTGCCTAAAATTCCCGCACTATTACGTTGGAATTAAAGTATTTATAAGGAAATGTCCGTTATGTCATTTCGATGAAATTTTTGATAAGAATTTTGGAATTTTAGGTGATATTCTGCAAAACTGCAAGTTGCACGTCGCAGAAAAGTATATGAGATCACTAGGGATCTTCCTTAATAGATTAGACGTTAAAAAACTATACACATCCATAAGGAGTTTTCGAAAAAACGACCAATATGTTAGGGATATTGGTCGATTTCCATGCACGCATGTGTTCATTCACAAATTTCTTCACTTTACCGATAGAATTCTTTTCCCAAATTTGAAGTTACACCAATCTGGATATATACTTTATAAAACAAGACGATATTCATACAAAACGGTTCACCACAGGTGAAGAATTCAGGTAACATACATACAAAAAAAAAATACGTGACGAATTGATAACCTCCACCTTTTCGGAAATCGGTTAAAAAATGTGTGAAACTAACTGTACTAAATTCTGTTTTTCAGCTGCGGTGACTATTACGTTTTTTTAACAGAAATAGAGGTAATAAAAACAACTTATAAGTCCATAAAGCAAGTGCAACAGTGAGCAATTCTATTCAGAAATTGGCTGGGTAGTCAGATGGGGCTGATGCTGGTGTGCGATACTCATCAAGTCTAGTCCGGTGCTGTGTAATTACAGTCAAGTCCAGAAAAGTTTCGGTCTCCCCATTTCGAAAACTGAAGATGTCAGAATCAAACAAAATACCTAAAATCGAATTAAAACTCCTAGAGCAAATAATACAAAAGTATAAATCCTACCGATGACGCGTATCCAAGTGAATATCCGAAAATCTCCTCAGCGTCACAGGCAGGCGCATGGGTGGCCTGAGTTTATTAATAATTCCTTTAGAAGTCGGCATTTTTGTACTCACAACGCGTACATAACCTAACAGGCGTGTATACCACGTAAAGATCACGACAATACTAAGTTTATTAACTGTAAATAAACATTTCAAATTGATAAGATAAACGAGGCTAATCTTCTGATTTAGGTTGATTAAACCATCGTTTACCGCTCTATTACACATTGATTATCGTTCGCATTTGATAGTTGGTAACTTTGTATATTGTAATCCGATTTAGAAAATAACGATCGTAACGTAGACTGATAATTGCGTATTTGCAATCTGTATTAAGCGAACAAAAGTTTGTTTCTGACAAGCGCTTCAATTCTGATTTAATAGTATTGCATAACGAGAACTATAAAATAATATTTTCAACAATACATTAAACAAAGTTTTACTATCCACGATTCGGTCATGATGTGAGATAGTTTATGGAATAATTTTATAATGGCATTTAAAAGACGTAAACCGATGCACATTCTCTTAACCTTTTGTGTGTTTTTCAATATACTAGAATTGCCTGTGGTCGAAATTCGACCAATTGTGTTAATTCCTAACAAAATTAAACTTGTTTTTCCTGTGTAATTAATAGGACTTTGGGTGCACGTTCTTAATGCTTAGCTTAATGATATAATTTATGGCAAAGATGCAGTAAGTGAAAATGAAAGACAAAACTTTAGTTAACATGAAATTTCTTAAAACTAAACAATTCAGCTACTAACTTGGAGGATAATATAATAAATTAACGTAATTGACAATTTCATTTGAATAGAAATTGCAAAATAATCTGTTGTATTTTACTAGTAGTGGTTACTCAATTTCCATTTGTACATTTATTTAATAGTACATGGGTGACTCAAAAATTCAAGGGTTCATCAACAATGTTGGTACATACATATAATCGCACATCTGCTCTAATTTTTCTCAATATGAAATGATTCAGTTTAATTTCTAATCTCTAACACTTATTAAAACACTCATTATAATAATTCCCCTTTATAATTTATGTTCACCACCCTGTATATGTAACTGCCTATGAACTACCCATATATATATATATATATATATATATATATATATATATATATATAAGAATTTTTCAAGGGCAGTTTCATTCTCAAGAACGTCACCAAATCACTCTGTATTTAACGCGCTGGAATGTCAAAAAGCCATCATATATGTAACAATCTCGTTCCTTCTTGGTAATAAGATTTATCTCGATTTGTAGACGCCAAAACACCGAACTGGAATTTCGACAGAATCGTGGGGCCGTTTGTGAGAATTACAAATAAATAAGAAGCACAAAAATAAATAAACATTATATATATTATTTTATTAGATAAATAAGTAAAATTATATTTGCAGCATATCATATTTCGTTCAAAGAACATCAAATAATTTTTGACTGACTGCTAAGTTTTAGATGAGATGTTAAAACTTATTTAAAATATTTACCTTACATCAAATAAAACTACAAAATGTTTTATTTTATTACTAATACCGTATTACTTATTCGTGTTTAATTTGCATATGGCATAAATATAAATAATTAAAAATATATTTGCACATCACATATTTTAGTACCTGTTGATAATGGATGCCGATAAAAAAATGCAATAGTTATAAAAAATATAGTGGAAAAAAAGAGGACTTACCTTTCCTTCTCAAAACCGATAAAAGATTTTTTGAAATCTCCAATATTAATAATTTTAACAGAGCCCGAAATTTATTGCTAAAACTGGGAGTTTCGCGTTCACGTGTGCTTTGCCATTCACACACAGTAAACAAAAAAATATATTTAAACATATTAAATGTGAATATTAAGGATTAAAAAAATTACGTACCTTTGGAATAGATTAACAAACATTAATCCTCACAAGAAAAAAATTAAGTGCATCTTTGATGTTTTATGCATTTGTGAATTAACAACATTCTTGAAATGAAAAGTTAACAAAAAAACTTTTGAACTAATAAACTAAAAAACTCAATTTTGTTTGCTTCGTACAACTTTCCTAAAGAAATTTATAATTTTCCACTTATTTATCAACAATCTACTGCATTGAATAACAAATAATAACAATAAAGCGTTTGTAATTTTTTGTCAAGAATCAAATTTTTTTAATTTTTTTTATCATTAAGGGCTGGTGCGTTCCCGCAATTTGTTTAGTGTATTGTTTAAGTTTGATTGAATTACTTCATTGATTTTTAAACTTCTGCACCTTTTCCAAAACCTTCCGTCGCGCTAATGCTAATTTTAAGTGTTTTTTGCGTGTAAAATATAGACAGTATTCGTGATTCGTGTATTGTATTCCGGGCTATTCGGACGCTTTTTTGATTCCGTCGTAAGATGGCCGCTTTTTGTTGTTATTGTGTTACGATTCCGCGAGTTATTAGTTCCGGTCGTAACAACCGCTAAACCGCTTTCATTTTGTTTCTTTTGTGTTTGCAAAAGCGCATCATTTGTTCTTAAACCCCCATTTTTGTTTGCTCAATCAATGAACATTACGTCGCTATTTTTTGTGTAACGTGTTGTCCAGACGAAGCTCTAAAATCAGTTCCTCCTGTTGCGGGGTTAGCCTCTCAAGAAAGAATAACCAAGAAAACACCACTTGCAGAGCTTCGATGTAAAAGGTCAGTGATTAACTTTTATTTGGTGATTCATTTACGCGACGGCACGTGTTTTATTGATTGTTCCGCTAAAGGTCCTTCGTCAATTATATACTTGCACTGAACCAGCATTGAACTAAAACCGCAACATCTAATTCATACATTTTTTGGATACTATATGTAATGTGTCATCGAAGACATTTCAAGGGCCACCTGAAAATATTTATTTAATTTTTTTGCTTCTATTGTTTAAAAAATTGTTATAAACAAATGCATTGTTTATGAGATAATAAAAAAATTTCATGATTAGAAAGACCAAAAAATATTATGATTAAAAAAACTGTTTTTTTTAATATATTGCTTAAAAATCTATTTGATCATTAACTATTTTTTTGTTATCTTTAATTAATATTAAGGAATCGGTCTTTTTAAACATTATTTGAATTGTCCTTTCACATATTTTTTTATTAACATTTAATTTATTAATTTAATAAACAATTTGTTATAAACAAATACATTTTTATGTTATTTTTTTTAAATGCAAATATAAATAGAAACAACTATGTATCGCATGCTTTATAGAAAAATTTCCATTTTTTAGAAAATTTTAAAGAGTCTACTGCATGTAAGTACAATATTTTCTTTCAGTTTCGGGTCACTATTATTTAAAGTCATATTTTAAAACTATTACAATTATGAGAAAAACATTTATGTAATAGTTTAAAAGTTATTTAAATAATAGTGATGGGAAGCTGAAACAAAATCTTCAAATTAAAAACAGCAAAATATTTAAAATTCTCTAAAAAATAGAATTTTTTTTATAAATCATGCGATACATAGTTGTTTTTATTCATATTTGCAGTAAAAAAATTAAAACAAAAATTTATATATTTTTAACAAGTTGTTTGTTAAATAAATAAATTATATGTTAATATAAAAAATAGATTTTCTAAGGGATATGAAAGGGCAATAGAAATAACGAATTAAAAAAGGATTCCTTGATATTTATAATAGATGACAAAAAAATTGATAATTAACAAAGTATTAAACATTTTTTAAGAAACGCTTATTTTAATCATAATATTTTTTGATCGTTCGAATTATGCAAAAAAAAATCATTATGTTACAAACAATACATTTGCTTATAACATTGTTTAAACAAAAGAATTAAATAATATATATATATATATATATATATATTTTCAGGAAATTAATGATAAAAAAACGAAATAATTATGATTTTTGAAAAAAAAATTATAAACGCTTTATTTTTATTATTCTTTTTTTAATGCAGTAGATTATTAATAAAGTAGTGGAAAACTAAAAAAATTTTCAACGGGAATCTGTTTTTTCACCTCTATAGAACAATTGTACAACGCAAAAAATAGCTTTATAGTTTAATAATTACTAAGGTTTTGATGTTAATTTTCCATTTGAAATTAATATATTTTTTTGTGTGCGGATTATTGTTTATTAAGCTATTTCAAAGGTAGGTAATTTTTTTCATTCTTTAATATTCATATTTAATAGGTTTAAATATTTTTTTGTTTATCGCATATGAATGACACGACATATGTTGAACGCGAGTGTTTTAGTAATAAATATATAAATATCTTTTACCATGTCTGAATGACAAAGCACACGTGAACGCGAGACTCCCGGTTTTAGCAATAAATTTAGGGCTTTATTAAAATTATTAATATTGGAAATACAGTTCCCTGGAGTTGGGATTACTTTCTTCCTCTTTTCAGATCTTTTTTCCAATTTCAAAAATCCTGTATTGTTATTGAGATTTTTCAAAAAAACGGAAGCACTCTTTTTTTCATTATTTTGTTTATGACTATTGCAATTTTTATCGGCCCCATTTCAACTTAAAAAAAATTCTAGACCTCAGTCCGAATCGAATGACACCAAAATTATAATTTTCTGTGAACTCTATCAGGATTTCACCAAAATGGCTCTTTTAGACTAGATTAATATGCTAAACCCCTCAAATGTCAATACTATAACGTTCAACCCATTATCATGAGAGACAATAATATTTACGTAACAGTAGTACATGTTGTAATGTAACAGATCTATAAAAAGGTAATTAAACTCTAAAGTTACGTTACGTAATTAGCTAGTTCACAAAGTAACATTAGTTAATTGAAACTCTAAATGAAATGATTTAATGCACTGCTGGGACCAACAATCAATCAACTGTTCAAACTTAATCAAATATTCTGGTTTTCATTCGTGTTGGGTCAACATGTTGGACAATAGTTTTGTGAATATATATAGTCTTATTTACTTTGGAGCCTAATTGATTTTATATTAAACTAACTAAATGATATACCGATTTCATTGTTGATATACGTAATAGCTTTTCGAAAGTTAATATAAAGCAATATGGGATGTTATACACGACGTGGCCAATTTCAAATAACAAGTTTTTTAATTAAACACGAACGAAACAAGGTGAAAGTTAAATACAATAAATGTATAATAAAAAAACCAATTAATTGAAAAGAAAAGCCTCACCTTTATAAGTTTATATTTATAAAGTTTCATAGTAGTGGACAGACTGAAAATTCTCTCGAAGAACATCTTCGCATGTGAATAATTCGAAGCACTTTAATCTAATACTGGAACTCAGAACACAACATCTCCTAGTGAATATCCTGAAGGTGGTAAATAATGTAAGCTAGCGCACAGACATTATTTAGACTTCCATCTTTTTGAAGCTAGTTGATCTTACAATTTCAATAGCTGTGGAAGTGCTATTGTCATCAGGTAAATGATGTGAAATGCAGAAGATCTGTCAATGTTATATTTGAATCCAATCACTTATTGACCTAGCAGAGTCTCTATATGTTGTTTAACTAAGGCATAGCCTAGTAAGGACAACAGATGAGGTGACATTATGTGAAAGAAATTCATAGAAGAGGAAGATCTTCTAGGGATACAGTTCTGGATACATGGATTTATTAAAAATGTTACATTAAGAACTGTTTTTGTCGGAATAACGAACGGTCTTGCATACATGAACATAAGCAAATAATGTACTCCACTTTCAATGCAACGATCCTCAACCTTGAAATGGTCTGGCCATATATTGAAGAGTTACACCAAACAATTTTAGTTATACGTATTTTGTCCTATTGATAAGATCAAAAACGATGTTTTTTAACAATATTATGTATCTTAGAGTTGGTGTTATAGCGTCTGATATAGTGAAAACAGTGAAATAAAAAAAAGGATTTAATTGTTTATTAATTTTTAAATTTATTTATTCAAGTTTAACTGACGAACACTGTAAATCATTACTAGAGCAAAAGTAAATATATTGCAATATTTTCGTGGGTTCAAATTTAATTTAAAAAAGCAAAATATTCACAACAGCTGATTCTGAATACAATTTACATATGAATATTAACACCACTATATAAGCTGTATTAACTAAGTTAGGAATTCTATATTGTTTTATATATCCTACATAGAATTTTTTGGTCGTTCTGGATGCACAGCGTCGATATCAGTAGTTTTGTCCTATTTGAAGATTCCAGTTTTTTTATTATCCTAGCGATTGATGTCTTATCGGAATGAATAATGTTTTACGTTGCTTTAGTCAGGGATGGCGTAGATAAATTTTATAAAAATATATAAAAAACATGTTCTACAGGAAAATATATTGCCACCAAACAAAAAAAAACAAGGCAATAAATGAAAACAATATAAAGAAACTTTTCAGTTAATGCATTCTCATTATTTATGTCACGAACTAAACCCACCTAACATGACAGATGCATATCACAGTGATTACAAACATTGATATACGAGTTGCACAACTTCTGTATACACGATATCAGCATAACAAGAGAAGCAAATAACATACCTTATGTCTATCAAATAATATAACTTAGATCTAGGTTTTGAGCGTGAAATCCTCAATGGTTTTCTGACCTTAGGTCGATGTTTCAGAAATTCGAATTTAATTAGCAGTTCTGGTGATTCAATGACAATAATAAGATATATCCAACTAACTATACCAGATAATTTCAGAAAATTCCTAGTGTCCGTAAGCCAAGAAGACTAGGAAAAAATAAGGAAACAAATTATTATTATATTTGAAATAGTTCATTCGCCTAATAGACTCAAGATTTTATGTATGCGTCGTTTATACGTTTTTGTAAATGCCAGTGATGGTTTATTATTTTTTTAACCCGGTAAACAATAACAAATGCAAGGTAATGTGCACATATATTATAATGATTTTTCTTTCTCTTTGTTGTTTTTTGTATATTCTGTTATGTTGATTGTCCTGGGAAGTATCTCATTGTCCAATCGAGCTTATATCTCATTGACGTAATTAGGGTATTGATTATACCACACACTTATTTTTCAATTTTGTGTTTAATAATTTTGTTTTGTACTTGTAATTTAACTTGTTAATATATAATTTTATTATTATTTTAACTTTTATGTAATTTGTATACACATTTTCCTTATGTTTTTAGCACTGATGAAGGTAAGAGGCAATGCCATGCTACAGCTTCGTATTCAAGCTGAGATCATACAAAAGTGGAATATTTGTCAAGTTGCCCCAATCGATAAATTTTAACTTACATGTCATCATTATATTTCAATAGCATTAGATGTCGTATCAGCAAAGTTTTTGTGAAAAGTCAGATTAATGTCGGAAGGATTATTGAGCCTGTTCATTAGGGTTTTCCTTTCTTCGTTGTTTTCAGCAATAGATAAGCATTTGAAATTATAAATAGAGAACAAAATGTAACACAATTTCAACAATCAGCCCGCATACTGGTTGACTGTCAGAAATTATTCCTCTACAATATGATCAACATGTATTCCAGTATATTAATACTGTTTGGTATATTGTGCTACTTATGTGTTTGGAGACATTTTAAGTTCAAATCTGGAGTCGTTATCAATTCGTGTGTGTTTTAGCTGCAGGTTTATTCTTAAATTATTACTCTGATTAAAATATTCTTGTTTGTCAAGAAAGTTTGACAGTAACAAATTTCAAAATTGTGTGGTTGATCACACTACAGGCATTTTTTTCTCTCAGATTATCTGTTAGGAAGAGTTGCTGTATAGACAAACAGTAATCAGAACAGTTGTTCTAAACGTCCTTACTACACTTTGCTTCTGCTTATCTGTTACTTGAGGAGGGAAAACCCTAATATATAGGCAGAATGAAAGTCAAATTGTTATCGGCGATAGTTCTTACATCATGGACTCATTCACACCTCACAAATAGAGTGGGGAACTATTTGAATATTGCTTTTACAAATAAGATGCACAGGTGTTTGGATAGTTTTTCTTAAAAAAGCAGAACACAAAAAAAATTTACAAGCATTTTTAAATAAGTGCGTTATTTGCGAAAAATGTGAACGAGGAGCATTTTGAAATCATTTAGCTATTGTCTACAAAACTTAAAACGCTGAAACGTAGCAAAAAGTTTCAGTTGCCTATCAAAAATTACTATTCCATATTTCAACTTCATGGCTTTGACGGTTTTCTCACAAATGTAATTTTCTTTCGAGAGCTCTTTATTTTTGGTGATGTTTACAATGCTCCCATTCTGCATCAAATTACTTTTATATAAATTTCGGCACAACTTGCCATATATTAACATGCTTTTGGTTTTGTTATGTTGTCTGTAATTTTAAGTTGAGAATCTGTGTTTTGGTATTTGGCAATGCATAAATATTTCCCTAACGGTAGAATACGAATAGCATGTCATGGAATTGAAATTATTTAAGAGGGTAATTCAAATACAAAAAATAAATTTGTTATTCTGCTTAGGATGCAGTTTCGAGCTAGATGATCTTGTGTGGAGTAGATGTTTGGTTTATGAGGAGTACCTTTTGTATAATCTGTGGTAAGTATAGAGTACAGCCATGACCAAGCAAGAAGTATATTCGTCTGTTGCCCAACAGATTATCATAAAGTTTTAAGCTAGTGTAGGGTTTAAACCCTCACAAATTTTAGCTCGTTTGAAGGCACAGTTTGGGGATTGGACACAATAGAAATTACCAATATTTTTGGAAGTTTTTAAGGCTCAAATAATATACTTCTACTAGTTTGCTGTTAAAATTATTATTAACCTGATGGCACTTGCGGGTTGCTGTTGAGTGTCACTTATGTCGACTGATAGACGTACAGGTAATGCAATATAGAATAAAAGTCAAAGGTTTAAAACTCAAAGTTTCTGATTGAAAATAATATAAACAATATTCTTTGTATGTAGTTGTTAATCAAGAAGTAAACACTAATAAATTACTTTCTGTTAGTACAAGATAATGATGAATAAACTTAACATCACTTAATTCTTATTATACCAAACAATTGGTAAGAAATAAATTCTTGACATAAAAAAACATGGTATTTAGAAAGTGCAGAGGAAAAAGAGTTGTCTATAAATTTATTTTTCTTAGAAAAAATATTAATAAACCCCTTCCCATAAGTAGGTTGCAAATTCCACAAAAAAAATATTTATTTGGCATACTGCTTCAAAAGCGTAAAAATTTAATCGTCGGACACGTTTCGACATATCTCGAAAAAAATGTAATAAAAAATGTCTCATTTATGAAAATTTTGCCGAAATTTATCATAATACTGTATAAATTTTATGGTAATTTTTGTTGTCAATTAAATACCTAATTGTAGTAAGCACAGTTTAATTAAATAAATTTAGAATACAATACAAATTGACTATAATCGGCGACCCAATTGTAAGTAGATAAACTTAACACTTAACGGTATCTAGGGTAGAACATCTATATAAGGAATAAGTTTAAAAGAGAAATAACGTTACTTTTTAACAACCATATTCATATTATCAGAGAGATATTTCTGTGCTAGATATTCTAAAGTGTGCTGTCAATAATAAACTTTCAAGTTTTCATCGATACGAGGCTCTCTCAAAGTTCACAAGACATGCCCATATTTTAATGCAACCATGCAGCACATAACAGCTTCGTTGAATAACGGAGGAAACGGAGTCCAAACAGTACTTCGAATGAAAGCATTTCTAGTTTCGGAAGAGTCAATATTTGAACTTCTTGGCTGTTTGCGTTAGTTATTTTGCGCGGATCGGATTTTACAGTGTTTGTTAGAAGTTTCATGTACGAAACGGCATGGGTTTACGTATAAATGGATAACATGGATTCACTGTAATCAAACATCTCACAGCAATCTAGAAATTAATAGTAAATATTATTAATTGTTTTTATGTTACTGTAAAGTTGCGATAATTGACAAACGGCTTTTTATGAATATTGGGGTTTAAAATTATAACTAAAGGGCCTAAAAGAAAATCCAGGAAAGTGTTATCAGGTTTATAATATAATAGTCCGGGAACCAGGGACATTTTCACTTCAATTATTTAGTTATCCCATGAAGCGCCATTAACGTCAGCTGGCCCTTGGTGAGGGTTATGGGGCATGGGAGCGCCCCAATCCCGTAAAAAATATTTCTTTTTAATTTTGTTCCGGTTGAAAATGTGTCAAACAACAGTTGAAACAATATTCTAACGAAAAAAAAACTCCCATGCCCCAGCCCACCCACCTGAAGCTGACGCTCACGGTGCTCACGGTGCAGCTAAAGAATGCATTCCACGAAGAATTGAACGAGAGGAAATTGGTTGTTCAATTCTGTCACTAGCTTCCGGAGTATAATATTTTTGATATAAGAAAAAAACCGCGATTTTTAATGAAATAAATCGAAGTTTTTCTAATTATCTGCTTAGTAAATTTTTTTAACTAATAAACACTGTTTCTCCTATCTCTGAAACTAAAGGCATGAAGTGTCCTTAACCTCTATCAGCTCTACCTTAAAAAGCGCTTAACGGATGTCAGCAAACTTGAATCCGCTGCAAAGACCTTTTCTTGAGCATAGTGATTGAAACTCTTAACTAATAATAATTATAGAATTTGGATTGTTTCGACAAAATTTCAAGCAAAAATGCAATGTTTTATATTTTATTAAAAAATTGTGATGAATATCAAGAACATCATGAATAGCAACGTGACCTTGCCACAAAATTTTTTTTTGAAATACAACAACTAGTTGATTTTTGGTTTTTTATGTACAGGAGGAACCCAAAAAACGTAATTATTTTTTAAAACCTCTATATTATCAATTTTTTACAATCCACCCTTTTTCACTTGAGAATATTCCCCATAACAATTAATTTTTTTTGGCCCACCGGTATTTCCACTGTTTATAACATTTTCTCTAGTCAGTTTTTAGAAAAAGGTGATAGCATATCGCTCTTGAATTCTTTCATTTGGTGAAAATAACAAAAAGGCCCAAAGAGCCAAGTCTAGCAAGTAAACAACGTTGGACAGCGGAGTCATGCTATTTTTAGCAAAACTAATTTAATACAATTTTCACACCTATTTAGTTTAATGAGTTTGCATAAAATCGATCTAGCAATTCTAAAATCATCATATTTTTAGTTCAATAACATTTTTATAAGAAAGATTGCTAAGCTGTCCAGAATAAGTTATAGATAGTTATCAGAACCGGTTGCGCAATCTTCTTAAATCTTAAATGAACTATGCCCTTGAGAACAAAAAACAAATCAAAATTCTTTTGATGTTTTAAATGACGTTAAACCTTTTCTGCAAATGACAATGACGTATCTACTGGTTTGACTGTAACTTGTTTGTGGGTAGCAACTTTAAACCATAACTCATATATTGAATTGATTCGGCCGATACTTGTTGGAAATTCATTATAATAATTATCTGATACTACAATTACCATTTCCACAGTTTACGTTTTTTAAAAACTGTCCGACGCATTTCGACTAAGGTCTTTGTCAAGGAACTAGACTAACTGGGTATTTCTTGAAGAAGTTGTATTTATATTCGATGAGTAAAGGAATCCTTTTCAAAATTAAGTACCAGGGAATTATATCACTCGTCGAATATAAATACAACTTCTTCAAGAAATACCCAGATAGTCTAGTTCCTTGACAAAGACATTAATCGAAACGCGTCTGACAGTTTTAAAAAAACGTAAATTGTGGAAATTGCAATTGTAGTATCAGTTAATTGCCATACCTCATACCCAAAATTCACCTTTGGCAGCAGAGCTGGATGAGATTCCAGAAGTTCTTTCAAAGCACACTATGTTTCAACTCGATGTTCTTTTTCATTGTAGTTAAATCACCAAGACTAAAGTTGGCAGCAACCCGTTTCATTTCGAAAGCATTGGTTAAAATTTACTCAACCGAGCTCCAAGATATCCCACTAGTCTCTGCAGATGATCAATTATCTATCGACGGTCTGTGAGGAAACATTCTGGAAATTTTTCTAAATTTTCGTTGATTCGGGCAGTAGATGGACATTCAGAACGAAGTATATGCCATCGATTGACATGTCACCATTTTTACATAATAAACTTCGTGCCTTTGCATTTTTTGGACGTATTATCATTATAAGCGAATTAAACTTGCCATCATAAAAGTAAAAAATAACAAAATAGCGCTAGCGCAAAGCACGACTAGCCGCAGAAACTCGTGGTTAACGGCAACGGCATTCCATTTTCTAAGGTACCAACCACCTCGTAATTTCAATTTCAAAACTTAGAATCTCAAAAATATAGGCAGCTTAAATTTTAGGTTGAATATTTTAATTTAAAAAAAATCATAGTCAAGCGAATATTAATCTGAAAAGAATCAGTCAGTTTATATTATTTATTTTGCTCAGTTGGAATCAGAATTCGAGCTCAGATGATATAATTCACTTTGACAGTTAAGGCTCTTCTAACCATAGTATTGCATCTCAAGTCAGCAATTAAAAACTGGGTAATTCTAATCTAGTAAGTATAAGATGATATTAAAAAGATAAAAATAACGTTATTTGGTTTGTATGACAATAGTTCAGACTTGATATTCAGATCCGAAATATGTCCTACTACAATAAATAATATTTTTCTTTACGAGGTATTTTATAGGTATAATGTAAAAAAACCTACTTAAGAAAAACAATTTCTTATGGGTTTTGCAGTATTTCCTAGCATTATGCTTGAACTGAGTTGTGTCTACAAAAGTGATGATAGCTTTTCCATCTACAAGAAATTTGGTGTTCGATATATAAATAGGGACAAACAGTCAGACAGAGTAACATACAAACTGCAGTAAATTATATAAACACCGAAATATTGTATCCATTTCAAAGATTTAGTAAAACAGGTGTGTATTTATAGATCTGTATGAAGCTGGGAGAAATTATTTATTCAATACGATGAAAAGAGTTCACAATAATTTTAATAAAATGTCACACTTATTAAGTTTAATATGTTTGCATACAATCGATAGAGTGACTCTAAATTCGTGTTATTTTCAGTTCAATAACATTTTTATAAGAAACATTGCCAAACTGTTCAGAAACAGTTACTGTTTTTTTTTTGAATACACACGCATAATTTTATCACAATAGCAAAACAAAAATTTAAGTGTTTTCTGATTAAGTAAAGTAACATTTTTAATAGAAAGAACTAAATGTGCTATAGCTTTACACTTAAATCTCTTATAGCTTTAATAAAAGCAAATGGTGTTTTGAAAAATTAATGTCGGGACAAAATAATGAACAATCCAACGACAACAACTAAAAAGTTTGTAAAATGGATAATCGGCTATTTTGGTCTATTGGAATAACTTCCGAACATTTCAGGAATAGAACACTTAAGCGGTGGAGAAACTGATATGTATAGGTGACAGGAAGGGAATAGCGGTCTCTGATTGGTCGATGGCGCTGCACTAGGCGGGGACTGTGCATCTAAAGTGTTGCTATGGTGTCGCAATTCTTATTGCAGGATACCAAATTCTGATAAGTTTAAGACCAGCTTCCTCTCTTTGGAACGTGTTTGGATGGTTATGTTTTTAAATAGCCTCTAGCTGGAGCCGAGAACAGTAGTGGGATCTTCAGGTACAGTGTTAATTCATCGGTGGGTAGTAACGATATATAAAGCTTCACATGAACAAGTTATGCTGTACAATTCTGGCGTCGACTAAAAGTTTCTAGGGTCTCAAGGAGAAGAAAGAAGGTCTTACGCACAGTGCCACCCTACTTCACCTACACCGACTAATCAGAGCCCGCTGAAACCTCCCAGCCACATATAAATACCAGTGCTCCAATGCTCAAGATTTCTATTCGTCTCGAGCAGTAAAGGAGATGTCTGCAGCAATTCATTATGTAATTCCAATAGACTACGGCAAAACGGGCCGTAAAATCGCAGTTTATTCATTCACACAGGCCGTGAATACCTACATACTTACATATATTGTATAATATATAGAGATTAACTGAGAATTATACAAACCTTCCCGTCGTCCTTCTCCTGTCATAACTCAAAGGAACTCTCCTCGTATACCTCCGTATCTGCGAACTCCTCGCCGAACTCCTTCGCCTCTTTCCGAGATTGTCCGAATACCTCCTACCGTCCGACGACACTAAACTACCGGCGCTCGCGAAAGAGGCTCTCGAATCGCTCGAATCGATTTCGTGTTCGGGAATCGCTTCCGAGTCTCTTCGTGAGGCATCCGAAGACCAAAGGCTAGTGATGCTGGCTCTTGAATCGATGGACCGCTGACCGATGATCTCGTACCGTCTCGAAGATGTTGAGTACGATGATATGCTTGTTACCGAGTGACGACTTTCGTTGCCAACGTCTACGGAGGAGTCTCTTGAGAACGGTGAATACCTGGTGGATCGGAACTGACTATTTTTCAATTCGGGAAAAATCGCACTGACTTACAAAAAGCTTATACAAGATAATCTGCTTTAATTTTTTATTGGGATCTAAGATATTCTATTAAATATATGGGCCAGTAAGGTATAAGACAAAGGCTTTGGTGACGTATAACAGAATTCTCCTAAAATCACAAATAATATTTTCGGGAATAAACATACACACAGCCAAATTTATATCGAATCACCCACTAATTATAAAAGACAAGGAAAACAATTAAAAAGCAAAGATATATTTGTTGAAAAAAGAAGGAGGGTGTATATGTAAAAAGGAAAGTATGACAGTATTACTAACGCCTATTGGTTTCGAGTCAATGCTAATTAAATATTATTCTAGAAAATATTAAAAATGCCTTATGTGCGGTTATTAGAAATCCATAGGGGTAGAATTATTGCTATAAAACCTTTCTGAAAATGAGAACTCTAAATAGGGGTTCAGGAGAAATCGTGGAAGAGTTACTACAGAGCACCAGGACCGCTTATTAGTTAAAACAGGACGAAGAAATTCCATAACATGACATCCAGAGTTGCAAAGGCAAATTTTGCAAACTACCAGTTCCAGAGTTTTTGTGGAAACTATAAGAAAGACACTTTGCAGTCGAAATTGTTCAGTAGAAGACAGTTAAACATTCCAGAGGTATCTTAATCTTAATTGGTGGTCGGAACATCAAAACTGGACAACTGAAGATTGGCGAAATAGCTATGTTAGGATGAGACCAGACCCGGCCTAGAGTCAGATGATAGGCGAATTCGTGTGCCAGGAGATGGTGAGAAACAAGCTAGACTCAGTGCTGCTTGATCGGTCCCTAAACACAAATGTGAGAATGTAATGTTTTGGGGTGGGATCATAAGTGATGATAAAAATGACATTATTCCCAATAGACAAACAAACAGGTACCAGGTATATGGAATTAGTGTCACAATTTGTTGTGAGCCTTTAAAGATGTGCTTTTGACGATTATTTCCTATTTAAGCAAGATATCACACCTTCACATACCTGTAGAGATGCGAGAAATTGTTTAGACGAGAACGGTGTGACTGTTTTGGACTGGTCTGCTTCTTCCCCAGTGAAACTACTTAGGATATGCATAAAAGAAGAATAAGAGCTCGTCAGGACAAATATATCAATGTAGGACACCCCGTGAAGAAATAGTTCGTAAAAAGAAATTATTAAGTTCGTAGAAAGCATGGCACGTCGACTTCGTTCTTGCACAGATGTCAAAGGTGGTAAACTAATTATTAAACTACTAAAATCGTACTTATCACTGCTCAGATTTTGTGTTTTAATTAATTTCAGTTTTTGGTGATATCCATATTTTAGTTATTTGTGCAATATTAAGTTATGTGTATTTATTCTCAATACATTTTTAAAATAAATTTGGATTGGCTAAAATGATTCTCATTTTCTTATTAAAATATATTTTATGTAATTCCTAGGTATGATAAGTTTGGTTGTGTGTACATTTACATATATTATGTATAAGTAAATGAAAAAAAAAACATCAGGCATAGTGGCAGGAACATGTGCTTATAAAGAAATATAAAAACCGTCAGTGTAATTGGTGATATCAGAGATGGCGGTGACTTCTGTGAAGCAGAGTGGTAAAACTTAACGGAAACAGTCAAGAGATTATTGAATGCCACATAAAAGAAAAAATAATAAGAAAACGGAAAGTTGAAAGAATTTGGAACAAAAAAATGAGAAAAAAAATAAAAATAATAATTACAAATAATAATGCCTTAAATAGTCCGATAGAATGAAATAAGATTTTACGATAAAGGCTAAAACTATGAATGAAATAGATACGGACAAGACACTGTCAATATTATCATAAAAATAACGATATATTTTGACATATATAGATTAATTGCGCAAGCAGATTTATTGTTCATATTGATTTAAAAGTAGCATTTGTAAGTTAGTGAAATATTTCATACCAAGGGACTTGCTTTGTTGGACTTAGTTGAGAAAATTTATGAGTACTTGATCATGAGTACAAAGTAAGGTTAGTCCTTGCTTGTGATAGTAAAGTTATGAGTGAGGACTCATAAGATTCAAAATGACGTCAAGAAATTTCCAAACAGCAACAATAAAAAAAATTAAAGAAAGTACTCTAGTGTCTTGCTACTAGCTCCAATGCTTTTATTATTTAAGAAATATTATTGTTATTATTGTTACAGAAGAGGAAAGTTTCGCCTATGAATACAGTAGTAAAAACTTTAACTATATAGTGCTAAGGTGTGACGATATACCAAACCCAGAGGTAACAAAACGTTTATTTATAATTACTCAACTCTTTACCAATTGCTGAGAAAAAAATATGCCAAAAAATATATAATTCATAAACAGAAACTGTGTGAATTCCATGTCATTTTTTTAGCGTTAATGTCAAATAAGATATTAGTTGCTCTACTATAAAGCATAATCAATATCCATTCTCCTAGTTTAATCTTCTACTTTTGAATTGAATTTGAAAATGATAATAGACTAAAAAATCCATGATCTTTTCCGAAAATGATACAAAGATTATATTAGAATGTGAACTAAAGAAGAAGAACGAAAGATAGATTAGCCTTCAAATTATTACACAAAAGGCATTTCATTTTCCTTGCTCAATTCATATTGTTATATTGGATTCCCTAATCCTTAGGCTTTACAAGTCAACATAATGAATTCCTAAGAGACGTTGAAAGAAAAATGGGGTATTATTTACTGAGGTCATCTCGCTTGAAAGCATTGATTCCTCTATTATTAGACAGCGAGGTGAATACCAAATGATTCTTTTCGTGATTACATTGAAAATATGTTAATAAAATTCTGTTATGTATTTCGTATTATTATTATGTGTCACTTATACGAATTAACAGCGTATAAAAGAAAAACGGAAACGTGGGGAAATATTCGGTGTGTGGCAGAATATATTTAACAAATAGTCTCTAGAGGTGACTAGTCTATTTGTAAGGATCCTATAAAGGATATTGAAAACATTGGAAATTTGGTATAAGACGTACTGATCTTAAATTTCAAAGGCGGAGAGGGATTCATAAAATTAGCATGTATTAGTAGCATGCAAACTGAGAAGTCAGTTGAAATAAAAAATTGTGGGAAGCCACATCGTGGCATGACTATAAAGGCGACAGGAGATACATATGATGATTAGTAGAAAATCCGAACCTAGGTCGACCTTCAGCGAGCTGATAATAGAATGAAACATATTTTATAAAAAAATTAGTTTAATAATATGAAAATAGTTAAAAAAGCTGATCTGTGGATCTTTTTCTGACTGATTCCGATCTTTAGTCTGTAGATACTCTTAAAGAACATCGTAGTAGTAGTATTCAAACAATTAGCAAAACACCCTATGTATACTGTGACTATGGTCTCAAATCGCGACAACTTTAGAAGTATCTTCGGACGTCATTCTATCAGAATTTGAAAACAATGGTGCACAGTGTTCTGATTTTGTCGCTTAAACCTGGCAAGTATCGTAGCAAAAAGAATACGCAAAATAATCTGTTGCTTGTATATTAAATAAAATATCAAGTTGTGCAATACTTCGATCATCTGAAAACACGTTTTAGTTGTTACAAATGAGCTCTATTTATTATTAATGATTAGTTTCTGTCAATTTAAACAACTCATAATTAACAAAATGTACACAAATTGATAGTGTCCGGACTTTTTTGTCACAGAATGTATTTAAGTGAATCTACAGACATGTGCAATATTATGTTTGTTTTTTTTTTTAATTTAATTTTTTTTCTTAATTGTCAGATATTTACATATAAACTTTCGTAACTTTTCTATATTTCCCTGACTCTTTGACACAAATAATTGGTTGAAAAAAATTATATGTGTCCACAAATGGCTAGGTTCTATCAAAAAGTTATCTATATATAAATAGGCAAAGACAAAACGATTAGGTACCATTTTCTCCTCAGTCTCTCAACCGACTTTCTTCATTTTTGTTTTGTATAGTAGCTACTGACGACCTTCAGTGCAGAATGCTAATCTTAATTTATAATACTGGTTCATTCATTAAATAAAATATAATAACAATTCATTATTAACGTCCATATTGTTAAAGCCAAAACAACTGAGCGTGCCGCCGAAGCCAGTCTGTGAAAATTCCAAACATTGAGTAATTATATATGGAGCGATCGTTATTCTTAGAGAATGTACTTCTGGAAGTAGCATACAAGCGTTGTTAGTGTTTAGTGGTAAAATAGTCACTGTAGTAGATCAGTATTGATTTTTCGGACGCGTTGCAGTAACTTTAATATTAAATATTCTGTTTTTAATGTGAATTTAATTATCTGATTAATATATTAGTATCACAATCCCCCGAAGGTGTTGTGTTAAAAGTTGTCAGACCGGGGGCAATATAGAATGTATTAAATTTTCTCCTAGGGTTGTTGGTCCTCTCTTTTCTTTATTATTCCTGAACTTGATTGAAACCGCAAATGACGAAAACTCTTAGCTTGCAAAAAACAATCTCCCAATTATTATATCGAATATTTTGCCAGGAGCGGTTTTAGCCAAAAATTTAAGGGGTCATTCATTTGTCAAAAATATTTCGAATACCGATATTTGATTACATTTTTAGTTTCTTTTTATTTTAATAGATTTGTTAATATGAGTGAACAATTTTGGTCATTACATCTACTTCTCCGATTTCTCCACAACTCTGTTTCTTATAAAAATATGCTTTTTACAATTCATGAAATAGGGTCGAATTTCGACCACTGGGCGACCACTAGTTAAGTTAAATACTTTATCAAATTACAAAAAAAAAGAAAAACATTGAGAACTTCGAATGTTTACAAAAACGTCTCTACTTCAAGCCCTTTCCGACGATATATCACATGTATTGGACAGTAATTATTATCATAATGAAATTTGAGGTTATTACTTACAAGGTTGGAATTACAAAAAATAAAAGATATTTCAAGTTGTAACAATTTGTTATAAATTTTGTTCAAACTGGCTTCCACCGTTACGGATGCAATCGCGACAGCTTTTTTTCCACATTAAAAGCAACGTTTATGCATTCTCTTAACTGCTCCTTGGTTTCTATTTCTCTCTCATAAACAAGTTGCTTGGCCCATCCCCATACAAAAAAACCAAAGGGTATCAGGTCTGGGGACCTTGAAGGCCAGAGTATAGGCTCTCTCAATCCACGCGTTTAGGAATGAATTGTCCAAGAGCTCTCTGACAGTTTGCCTGTAACCTGCTGGACAGCCAAACTTTTTTAAATATTATCAATATTATTGATCTGTCTTCCAATGGGATTTCATCTAATAAGATCGATAAACCTTTCGTTAAAATGTCAAGTCATCTACGAATTAGAAATAAAGACCAAGGAGTAGTTAAGTGAAAGAATCAAGCAATGCGGGATGATTGATCTTATTAGATGAAGCCCCATTGGAAGACAGACCAATAATAATAAAAAATGACTGTCCAGCACATTATAGGCGAACTGCCAGAAGGTTCCTGGACAATTCATTCTCAAACGCGTGGATTGAGAGAGCTGGCACTATACTATGGTCTCCAAGGTCCCCAGACTTGACCCCATTTGATTTTTTTTGTATGGGGACGGGCCAAGGAACTCGTTTATGAGAGAGAAATAGAAACCAATGAGCAGGTAAGATAAAGAATAATTGTTGCTTTTGAAATAATGTGGCATAAGGGAGCACTCAGAAAAAGGTGTCGCGAATACATTTGTAGCGGTGGAAGCCAGTTTTAACGAAATTTAAAACAAATTATTGCAACTTGATGTTTTAGTTTTTGTATAACCTTGTAAGTCACAATCTCAAATTTTATTGTGAGACTAATCACTTTATACGTGTGATATATCTTTGAAACGGAGGTGAATAAGAGGAGTTTTTGGAAGCATTCGAAGTTCACGAAGTGCTTCTTATTTTTTTTGTAATGTAATAAACTGCTTAACTTAATGACTTTTTATGGAACCTCGCCATTTGTGCACTCATACAGATTTCCAACCAATTATGTGTGTCAAATATCGACTGCAGAAGAGCATATAGAGGAAAAAAGATTAGTTTGGTACGGATATGTCAGAAGAGCGGACAGGAATAGATGAGTATCGCGAGTAACGAATTGGAGTCCCATAGGAAGGAGGAAAAGAGGAATACCCAGGAGATCGTGGAGAGACGAAATAGACGAGGCGATGGTAAGACGAGATCTACATGAGGGAGAATGGCAGGGAGGGAGACAGCGGCAGCTGTAATACCCTGGATATATACAGGGTGAGTTTTTTTTTGATGATCAGTATGGGGATATCCGAAACTAGCGGAGATAGAGCAATGGTTAAATTGGGAACAATTTGCAGTTTTACTGACACTTTCGGATTTTTGCAAAAAGTCATGGCTTACTAGATATTTTGAAAACACGAAATTCTGTCGATTTAGGCAAATCCCTCTAGCTCCTTTGTTTTTGATTTTATAAATAAAGTGTAAATATCAAAATTGAAGGGAATTGTATCCCGAATGTCCTCGTTTGCGTGACAGCTCTCGTTTTCGAGATATGACACAAACTTTTTTTGAATGGAAACCATTGTTGGCTATGATCTCAAAAAATCGGACATTTTTAGAGCTTTTCAACGATATAATACTCGATATAGTTATTCATCAAAATAGCGGGGTTTTGGATGCTTTTCTCTTTTGTTTTCACTTTTAACGTAGGTAGCCATTAGATAGATTGATTTACTTATAACTATTCCAAAAAAAACATTGAATGATTTTTTTATTAAGTATATCAGATATAACGAAAAAACTAAATAAGTAGGTACTTACTGAAACCTTAAGAAATTAAAGTACATAATAATGGTTACAATGTATGTTCGAAAAGTCCACCATTGTTATTTAGACAACAATTTCATATCAATTTCTTCAATTGCTTGTAATACCGCCTGCCTTAGGTTACCAACTGTCTCATACTTTCTTCTCTATATTTTGTTTTTTAGCGCACCCCATGAATAGAAGTCTATAACTGCCAAATCGGGCCATTCGCGTGAGCCGTTCCTTCCTATCCAAGAGTTAAGATTGGTATTATCTAAGTGTTGTCTTACTAATAACGAGCTATGAGCAGGTGCTCTATCATGTTGGAACCACTCAATTTCTAAACGAGTTCTCAAATTCAAATTATGCAACATGTCTTGAAAACTGTATTGCAAGAAATGCAAGTCGCGCTCCCCATTAACTGATTCGTCATAGATAAAAGGCTACAGAATAGTAGACCCTATGATACCACACCAAACATTAAAACCAAATTTGATCTGGGTCGTCTTTGTTTTACATGGAAAGGGTTTTCTTTAGCCCAGATATGCCCATTGTATCTATTGAATATACCGCAGTTAGTAAATCCAGTTTCATCTGACCATACCTTTAATGGCAACTGTGGATTGTCAAGGCACATGTCTGTAAACCATGTACAAAACAAAATACGTCGATGTTCGTCACTAGCCTGCAAAGTTTGAGAAACTGAAAGTTTGTACGGGTGAAATTTGGGCGCTTTTAGTACCTTAACTACAGTTCGTTGAGATGTGCCAGCTTCTGCCGCAATCTCACGACTTGATGTAGATGGATTTTGATTTACCATTGCCAAAACATTTATTTGTGCTACTTCGTTAATTTGATTGCATGGTTTAGTAAAAGTTCCATATCTGCGTAAATTATCGTAAAGCCTCTTAAATGTACATAGAGCAGGTTGACGACGATTAAAATATCTATGAAAGTATTCCTCAGCTGCACGCACTGAATTTTTATGGCATATGATACAACATTTCACCATATTCAGTTTTTCTTCGATAGAATATTCCATTTTATCACGAAAATTTGTCAATATCGACTGGTAGTTCAGCACTTCTAATGGAATTACACTCAAATGAGGAAACGTCAAAGTGAAAACAATCTTTTTCATGGCTACCTACGTTAAAAGTGGAAATAAGTGAGAAAGGCATCCATAACTCCGTTATTTTTATGAATAACTATGTCGAGTATCATATCGTTGAAAAGCTCTAAAAATGTCCGATTTTTTGAGGTCATAGCCAACTATGGTTTCCATTCAAAAAAGATAAATTTGTGTCATATCTCGAAAACGAGAGCTGTCACGTAAACAAGAACATGACAATCATATTCGGGATACAATTCGCTTCAATTTTGATATTTACACTTTTTTTATAAATTCAAACACAAAGGAGCTAGAGGGATTTGACTAAATCGACAGAATTTCGTTCTAGTAAGCCATGACTTTTCACAAAAATCCGAAAGTGTCATTAAATTGCGCCAGTAAAACTGCAAATCTTTCCCAGTTTAACCATTGCTCTATCTCCGCTAGTTTCCGAGATCCCCATACTGATAATAAAAAAAACGCCACCCTGTATATATATATATATATATATATATATATATATATATATATATATATATATATACAAGAGCAAACAAACATCATAGATTAGTTTTAAGTTTATTTGGTGAAGATAAAGTGAAAAATAAATTGTTACAAAAGTTTATATGAAAAAAAGCTGAGAACTAAGAAAGGCAATTAAGCAATAAAAAAACCGTAAGCTATATCGATGTTATATGGGCTACAAAATAAAGTAAATTAGCCTACCTATCCGCCCTCTAAGTTTGGCGAACCTTAAACAAAACACCCTGTATATAGATAATTATTTAAATTTTATAGCCAATACTTTCTCTCCAACAAAGCAAGTCCCATAGCGAAACATCAAATACCTAGACTTATAGCTGTCAGTTGACACCCTTGTCATCGATATCTCACTGAGAAATTCCGGCTCGGTGGGCGAGTACGTCCCCCTTTCCGGACTGGGACTAGGATCATTTAGGGGCTCTTCGGTGGGCGGTGGAGTGGTGGTACTCATTGTATTGTTGGTGCTCGTGGTTGTAGGTGATAAGGGCTTCTTGAGACCGCGTATCAGGGACCATAGCAGAAACAATAATGTCAACATTATACGGTCATATTGTTTAAATCTATTTTGTTCTACTGGGCCTGTGACTCACATTTTTTCCGGTAACAATCAATCAGTCTTATGTATCGATCCTCCGTGCCCGCCGACTGCTGGTTACAAAGGTAAACACACGGATGAGTTGATTTTGGGTCTTCCATTCAAAGCGTCGGCAAGGGAAAATTGAGGGAAATTTGAATCGCAGATGTGGATTACGTCCCTAGTGTGTGACGAATTTCAATGAAATTCCCCTTTTCATTTCACTTTCCCTGGAACTTTGGTGTTAGAATAGGTTGATTTAACAGTTTATACATAAATTTTGAATGTTAATGCAATCATTATTATGATGAACTTCGCAGAATTTCATTGTGATTTCCATACGCATAGCACAGTCGTTATGGTCAAGGCGAAATGTTTTAATAGTTAATAACAAACAGTCTGAAAACCCATTCATGAAATGTTTTATTTTTCTCGTTCCGATAAATCACACATAGAGAATTTAAACTGAAACATTAATTGGAATAAGAATTTTTTATTGTCTTGTTTGAACTAATTGTGTATGATAATATAAATAATTTGGTCAAATGCGAGTTGGACTCGCATACTTAGGGTTCCGTACCACCTTTAAGATTCTAATATTCCAGTTTCAGAAAAGCAGGGAATAAGTATTTTCTTATATTTACAATAATATTTTTTAAATTTATAAAATATATACACTTTTATTTTCCACAGATGAACTTTTTATTTTATCTGCTACATGATTCCCTTGATTTTTATAAAAATATGTATTTAATTTTCTAATTAACAGAGTTTTATTTTACTAATAAACTTTCTAGTAAGCCTTTTATAATCTGATGTATGAATTTTAGGCTCTTTAGATTGAAAGATAAAGCAGTCATAAAAAGGGTAAAGTTTTAAATAATAAATTATTAAATATTTTAGACAAATTATTTAAAAATACAAACAAAATATATTTTTCAAACTCCTAGATAGTGTAGGTTCTAAAGTGGGAATTAAGTCGATGTTTAATATCTATTTAACAAATGATTTAAACATATGATATATTTGTAATTCACATAATGAGCCTTTTATTTGATATATTACATGATGCAATTAAAAATTCCATATTTATTTTCCATTTAATTGTATAATTTTTTTTCCAAATTAATATTGACGTTTTCTAGTATTTTTTTTATAAATTAGAATAAATTTCAAGTGAGCCCCAGTACTCCTAATTATTTTAAAAATTTTAGGTATTATGGTTTCGGAAAGAAAGCCTGAAATGAGATTTTATAATATTTTTTTGTTAATATCTTGTAAACAATTAATTTTATAAATATGAAAAATATATATTTGTATTCCTCATAATGAGCCCTTTCATTTGATGTATTGCATGACGCGTTAAAAATATTTTTTATTTTCCGTTTAATTCCATAATTTAACCCCTAAAATTGATATTATGGGTTTCTTTGTATTTTTCCTGTAAACAAAAAAATGGAGGTCTTATAGTTTGGGGAATAAGGGGAAAATAGGTAATTTTTATATTTATTTAAAAAATATGAAAAAAATATATTTGTATTCGTCATAATGAGCCCTTTGATTAGATATAGTACTTGATCCGTTAGAAACACCTCTAATTTTTTATTTTCCATTTAATTCTATAATTTGCCCCCTAAAATCAATATTAGGGGTTTCTCATTATTTTTTCAGTAAAGTTCAGGTGAGGCGCTATACCTCTAATTATTTTTTTAAATTTTACAGCTTATGGTTTCGGTGTTAAGGGGGGGGGATGGGTAAATTTTTTAAATATTTTTGTTAATATCTTTCAAATCATTTATTTAAAAAATATGAAAAAATTATATTTGTTTTCGTCATAATGAGCCCTTTGATTTGATATATTACTTGATCCGTTACAAACAACTTAAATTTTTTATTTTCCATTTAATTCTATAATTTGCCCCCCAAAATCAATATTAAGGGTTTCTCCTTATATTTCAAGTAAAGTTTAAGTGAGGCACTATACCTCTATTTTTTAAAAAAATTTACAGGCTATGGTTTCAGATATAAGAGGGGGGGGGCGAATGAGTAAAATTTTTTATATTATTGTTAATATCTTTTAAATAATTTATTTTAAAAATATGAAATAAATGTATTTGTTTTCGTCATAATGAGCCCTTTCATTTGATATATAACATGATGCGTTTGAAACAATTTTAATTTTATATTTTCCATTTAATTTTGTAATTTGTCTCCCAAATTTTTGGTATATTTTCGTTAATATCTTTTTAATTATTTTTTTTAAATATGAAAAAAAAGGTTTCTCCTTATTTTGCCTAAAAAGTAAAGTTTGGGCAACGTTCTATATTTTCTATTTTTTCAAAATTTTTGGCCCAGTAGTTTCAGAAATCAGGGGGAGAAGGATCGATTTTTTTAGTTTTTCCCCCCAGAAGTACCTCTAAAATCAAAATCTTTTACGATATGTACTCCAGACTGGGCCACCAAACTATACATTGATACCAAATTTCAACCCCTTCCGTCCAGTAGTTTAGGAGAAAATTGCTGTGATGTGACAGAGGCAGAAATCCGGAGTGATATTATAAGCGTATCCGTATATTGTATATACAGAACCCTAAAAACTTTGCTAAGTTATTAACAATTAAATAATTTGTACTAATATAATCTTTTGAAAGTAAACACATATTAATAGATTAGCTAAATGATTTATAAAACAGTCTCATAAAATTCCGAGCAGTTGGAGAAATTACATTGTAAGCAGTAATAAGCCTTCATAGTACATTGTTGTCATATTTCACAGTATCCTATTTGAAAATGCATAGAAATCTGATAATATTCTGTTTCTTATTTGAATTAACTAATAAACCAGGCGGTAAGTGACCGTTTCTTCTTTTTCACGTGAAATTGTAAAATTTAACATATCGATTGGGAAGTTCTTTGTAAGTTTCTTAACACTTTTTAGATGTCATGTTTATTTTATAGAGACATCGTTATCTCATAAAATACCATGTATAAAGTGGTGATTTAGAAATCATTTTCTAAAAAATTATACCGTCAATTAACCCCAAATTTTAACAGAAGATAGGTATTACACTATACAGGGAGAGTTTTTTTTCATGTTCAGTATGGGGATCTCGGAAACTAGCGCAGATAGAGCAATGGTTAAATTGGGAAAGATCTGCAGTTTCACTAACCCAATTTAATGACACTTTCGGATTTTTGTAAATAGTCATGGCTTACTAGATATTTTGAAAAAACGAATTTCTGTCAATTTAGTCAAATCCCTCTAGCTCCTTTGTTTTTGATTTTATAAAAAAAGTGTAAGTATCAAAATTGAAGGGAATTGTATCCCGAATATGATTGTCATTTCCTCGTTTGCGTGACAGCTCTCGTTTTCGAGATATGACACAAGCTTGCCATGAAAAAGATTGTTTTCACTTTGACGTTTTCTCATTTGAGAGTAATTCCATTAGTAGTGCTGAACCGACAGTCGATATTGACAAGTTTTCGTGATAAAATGGAATAGTCTAACGAAGAAAAACTGAATATGGTGGATTGTTATATCATATGCCATAAAAATTTAGTTCGTGCAGCTGAGGAATACTTTCATATGTATTTTAATCGTCGTCAACCTGCTTTATGTACATTTAAGAGGCTTTACGATAGTTAACGCAGATATAGATCTTTTACTAAACCACCAAAGGAACGTAATCAAATTAACGAGGCAGCACAAATAAATGTTTTGACAATGGTAAATCAAAATCCATCTACATCAACTAGTTAAGGTACTGAAAGCGCACAATTTCCACCCGTACCAACTTACAGTTTCTCAAACTTTGCATGCTGGTGACGAACATCGACGTATTTTGTTTTGTACATGGTTTAGAGACAAGTGACTTGACAATCCACAGTTTCCATTAAAGGTGTTATGGTTAGATGAAACTATATTTACTAACTACGGTATGTTCAATAGACACAATGAGCATATTTGAGCTAAAGAAAACCCTTTCCATGTAGAACAAGGACTACCCCAGATAAAATTTGGTTTTAATGTTTGGTGTGCTATCATAGGGTCTACTATTCTGGGGCCTTTTTGTCTATGACGAATCATTTACTGGGCAGCGCTACTTGCATTTCTTGCATTACACTTTTCAAGACATGTTGCATAATTTGAATTTGAGAACTAGTTTAGAAATTGAGTGGTTCCAACATGAAGGAGCACCTGCTCATAACTCGTTATTAGTAAGACAAAAATACCTATTCAATCTCTTGGATAGGAAGAAATGGCCCACGCGAATGGCCACCCCGGTTTCCCGATTTGGCAGTTATAGATTTCTATTTATGGGGTGCGTTAAAAAAAAGTATACAAAAGAAAGTATGACACAGTTGATGACCTAAGGAAGGCGGTATTACAGGCAATTAAAGAAATTGATAGGCGGTCTGTGAGGAAAGCGTTAATGTCAATCTTAAAAAGATGCAATTTTTGTCTAAATAACAATGGTGGACTTTTCGAACATAAATTGTAACAATTATTATGTACTTTATTTTCTTAGGTTTTTAGTAAGTACCTACTTATTTAGTTTTTTCGTTATATCTGATATACCTAATAAAAAAATCGTTCAATGTTTTTTGGAATAGTTATTAATAAATACGTTAAAAGTAAAAATAAGAGGGAAAAGCATCCATAACTCCGTTATTTTTATGAATAACTCTATCGAGTATTATATCGTTGAAAAGCACTAAAAATAACCGATTTTCTGAGGTCATAGCCAACTATGGTTTCCATTCAAATTCGATTCATATCTCGAAAACGAGAGCTGTCACGCAAACGAGGACATGACAATTATAGTCGGGATACAATTCCCTGCAATTTTGATATTTACACTTTTTTCATAAAATCAAAAACAAAGGAGCTACTGGGATTTGACTAAATCGACAGAATTTTGTTTTTTTCAGAATATCTAGTAAGCCATGACTTTTTACAAAAATCCGAAAGTGTCATTCATTTATGTAAAACTGCAAATTTTTTCCATTTTAACCATTGCTCTATCTTCGCTTGTTTCCGAGATTCCCATACTGATCACCAAATAAACTCCTCCTGAATACCAGTATTAATTGGCTTTGTTACGTTATCTTTGATTAAATTTTATTTAAATTGAACATTTGCAATACTTTGAAACATTAACGCTATATCTTATACCTAGTGGACCCAACACTCTTAAAAGTCAGTATATGTTATAAAGAAATAATCTGGAAATTCACAGCAAATCAATCAAATTGGAGGGCGACGAATCATCCACAATATGTCGTCATTTAAACTGAAAAGAAACGCTTTATTCAAGAACTCAATGACAGTTGAGAAGATTCCACCAAATCGTCCCCTAAAGCCAAAGAAATCAATATGAACGTCACGTAGACCTAAACCAACAAGACATCGGGAGGACAATTTTATGAATAATATTTCGAAACGAGAATAGAGGATCCTCTCTGAAAAACTTCAAAAGCATTCCCATCGACAAAAATGAAACGATTTTTCTGTTCAACATCCTCTCAGGACTCCAATAACTTTCATTCCAGCGAGTGACGATTGAGTAAAATCGTTGAATTCCCTATAATTACTTTTACCCTCTGGGATTCATCTATTTTTCTGTTTTCCTTTCAGGACCTGCCAATCAAAATGATTAAGTGGTTTAAAGTGATTGGCAGAATAAACTCTGTAATAATTCTGCTGCGAAATGATAGTATATGAGAGAAAAACTATATCAATTTCATGCTGGACGGGGATGAAATTGAGTTTGCGAAAATGTGAATAAAATTCAATGATGCAATAAATGGAAAGTGCAGCCGATTTAAACAGATGGGAACCGTATCCGGATACAGTTTTTTTCAGCACAATGTACAGGGGATCTCGGGAGGAGATTGTTCAGTCTGTTGTATTTTTTGGTTTGCTACGTTAGAACACCGTCAATTATGAACCAATTTTGTTAATTCCAGATCAATTCCTCATTTGTTTCAGTGATATGGCATATCGAGTGTTTAAAAAGCGGAAAATACTTATTTTTCAATACAGTTTGACGAATACGAAAAAATAGAAATTGGAGATTCCAATTATTATTTTTTATAGCATTTTTGTGTAAGAAACGCATAAGCACGAACACATTTATGCTATTTATGCTACTTTTTTACAGCTATACGCTGACCATTTCAGATTTGAATTAGGCGTTTCATTTTTCGATTACCATTATCTTTTTTTTTCTTATGGACGCCACATTAGATTCTTCCACAGAAAAAATGTAGCTGTGGCGTGTTCATAAGAAAAAAAAGACAGTGAAAATATTGTTATGAACTTCGTGTGGTCAATTAAACTTGTAAAACTAATTTTAACTCTCACTCACTTTCTAGAAACTTTTATTTACATGAAATATACACAATAGCTGATTCGAATATCACAATAATAATTCAACATAAGCTCTTCGCTGCACTAACTAACTCCTGCGATGATCGGCTACTTCTTTTAATATTTTGGTCAAATAACGCAACAAAGAAATAAAAACGAAATCTCCAGTTTTCTATTTTTTGCATATCTCGGAAAATATCCGAAAGTGTAATTTTCAAAAGAGCATTTCTTCAAGCACTAAATCACGCGATTTTGCTCCTATTTAAACTTCATCGTATCTCTTGTTCCCGAGATTCTAATGATGAGGGTCTAATTTGAATTACCCTGTATAATGTACGCACTTCGAATAAAATAAATAAAACAGTAGTCGTGTTATCCAGTTAAACTTCCGAAAGTCAAAAGCTACTAATATTTATATTACTACTACTAGAAAAAAACGTCAGGAACCTTTAAAAAATGTCAAAAATACAAAATATGTAAAGTTTTAAAAAATACCAAAAATTTGTCAAAATGTCAGAAAATATCAGGTGGTCAAAACTTAAATAAGCCAAAAAACCTCAAAAACCATCGAAAAATGTCAACGATCTTATAATATAATAATTTTGTGAAGTGCGAGTTGGACTTGCATACTAAGGGTTCCGTACCACCTTCAAGATTCGCTGTATTTAGTTTTCTAATTTGGCCCCCAAAATTAACATTAAAGTTTTATTTTACTAATAAACTTTCAGGGAAGCCTTTTATAATCTACTGTTTGAATTTTGAGGCTCTATAGATTGGAAGATAAAGGGCAAAATAGGTCAAGTTTTAAATTATAAATTATTAAATCTGTTATTTAAAGTATTTAAAAATACAAATAATATATGCTTTTCAAAATTTAAATACTGTAGTTTCTAAAAATTTTTATTTTCCATTTAATTGTATAATTTGTCCCTAAAATTACCATGGAGATTTTCTAATAATTTTTCTTATGCATTTCAAGTGAGCCCCAGTAGCCCTAATTATTTTTAAAATTTTAGGTAGTATGGTTTCGGAAATAAAGCCAGAAATGAGAATTATATCTTTATGTTAATATCTTGTAAACAATTAATTTTAAAAATATAAAAAATATATATTTGTATTCTTCATAATGAGCCCCTTCATTTGATATATTGCATGACACGTTAAAAAATATTTTTTATTTTCCGTTTATTTTTTAATGTGGCCCACGATATTAATATTAAAGATTTCATCGTGTTTTTCCTGTAAATAAAAAAAAATAGGTGTTAGTTTGGGGAATAAAGGGGGAAATGGGTTTTTTAATATTCTTTTTAGTATATTTTAAAATATTTATTTTAAAAAAATTTAAAAAAAATATTTGTATTAGTCATAATGAGCCCTGTGATTTGATATATTACATGATACCTTAGAAACAAGTTTAATTTTTTATTTCCAAATAATTATATAATTTGTCCCCCAAAATGAATATTAAGGGTTTCTCCTTATTTTTCCAGTAAAGTTCAGGTGAGGTGTTATACCTCTATTTTTTTTTCAAAATTTTACAGCTTATCGTTTCGGAGATAAGGGGGGGGGGATGGGTAAATTTTTTTATATTTTTGATAATATCTTTTAATTAATTTAATTTAAAAATATGAAAAAAATATATTTGTTTTCGTCATAATGAGCCCTTTCAGTTGATATATAACATGATGGGTTAGAAATAATTTTAATTTTATATTTTCCAATTAATTCTGTAATTTGCGCCCCAAAATTAAAAGTAGAAGTGTCTTCTTATTTTTCCAGTAAACTTCAGGTCAGACTCTATACCTATATATTTTTTAAAAACTTTACGTTTTATAGTTTCGGAGATAAGGGGGGGGGAATGGGTAAATTTTGGTATATTTTCGTTAATATCTTTTAAATTAATTTTTTTTAATATGAAAATAATATATTTTTCTTCCTCAGAATGTGACCTTTTATTTGATATATTACATGATGCGTTTAAAAAAAAATAATTTTTAACTTTTCATTTAATTCTATAATTTGCCCGCAAAATTTATATTAACGGTTTCTCCTTATTTTTCCTGTAAATTTCGGGCAACGTTTTATATTTCCTATTTTTTTCAAAATTTTAGGTTCAGTAGTTTCGGAGATCAGGGGGGGAACGGTCGATTTTTTAGTTTTTCCCTCCAGAAGTACCCCTAAAATCAAAATTTCTTCTCTTGCGATATGTATTCCTGATCGGATTACTAAACTATATCTTCATACCAAATTTCAACCTCTTCCGTCTAGTTGTTTAGGAGAAAATGGCTGTGATGTGACAGAGCCAGAAATCCTGAATGATATTATAAGGGTATCCGTATATTGTATATACGGAACCCTAAAAAAGCGAATTTGTTAAAAAATGGCACAAAACCAGAACAAGTCAAACTGTCAAAAAGTACCAAAAAAATTGTCAAAAATGTCAGGAAATATCAAAAGTGTTTAAAATTTCAAAAAATGTCAAAAACTCTCTAAAAACATCGAATAACTAAAAAATTCGAAAATGTAAACGTTAAAAACGTCAAAAATATATAAAATGTTAAAAATGTTAAAAATGATAAAACAATGACAGCTAGCTCCTTTCGAAATTACATTTATTACACATTACTTTTGACGGTTGAATAACAACAATTTCTTAGAAAGAATATGAAAAACTAAAAATTTGAGATATAACGAGTGACAAGTCTGCAGCAAATCCCGAAATTTATTTATACTAACATACAACATTCTGAACTAAATTTAAAACACAATATCTTGATTATTCCTACCTCAGTGTGTTTTTAAAATAGTGAAATATGTTGACCTTTAATATAAAAACAGTCTCCGAATAACATAGAGAAGTTTAGTGTATTAGCCAATTATAAGCTTCAATTTATTCTGTTTTTTACTTTCTGCAAATTTGAATGTTCAAATTTAAGAAATTGTAGTTTTAAATTGTTGTAGCAGAAAAGAGCACAATAGTTTGTATTTTGAATGTATTTTAAGATGTTAAAAGTTCTTATATATAAATGTTAGGTTTATCTGCAGAACTTGGCACCCATTTGGATCGGAACGCAAATTCTTAATATTGAAGTATGTCCCCTTTGTCACATCTTTATGTTTTTGAGGGAATACCTAACAACCGAATGAACGAAAAGATTCTTATTATGTAAAATATATGGTTAATTGGAACATATTATTGACGAAAATTGAAAATAACTTTGATTTACAAACTCCTGTCTGAGTTACATGTTATGAGTTATAGTTTGTAATTTCACAAATATACTGAGCTTTGAAACAGATGCTTTTAGAAAATTAAATTAGTGTAGGAATTTTTTTTATTATTAAATATCAACAATGTTCAGTGATATTTAAACGATTCTCAGTGAATCTCGTCGATATTATAAAATGATAGTTTTAATTTTGAAGAGCTACTTTGAAAAATATTTTTATGTGTAAATATTATCTACATGTTGACATTCATTTCAGCGTATAAATTGACTGTGAAACACATGCGTAAAAATATTACATAAGAGCTTATGTTCGAATTTAGTTGGTTTTTGAGGCTGTTTTTAGCGATTAAAATCACATCAAGTAATTTCGATAACACACGTCAATTTATGTGTGATGGATACTGTTTGGTTCTTTTCATCGCTCCGACACAAAATCATTAAAACAAATTGACGGCATGATATCAGCCAGATTGTGAGCTTTCTGGAAATTTTGTTCACTATTAGGCGGCAAGTTACAAAGGATCAGATGAAATATGGCGTCGAACATAATTTTATTATAAGGAACTGAGTAATAGTATGTTTTGACTTGGTTTACATCTAATAGCTTTGTTCTACCAATCTCAAATATGAGTCAAAATTTTGATAACGTTGAATGTTTAAATATATGTCACAAAGCCGGGGGTATTTTTAAACATTTAATGTATTTACAAGTCTAATATATTAATTATAACTAGCTTTTGGCTAATAAAAGCAAGTCATATTAGTGAGATAACATTTATATCTCCCTGTATTTAGTTACACATGTCCTCATCTTGATTTTCGAATACAAATGGTTGACTATAACGAATGTCTTGACCTAGTGAGAAAAAAACTCACCAAAGTCGAAACCGTGATTGTGAAGACAAATCTGCTAATAGATTCAGTCATTGCCTTACTACAGTGTTGACTCAAGGACAGCTACTTTCAGAAGAAAGACCAGCTCTATATTCAAGAACATAGATTGCCCATGGGTTCCCCGTTATTGACAACCATCGTCAAGATCTAAATGGAATGGATAGAAGAACATCCACTGCAGATGTAGGAGCAGCAACCTTAGCTCTGGTTCAGGTATGTTGACACCTTCATTATTTGGCAATATTTGTGAACATGCTTGGGACCTAGGCCATAAAATACAATTTGACAATTCAACTATACTTCACAAAGAACAACATAACAAAAAACGAAAAATAAAAGAGTCTGCCTTAATTCTTTTGAATGAAGACGATTGTATCGCTTCTACTTCTGTAGAATTTAAGCGTATCTGGTTACCGACAATTAAGGAAGAAATTATTAATAGTAACCTCCTTTTGAACAACCCAATATCGGGATAGTTCAGGTTTTCCCTTATGACGTTAATGGGATCACTGAAACAATAGAATTCTTTGATCTTATAACAAAGTCGTACCTAGGAACGCCACTTATAAATTCTAAAGACGACTCTTTCAAATTCTTCTGACTTGAAAGCTGGTTAACTATAATTCATGATCTTTAGAATTTTTTGTCTAAAAACAACAAATTTTCTAATGTCAATTTTAAATGTCATAAATTAAATTTTCATTTTGCAATCTACATCAATAAATATAAAGCCATTGACAACGAAGTCAGAATAGACTTTGAAACGTTTGGTATGCCTGCAATATAGGTCGTTTTATTTCTATTGTGGTGTTATTGACCAAAAAAACATAAAAGTAATATTTGGCAATACGTAGTAACTATACTTATAGCAACAATCCATTAGATTCACCATGGTGAAGGAAGGGAATTGGTGAATGACATTGTTTAATGTGATATGCCAAAGGACTAGGACCAAATCCAAACAACAATGTATAGGAAAACTGGCATCATCAAAACACTACTCCATAGAGCAAAACTATCTGCAATACACCAGAGGTAATCAAACAAGCACAAGTGAAACTAAAGAATTAGCTTTTGACAAATGGAATTCCGGATCCATATTTATCAAGGTGTTTGAAGAACTGGATAAGTAAGCCAGGGAGAGGAAACCACGATAGCAACTGTATAATTACCATACACTAAAGGCTTGTCGGAAACATTTAGACGTATTGGACACAGATATGGCATAAAATGATTTTCAAGATCAACGACACTTTGAGGAGCATGATTACAAAAACAAAGCCGGATGCGTCTGCTAAACCAAATAACTGTATATACTGCCTATCTTGCGAACGTGCAAACTCTACATTGGTAGGACAAAGCGACCACTGGACACCAGGGTTAACGAACACCGCCTAGATACTTAAAGGAAGAAGCTAACGAAGTCTGGGTTAACTAACTTGGTAATAAATAAAATTTATAGGCAAATACATTAATCTCGTACGAGAATACAATTAGTTAGCCCAGCGTCTAGACTAAAGATAATGAACCAAATAAGTGATTAAGAGTACAAACACTATTAAGTACAAACACGACAGATATTCTGAAATTTCCATCAACGTATAAGACTAGGAGAAGGCAGGAGGTAAAAACCAGGACAAGTGACTCTTCACAATCCAGTGAGAAGACGAATAGACCCGACAGAAAAAACACAAGGTTGAGAAGAGGAAATATATAGACGCCAGCACACCTTCTAAGAAGACCGACGCCGCTACACAAACAAAGACCGATGCACCAACAGTGACAGAACCCAAGAGGCAGAAAAAAAACAAAGGATCCCACCAATTGTCATACCTGAAAAACAGAAGTGGACCGAGGTGACTAGGCTCATGAGAGAACAGAACCAAAAGTAACCACTACCCAGGATGTCATAAGGATGTACCTAAATAAAGAAGAGGATTTCCGAACAACCAGAAGAATCTTAAACGCGAAGAAAATACTGTACCGCACGTACGCGCTGGAACAAAAGAATATAGCTAGAGTGGTTATAAAAGGCATCTCCGAGTTCATTACAGAAGAAGAGATAAAGAAGGAACTTCAGGAAAATAACATCCAACTCGTCTTGGTCACCAGGATGATTAGAACAATAAGGACAGAGAAGGGAGTAACATAAAAGACGCTGCTGGCCATTTTCTTCGTACAACTAGCGAAAGCAACAGAAAATAAAATAGTTTTTCTTTTAGATCGGAAATTGAAAAATCAAGGTGGAGACACAAAGACCAAGGGCACCAATTGGGCAATGCTACAATTGTCAAAAGTTCGGCCTTGGAGAGGGCAGATACAGCGACCCCAAAATGCGTAAAATGGGGAGGATCACAGGAAACCGGGAAATGCAGAAGACAGAGAGAACAGCTACCAAAATGTGCCAAATGGACAGGGCGTACTCACAATGATGGAAGAGATTAAGAAAATTTTCCAGTCTTTCATGGGACTGGCGCTAGGCTCAACCTCTTGCATGGATAAGACGACCTCAACAGCTTGGAAAATTATGACATGGAACGCCAACGGGTTGAAGAACGAACGGGAACTACATAGCACCAATACGAGAAGCCAAACTCCAAGAAGAGGACAACGTTAGGATGAAGAACTACACAGCACACAGAGCGGAGAGGCTAGGAAAGAATCCAGAACTAAAACAGTAGCAGGATGATACTAAACAGGAAAAATCAAAAATGGAGAACGTCAAGCCGAAGATACTAGGATGAGACTACAAGAGCCCGCAGAAAGAAAGAAATACGACGAAGACCAATGGAATCAACACATCACCCGACAAGGGGAGGTCAAGGAGATGTACAGGACGAATTTATCCTAGAGAACACGGACATAGAGATAACGGAGGAACTATCATCGGACCACAACCAAGTGACGACAACAGCAGCTAGATGGACAGATAAGCCACACATCATGACTGAGACAAGGACCAGTAAGGAGGAATTCAGACGATCGAGGACCGAAGAAGAAGCAAACAGCAAGTACAGATGAAGAGGCAAGAAGAATTACACAAGACCAAGAGACCCATGAAAGCGCTAATGCAGACAACATGTCTTAGGGACGAAGTATCTTAAGGAATAACGTAGGGAAAATATTGAAACAGCTCAGGGAAACATATAACATAGAAAACAAATTAGGGAACAAAAATATTAAAACAAGCCCTAGGAGTAAGAAATTGGCAAAACAATTAGTTTTTACAATAAATACATCACTAACTAGTTTCCCATCATTCTTATGATACAAAGCTATATGTCAAGTCGATGTATGTCCTAAGAAACCTCCAGGATAATGGGAACTATCTAATGGTTACTGTTAATTGGCAATTTGCGTAGACTACAATAAAACACAAATAACGTCGATTGAACAAATTTTCACTCAATAAACATACATTTTTTCAATATGTTTGGGATCTAAAAACATTAGGGGACAATTTTTCGGCAAATATTAGTTCACCAATATATTATAATTTAAACAGGTTTTGAATAATGACAGTAAAATCAATTGAAGATATTATTTTGTTGTACCTTCTTAACCTAAGTGACTCGATTTGATTTTACTAAGGGGATTTTCAAAATAAAAATTATGATCTAGATTTGTTCTTACTTGGATATAAATATTGTTATATACCCTAAACAAAGCCGAGGGAAGTGACAGGTGAAATCGGATTTGTATTAGAGGTTTCGGCATAATTTATCAAATTTACGAAATTATGAGATAGATAGCAAATGTCCTTCATAATTTCGACTTTCACATCGTGGTTGATAAAAATAAAGTCAAATCAGGTTATTCCAGTTAATAGAATAAAATAGACAAAATAAAATTTCACAATATTTATGCAAAAAGCATTCATACGTCAAGTTTCAGTTTGCATACTAAGCCAATACATATATGTAAAAATATACACAATTTTTTCGACTTCACTGTGAAGAATCCTCAGAACGCGGTTATTATATTTTGTAGGGTTTTTGTCTTCTGCATATGGTTAAGTGAAACTAATGCGTTCAATTCAGTACTTTCCATATTACATAAAAAAACGGAGTTTTATGTTTATAATTCGCATTGTTTAAACAAATCTCCATATTTTGTTTCAGTTGAATTTTATTTCAATTGAAACAGAACAAGGATCAACCATTAATGTCATTGTAAAAGCAGTTCGCTTTTCAATTACTTTGTCAAAAAATAAATTCGTAGGCCTAGGGGCAACTATTCCTTGTATACTCAGCAATATAATTTTGCTTAAAATAAAATTACTATCTAGTAGTATAACGATGGGCATAATATAACACATCCAGATAGTCAAAACTAGTAGTGTTATAATTATAAAAGATTAAAGTGTACTATTTCTGTCTGCTGAAAACGATTCATACAATCAAAGTTATACAGAATATGTAAACGGACACGTATGTCATTCGAAATAATATTCCAGTTTCTGAGAGCGTTATGTAACATCAGGAGACAATTGCCTACACATCCTGCACTTGTGAAATTTTCTGTATGACACAAATTCGAAAGTTGGAAATAGCTATGCAGTGTTTACTCAACATTTTAGCATCTATGTCCGAATGAAAATATAAGTTGCAGCTTCTTATACACGTTCTTCAAATGGATTTCAAATAGTAGTCACCATAAAAACCTTTTTACGTACCCATACTGACATCTTAATATTAAATATTAAATTGATTTAAATGGAAAATGGGATAAATCTATATATAAATAGGCAAAGACAATACGGTTAGGTACCATTTTCTCCTCTGTCACTCAACCGATTTGCGCTTTATTTTTGTTTTGTTTAGTAGCTACAGACGACCTTCAGTGCAGAATGCTAAAATTAATTTATAATATTGTTTTAATAATTAAATAATACCTACAATAATAAAAAAATCGTTATTTACATGCATACTGTCAAACAGTGCGGCCAGATTGCTTGGAGAGAAAATCATAACATCGGTTAACGGTTAACTCCAATGTCAAAGACAAACTAAATTAAATTTAAAACTAAAAGTTTTGGCCCTTCGCTGAAGTTTTCCTACATAGTCATACTATGGAAATAGAACCAACGAAAAAATATAATACATAATAATCGCCGTTTATTGGGCGCCCGCAAGTTTGCAGTTTGCAGCTTTCATTGCATTGTAAATATAGTTTGTCAACTAAAATCAGAATTATGTTGCACCTCATCAAGCTATTTCTGATTTCTTTTTATTTTAACCTTATACTTTTAATTTAGAATCCTTTTATTTTTGTCAGGTAACTTTCATATAAGTTTAACTAAGATTACAGAAAATTGTGAAATTATGCACAAATTCACGATAAATAGGTAGATCTGACAACACTGAATGCTTAGCCATCTGCCGGAAATTTGTTTTAAATTTTGACATTTCATTACTTTTGTAGCGATTAAGTTGAAAGTTTTCAATTCAGTGAGACAAGATTTCAAAGTATTTTCAAGGTTTCAGTTTCAATTTACAGAAAAAAAATCTCAAAAAATAGGTGTAGGTACTATTAATTAACAGTATGTGATTCCTATTTCTTTATATTTTCCACATAAAACAGAAATCGTCATGGGTTAATACCTTGGTAAGTAAATTTTTTGTATTGAAAATCAGTCTGAAAATAAATGTTTTCTGACAACGTGGGTATGTTATAGTTAATTGATTTTACATTACATTGCTGCAAAGTTCTGAGTGTTAAAAACATTTTAAAGATTTGTTTGATTATATTAGGTTAAGTTAGGTAGATTTATTATAGAGTAAAATATATTTTTTTTACATATATTTCCTTTCAAGTCGTACACTGCTGGCTTTAAAGTTTACAACCTAAATGTTCAAATAATTAAAATCCTAAACGCTCTACATGACAACAGAAACCACTGCGTTATTATATATGCTATGTTGGTTTTCAAGTGATAAACACGGCAGTGGCTGGGTAACGCTCTTTCAGACCAAGTGATGACCATCTTTTACTATCCTTGGAATTGCCTATAGTTCAATAGGAAAATATTTATTGTTGTAAATTATAGATCAGTATTGATTCACAAGTAATAGTAACTTTCGTAGAAAATAATATTTGTAATTTTTTGTTGTGATTCTAATTCTGTCATTAATATAATATAATTTTCACAACAGTCCGAAGGTGTTGTGAAACAAATCATCAATCAGCGGATAACGGAAATGTCATTAAATATTAGAGTTTTCATTGGGTTGTTTGTCATCTTCATTTTTAAAATAGGTTGTATGTAAATGACGGAAACTTTTAGGTTACAAAAAGAATCCGCCGATGTTGCATAGATATATTTATGTAAAAATAATCCTACAATTATATACATAATTAAAAAAATATTTCGTAAATTATTTCTATAAATGTACTTTAAAAGAAGTAATAGGGATAGCAAAGGCCTGGCCTATTTTTCTAATTTCGCCTCAACTCTATATTTTATACAGACAAAATAACGTCACTAATATTCAACTCATAATTTTCATGAATTAGGGTCGAATTCCGACCACGGGGCGACCGCTAGTTTACGGAAAACGTTAAATAAATAGTCTGATTATCTATGACTATGAGAAAGAATAAGTGTACGAATACTTTAATAGACATCACACATTTGCACCACAAATATGGACATCCCAAAAATGTAAATACGAATGAAAATGTGATGCCTCCTTTTTGATAAATACTTTTAAAGTGAAAATATATTGGTCTTTTTGGTCAGTGGAATTATAGAACTGCTAACTGAATCAAAAAAGAATGGAACTGAGTAGAAATAAATTACACCACCGCACAAAATCAAAGTTTTCTGATCCAAAAAATCGCATGTTCTCTCCTGACTATTTGTCCTCTCTGATCACCCTTTATTCTTTAGTAATAAGGTCAAAAATCATTCTCCAAAGTATCTTCAGAGTCTTGCTAAAGACCAAAGTGTAATGGAGCAATTTTGACCGTGGGTTGGTGATCAGCGAATCAAAATACTTAGAACAGCATATGTAGCATGTCTCGATACGACAATTATTTGAACAGTTAAATAGTTAGTTATATGAAATTACAACGATAGTGATTATAAAGGTAGAACGGAATTTATCACCAATTCACTAATAATCATAATGAACTATATAAACATGTATTGATGTTTCGGTATACCAATAAGAATTTCCAGCCACTCCTATAAATCTAACCCATTGCTTTAATCTACAGACCTCTAAGACAACATAACGGCAAAACTTCTCCTTTCGCTGTCAGTGCTTTAGAAAATTGCAAAATAGACGATAGTGAATGTATTTTAAAACTAAAACTCTAATTGCTGTTGTGGTTGTTGACCATCAAGTTTTTCTACAGTGTGAGCATGAGGTGGTCTTCGTTAGGATTGTTGAGAGTTATATTGTTTAATATGCTGCGGTTCTACCTTGATCTGAGACTGCTGTTGCTGAGGATGTTGCTACTGTTGGTTTCTGAAATGGATAGTTGGGTTGTTCTGAACAGATTATGCTAGTCTCTGATGATTCAGAACCACTTAGCCTTGTGTTAGCGTTCCACAATGGGCAAAAGTGTAAGTAACAACTGGACGGCGTTGTCAAATCTTTCAGACGCTATTTGCTTGTTCATTTCCAGAAATTCCGGCCTTTCTCCTTGAAGTGTAAAACATATTTGACCAATATGTAACTGGTTTCATTCACTTGAGCTTAGTATCAACTCGTTAAATCTACTGGTAACAACTGAGTTTTTTATTAAATGGACGAAGCATGTAGGTTTAACGAATTGATACTAACTTGAAGTTATATATCTGGCAAATATGTCTTAAACTACAAGGAGAAGCAGTGGATTTTCCGGAAATCAAAAACCAACTAGCGTCGGAAAGTTAGGAAAACGTCGTCCAGTTTATAATAATTTTGTTTCTGGTGGAACACTAACACATGGCCAGGCAAAAATGGTTCTACATGAACAGAGCTTACAACCAATAGTAACCACATCAACAGCAACAGCATCCTCAAACTAAGCATATTAAACAACAGTCGTATCAAAACTTTCAATAATCCCAACAAAGACCACCTCATGTTCAAACTATGGAAAAACTTGATGAGGAACAACCACAACAGCAATTGCTTGTTCAAACCAAAGTTAACAAAATCCACCTCACTTGCAAAATGTAGACTAAAAACTCTAATTCAAGTCATTATCTAATAAAATTCTTAGTCAAAAAGGAGACACAAATGAACATTTCGTTATTTAGATTGGTTTCTATACAAGCAAATCCGCGCCACTGATAAAATTAAACCATATTTTCCAAAACTGCTACAACATCTCCATCCAAATGGGGATCACCCTTTATTTAGCAGAGGATTTTTTAAAGATTCTTACCATTATTTTGTCCATATTGATTTTCAATTTAGTAATATTAAAAAATGCATAGCTTTTACTTCAATTATTACAATTTTTTAAATTCCCGCATATATCCAAGTACTTTGAAGACAGTTAGCCAGACTTGGTAGAATTAAATTAAAAGTTTTAGCAAACAAACTCTTTTAATCTTGCCTAGTCTTCGGTCTAATTACAAGTTAAGCTTCTGGAAAACTAAGTTCACTTGCACAGCACAATTTATAAACTTATTTAAATTACTAATTGCTTTGTCACTGGTAATTGTGAGAAACAGGAAATAGGATAAAAATTTACTCGTATTGCATCCTATAACTCATACCTAGAATTCACGTTAGATCGGGTATTTAAAATTTAGTTTACACATGCTGTTCAACCACAATTAGTAAACCATTCTTCAGCTATTGTAGTGGTATCTGACTGAACTGAAATTTAGCGTGCTTATATAAGGGCAGCGGCAATTAATAATAAAGTACCGTTGGGCTGATCTATTGGAGGTTGGGGTGGTAGAGACTGGAATTCCCTCGGTATTTGATAAGTTGATGATGTTAGTCCAGTTGGCTCCACATGTATCACAATTATAAATATTACAGGCTTTGTGTTCTATTTCCTTTTGTTTGTTAGGAACTCATTTGTGTTAATAACAGTATATTTTAGATATGTTCAAAAACAGTGCCGTCAGTTTGTTTAATCTTGGTATACAATTTAAACCACCTTGTACTGAACAAGACTTAAATGTATACAATGTCTAGTTTTCAATTTAATACTGCTAACATCTTTCTTAGCTGTATAAATAAACTTAAATAATACATTTCGAGATAATCCAATTCAATTTCTTATATTGACGTTTGCTATTAAATCTTTAGACAGGTCATTACTTATACCCTATATCAAGGGTTTTTTTAGACAAAACTTTCTTGTGTATTCTCTCCAAACCCTTGTTCTAGAGCTAAATTAATTTATTGAGTGCTACTTTGCTATACTATAAGCGTACTGGAAGTTCTTTCTGTTATCTATGGCGATCACTGGTGCAAAATCACGTTTTAATTTATAAAATTAATTGCAATTTATGTCAATAATGCCTTGCAACTTTGCTTGTTCTTGCAGTCACGTATCATACATTAAACATTAAAGATTTGCGGTTATAGCTTATGTTTATTCAATGAACAGAAAGTGATCTATAAATCAGTTTTGTTGTAAAGTCACTCGAATATTTGTTCTGGAGTTGACAAATTAAAATTACTGTCATTTTAGATACAATGTTCTAAGGACTTATTGACTAATCACATAAAACCAAATTACATAATGCAATTAATATATCTATGAACAAGTGATAATTTTATTACAAAAATTAAATATCGAAACATGAAAGTCATAAAATGAATGACAAAAGTAACTTGTCGGACACTATGTATAGGGTTTTTCAAAATGTCGGAAAAAACAGTCACATCGGCAACGCTGTCAAATTTGTGCGTGTGACGTCATCGCCCTGGTTACGTAAATAAACCATAGCAAATTTTATAAAAGATTTTGGGTCAGTATGTTTTACTATTGTGAGCACGTTAAACTACACATGATGACAAGTATCTTTACACGTAATGAACTAAAACTTATTGGTGTCAATTCAAATTGGGGTTTATTGCTCATGGTTTATTTCTTTTCCTGTTTCATCTACTGCTGCACTATCTTGAGCTATAGTAACCTGTATGCCGAACAGCGTCAAAAGTTTTCATAATTTATATATATATTTTTTATATTTTGTAAAAGTCTATATTTATTTACGTCCCTAATATCTTGCATATCTTTATGAATGCCTATATTATGATAATTGTTACCAAAAGATGGACTATTCTGAACCTAAAATGTACATACTGTCTCCATACATGAGAAATGTAACCTTTATTTGTTGTTTAATTTTTAGTACATGTTTTCTAAATAAAAGCCTGTTTATACTTTTAATTTAATCCTGTATCTTCTGTGAAATGTACTGATGTTGCCCTAGAAAAGTTATATCACATCGACAGCGACAAATAGATCTAAGAAATTTAAAAATCCTATTTCGAACTTATTGATGAAAGTCACGTTGGGGTTTCTAAATTTCCTATTTTGCGTGAATGGCTGAAAACTATTGTGTCAGAATAACATCAGTCGTTTTTGAACTCAAGAAGAAGTAGAATAATGAAAGAATGAATGATTACCTCAACAATGGAGAAAGTAAATACCCTGATAACCGACTTCAAAAAGAAGGAGGTTGTCAATTCGTCTGTATCTATGTTTTTTTATGTTTGTTCACCGATTACTTGCAAATGGCTCAAGGAATTGCGACTGTCTATACGGGATTCTGTTCTGAAGGATCGCGAAGAGCTCCCATATTTTTTTCATTAACATAGCTTGTACTGTTACTTATAAAATAGGCAAAAACTTTTTTACCGATTTTGTTATAGACTAGTTTTGGTGGATTCGCCGGTATTAAAAATATGACAAAAAATGTATTCGGAACATGGGATAAACTGAAAAGAAAATGGATTGATATGCCGAAATGAACCCATATTTTTTTCAATAACATAGCTTGCACCATTTCTTAGAACATCGGGAAAAATTGTAAGGACTTTCTTATGTAGTAAAATTTGGTGGAGTCACTGGTATTGAAATATAATTGGTCGGTACTTGGGGTAAATTGTAAATAAATTGAAATAATCAAAATAAATGTCAGTTAATATGTATTTACAGTGTGTATTCATAAATCAAACGATTTCTTTTTATTAATAATTTAAATTGAAAAATTTATTCTATATAAACAGATTTGCCTGGTCTAAAACGTAAAGAGTAAGCCATTGCATCATTAAAAATTGTAAAATAAATACATAAAAAAAAAACAAAAACCGACTTCAAAAAAAAAAATTAACCAAAAAGCATGAAATAATTTTTGCTACAATAATTAAATGCTTTTTATGAAGTCGGTGCCAGGCTAAAGTGAAACTATTTTGGAAAGTACCTTATAAATGTACTTTCGCAATTTCGCTGTTCAAATTGGAACCGACTTCAGAAAACGTATTTAATTGTTGTAGCAAAAATTATTTCATTAGTTTTAGTTAACTTTATTTGAAGTCAGTTTTTGTTTTTATAAAAATGTATTTATACCGTTTTGTCAATGCAATATTTCTGTATTAAAGACGACAATCATTGTCCACGTAACAATATTGTAAATTTGCCGGTCGAATTGTTTTGGTTTGTTAGTCGACGGAATCTTTAAACAGCTCCAATATCAAACAATCCAAATATCTCTGTTATGAAATTGACTGCTACTTACTCATTTCCATGAAAGACTATTATTTGTAAATCATCTAGACCATCTAGAGGACTACAATGACAAAAAATCGTTCATAATTCCAAACTATAATAAATAGGGAATTTTTAACATCGACCCTTTTTAAATTTAGTAAATATTAGCTTAGTTTAATGCCTCCGTTCCTAATAGATTTGTGCCAAATATATAGGAAAGCCTAAAATTGTCTATATCTAAAAAGCAGTATATAATTTATATTGTTAAGTGAAATTTAATGATAATCGCTCGTTTTACAATATTAGTTAGTCGCAGTTCAATAGGATAATGTTTTACTTTTTCAGGATTTTAAGTATATAAAGAAAACTGTTAATCTTTTAGTTCTGCTATTTTGGATATTGACTCTGTTCAATAATACAACATGAAAAGGGCATTTCTGGTAAATGTAACTTACCGAACTCTGGGCAGAACAAACTGAAATCTATATCAAAAACCGACCAATTTGCCCAATGTCCCAACAATAGCCCGAAAACCCGTACGTCGAAATGGAATGTTATGTTATACCGAAGTCAAGAAAAGATACATCAAAAGTTACCTATACTCGTAAAATATGGGTATGGGTATATTGATATTTTCTATAGGGAAAAACTGCTTAGCAAACTCATCAAACCCATTCAACCAAATTCAATAGATTAAATCCAAAAGCGAGCGGTCAGGCATTAAATTACATTCAACGGTTTAAGGATCTATTGTCTAGAAAAATGGATTACCCTTATTTAGTATTAGGCATCGTAGCTACGAATTAGTTAAATGAAGTGAAAACGCCAACTGGAATCCCGAATAACCCGTCGCTTAACACAATCAGATCAAGAGCAAAATTCAAAATAGAAGATGTCAGTCACGTATTTCGCTTCGGAAGAAAATTGTTACTCTGTAACTGGCATTTCGATATGTATGCAACATAATAGACAAATGAATTTCAAATGCCAGCTAATGACTCCCTATTGCGCCCGAGTCTACGATGTGCAACATGCAATGAAAATACGATTCATTTAAATGTAATTTTCATAAATAAACTCTGAAGTATAGACTGACTTTCTCATTAACGAGTATAAAAGTAGAAAATCCAATTAAATTTAAGTTTCCTTGCTGTGGATTTTAGGTCAGCGGAAATCTTTCATATTCACGGCATGGGGCGAGATATTAAAAACACAAGAGGTAAATGAAAATGAACTGGAAACAGGCATTATGGGTTTGGATTTGGCGTGAAAATCAATATAATTTTTTGTAGGGATATAAAAGTGAATTTTAGTCCACGAAAATCACTAAATTCGTAAATTGGCTGTTTTTATCATAAACTAAAATTTAAAACACAACCAACCAGATATTAAGACACAAAATTCGTTTGTGTTTATCTAGGAAGAAAATTTATAAAAGTATGAATTGATTCTAAAAGTTATTTTAAAATATAAACTTACTTTAAAATTGGCTATATTCAGTTTAATATCTACATATAAATAAGCAAAGACAAAACGATTAGGTACCATTTTCTCCTGTGTTTCTCAACCGATTTTTTTATTTTTTGTTTTGTTTGGTACCTACTGACGACCTTCAGTGCAGAATGCTAATCTTAATTTATAATATTGGTTCATTCATTAAATAAAATATAATAAAAATTCATTATTGACGTTCATAATGTCAACGCCAAACAACTGGATGTGCCGCTGCCAGACTCAAAACATTGAGTAATCATATATAGAGAGACCAATGCTATTATATACTTAGAGCATGTACTTCTGGAAGTGGCATGCAAGCCTTGTTATTGTTTAGTGGTAAATTAATCGTTGTATATTATAATTATACAGGGTGATTCCAGATATGTTAGAAATATTTTTTTTCCTGGGTGGCACATAAGCAGTTGTATATATAGGGTGTTTAAAATATAGAGTAGAGTGCAATTATAACTAATAAAGTAATTATATAGGGAAGCCCATTAGCGGTTGAATTTACAGGGTTTTTGGAATAGAAGGAGCAGTAGAATTACAGTTATACAGGGTGGTGCAAAGAATATTATCCAGAGATGCATATACAGAGTGGCGGAAATGGAAATGCAACATTTCGTAACCCATAAGCGGTTGTATATATATGGAAGATGAAATATAGGGTGAGAGGAATTATAGATATACAGGATGATGATACAAAATGTTAGAAAAGGACATGATTTATAGAGTAGCCCACGAAGAGTTCCATATATATAATGATTGAAATATAGGTCGGTGTAGAATTATAGTTAGAAAAGATAATTAAAAATTTCATAAACAAAAAGAGTAAATGTGGTGGGTGATAGGCAGTGGCATATACAGAATGGTTTACCCGTTGGTTCAAAAATGTTAAAAAAGATGATGCGTGGTCCATGAGCAGTTGCATATACAGGGTGGTGGAAATATATAATGAGATGGAATTATTATAATGAGGATTTTAATAAATGAATTGAGTGCAATTATAGATATACAGGGAGGTTAGAAAAAATGAATATGTAGGGTAGCCCATTAGCGGTTGAATTGTTGTCATATTAAATTAAGAATTACGAATTTGAACACAAATAAAGTCCTGTAAATTATATCTGAAAAAACTTGAATTTCATTACTTATTTGTAGAAGCGAGATGTAAGACCGACATCTAGGATTTTCGAGGAAACTATCACACAGAGGTTCCGAATCTGCATCCGATCCGTGTAATTGCTGTTCTCCCTAAAGTCCTAGGATAGAATGTCACTATAAAATTTTCAGGTTACTTAAGCTGTCAGAGATATTGACACAATTGGTCGAATTTCGACCACTGGGCGACAGCTAGTATTATTTAATAACTCTGAACAGGGGTTCTTATTGTTTTAGGGATATTAAATACGAATCTAATATACAAAGCGGTAAAATTTGTTAGTTTACTTCTTGTATGTATGCCATTAGTAAAAGTTTACACTATTTGCAAGTAACAGCTATATTTTAGTTCCATAAAATCTTTAATTACTTGAGGAGGGTTATACAATTGCTGTATGTTAACTATGGGGATTTCTATTATTTCTAGAGCAGTAATTGGATCTCAGGTCGGTGGAGGGCTACGCTTATAAAACCCTAATTATTTTTGGGAACTGAAAGTCGTAAATACATTAAAATTTATTTATTTATTTCGTTATTTTGTAAAAATTCAATTGTTGAGTAAGGCTTTTCAATGTTATTAGGGAAAACAATTTTCGGAAAGGTCCATTGATACGCTAGTTAATGTTGGAAATTCTAGTTCCCAAATGAGTTAGAGCAGAAGTTTATATTTATTGAAATCTCAACTATCCTATATGGATATTTTTTGAGAAAAATATCTTAACTTTTCGGGAACTGATATGTGCGGGTATGAGAGTTGAAATATTAATCCCAATATCTAAATGAATAGGGATGTGAGTAGTGATTTCGTGGATGTTGAATTTAGCAAAATCTGCTTAATAAGAAAAACGTGAAATTTCAGAAAATTTTAGAAATTTTCATAAACACATAATACGTTGACAGAGATTCCCAGGATGAACAAAATATGACAAAAGACATACGGAAAAGGTGTAAAACGGCAAAGGTTACCAGAATGTGCAAGAAGTCAAAAACATAAAAAAACCCAAAAAATATCAGCATGATCTAAAATGTTAAAACATCAAAGCAGTCTAAATCTACATTAACACAAAGTATTAAATGTCAGATTTTACAGAAGAATATATATATAAATTTATACAGAAAAACTAATGTAGGCAAGTTAAAAATGTCTACTAAAAATATGTCCCAATATAAAAATATTGCTAAAAATGCCAGTGAAATTTAAAATCCCAAAAGTTACCAAAAACATCAAAAAAGCTTTAAATACACCTAAAATGTACACAAATTCAAGACAACAAAATTATCAACTTGTATTTTAAAAACGCCGTAGTGGCTTTGATTTGTCAAATAAACAACATTTAAATGTTTGTCCATTGTGTAACGTAGTTAACGAAATTTGGAGAAACATCAGTGATCAGACTATTTGCAATAACTGCTTTTTACGTAAACTCATGAAATATTTTAACGAAATATGAATATCGACATCCATGTATTTAAGAGAAATAGCCGCAAATCGGGAGTCTTGCTGTGTGTAATTTCTTCTTTGTAACTGATCGACAAATGTTTTCATTGAAATCCCATGCATTCGTATTTAACCTAACACTACGTGAAACTAAAAACATCAATTTCCACATTTCACAAATTTTCGTACATGCTAAAACGTTTGTTTAGTAGTATTCGCACATCAAGTTGCGAAAAATACAATGACATTTTAGATTCAACATTTTTATTAAAATAGTATATATATTGACAAAAATACGGGTTGGAACAGCCCACGTATCAGCAGTTGTTAAAAAGGCAAAAATAGTTTTGATATTCCTATATATGACCTCTTCATTTTCGTATGTCAATATGTTCACTTTGAGGTAGGCACTTCCGCGAAAGATTTGCTTTATTCCTAACTGGCTAATATATGGGAAGTTCTCTACGAAATCGAAAACTTACGTCGTGATGAAGATCTTAAAAAGATTGCTTTGGCTTCCATATATTTTGAAGGAAAATTTGATGTTAATGGAACAGATGTTCTTGCCTTTTCATCTTTTTGTAATTAGATATGTTTACGGTATAATGCGAAGATGGGAAAACCGCCGAGTATTTCGGATTATTTCAAAGACGAACGAAACCTTGAGAAAAAGTATTCATTTCGTTATATCAGGAAAATTATATCAAATTCATCGCCCGTCTACGTTTATTTTTGATGAACTGAGAAACTGTACGAAATAATATACTTATTTCACTAGATATAAACGACTAATATGTTTCTCGCATACTAATTTCCAAAATTAAGAAAGAAACTATACGAGATTATTATCTATCAATATCTATCAGTTGTAAACAGGCAATGCAAATTTATAGCTAACACAAGATATTTATCTAGGGATAGAAATATCAGATGTAAACGTATCATTTCAGTCATTTTTGTAAGGCATAGATTCTATATTTAGTCACAGCCTTGTAGTCCTATGATTGTCAGTGGTATCTGGTATTTAACGCTATAGCAGTAAGTACATACCAGTTTGAACAGATGGTGACAAAAACGATAATATCAGAGGCTCTGGTATGATAGTAGTCTATCAAAAACGTTAATATCAATATTTAACAATGGATAGTAGTGACAGGGTTTCTTCAAAGAAAAATAATTTTAGCAGCATTTGTGTAGAAATTTTTCGAGTTTTAATATACAGGAAAACTCAAACAAAAATTATTAACTAATAATATCCTCTATTTTTCCAGCAGATTATGGTCTTCTAAATGTTACACTTAGTTCCATCATTTGTTGTCTAAGTTGTTACTAATATCTAACGGTTTAAACCACATTTTAAAGTATCTCACGCTTACTACTTCTTGCACAGAGCTTAGTTTTTGAAACTAAATTAAAATTATTAGTATAAGAAATAGATAGAAAAAATTATATGGCTAATCCCTCAATACTAAGAGATTACAAGACATTTATATCTGTTAATTTGAAATTTCTGCATATTTTTGTCGATCGCAATCCTAAGCCACTGCCCAGACGTTCGTTTTTGTCATGAGAATATACTAAAAGAGTTTGTGAATTAAATATTTACTTGTGAACGTGATTTACAAAGAGTTACATATACAAACCCACAGTTTCGTCCACAATTTTATTTTTATGGTATCAAAACAAAAAGTGCAATCAGTATTAATTAGTTAATTAATTTCTGTATTTTAACAAGTGAAGACAAATTTGTGTACCTTATTTTATGTACGTTAAAAAAAATAAAATCAGTAATGTACAAATTTAAAAAATTAAAGTTTGATCAAATTTGGATCCCTGAATGATCACTAGTCAGTCTATTGTTTTATAAAACTAGACACTTTACATTGTAAAAAAATATACGCTTATAGATTGATTGACCTTTATAGGAACGCTATGGAAGAATGATTAAATTATGATTATAGTAAGAACGATCCCAAGAAAATTTGTTTACAAAGAAGACTGGAAGTAAACGGAACCCAAAATTGGGAATATTAAAGGCAAACAGTTTTAAAATATTCCGTTCCAGTAATATTATGAACTCGTTGGATCGAACATGCTATCTATTTTTTAAGAAACTGAGGGGAAGATAAAACTACATCCTAAATATGTTACGAATAAATTTTCTCCGGATTGATATTTTAATGAATTAATTTGAGTGGAATTACACTGTTTTTCTAAATAATTAAAACTTTATTTAATGATGGTAAGAAAATCTTAATTTAAAATTCAAAAACGTATTATTATCTGACGAGTCAACTAAAATCTGAAGTGAACATTATATGAAACTAAACTCCTCTCACTGACGTACCTACACTTCCTTACATATATTTTGTCATTGTCTTCATTTTTTTTCCTGAGAAATATATCAGTATCAATGAATTCCGATATTACAAGCTCCTCCATCGGAAGCATTTATATTATCTAAAGTATGAAGCATTATATTTATTAAAATTCAGTTAGAGGAACGTTACGGCTGGGATTACCTTAATTATACAGCAGAGCTATAAAAGTTTGTGAGTTGAAACATAAAACTCCAAGAGCCTGGGAGGTAGTAACCTGTAAGTGTTTTAATCTCAAATGAACATTTTTGGATGCATTAGTGCAGGAAATAGTAACTGTAAAGTGCCATATGTTAGATTCACCTTGTAAATCTGTACATTTAGTAGGAGGTCGCCTTCTTTACCCCCCTCCCCTTCCTGCATCTCGAGATCTCACCCTAATGATTTTTTGGGTAAAATAATCTACACAGGGTCACCAAAAATTATGCTTTTCCCTTTACTAATATTTTGTTTTCTGAGGAAGTTTGTAAAATTTTCAACACTTGCTGTTCCAGAATGTTTTAAAATGCAAAAAATAGTTAAGTGGAGAAGCTATTTTGTTTTTAGAATACTAATAACAGCAGTTTAAATGTAAAATTACAACAGTAGATAATGAAAAATAATGGAAAACAAAACACATAGAGTCGTCTTAGCATAGATTCTGAGAGACCAGAAGTTTGGAACCGATCAGTTTGCCTCATATTAGTGAACAATGATAAAAAATATAAAGAAAGCAATTTGAGATTGGGTATGGAATCATTTATTGTTAATATACTAACATGGATTTGTTAGCAAGAGATCTACTTTAACTAATTTCTTGTGGCATTGGATACTAATAACAAGTTTTTTAAAACAGGTTTTCCTAAAATATTTGAGAAATTTGAATTTGGTAACCATATTTCTTTATTTCAGAATTGATTTATGGAATATATTGTCAATAAACGAACTATTTTGCTGTTAATTTTACACTATTTTCAAGAACAAATATAGTAAAATAAATTAAAATAAATTATTCGGGCGAAATGTTTGTGCCGTTGCTATCAGGACTAAATTAATTTTAATAGATTTAATTTACAAATGCTTCTAAATTGGTAAAATTTCATGAGTTTATAACGCGTAGCTATTAAATTGCCATTCATACATCTGAATTGAAGACATACCAACGAACCATTACCTATTACCACCAAAAGTATAAAATAGCTTTATAAAATCTCTGAGTCGTACAGTTCTCAAGAACTATAGAACTTATCCTGGCAAAAATGTTTCTTATAATGATTGTTTGGGCGATATCTTGCTTGTAAATAATTAGTAAGGCACATACTTGTAAAAACATAAAATTTTAACAGACCTGCACGAAAATCAAATTAAAGGGTGAGTTAAATCAAGAAGGAACTCACCGTCAAATGTCGGAAGATGTTATACTTTTATTAGCCAGATAACATCTATATATAAATAGGCAAAGACAAAAAAGTGTTAGGTACAATTTTCTCCTCTGTCTCTCAACAGATTTGCTTTATTTTTGTTTTGTTTAGGAGGTATATTAATTTATCATATCGGTTCATTCATTAAATAAAATATAATAAAAAATTCATTATTTACGTCCATACTGTCAACGCCAAACAAATAATACTGACAGTACGACAGACGGTCAAATTTCAAAACATTAAGTAATTATATATAGAAGGAGCAAGCGTTAGATGCTGTTATATTCTTAGAGCATGTACTTCTGGGAGTAGCATGCATTACACAAATGTCCTACCTAGAGTAAAATGAGAGGGCAATAGAGAGAGCAAGAGGCTATCTCACTCGATTGGGAGGTGCAGGCAATAAACTACATACTGCGCATAGCTCTTTGGATGCAACTCTTAATCAAGTGAAATAGCCTTTTGCCCTCTCTTTGTAGCCTTGGCACGATATTTGTGCATTGCTGGCTAACGACAGGAAGCACAAGCTCTATGATTAGATTGGTTGACAGTAAGAGGCTGACGCTCTTTCGGGCCATCATGCGAAGACTATCTAGGATAGTTTAGCACAAAGCGTTGTTACTGTTTAGTGGTAAAATAGTCAATAGTAAATCAGTATTGATTTTTCGGACGCGTTGCAGTAACTTTCATATTAAATATTCTGTTCTATTGTGAATTTAATTATTTGATTAATATATTATTATCACAATCTTCCCGAAGGTGTTGTGTAAAAAATTGTCAGTCAGCGGACAACAGAGAATATATCAAATATTGAAGTTCTCATAGGGTTGTTGGTCATCTCTTTTCTTTAATATTCATGAACTCGATTGAAACACCAAATGGCGAAAACTTATAGGTTGCAAACAACAATCTTCCAATTTTTACGTCGAACATTTTACCAGGAGCGCTTCCAGTCAGAAATTTGGTGAGTCATTCATTTGTCAAAAAAATTTTGAATACCGGTATTTCATTACAGTTTGATTTTCTTTTTATTTCAATAGATTTGTCAATATGAGTGAATGATTTTGGTCATTACATCTACTTCCCCGATTTCTCCACAACTTTATTTCTTATAAAAATATACTTTTTACAATTTCAATAAATAGGGACGAATTTCGACCACTGGGCGACCACTAGTAATGATAAACCGCGTATATATTGAACAAAGCTCAAGTGTCTCAAAATGAACGAATTCTATGGGGATTTCAAATAATATATTTGTGAACTGAAAGTCCATAATTTCAGATCCGCTGTTCGTGTCAGATTAGTAGCTAACTAATATAATATAAAGAGTTGGAAATATATAATGATCATTAAAGTAGCATGAACCATTTTTAACCACTAGTACATTTATACAATTATAATAAAAATAATGGCGAAATATATAACCACTCAAAGAGACAACAACTATATGGGTTTTTTAAGGCTTAAAGATAGTAGTAATCAAAGTACAAGGAACCACCAAAAATCCCTCACAGCTAGGATTTAAGACAAGGTAATGTAGCACAAACGCAGCATTTTTATTAAAGTTGTTGTTTATAGGAAATGGGAATAAGTCCAGTCTAGTGATTATATTGTCAATAGTTGGTATGATCACAAGATACATATCTTGTTTTTCTTTCTGACACTCTGTTGAATAATTTCACCAAATTTTAAAAGAAAATTGCATATAACAGACCGAATCTTGTAACTCTATCACACAACTTTCTCACCATGCTTTGAAATTTCCGCTAAATTCGGTGAATTCCCTCTAACGAAATGCAATATCAAAAAATTAATCCAAGTTTTAAATTTATTTAAAAAAAAGAATGACTAGCTGCATTACATTTGAGCTACTATAAATTCTTTATTCACGTCTAATAGCATATTCTACAAATATTTTAAAATCCATTAGTAAACAGCATGTCTATTATGTCAAAAAATATTAAAACATATAATCAAAGTGAGTATAGAAAGAATTTCCTATTGTGTTGAGTCCACCGAAAAACATTCTTCTCTAAAGAGTTTTTGCTAACTTAAAAGGATCCATTCTTTCCTTAGTATATATTCCTAAATGCATTTATCTATAAATTTTCCTAGTAGTGTATTAACACCTCTATGTAGTTAAACCTGAATAGGTTCGCCGAATCCACTTCTTAACATCAAAGAGGCGACAATGACAGGTATTCTAAAATAAATTCTAATATGAAAGAAGAAATTCGTAATATTAAAGCAAAATCACAATTGAGGTTACACAATATACAATAGTACTTTTATGAAAAAGCTCTTTGTGTATTAATAAATAATAAATATATAACTATCTGAGAAAGGGTTTGCTTTGGAATGTAGAAGACTTGTAGCCTAGTTTGGAAGTTCAAAATTGCGTCAATTTTTTGCTACTATCAGTAGAATATGGATTTGGATTGATATCTAGAAAAATTTGTATATTTGTAGATCCTGCACATACCCAATTGGGTAAAAGTCAATCGAAATCAAGTAAATTTGTTTCTTCCTGCGACATTACAGCTGATTTTTAGGAGACTGTTTAATTGAGGTGGGTTTAATCATCAGATATTATTAGTTATTTATTGTGGAATTTAACAGTAACAAAAGAATTAAGACCTGCTGACATTTTTCGTATTAATATATGTTAAGTAATTTCGAAAAGATAGCAGAGCAGGACTTATTAACCGAGGAGGTTATCAATTCGTCGGCACGTTTATTTTATGTATGCTCAGTATTGTATTAAGGAATATTAAAGAAAGGGACCATTTAGTTTTCTATAACGTGTTATATACGGTTTTCCAGAAAATCAGAAAAGGCAATAATTTAGGGACTATGCTTCAGTGAATTTCAATGAATCTACAGCGATTTCTCTAAAACGTCTGAACCAATTTCAATATTTTAATTTGTATTCTACGAAGAGGAGTTCCAGCTTGATTTCACATACTTTTCTATATCGTAAGGCATGCCATTTATCTGAGAATCGTAAAAATATGTACAAAAAACGGTAAATGTCAAATTTTCATCACAAGTATCTAGCTTAAATGTCAAGATATGCCATGAAAGTATATCGTAAAGGGTGTTTGTAACGGTTTTCATTTTATAGGGCTTGCAGTTGAGTGAAATAAATATTCCATAAGTTTAACGAAAAGAAAAATTGTTAGGTGTGCGATGTTTTCTTTTTTGTACGGTATCGGTGGTAGGTGTGTGTGTGTGCGTGTGTGTGCATCGAAATTTAAGCATCAAGCAATGTGCGATGTGGAAATATAGGGCGAAGTAAAATTACAGTTAGGTAAGTGGGTTCAAAAAATCTTACAAATAAGTATGATATTAGGTGGTACATAAGCAGTTCCATAAATAAGATAGAAGAAATATTAGATGGAATAAAATTAAAGTTATACACTGTGGATCAACATATATTTTATAGGGTGGCACATAAGTAGTTACGTAAACAAGGTGGTTGAAATAAGAGTCAAGTAGTAGTAATACAGAGTGGATCATAAATAGTAGAGTAGAGAGAGAGAGAGAGAGAGAGAGAGAGAGAGAGACAGAGAGAGAGAGAGAGACAGAGAGAGAGAGAGAGAGAGAGAGAGAGAGAGAGAGAGAGAGAGAGAGAGAGAGAGAGAGAGAGAGAGAGAGAGAGAGAGAGAGAGAGAGAGAGAGAGAGAGAGAGAGAGAGAGAAAAATTGCTTGCGGTACTGGCTGCCTGTACAGAAATTCCTCCCCACAGATATTCTCTGGGGAAGAGATGTCTAGAATATGATCAACCTAAATTGTTATATATAAATACTGTTTTGCACATTTTGTGTTACTTAATTGTATTTGAACTCCAACTCTAGAGTCGTTGTAAATTGCCTTGTGTTGTAGATGGAGGTTAATGTTTAGAATTTTCTTGTTTGTCAAAAATTTAAAAAAATACTATATATTAATTTTTTACCATTACTTGGAGTTTATTTGTTTCATCTGCTAGTTTCGTTCAGTGTTATTTTTGAGGGAGTAATCCTCCATTGGGATAAAAGAGCTGCACGTTCAGATAATCCAAAAGATTCAAGGAAAAAATTCGTAAAATTTTTCGCCCCACATTTTTTTAGTATTTAAGTACTTCTTGAGAAATAATACCACAATTACGAAAACTGCTCTATATTCCAAACGTTTCGGGGCCTATATCAGACCCCGTTATTAATGTTAAAGAAACTATTAATAAAAAGGGCACAATTCTAAGATGTAAAATTAAAATGTTGTAAAAGATAAGTTTAAAAGATTTAATGGTTTAAGTGATTACTGGTTGTCTTTTGAAGAAAGTTTTCTTTACAGATTTTCTGCGAGAAAGAAACTTCTACAGTATGAGCAATCTATCTGTGTGCTAATATGTATATTATATATTTAGTATACTTAAGGAACCAGTAATTATAACAACTGTTTGAAGTTGCCCTATTACGCTGTGACGATTTTAACATGTCAATACTTATAGAAGAAGTGTGGAGAGTAAACCCTATCATAGGCCTCCTCAACAATTATTTCGAAATTATAGATAATCTATACCATAAACTTATTCTAATCAGTAAAATGGAAATGGGGAGGACATTTGTTAAGAAGTCGGGACAATTAGCGTTCAGCAAAAATTGCAAAATGACTCCACAGGAGCCCAAGGAAATCAAATATATGTTCTAATAAAAGAGATGATTTTGACATTAGCATAATAACAAAACTGCATGGATATGGATGAAAATAATGGTATTCAATTGTTGAAAACAGGAGTTTTAAGAAAATTGAATATTAAGTCCCTGTCATGTGTATTTTATCGGTTCCCATTCTATTTTATTTATTAACATTCAATTCTTACTATGATCTAACCAATATGACTAGATATTCGCAAACATAATTTAGTAACAAGAAAGCTAAACAATTAATTTAATAAATGCGTTGACCTGTTTAAATCAATCACCCAAAATATTCAATCTGTTAATAGATTTTTAAACGTATATATATATATATATATATATATATATATATATATATATATATATATATGATGCTCTAGAACTGACCGTAAGAGTTGTTGTTGTTCAATCTATCAAATATTGTAACTTTTAAGAAATGGTGTAATCCCCATTTTTTCCAATTGTTCTTAGGAATAAAGCTATTAGTCAGTAAGAAAGTTTATATGTACAGTAATTGGTAAAATTATTTACTGGCATGTTAAACTATGGCAATGTTTTATTATATTTAGAAATTGTGACAATGTGCATCCTTGAGGCGCCTGTGACGAGGATTGCCAGTAGATTACAAGACATTGTCGCTTTTTCTAAATGTGATCCTTCATTAACTGTAATAAACCCCGTTATCGTTTATCCTGGTGAGGGTTGAGTGTCTAAGATAAAGGGTGATAATCAAAGGCAGTAATCACCTGGTATTTTGCTAATTATTTTATGGCTATTCACCGGTGTGCTATGCTGGTCTGTTTCAAGATCGTAACCTTGATTCGGTTCTGTTTTGATAGGAGGTAGAAGTTTAAAGTGCGCAAATTGAAGACATGTGTAAATGACGGTGTAAAAATTACCTACCTATCAAAATGTTGAGTAAAACTAAAATCATAAAAACAAATAATTTTTTTACGTTAATAATCAACTATAACAATATTCCCGTAGCTAAAACACTTCCTATAGTAAAAGAATTATTGGAACATGACTATTCACTTCATCTATTAACACAATAATGGAATTACTCACTTTCTGTACGAAAACAACTTACTTTCAGTTAAACGATGATTTCTACCAACAAGATTTTGGCATGGCTATGGGTTCTTGTCTGTCCCCTGCCTTAAGTTACATCTTTATGGACAAATTTGAAGAACAAATGATTTTTTCAAAAGAAAATAAACCGTTGGTGTGGTGGCGTTTTGTTGACGACATATTCATTATTTGGGAACAAAATCTGGAAAATTTGCAGGAATTATTAACCGACATAAACAACAAAGAACCAACCATAAAATTTACATTAGAAATCGAACAAAATAACAAACTACCTTTTTTGGACATTTTAATAACAAAAACACAATCTTCATTTGAAACAGAAGTTTACAGAAAACCAACTCACACTAACAGATATCTCAATTTTAACTCGAACCATCCAAATACGGTAAAAAGAGGTGTTATTAAATCTTTATATGACAGAGCAGAGACTAACTGCTCAGATACTACTAAATTCAACAAAGAAAAATCATTTATACAAAATGTTCTAACTGCAAACAATTACCCTCAAAAATTTATTAACAAAGAGTTAAATAAAATTGAGCACAAAACAACTGACAACCAACACCAGACTTCACCTAGTAATACTGACAACCAGGAAAACCACATTATAACAACAACAATACCATATATACAGGGCCTGTCAGAGAGATTGAGAAGAGTAGGCAACAAATTTAACATCAAAACTACATTTAAAACAACAAATACGCTTAAATCTATTATAACAAAAACAAAACCAAAAAAACGCTACGCAAAACTCAAAAATTGCATTTATAAGATTCCTTGTGAATGTAATAAGTTTTATATTGGAGAAACCTCTAGACCTCTTAATGTTCGAATAAATGAACATTCAAAATTACATAAAGAAACGTCAGTTCGAAAAATCAAAAATTTGTGAACATGCTTGGGACCAAGGCCATAAAATACAATTTCAAAACACAACAATATTACACAAAGAAGAACACTGCACAAACCGAAAATTAAAAGAATCTGCCTTAATTCTGTTAAATGAAAACGACTGCATCGCTTCTACTTCCGTAGATTTCAGTCATGTCTGGTTGCCGATAATTAAAGATGAAATTAACAATGGTCATATCCTTTTGAACAACCCTATATCGGGATAGTTCATGAGGTTTTTCCTAGGTTTTCCCTTATGACTTTAATGGGATCACTGAATTATCAGAATTCTTTGATCGCATTTTTTGGCAAATGCACTATCTTGAAAAGAAAGTCGTCCCTAGGAACGCCACAAATAAATTCTGAAGACAATTTTTCAAGTTCTTCCAACTTGAAAAAATTTTTTTTTTGATTTATAATGATCTTTGGAATTTCTTGTGCACCCTGTATATTTAAAATCAAAGAAATTTATCCATAGTAACGTAAATATATTTGTCAAAATAATTGTCATATATTTCAATTTTACTTTATAAATTTATATCCATTGAAAACGAAATCCGACAGGATTTTGAAACGTTTGGTTTTAAAATATACACAAGTTTGAACTCTGATGTGGTATTATTCCCAAGAAAATCTAAAATAAATCAACTATGAATTAGGGAATTGTTATTTCTATAAAATTATACTCATTTACAATCAAATTGGTTTTCATACTCGTATAGTTTGTATTAAAGAAAATCGCATTTAAAACGTCAGTTTTAAATTGTTTAAAGACTTACAAATATTGTACCTAAATTTTAATATGACATTGTAAAACCGAAATGGTGGAATTCTCTATATTTAGTTATCTTCTTTTGGCCAGTCCATATGTTATAATTTAACCCAATAAAGAATTTCCGTCACGCACAAATAACCTTAAATGAGAACATGAGAGTTCCATTGGGACTCAATGCCCTTTTTATAAGAAAGATAAATCCAGTCGCAAGAGGTCAGGTGCGAATCTTGGCAAAAAGTCAACCTCGAGATGAGAATCAATTAATCTGGAATGACCGAATCGTCTGGATTATCTGGATGTAATTACATCTTTATATCAACTTGGTTGGTTTTATACTCTCCTTTTTGGTATTAAAACAGTAAAGCTGATTAATGCAAGTTTTATGACAGCTAACTTGAGAGTATTTTTTTTTCGTTAACTCAAAAGTTTATGACTGTTTCCACTGCACTATTATTGGCATTAACTATATTTGAAATCAAGATTAGGCTATACGCCATCTGGGAATATAACTGGCAGATTTTGATAGCCAGTCAAGGCTCAAGGATCCCTGGATCATTTGTTTTTATTTGAAAAATTTTTATGAATTATATTTAAATGCGTTTAGTAGTATGACGTAGGGGAGTAGGCAATTTGGTCCTTCTATTTGAATTGACCTTTGAATTACTTAACTTAGCCTTTTTAATCCGCAATACGTAACCTTTTTGTAATTACCATATTTCTGAAACTTTGTGACTAGCTTCATTTTGAAGAGTCGGGACACAGTATTATTTGTTTACATCTTTTTTGGAAACTTAGACGTAAAACCTGTCAATTTTATTTTGTATTAAAAGTATACTTTACACTTTACTTTACTTTAGCTCGGAGAAAGTATAAAAGTATGATGGCAAATTTTCTTTTTTGAGTTTTTATCTTTGTTTGAACATGCCCACATCGTTTGTCCTTAATTTAGTTTGGTGTCAAGTGTTCCAAAATGTAGAAATGTTAGCAGAATAAATTTAACTTCAAAATTATTCACGGTGTACAATAGATTTGAAGAAGGCCAAAATATGGCCGAAACGTCATCAAAAGATATATAAAATGAACATGATTTTATTATTTTGAACGACCCCCAATATCAGGAAAATATATTCAACAAATTTATATATTTATAGATAAATTGATCAATAGTTACTCATACTAATTCAAATCGGATTCACGTCAACTATATAATTGTGAATATCAGATTATAATGTACCGTTAATTTCCACATCTGCATATAAATGGTGGTTAACGAACATCAGATCATCAAATATATGCCGAATATTGGTTAAAGGGTGGACTGGTTTGGATGGATTATAATGAACTCGTACGTGATATTCAAAATATCATATTAGAGGACTCCTAGTTTATTCTAGCGGCAGATGTGCGTGGGAGAAAAACTGAAAACTAATATAGCACAAAAGCTACTGAAAGCATTGAAAATTGGTTTCTAGGTAGAACATAATTTTGATAGCATTGAGAGAGGCAACTGAAATGGTCTCTGAGCAAAATGAAGGGTGAGTTTCTGCAAGTCAAGATGGTATATAACGAACTGAGTAAAGCAATAAATACTGCTACAACCAAAACACTGCAGTAAGCGAAAGTAGATAAATAACAAAGGTTGTGTACTGTTGCTTTTTTATAGATCAAAGGTGACGTTTAAGGTCAGCTGATGGCCATTCGAATTTGAACAAAATTTGAGTTTTGTTGACGGACCTACCCCTACTCAGGGGTAATTTTAAACGAACACCTTGAATTTTATCCTAGGCTTGACATTCGATTTGGACATAGTAAAATATGTTTCCCTTGGGCAGCTGTATTAACATGAGTCCCCTCGCCTGATTGATTAGCACGAGTCTTCTTTGAGTGCTCGAATTAGTCTCCATTTGGTTCTTTTCAGTAAGCTAATCAATGGGAGCGTTAATTACAGTGCAATCGAACAACCTACTTTAATTGAGTAATTAGAGATAATGTGTAAGATTAGAGTCCAAGGGTTAGAGAATTAGGCATTTGGTGTTTGTCGTCAAAGACATTCTTCAAGTTTAGTGTTTTTTTGCTTACTTTAGCGATACAGAGTTTCATGTAAAATATCACGCTATTTCAGTTGTCAGTCCCATAATAAAGTTGACCAGGAAGGCCATCATTGATTTTTTCGTTGAAAATTACTCCCTAAACTCCTTTGACGTTTTTGAAAATTATTTTGCCGGGAAATTGTTTTGGTGCATAAGCAATTTAACAGGTTTGAAATTTTTAACCCAACAACAAAACATAATTTCTACATCTTGATTAGAATTTCGATCAATTTTATAAGGACGCCATGTATCACCAAAAATAAATTTTGATTTCAATACCATCTTCACAATCTCTGCTACAAAATACTTTCCCAATGTTAGTTTCTAATATACATATTTCGCTTACAAATAGCGAAAGGTTAAAAAAGTTTATTAGAACTGACTGCAGAAAACTGAGAGTAACGTACAGTAAAGTTGGCAATAGTATTACAAAAAAATTAATATTAAGACACTGGGGTTTTCTGGTTACAGAGTAATACTACATTTACAGGTTTTTGGTAAAACTTGTTCTAACATTCACAAATATTGAAAAATGTGATATATTGGAAGCATACTTTAAAAGTAACAAAACAGTATTAGAGCAGTACAAGAAATTTGTTGGAGATTCTTTGCTCGTAATTTGCCGGGTATTTTGTAGTTCTCTCTGACAAATTTAGGAATCAAGAGTTAAGAAATGTGTTCAGAACACTCCGTCTTTTTTGGGTTTAAAAGATACAGCCTTTATATTTACATATGTACATTCTCAATTGCTTGGAAAAACTCTTGTCTTAAGCGCAATCGCAGTAAGAAGAAAAAAAGACTCACTGTTCGCCTCTCGTCCAGTACGGTCCTCGATAGAAACCCTCAAGGAAAAACATTACCCTATGTGCCCGCTAGTGCAACCCCAAAGTTCGTGTGCAGTTATTACTCACTTATTGTAATCCCCCTCGTGAGTGCGCATTGCCTAACATCATAAACTCTAGTTGTGCCTAAAAACCCAGGGTTAAGGCCGGCTAGACGTGCCGAATGCAGACAAATACATGGATGGCAGATTTCCAAAGGCTTTTACTAAATCTAACTAGTAGACAAGGTAAGAGGTTTCTTATGAAGGGCTCTTAATCCAATTCACTACAAAAAGAAAGAAAAAAAGGTCTACTAGGATGGCATTTTGTTAAAGTTTGGTTATGCGTTGTGGCTACTCTGTACGTGTTGGAGTCACTAAAAAATTTTTAACCCTTACTATAGCTCTTGTTGACGATAAATATTGATGAACAGATAAACTTATAACCAATTTAAAATAAATATATATATGTTGAGCACTGAAAACAACTGAAGTAGATCAAAAGTTCTAACGCGGATCGTGATAACCTGTATATTGTGTGGTCTATTCTGATTTCCGTTTATATATTTGTGGAGGATGTCATCTACTCTATATAGTCAAACTGTCTGTGAACACGATATTAATATTTGGCGGTGACGAAGTTATGGGTATATATTATTGAAAGTTGTTTGACAACCTGACAGAAGATAGAGAAGGTGGGAAAAGTTTACAATTTCCTTGAAATAATGATCGCTGAGGGCTAGTCAAGTCTCTGTAAGTACGTAATCGAGCTGAAATCACCGAACAGGAAATTCAGTCACGTTGTACGATTATTTTACAGCCCTTCGTGATTATTATACAGTTTGAAGACGCGAGATGTAAGACCGACATCTAGGATTTTCAAGAGAATCAGTACACAGAGGTTCCAAATCTGCAACCGTTCCGGGTAATTACTGTTCTCCCTTAACTCCTAGGACAGAATGTCACAATACAGTTTTTCAGGTTATTTCACCTGTCAGAGATATTGAATACTCTCTTCGAGGTGTCATTCCCCATTTCTGGTCGGGAACCTTTATCAGTTGCGCTTCCCACAATTGAATGACCAGAAACAATATATATTATATTTATGTATAATATATATTGTCTTGCGTACAAAGGAATGACACCTCGAAGAGAGTAATCAATATCTCTGACAGGTGAAGTAATCTGAAAAATTGTATCGTGACATCCTGTCCTAGGAGTTAAGGGAGAACAGTAATTACACGGAACGGTTCCAGATTCGGAACCTCTGTGTACTGATTCTCTTGAAAATCCTAGATGTCGGTCTTACATCTCGCGTTTTCAAATTTAACGAAATGCATCAAATGCATAAAGAAGTGTTCGATAGGACATTCAATTGTGGGAAGCGCAACTGATGAAGGTTCCCGACCAGAAACAGTATATATTATATTTATATATAATATATATTGTCTTGCGTACAAAGGAATGACACCTCGAAGAGAGTATTATTATACAGTCCTATAAATTTAAATTTAATTACTTTACTAAGTAATAGATACCTTCCCTGTACAAATAGAAACTTCATACAGAAATCCAGGTGACAAATATGGTAATTTTTTGAAATTTAAATATTTTTCCTTTCAAATTTAGACAAAACTAATACATTTTAAAATAGATGTAGGGATAAAATCAACGAAAAATATTTTATAATCCCTAACTTTTTTTTTTTAAATATATAATTTTATTAATTGTGGTGCTGTTTATTAAGAAATGTGGTGCCATCCAGTGAAAATTTTCTTTTTCAACAAAATTTGGTAGAGAAGGAAAACAATTTATTTTTGTAGATTACATTTGAATACTTAAAACCGGAAATAAAAATTATGCTGGAAATTTTATCTACTATCAGACAAATATAGTGTTCCATTGAACATTTATCAAATACTGATATATACTTATATGTACATAGTCTGAACGAACTAGTAGAATTGCTTGCAAAATTGGGAAAAGACCTTATTAGAAATTTTCTACAAGACGGATGATATGCAATTTTGGAAAGTACCAAGATTTTCTCGAATAATAGGAAAACTTTGAACAAGTGAAAATTTTAAATTTAATTTTATCGAAACTCTGGAATATGGCAGAGTTTGTGTAGTAGTTTCTCTTCTCCAAAGTCGGTCTAGTATATCTGTCCAGCAACAATTATTTATTCGTTAAAAGAAATGGAATTGCATAGTTGCCAAATTTGAGATAACTGATGTAAATGTTTGAAATATTTTGTACATATAAAGGTAAAACACATATATCATGTACAATGGTTAATACCTGATATTTCATATTTTTCATTCACAGGTAAAAACTCTGTAAACAAATATTACTTACCTGGTAAGTGTTTAATATATTCTAATTCGGTCAAATGGAAAAGCAAGATCTTTTCCAATTAAGAACTCGAAAAACCATTTTGTAAAATTGAAAAATGTTAAAAATGGACTAGAGAAGTAAAACAGTGTATTGTAAAAACAAAAAAAAATATTTTAAAGAGTGAAAACTATTTAAAACTCATTTTGGCAATTGTGAGGATATAGGGTATCCTAACATTATATGCACAAAAAATTAAAATCTTTTTATTTATTTTTTCAGATTTGGCACTTGCTCCAATTATCAGATTTTAAAAAACAAACAACTAATTACTGCCCTGGTAGTGCACTGATATACATCCAATATTTGAAGGATTAACTACTTTAAATAACACATATTTTTTCAGAACTAGGACAGAATTGGAATACATTTTCTGTACCAAACTTTTGTTTTAGAAAATTCCTTTTTTTTTTCGAAAAAAAAAACACAATTTTGGAGAAAAATTGTCAATTTTCAAAAATCTGTTGGCATTAACTTTCTATTCTTCTTAACTTTTGTTTTTCTCTGTAATGTATATCAACGAAATCATAGAATCATAGAACTGAAGAAATGTCGATTTTTAAACATCTAATTATTTATAAATAATTTTATACAACTTTTGGGCGCATATAGATACACTTATTATATAGAGTGGTGCGTTCCCGCAATTTGTTTAGTGTATTGTGTTCAATTTGATTGAATTACTTCATTGATTTTTAAACTTCTGCACCTTTTCTAAAACATTCCGTCGCGCTAATGCTAATTTTAAGAGTTTTTTTGCGTGTAAAATATAGACTGTATTGGCATTCGTGTTTCGGCTCCCTTGCTTTTAGGACGCTTGGGAGGTTCGTGTTGTGCTCCGAACTATTCGGACATTTTTTGATCCCGTCTGAAGAGACGACGCTTATTGTTGTTTTTGCGTTACTATTTCGCGAGTTAGTAGCTTCGTTCGTAAAGACCGCTAAACCGCTATCATTTTGTTTCTTTTGTGTTTACAAAAGCGCATAATTTGTTGTTAAACCCGAATTTTTTGTATGCTCAATCAATGAACATTACGTCGCTATTTTTTGTGTAACGTGTTGTCCAGACGAAGCTCTAAGAAACTGTTCCTACTATTACGGGGCTAGCCTCAAAAGAAAGAAGAACCAAGAAAACACCAGAACTTCGACTTAAAGGTTAGTGATAACTTTTATTTGGTGATTCGTTTATGTAACGGCACGTGTTTATTGATTGTTCCGCTAAAGGTCCTTCGTCAATTATATACTTGCATGGAACCAGCATTGAACTAAAACCGCAACATCTAATTCATACATTTTTTTGAATATTTTCTATGGATTGTGCATCGAAGACATTCCATAGAGATTTCGAACTAGATAGACTAGAAAAAACGTTTAAGCTTGTAACAAACTTATAAGCTTAAACTTTTTATCTTTAATCGGAATTAAAACTTAATGTCGATACTTAAGTTTTTTTTTAATTGAATCTGGTTCTCAGATTCATTATTTATTGAACGTACTACGAAATCCGTTTGTTTGATAAAAAAGTTTCCCTTGATTAGTTCATTAGGTATATCACCAGGTTCGTAGATAATCTCTAAATTCTTAAAAAGATTTTGTGTCCCTATGAATTATTTAGCTCGTCGTTAAATGCACGCTTAACCTCCTTTGCGCTAATACGAAATCCACAATTCAAGAGGTAGTCTATTTAATTGTTAGTTATGGGTCTTTTATTTTCTAAAGACAACTTATTTACTTTGTTGTTTTGGATAAGCAGCTATTTTAGAACGTTTTTATCAATCCACTTTGGTGTTTGTTAATTTATTTATTTGATATATATTGATTTTATTGTAATTTCCTGATGAAACAGAGGCTTGAATCTCGAAACTGGAAGACCAGGCAGTAACAGTTTAATATGTTGCCATGTTCAGTAATAAAATCTGGAAATAAGGGAGTTTCAAATTCTATTTGACAGTTAAAGTTAACAGCAAGGTGTTTTTGCTATAATTCTAAATTAGGAATTATAGTCTGACAGGCATAACAGGAGACAATTTTTAAATTCTCTTTGACATGGAAAGATTAAATATCCCAAGTTTATAAACCGAAGGCAAAAGTATAAAATAATTAGTATACCTAAAAATGTACAGCGCAAATAATATATACGCTATACAGAAGATTTGAAAAGGTAAAGGCTAGAATGGCTGCGCTAATCATGGGGTATATTGGATACTTTTTCAGTTATTAAAGCAGTAATGAGATTGTTTTAAAGAAACTTCGATCCATATGTGTATATAGCAGCTAAATATTAAATTAATGTGTTTTAAACAAATAGCTATTGATTAAAACAATATGGATAAGGAAAAATCTGGGTATTTAGTTGTTTTTGAAGAATTTGTTGAATAATTTCACTTCCGGGAGAGGTGTAGGTTTCGGAAAAGAAAATAATATAAAAAACTAATAACAGGTGAATTAGAAAGTTATGTCATAGGAAAAGAAGTATTGGGGCTCATGTAGTAGGACTCATATACATGTCTGAAAGAGGCCTAAAGAAGTGGCAATTCCTAAAAGACGCTAAAAAACTGAGAGGGACGCAATAAGTATTTATTGTTAATGAACATCTCTAGAATAGTTAAAATTAGTTTTTAATTTCATGGTCAAATTCAAAAACAAAAAGTTATAGAAAACTTATCAAGGCACATTTATTGAGTTAAGGCAAATAAAATAGTATATAAACACAATTAATTTTAAATAATATTAGAAGTAGTATATTACCATGTTTCTGACTAATAAGAATAACAGATCACGGTCATTTTCGTCTTTGAGAACACAAATTTGGAAGAAGAAAAACATTCAATAAACGAATTATTTTTCTACAATCACCACTTATTCAGTAGTTCGATGTAGGTAGATTTATTGTGATCACTCACAATTACTGAACAATGATCAGAATGTCTTTTTCAATTTCTTGGAAATAACACGACCATTACCGAGGATTGTATATCTCAAATGTTTAAAACATTCTTGGGCCTACATCAGACTTCGTTCTCAATGGAAATAAAAAATATAAAAACGGCAATGAACATTTTTTACGAACTGTTTACTTTTTTTTCATTGTTATTTTATACTCATTAAGATCAGTTCTGATTTAGACCACAAAATGTCTGGAAAATTTAGAATATATACTTTCTGTAAGTGTGTTGTCATTTCCAACAAAATCAAAAAAAACTAGAGTTGGCCTAATTATCACCCATAAAACAACTGATCAGAGTAATTATTTGTTTAAACATAGTAAGATTTGCAACGATTTTTTACGTCCTTGGCTGGTTTTGACCCTTCCCATTTTCTAGCTAAAAACATCATCAAAAATGAATCGCTCGAATGCTATTTGGTTAAATCAGGAAATGCCAAAATCGTTTGTTTATATAAAGTTCTTATACCTATTTTAGTGGATCTTAAGCGAATTTAAAATAGTGTATTAAAACTTATTAATAGTAGTCACAACATATTGCAATTTGGTCTTACCATAAGCGCCACCATTGGCCAAACCCGCTCTCGTGGTTAAATCGGATCTCATTGTGACGATACTGCATAGAGATCCTTGGGGACAAGCTGTAACATGGCGGTAAGGGCCATGACGTCACAAACCGATGGTTATTTGCATTAACAAAAACATGGCATCTCTGAGAAATGATCAAAATTTTGTGCTGGTGTGTCATCCAGTAGCACAAGTGAGAATTAATCGTGAAAAAATACGTCTTGTTATAGAGTAGATTGACTGATTCAACATGATAATTGAGCACACATCTAACATAGTAAATACTTCATCTATACAGGCCAATAAAGAAAGAGACAGACAATCTAAAACAACAAATGGAGTGAGTTAAAGAAGTATAACAAAGGACCCGTCTTATGTTCTAACCATTTATGGCCTGTTACAACCGGTAGATGGCAGCAAATTGAATATAAACTTTTCGGAAAGTCAGTATTAGTAAGCATTGCACGTCATTATAAACATTAATTATAGTAACGTTTGAGTGATATAGAGTGTGGAACAGCTAAATGCAATAAACAAATTTATCTAATTCAGATCCTGGAACGGAAAAATTGCATGGCTCCATTCAAGTGATACTTGGAAGGAACACTTAGTTTTTTAAATGGGAAGTAAGCGTTTGTGATAAATCCTGATCTACTCAAAGTTGTTACTGTTTTCAATTTTTTTATGAAAATTTACAGAATAACAATGTAAAATCATTTTATACCTCTACAACACATTCAAAAACTAACAATTGATATCGTTTAGTTTTGATAATGTGAAAAGGAACAAAAACTTGAATGTCGGTGATGGGTATGGTCTAAATGCGCGCTGCTAAGGTTTAACAACAACTTAAAAAATTCCTTCAAATCCAGGGGTTATGTTTTGAACAAAATACAATAATAAATTATAATAAAAAGGATTCAAATAGAGTACAATCAGGTGGTGTGCTGGTCATTTTATTGAGCCTGGTCCCCCAATATCTACCGATTTTACAATATAACATAGAATTACTGCCAAACATTAAATTCGGAATATGACTATGTTCCAGTTCGCTGGAACCAAATCATATTCTCTACGAATTGCGTTGCTGGATTACAATATAAATTTGCCAAAGTTGGCATTATTTTTGAGTAGTGCGAAATATTTATCGTCATTCAAATGGCCCCCAATCGAATAGGGACCTTTTCAAGCATTTAATAAAGCTTCATGATTTTCTTTAAGTTATTTTACCTATTTTTCACAAATAATCTTCTAAATTAAAAATCTTAGGTGAACTCCAGATTAAATAGATGTTACGAATGAAATTGATAAATTTTGCTGTCAGTAGGAGCCGAGGAAACAACTGACATTTAATGCCTATCTAAACGTATAAACAAAATATCGACAAGTAAGGTTATCCAACCATGAAGATTTCCGCTTGCAGAGAATTTAATGGATTTCCCTCAGATAAAGCCTCACTCCAGTCGTAGTACAAGCCGTTAAACTGGAACTAGTTTTGATTTTAGCAATCTCTGAGACCTTTATAGGATAATTTGAGTGAGGCGTTAAACATAATTAGTCACATATCTGTTAATATAATTTATAAGTAAATTTGGACATATCATTACATAAGTACCAGCAATACAAATGAAAAGTAAGCGAATTATATCGTGTACATCCGTACATTTAGAATTCAACATAAAAATTAATACATTAGTATGAAAGGTTATTAATGCACTTAGTTCAGAATTGGATGCTTGTAATTGTTTTCTAAAGGTTCTGGTTTATTTTAAGGTCTTTTAGGAAAACAACACCACAATTGTTTTAAAAAATTTCAAACGTTTCAGTTTGGTATTAGCAACTGAATCGCTTTAGTATACAAAAATGAACCCCATTCTCCTTGGTCACGCCATAACTGGAGAGCTAGTATATTCATATTTTTTTTAAATTTTATAATACTCTATAGAAGGTTCTTATGGAAAGAAAAATCAAGAAAATTGGACAGAAAATGGAAAATTTTACAAAACGTAACGAGCATTTAACTTTCGTTCGTGTTTTTCATCTCCTATTAAAGATTGAGGTGAATTTGATGAAACTGTTTTTGCAAATTTGAGTAGGCCCCTTGAGTGGTTTAGAATTACAATTCAACCCTGTAGGTGGCGCTGCGATAGAGATGCAGGATATTTTTTTAACTACTACCCAAATAAACAGTTGGACCGATTTTGACAAAAGTTTTTGGGTGTGTTTTGGGCGGTTGATTTAAAACTTGGTCCGCTAGGGGCGCTCCGATTGTAGGATTTTCTTAAAACTCCTTAAGTTTAGGCAGATCTTGATGAAACTTTTTGTGAGTTTAAGTGGATCCCTGGAATGTTTTAAATTTGTAATTGACCCGGCTCAATTGCGCTGCAAATAGCGATCTCGACATTTCTTTGAATTTTTTATGAATATTTATATTAAAATAAAACACCCATTTGCCTGCCACATGAAAACTAGTAAGTTCTCAATTTAAAATTGATTTTTTGCCTCGACAATTTTACTACTACATCACTTCAGATCAAATCTTCAGTTGATTTAGCAATCTTCAGCCTGTTGTTTTAGATATACAAAAAAATTAAAAACTATCCAAACTGCTTACAAGTTCTTTAAATTACAAATTTGACGCTAATATACTTTATTATAAGATGCATTCGCCAAAATGCGATTAAAAGATTTTGTTGTATCTGTTATCTCACTACATTACGAAGTATCCATACATAGAGTTGTTCAAAAGGGAATAACCATTACTGATCTCATCCAGATCAGCGGCAACTTGGTACGATGGAATACTACGGAAACAGAAGAGATGACTCCACTTAATGTAATTAACCTAAACACTTTCAATTTCCGTTTTGGTTGCTATTGAAATTACATATAAAACAAACTTAGTTTCGACTTTAGAACTTTTCATTCAGTTGCTGAAAAGTTACAAAATCTGCTAAAATTGCGATTTTTGCAACTTTGAACACTCCGTATAATTAATTAAGGAATAAAAATTTGTCAATAACGGCTTTATGTGTTATGGTATATGCATTCTTCAAGAAAAGCCAATCAAATATCTGTGGAATTTTTTTGCAATTCAAAATACTAACTTCCCTAGAGTATTATGAGACAGTGCTCAATTAGTTTAACTAGAATATTTTATGATTGATTTAATCAATTTGTTGTGATCTGCGCTGCTGAATTGAGCATTAATAAGAAGTTTAATTATATCAATAGAAGAATAATTGCCAATTTCAGGAATTTAGAAATGGTAGATATGCATTTTGTCGGTGGACGTGTAAACTGTAATTCTTTAAAAGTCTGTCTTTATACACAAGCGTATCCTAATCGTAGACCACTCACCATATCAACATCAAAGACTACATGAATTAGGAACTTTTGAAAAAAGAAGTTTTGATACACGACAGCACTTCGAAGTAGGAACAAACGAGTTAGAAGTTGCTGTCCTACATATTATTGTAGAGCAACCTGAGACAAGATAAACGAAAATTGCAGCGGAATTAAATACTGATGCATCAACTGTATGAAGGATATTAAAAGAATAACTTACAGTATACAGAGGGTTCAAGCTTTCTTATCAAGAGATGTCGAACCGAAAATGATTTTTTTCCCAATGGTTTCAGTGAATGAATACTGACGATACCTTCTTCTGTTCAAACATTCTCTTTTCGGACGAAGCTAGTTTCTAAAGAGATGCGAGTCAAAACTTTCATAACATACATGTATAGGCTGAACATAATCTACATTCAATAACAGAATCTAATCATCAATATCAGTTTTTCTATAACGCTTGCATAGGTCAGACCTATTTTAATTTTTACAAAAAGTGTACTGAAACATTTTCATTTGCGAACTAGAAGAGAAATGTATTGCATGCATGATGGTCTCCCAGGACACTTCAGATTAAATGAGCGTGGGCAGGCATCTTCAACACTTGCAATAAAAAATGTAGGACGTTGTGTTTTTCTTGGAGTTACATTTTTTCAATAAATTTTGTAATAGAACGATTTAATTGATTTATTTATTTGTATTAGTTCACTCATTAATACATAGCTTAGTTTGAAATATGTTTGATGGTGGAAGCCATTTGTGATATACTATCAATATGATTCTAGAAAAACGAATTACTTTGTTTTATATCACTAATTTATTTATTTATTTAATAAATAAACATAAAAAACCATGACAAGTTTCGACAATACTAGGTCATTTTCAAACGGAACCAAATTCATGAATGACGACAAAACATTTTGAAACAGACCGAAGGGTCTTGTCAACAACAGTATGTATGTGTGCCCTGTAGTGAGAAAATGATTTGCAAATGTTGAGTCAGTTTTATTTAATCTAAAGGAACGTAAGTGTTCAAGATATCGAATATTGAAAGTTCTACAGGTCATACCAAGGTAAAGGCTATTGCACTCTGAACATATTAGTTTATATACTCCAGATTTCAAGAACGTATCACTTACTTTATCTTTGGCGTTAAAAACTTGCATCGACAATTTGGATTGGAATGTAAAACTAACTTTAATATTATGCTTTGACAAAAGTTTCGCTTCACATTTCACATTTATTGAAACACTTGAGAACATTGAAATTTACAAAAGCCATAATAATTCTGTTTCTTGTAATTTACTACTTAATGAGCAGGCAGATTTTGAAAAGAGCATCCTATTTGAAATTTTTAAGTAACTATTAATAAAAAATGATATATTTAAATTTTCTCAATCAGTTTACCACTTTCTTTCTATGCAATATTCTTGTATACAAAATGCCATATTTATGTAATTTTCGAGAATTTAACACATACCTACTGTTGCTGAAAAGATCAGTTTCAAAATGTTTTGTCGTCATTCATGAATTTGTTTCCGATTGAAAATGACATAGTATTGTCGAAACTAGTCACGGTTTTTTATGTTTATTTATTAAACGAATAAATAAATTAGTGATATAAAACAAAGTAATTCGTTTTTCTACAATCATAATGAAATATATTTGTTAATAAACTATTTCTAAAATGTGATTGTGTTGAGAAACAGCCCAGTAGATTATTTTTTTAAAATAATTTTTCTTGTTTGGCGACCTAACGATTTACATTTTATGCTTTAATTTCAGATCATGCAGTTTGGTGAAGAAAATACAAGAGATAAAAAAGTTTCAAAATAAACCGGGCTATCCAATTTTTTTATAGTATAAGTATTTTTTTTAAATTTAGTTAACAAAAATAATAGGGTTTGAAACAGACCATTTTCAAACCCTTCCTTCCATTCATTAAAAAAAATGGAAAAATATGCAAGTCAAGTGTTCCCATGAGGGTAAAACTACTATAAATTCTCGTTAAAAGATAAAATAATATTTTCCCTCAATCTTTAAAGCGCGATATCTCCATAGTGATTGACTTTTGACCTAACGTTTATACAACAAATTATCCTTTACTTTTACCAAGGACTCACCCCTAAAAGTTTTTTGCAATTGTTTTGAAACACCCTGTACATTGATTACGAAGTACATTAATGACATCCAGACAATACATCGTTCTATATCAAAAAGTTTCAAATAAAAATGTCAAAGTTGGCACTGCCTTGATGAATTTCGAAATAAATGCAACCAGTTGAGGTGTAACCATAAATATTTATTCAAGAATTCAACAAGTGAACCAAAAATGCAATATTGGACGAAACAAACATTATCTTAAATCACATAATTATCAAATATTATTTTCATAAATACTACTACTCTCTTATAAGTGCAATAAAAACTACACTTAACAGAAAATTTATTTTTAGATGTATTGTTAATTTCCGCAACCAGACTTGTAATCAAAGTTATTCAAGAATTCACTGAAACAAGAAATCCTAAGACTCGTTTTTGTATGCATGCAATTCTAATAAGCTATTCAGTTTGAGACACTTTATACACATTCATACACAAACAGATACTATCTTCAGCATTAATTATTAATTGTTTAATGTTTACAAAACAGGGTTATTATCTTATTAATTATTTGTTTAGTTCCGACGGGTTTAACATATTCACCTGTTGAGCAATTTGTTCTAGTCTGGGACTTAGAATATTTAGTTTAAGCAAATACAAACAGTGTACAATTTTATTATTTCAAAGAGTATTGACCTTCAACGTCAATAATAAATAAGCTATTCTAAAATTGATCTTATCAACCCGTTTATCATCAAAACCATGATGCTAGGCTAATTAAATGACTAGGGTTTTGGTCCTTAATTTTGACAGAATCCACACTAATTTAATTACCTAAGACCATAACGGACTGTGCTATGTGCGAGAATAAGTTTTCCCTACGGTCTATCAATTTTCCTCTAACCGACGCTTTCCCAATGGAAAACAGAGACAATTATATCGGATTTTCACCTATCATCAATCCAATATAAAGCTTTTTATTAGTTCCAACAAGTTCTGGTCGTTTGCCATTTTATTAAAACTTTTACAATTGGTTGCACTAGTTAAACATGATTTATGGCAACAGTTTGCTGGACTATCTGGAATATCCTCATTCACAATTCCCACTTAAATCTGATTGAAAAAAAGTTCACCGTTTAAAAAAACTTTGTCAGCACTTGTGGTGCAAATAAATTAAATTAAAAATATTTGTATTCAGTAGCAATTTTTGCAAAACTTGTTTCTCACAGTAGAATGATTTTTCCCAAAACTCTTAATGGGAAATCCAAGTGGGTGCAAACATCACAAAACACTAAATACTAATCACCGTTATTAAAACTTTACGTTGAACAAATATTAGAACCGATAACCGAACGGCGAAGGTAAATATTTATATTTGTTAACATCTCACTTGACACAAATTATTATTTACACTTTTCCGGATGCACAAGGTTCCTAGACAGAGCACTCGCGAATTTAGTTTAACAATTTTCATCAAATATGAGGTTAAACTCGACAGAAAATCTCAATGCGGTAAACAGACGAAAGGAAAATGCTTTCCAGAGCGCTACGTGTGATATCGGCGCCGCCATGTCTTGTATGGGGTGGTGCGCATGGCTTCTGTTGTAGAGCATTGCTCACCCCCTTCAACAGGGGCGGTTTGAGGATTACTGTTAGTTGATGTACTGCAGTATACAGGTTGATATTGTTTACTTTCTCCAAAGTATGTTTAGCGTTTGGGAGGAGGACGTGTTCAACAGCTCTTGCCTCATAGTTGATTTTATTAAACCTTATTGTTTGTTGTTTGGATTTGTAGTTTCGAAATATGCGTGAGTTTGTTGTTCGTTGGGCCAACCTCCAATTAGTGAACTATTTCTGAATAGGGGCGTGTTTGCACGTTGTTACAAAGTTTCTGCAACAAATGCTATCAAGTGTGAAAGAAAAGCTTTTAAACATAATATAAATAAATAAATAAATCGTCTTTATTGTTTCATCTATGTAATACATATATCTATACAGCATGCACATACATAAATTTATGCAGTATACACATACATAGCAAAACAAAAGGCGGAGTTTAGACTATGGCTAATCTTCCACTCAACCCTAAACAAAACAAGTTTCTTCACAAAATATTTATTACCAAAGTAGGTAATTGTGGCAATTGAACAATATGGAGGAAAATATTGACATTGACAAACTACATTAAGACTATTTAAAAAGAAAAGTGTCGTTAAACAAGAACTTTTTAATTTTCTTTTGAAAACCAAGTAATGTTGTATAATCTAAATTTTCCAGAATAATTTTATTATACATTTTAACTGCGTTAAATGAGAAAGACCGCTGAAACATGGCTTATGAATGTCTAGGGACATATAAAAGGTTGCTGAATCTTGTAGGTCTATTGTGAATTTGATAAGCATAAACTATTTTTTCCCAAAGATAATCCGGTTTTCTCGTGTGAATAATACGATGGACAAATTTACAAAAATGATATTGCCAAAGACTTTTTCATTGTTAACCAGTTTATCTCTATTAGTTTTTGACTTATATGGTCAAATTTGCGAAGTGCGCAAACAAGTCTACAACAGGTATTTTGTACTTTTTGAATTATTTTCTTTGTAAACTCAGGTACGGATAGTACACTGTATAACAGTAATAGAAGATTGGCAAAATAAATGTTTCACACATTTTTTCCTAGTTTTGAAGTTTAAAATTGACTTGTTTGTATAGAGTAGTTTTAAAACAACGAATAGCTTTTTAAATAACTGGTTAACATGCGTCGTAAATCTTAAGTAACGATCAAACGTGATACCTAAAATTTTTGATTCGTCTACAATAGAAATTAATTCATTTCCCATTTATATCGTAATGTTTTCTTTGAGATAACTATAGTATTTATTTGACGTGAACAACAAAAATTTTGACTTTTGTTGGTTGATCTTAAGATTGTGACTATCACAATAGTCTTGTATCGCTAATAGATCAGAGTTAATTAATTTGCACGCATTTATATAGTCACTCGAATCAAAACTGAGACTTATCTGTGTGTCATCAGCATAAGACTGGGTGGTACACACAGTATGTTTATACAAGTCGGCCGTGTATATAAGAAACAGTAAGGGGCCTAAAATGGACCCTTGTGGTACTTCTGATTTTACTATTTGCGATTTCGATGTACCTTGGTGTGTGCGAACTTTTTGGTATCTGTCTTGCAGGTAAGACCTAAAAAATCTTATTTGGCAAGAGGCATTCAGACGCTATATTATTTTTAACATATTACGTTGTCTAGCTGAACCGTCCCGGCTACGCACGGGCCAGACAAGTGGTTGTTTTTGAAATATTTATCATGAACGCATTTTTTAAGTTGGTAATTTTTACATCCGCTACATTTTAGATATTTCCATTGAAAACCATTTTAACATCATCTTTCATAAGCAAAATTTATTGTTGTAGCTCGCTCCTAAAAATACATTATTTTGGGATTAAATCTGATGAGCTAAACATATTTGATATATAGGTAGTAGATATTTTTATATTTGATATTATGGTTTTCCCGTTTTCTATATTAGTTTTCTTTGAGTACCTGGGTTTTATCATAAACGTACATATATTTAAATAATCGGACATGTAAACTATTTTAAACTCCCTAACATAATATTTTTTTCTTACATTTCTTATTTACATGGTGTTACTACAATTCAACTCCCCCCTATATTTCAACAACCCTATATATGCAACTTTTTATGAAAAACCCATCCAAACATTTTTTTCTAACATTTTTTAATGACGCTACAATTACACTCGATTCCATATTCCAACAACTACACTTTTGGCCAATCTACAAACACTTTTGTTTCCAAATTCTTTCATTTATATTGTAACATTTTTGTAAACACTGTATAACTATAATTCCTCTCCACCCTATATATGCAACTTTATACAGGCTACCTAATATAACATATTTTAAATCACACTGTATAAATATAATTTCACACCACTATAATTTCACACCACTATATGTTTTAACTACCCTGTATATGTATTTGTTTATGGCCACCTATTGTAATTTTTTGTTGAACCACCAACTATAATTAAAATTTCAGTACATCCTATTTTGCAACGACCCTGTATATGCAAATGCTAATAAGCTACCCTACAGATAAAACATTCTCTTAACATTGTTTTAGCGACCGGCATAACAATACCTAGTTTTACTCGGCCCTGTTTCTCAGCTATCATTAATTTCCAACTGCTTATGGGGTACCCTACACAATTATTTTTTCTCGCTATTTTCTAGCCATAATATAATTCCATTTGACGCTATATTTTAACCATCCTGCCTAGCAACTCTGATGTACCATCTAACATATTTTGTTAGACCCGGTATAATTATAATTTTACACCACCAATTCGTATTATATGTATCATATGCATCTAGGTATAAAAATATAATGCTAGAAAAATATTGACGGAGGCACAAAATAGTCACATGTTCGGAATATACAAACACAATTTTTATTGAAAGATAAAAAAAGTTTCACTCTCAAATAGGTCACCAAATCACCCTGTTACATTACCCAAATGAAATCATTTCTTGTAATGCGAATAGTCTACGAGACATGCATTTTATCAGTCATTTCCTGTAATGCGATAACCCCCTAAACACCGTCAGAGAGTTGCAATATGAAGTCCATGGTCGTCAGCAGCGATCCCCTGGGTGGGTTAAGCAGCGGTAGCCTCCCAGGCACGTAATAAATACATTAAAAAAAAACAAAAATACATAAAAAAAACACAGTTGGATGGAGTTTTCAATTTTAATGAACTTTGTTTGATACATCTTGAGATATTATAAAAAAACAAAAGTACCTCAATTTTAAATAAAATTGATATATTTTTGAAACCTTGTATATAGTTGGAAAAGTTACATAAATTATTATTATATAATTTTTAGTGCACTGGCATAAGTAGATGCAGTTTGTAATTCTAAATACATTTATTTGATAACTCCTTTAGATATTAACAAAAATTCCTATTTGATGACAAACCTCGTCTACAGTTAAATAATTTGGACTCGCATACTAAAGGTTCCGTATCACCTTCAGGATTCCAATATTCCAGTTTCAGGCAGGCAAGGAATGAGTGCATTTTCTTATATTTACCCTAATATATTTTAAAGGAAGCGTTTTGCATTTACAAAAAATATATATTTTCATTTTCCACATATAGACTTTTTATTTTAGCTGCTTCAGGATTCGCTTGATTTTTATCAGAATACATACGTATTTAATTTTCTAATTTGGCCCCCAAAAATTAACATTAGAGTTTTATTTTAGTAATAAACTTTCAGGTAAGCCTTTTGTAACTTACTGTCTGAATTTTAAGGCTCTGTAGATTGGAAGAAATAGGGCAAAATAGGTCAAGTTTTAAATTATAAATTATTAAATCTGTTATTCAAATTATTTAAAAATACAAATAAAATGTATTTTTTAAAATTTAGTGTAGTTTCTAAAGTGGGAATTAAGTGGATGTTTAGTATTTTTGTTATTATCTTTTAAACAAAATTACATAATGCGTTTGAAAGTTGAATATTTATTTTCCATTTAATTGTATAATTTGTTCCTAAAATTACTATGGGGATTTTCTAATAATTTTACAGTCGAGTATCTACTTGTTGCCTTTTAACGAGTTGGCTGTTCAGGACCCTCTTCATGCATCTTGATGTAAAAATATGCACGTCATAATTTTGAACCACTGTTTCCTGAGAAAAATTAGACTCAGAATCAAAGGTATCTGCCAAATATTTCTCGAGCCATAAAATCTGGTTCATACGTTTATGATTTAAGCCAATATGCATCAGGCACTCTCAATCATGCTAAGTGGGTTACTTGGGACATTCGAATTATACGATTATATTATCTACAACTTCACCTTCACAACAACTTAAAACTATAGTTACCTTTTTAGATATGATTTTTTGGTGTTAAAGAAGCATTCTTATCGTAATGACGATTATTAAGAAAGGTGTAGATTTTATTCCGAGAGGTCCAGGTTTTGTTTGTAAGATTCTTCGGAAACCAAGCATTCGCCAGGTGGTAGGCATAATTCTAAACCAGTTTGTATTTGTGGGAGAATTTTGAAAATTCCCAATAGTTTGCTGAATATTTTTTAAATATCCTGTTTGAATGAGCTGAAATAAAATTTACGCGAATTATTTAGTTATGTATACACAAAAATACATTGGTAATAGTGTTTTATTAAGACCCCTATAGGAAAAACATATTGGGGAAGCACGATTAGAAATTCCGATATTCGGAGAAATATGACAAAAACCTGAGTGTTCTGTAGATTCGAGAGGAAAATCTCATTTATTCGGGTAAATTTTTCATTTACCTTTTAGTTAGACGGTATGATTACTTTTGACTGCTATTAGAAGATGATTTAAGATAAATGCCCTATTTCGATCCACCCTAATACATATAACTTTATTTTGAATGTCGAAACATCTAGATTTCAGATTAAACATAGGTATTTCTTGCCTTAGTGTACTTTATACTTCCAGTATATCCAAAGTTTCAATTTATTTTATTATTTCTCTTCTCCAAAAGCTTTAGGATGCAATTTTTCTCATGTTTCCGCATAATCCACAGACAATCTCAACCTGGAAATAACTGTTATAACGCTTCTTTGCATATGAGACGTAACTGCTGTCATTGCTGTAGAATTGCTGCGGAGAAAAATATATCTGAGCATTAACTGGAACTACAAGCTCATGAGTTTTATTTTCGCTTTATTGCAAACAGTAAAAGAATTAAGCTCATTTTTACAGTTCTGCACATAAACACCGCGAAACTCGTTCTAGAGTTATTCTTTAAGTAAAATTACTAGGAAATACAACATAAGCTTATCAATAATATAGCTTTAACAGTTTTTTAGAAAAACGGGGAAAAAACTACGACTTTCTTATACCGTAAACTTTGGTGCAGTTGATGGTCTGAAAAATATCAAAAAAATGACGGAAGAGGTTGAAATTTGGTATCAATGTATAGTTTGGTGACCCGATCAGGAGTACATATCGTAAAGGAAGAAATTTTTATTTTAGGGGTACTTCTGGGAGGAAAAACTAAAAAAAATCGACCGTCCCCCCCTGATCACCGAAATTACTGAAAAAATTAGGAATTATAGAACGTTGCCCGAGTTTTACAGGAAAAGTAAGGAGAAACCAAAAATATTAATTTTGGAAGGCAAATTATAGAATTAAATGAAAATTTTAAATTTTTTCAAAGGCAAAATTGTTTAAAAAGATATTAACGAAAATATACCAAAATTTAGCAATCCCTCCCCCTTTATCTCCGAAACTATAAAACGTAAAGTTTTGAAAAAAATTAGAGGGTCTGACCTGAAGTTTACTGGTAAAATAAGAAGATACCTCTACTTTTAATTTTGGGGGGCAAATTACAGAATTAAATGGAAATAAAATTAAAATTATTTCTAACCGATCAAGTAATAGATCAAATCTAAGGGCTCATTATGTCATTATGAAGGGTCGCATTATGAGGAATACAAATACATATTTTTCATATTTTTTAAATTAACATAACAAGATATTAACAAAAGATATAAAAAAATTCTCAGTTCTCGTTTTATTTCCGAAATCATACTACCTAAAATTTTAATAATAATTAGGGGTACTGGAGCTCACTTGAAATTTATAAGAAACGTTTGTCCAACTTTTCGTTCTAAACATCTTATAATGCCATTTTTTCACCATGTGTTAGTTGCAGTGCCATCACATCGCATTAATTCCAGATCAATAACTCCTCCATTTTCTAAATAAAATTTAAACATCTTTTGCATTTCCTGACGAAGGAATAAAATGGCCCAAAAATTTTTATTCTTGTTCTGGATAGAACAGGTATAGGGTCTTCTTTCATAATCGCACGTTTACGTTTTCTGCTAGTTTACTGTATTGTATCCCACCAAAAAATACTGTTTATTAAGATACACGTTTATTTTTAAATTCTTGGTGCAAAAATATATTAAACTGTACTTTTTCCTCCTCAAATTTTATTTTTAACTAAAATCAAGGATTTATCGTTACAGGATATTAAACCTGCATCTGCTAAGGTAAAAGAAGTAACTGTTGAGAGAGGAACAAACGGATAATAATAATTTGTTTTCATATTGTAATTATGGTTCAGTATCCAAAAGGAACGGCTTCACATTCAATATTCTTATTATTAAATTACTAATATTTTAAACAAGTAATGCATATGAATCTAATTCTGACTTTAAAACTAGAACAAACATATTTTTTCCTAATTATCAAAAAACTGCATTGCTTTTAATTTTAATGCCGACAAGTTACAACAGTTGAAATATTATTACGCCCAAAAAAGACTAATAATAATTTTTTCAAATAAAAATATTATGTATTACGTCATTTTAAGTCATTAATAACACAGCCCCACAAAAAAATAAAGTCAGTGCGTCAGTTTGACCTCATCAGGTTAAGGTCATTCCAAGGTCAAATTACCATAATCTAATCAAAAAATCTGAAAAAATTGCTATAAATGTTTTTGGGGTCGGTGAAATACGAATCCAGTGTCGGTTTAACCTCATCGGGTCAGGTTCCAGATTCGGATTTAGCGACCCAAAAAACACTGACATGATTTTTTCCAGATTTTTGATTAGATTATGGAAATTTGACCTTGGAATGACCTTGACCCTGACCTGATCAGGTCAAACGGACCCCGGATTCGGATTTAGCAAAAACATAGGTCGATGCAAAAGACTTTATTTTTTTTGTGGGACTGTGTAATTATTGAAAAAGGTGTTTTACCAAACTACTTGCACAATTGTTACTGGTGGATTTATCTGTGTGAGCCGTGTGTTGATCGAAAGACACTTAAAAAGTAGAAAATTCCACAAACTATGCCGGAAAGGGATTTTTCCCGAGGTTCGAGCAGAAGATCTCATTCAATTGAATACATCTTTTACTATTATTTTAGTTAAGGGGTCAAATAAAGTTTGAGTGCTATTAGAAGAAAATCTGAGAAAATTCCATTTTGTTGATCCACCCTTATATGTATGTTGAGTATTAAAGTTATTAATTTATTTTAGGGAGAAATTACTGGATAAATGTTAAGAAAAAATTTAAAATAAGAGCTTTAAAAATAACCTCAATTTAGATTGCGAAAACATATCACTATCCATCAGTGCTTGATGTTGTAATTACGTCCTACTTCTTTCAATCTAACATTTTAAAAAAATTGCAGAACAATCAATTTTCGGTCTCCTAGTTCTTTTCTGGGTTACGGCTTGTCTATAAATCTTGCATAAATCGCATACTTAATTGAACTGCAGCATGAACCTCAGAGCAGAAGAAATTGTTAATCATCTCACGTTCCTTACCAAACACTTGATTCAAGGATTACCGAGTTCTAAATTATCCTGGGATAAGCGGCCGCTTGCTATTATTATTTTTTTATGGGTGAATTATGATTGATCTTGCTTCATAGCAAAACTGCCACGAATTTTCTATGAAAGATTTCTCTAGTTGTTATCGTGAAGTATTTGAGAGAATTTATGCCGTCATCATTTATCTACTGTTTGAAACCTTCGGGGAAAATTTTGTCAGAATTTGTCATCTGGTGTCTAACTTTAATGTAGTGAAAATTCTCTTTATTTTTAGTTTGAAAGTTTGCTTCATTTTTTACAACTTTGTCGAGCTTAACATTTCTATGGGAGTAATATCTAGATGCAAACTTTCAGGAGAAGTGTATCCTATTTGTTTACTATTTTGTAAAGTAATACAGAAAAATCTGCATATAAATCAATATTTTATTAATTAAAATAAAAAAAACTTCAAGATTGCAATTTTATGATTTCTTGGGAATAACACCATAATTGCTGGAAAGTCTCTATATTTCAAATAGTCTATATTTCAGGGTCTGATTCAGACCCCCTTCTCAATAGCAATAAAAAATTAACACAACTGAATAAATACAATAAAAATTACGGACCTAGGGATGGCAATAGACTTCGCGCAAATCTTATGGGTTTGGGTTCCCTGTCAAATTGGATGCAATTTTGGTATGGTGTACCATGACGTCCTGATCAAGAAACATAATTGAAAAATATGAACTATTCCCCAAAAATTCTGGGTACTTAAGTCATAGGTTATGGCATGAAACCTTTGATCTTGACCTTGCAAGTAACCTTCAAAGTCATTTCAAGGTCAAACTGATTTTCAAGATAATTTTGATTAATTCTTTATTATCATGGGAAAGAGTCGTAACAGCTGAATAGCTCTCTTTCCTATTGGTATAAAAGATGAGGCAATCTTATCTTGAAAATCAGTTTGACCTTGAAATAACACTATTTTCATCGAAATAACTTTTGCTTATCAATCGTTATTAAAATATTTTAAAACATCATGCCACTGTAATATTGAATTCAAGTTTACTAGAAATCAAGATACAACCAAATTGGATTAGGATTCTTTACGATAGGTTCCCTAATATGGACTGGTCGACGTTCAAATGAGATGAGAAGTTTAAACAATTTTGTAAATACCAACTTTTTTGAGGGTTTTTTAATTCATACTATTCCACGGAGATACGGGTTTCGGTTATCTTCAAAAAGAATAGTTAATCGATGTATTTGTAACTATCCTGCTTGTCACAAAATTTGCTTTTTATTTTATGTTCTTGATGTAAATGCTTAAACGTTTAATATTTGGAGAACATGGACGCCAAAATTTCTGTAAATATAGATCAGAAGATTCCACAAATGAATACCCTGCCACAAATTGTCGTATATAGCGAAACGTATTTTTGATAACACCACGCAGAAGAACGATTGCAAACAAATTGCGTTATGTCCCTTAGCAAAAAGTAATCAAAAGCGTCCAAGAAGAAACTCATTGACATTTAAACAGTTTAAATATACTGCTACAACCTTTAGTTTTACTCTGCTAACAACGAAAATACTCTACATTAATTATCCTTAACAAAAACTATCTACACGAATAAACAAAGGCCGACAAAAAGTGTTTCCTGAACGTATTACTGATGAATTAAAAATACACCAAAATTTCCAGTTCTTTACTGGAGAGAACGAGAACAATCGAGAGTGACTGGGATGGGATTGCAATTAAGTTGAGTAGATAGCGGGTTAGTGAAACAGCTGATATAAAAACGTGTGGGTTCGTTGACCTTTTACTGTAAATAATTCCTGCGGATAGTTATTTTAGAGAAGTTAGTTGTGAATTTGTGAGTTAATATTTATTTTTGTTGTAATTAAATTGTTTGAGTCCACGGACTTCTTAACAATTTAATAAAGAATCTATTTCAAGTGGGTTAAAATAAAAACTGTTTAGAAACTGTGTGCAATCAATAACTATTTTTTGACATATTTTTTTATCCGATTTAAGATACAATTTTATTAACTATTTTAGCGTATTCTTATCTCTCCCTCTCTCTCTAATCTGTATTTGTTTATGTAATCCACATATTTTTTAACTTTTTTATTTGTTTTATTATTTGGCTCACTTTCTATAAGTGTAACTCTAATTAGTCCTATATTGCCACCACCCTGTACGTGTTTCTATGTATTGGTTACCTAATATACATTATTTGTCTATCCATTTCTGAATCATCCTATACTACTATAATTCAACTCTACACGACGTTGCAACCACCCTGTATAAGTATTAATCATTTCCACATTATTTTTGTTTTGTTTAATTCCTATAATTTTACTTCGCCCAATATGTCAAGTTTAATCAACTACTTATCTTCTACACACATATAACATTTTTACAACCACCCTATAGAACTATAATTCTACTCCGTCATATATTTCAATCACCCTGTCTATGTAACTGCTTCTTTTGCCGCCCAATAACTCCAATATCCGAATTCGAATTATTACTGCATATGTTTATTTAACTTTTTTTTTAGAGCTTTTTGATCCATTCTATGGTTTGACTTCACTCTTATTTCAACCACCTTATGTACGCAACTACTTATGTGCCACCCAATACAATATATGTTTATATTTCAATCATCCTGTATATGCAACTCCCTCTAACATTTTTTTAACCCTCCGCCCGATAACTCGAATTTCCATACTGTATATGCTTATTTAACAATTTTTTGAGTTTTTTTTATCCACTCTGGTTAACTATAGCCTTACTTTACTCTTAATTCACCCACCTTGAAAACGCAACTCCTTATATGCCACCCAATACAACCTTTTTTGAACCACCCTGTATAACTTATATTACAAGGGTCCTATATATGGAACTCCTAATGTACCACTCAATATCATATTTATTTGTAATTTGTTTGTTTAACTGTTATTTTACTTCGCCCTATATTTCAAATGCGCACATTGCCAGCTTTCATTTCGATGCTCGCACATACACTTACATCATTTCCTGGTGACATTGGAATAAACTAACCTTAGCAAACCTCAGATTAACTTGAATATCAATAATATTCAGATCGGACGAATTGAGCTAGCTAAAATAAATATTGTTCGAGTATTACAAAAACAGTGGTTTCACATTATACTAAGCACTTGTTTGTATAAAAGAAGTGAAGTATTAGCAAAAGTCTGACTGAACAGACAAATTATTATATGGATATTATTATAGTTTTATTGCACAATTTTACTGATTTCTTTTGCTTCTGTTATAGGGTAGTGTGTAATTTAGCAACGTTTTACCCTAACTTAAAACTGCTCAATACAGAGTATAATATGTAGTAACTGAAAATTTTACATTTTTTAGGAATGTTGCTCATTTCTTGAGACCAACAGAAGTGAACCAATGAAACATCAAATTATTTGAGAGGAAAAAAAAATAAAAACGTTGAAATTAAACACGTAGTGACGAGATTTCAACTTTTAATATCATGAGTAAATCTATAGAGCAAGACACAAACGGAATAGCTGTAACACCTACCACCGTATATCATATAAAAAATATCAGTCACCTAAAAAATTTTCTTTTCGATACATTAATGGAATATTTTGTGCCATTTCACTTGCCTGCAATGAGAACCGTTACAAACACCCTGTACGATATACTTTCATGGCATACCTTGACATTTATAGCTATGACGATGAAAATTTGAGATTTAGATTGATGCATACCGTTTTTTGCAAATAGGTTTATGATTTTCAGAAACACGGTATGTTCTACGTCATGGACAATTACACGGAATCAAGATGGACTATCTCTTTGTAGAATACAATTTAAAATATTCAAATTGGTTGAGAATTACTGTTTTTTTCTGATTTTCTGGAAAACTGCACATCTCACGTTAAAAAAAATATGGTACCTTTCTTTTATATTGCTTAATAGAATGCAGTTTAAATCATCCAAATTGCCCAAGCTGTTTTTGGATAATCACTGAGCGTACATATAAAAACGTGCCGACGAGTTGATAAACTCATTCTTTTTGGAAGACGGTTAAAAAACACTACTATTGAAACGGTACATACAGTCTCATGAAAAAGAATTCGAATTATTACTGCAAGCAAACAAAGTACTCCTCTTTATTTGTTAGATATATTTATGGCAATTAACACTAGATGACAGCAAGGGTTGTTAAGCTGGAGACTATAAACTTTTAAGGAAAATATAATGAAGGAATTGGAAAATAAGAGTTCATGTGAGCAACAACATCAAAATTAAATTGAAAAAATTGATAAATGCCTTCGGAAAATGAATATCTAAAGGTGATATCAAAAATTAAAGTAGATGACGTTCGATTTTAGATGTCAAATGTCAAACGAAAACGGCATAGTATATAAAAAACATAATTACTCAAACCCTGATATATCAAAACATATTGACGGGCAAAGAAAAACCATTTAATAAATCCTAATCAAATAAATGTCAAGGTATATCATTTAAAGCCAGCTGAACAGCATTTCATTTAACGTTGTCCAATTTGATGAAAATTCTTTTCGAACAAGACTGACTAGCAATCAAATCAAATTACTAAAAGGAAGAAAATTTTTAAGTGGAAATTTACGAACAACTGCGCTGCAATAAAGCAAATTTATTAGCTACAACTTGAAAGAAGTACAAATACTTCGAGTTTTTAATTATATTGGCTTTCTCTTGTTATCAGTTTTGGCTCAGTTGACAAAAGGTAGAAATATTGTGCCATTAGAAAACGTTCTTCTTTACATGCAATTTGTTATTTTCTGTAAAAGGACATTTTGAATGAATATATTGTCAGATATCTCATTTTCAAATTTAAGTTTCATTGCATTTACTCTATCAACTTGTTGTGTTAGTATTGTTGCCATTTCCGGGAACAAAACACAAATGTATTGGTCTGGCAAACACCATTCAGAAATAATTTGTCACTAGTTTTTTCAAAATGTAGCATTGCTAACTCTTTCTAATGTTTTTCAAATGGCAACTCCCTGTTTTGAACCAGAAGTCGCTTAAACAACTAAATGATAAAATGAAAATATTTTGTGTGGTTTTAGGTACTGAAACTTTTTCAGCTCAGAAATAATTAGAAAACTTTACCACGTATACCATTTTATATATACATTGTACTTTACCTAACTAATTATACAAAGCAATTAAAAATGGTGTACTTATAATAGTTTTGGTATTTTGTAAAACTTGATTGAGGCATTGTATGCCGAAACACATGTCGGATTGCCAAAATAAAGTGTAAATCTATATATATTATATATATATTACTCTATTTCTATTTATATATTATATAGTGTCTGTGAAATATATTCTGAAAGACCAATATGACCCAGGCATGAAAATATGGGGCAAAAGAGATATGTACTCTTTCCGGGAACCAGAAGTCGTAAACAACTGAAAATATTTTAACTGAAACCAGCTCTTAGAAAATACCCCGTATACCAATTTTCAGATTAATACTGGTATAGAGTCTACATGTATGTATATGTGAAACTGCTTTTATATTTCATTCGATACAACTTGATGTCAGCGAACATGAAATTGGTTTATAGCTAGTTCATATTTTTCTAAAATTACATCTTTTACAGCGAACCCTTCCAGTTTTTAGAGTGATAAGTGGAAGAAGGCGGTTTTTGGATTGTTTACAACTTATGCATCCGTATGTTAATTTGAGGTTGAAGCTAATTTGTTATAATTTCCTTCCAGTATATACAGTTATAGTTGTACGGGATAGTTAAAAAAAACTATATGGGTAGTATATAAATTATTTGAAATATAACACGCTGTAAGATTACAATAATGGAGGGTGTTACGAGTTTAAATGCTTTTTTTGGGTGGCCCGTAAGCATTTGCTTATAGAGGGTAGTTCAAAAATAGAGTCGAATGGAAATACAGTTGTAAAGTGTAGTTCGAAAATAGCTAGAAAAAATAATTATATTGGGTAGGTCATAAGTACTTGGATATATTGATAGCCAAATCAAAGGCAGAATGCAATTATAGTTATACAAAGTGATTAAAGAATGTTCAAAGATTGTTAAACCTATAGGGCAGCCATTTAGCAGTTGCATTTACAAGGTGTTAAACATTTTATTGGAGTATCCATTTTAAAAGGATGAGCGCGACACGTGTGGAATTGTAAGGGATTTTCAGGTGATTTTAGGTAAAAAATTAGTCTCAAAAAATATCATACAACTTCTATAAGAGACAGGATGATACATATCAAAAATCGAATAGCATAACGGCATATATATGTACCTAAAACCCACCAAATAGTCTATGAAATGTACCCAATTAGATAATAAGTTATTAACCCTTTGTGGCGGAAACTACTTTCAAATTATTGGGGGTTAAACTGCTACTTAGGAGACCAATATTTTGACAAAAAAAATTGGGTGAAAAGTTACAATTAATCTTTCAAGTTTTATCTCAATTTTTTTCTAGCTGTTATGCCTTCCCTTGCGTTCTCGACAGCCCCTCCTATTTTATTAATATGGGGGGAGCTTTCAGAACGCTGATTTTAAGAACAAGTGAGCGAGCAACAAGAAGTAAGAGCTCGTTCTGTCACCCATGTTTGACTCGTGAGGTCTAATGACGTTTCTTCCAGACAGCATGATTATATTCTAGTTGGCAGATGATTTCAGTGCTATCTAACGATCTTCGATTCAGGGTAATTATTTAAAAACAAACACTGCATTTAAGATTATATTAAAACTCATGAAAAGATCATTTTAGTTAGTCTATACGGAGGAATTTAACACTTTTTAGAAACCGATAATTGTGCAATGGAAATTATTTACTAAAACTTTACAATAGGAATATTTCAGGACAATTAAACAAATTGTCGAATATTTCTTGGGGACATTAAGAAAGTTTTGTGTTAAATATGGTTTAAAATAATGATTTGTAATAAAGACTGACCATATCACCGGATCATAGTACGGACGAAGCTTTATATTCGTAATTTAATTGGAGAATTACTTAATTTGAGCACTCCATTGATAGAATTGGCAGAACCTCCCTTGCATGGACATGAATGACAATTTTTAAGACCAAACCGAATGCACGAGAACACCATCTCTCACCGATGGTCACCATTTGGCACTTCATAGTGCTCTTGCTCATTCAGTTGGTCTGGACCCGCCTGTAGTCGAACTCTCCCATTTTTCCAGATATCTAACTTCGAAAACGTTACGTTAAACGCATCCTGTATTCCAATTAATGAAAGTATATTTTCTTAGGTTGTCAAAACACTCCAGTCTCCATGTTTGAATAGCCATGTAGGAAAATAATTCAAATTCATGCACCATTTAGAATTTCTCGAAAGCTTTGACTGCAAACATACTTTATATCAATATTGATTCGAATTGCTGTGCATGCGATAACATTATATGTTGCACAAAATCAATAAAATGTAGGTGTTACACTAAAGTTAACATGAAAAACGAATTACGAGAAAATTGCGATTCGTTTAGATCGTGATTTTGTAGTATGAATTATAGTAACATGAACAACAAGTTGCAGCGTTTACTTTAACGAAGTGTGAAACACGAAAATATCGAGGAGAAGGGTGGCAGGTTCTTTATAGGAAGCATTCTGGCGTTAAATAGGGGATTACTGAAGATGACACAGGCAGGAAAGTCTCTGTGAAATTGTATAATTTCGGTTTGCGCTCAAAAGAATTGCTACAGATGCTTATATATATATATATATATATAGGGTGAGTTAATTTTGATGATCAGTATGGAGATCTCGGAAACTAGCGTAGATAGGCAGTGGTTAAATTGGGAAAGATTTGCAGTTTTACTGGCTCAATTTAATGACACTTTCGGATTTTTGTAAAAAGTCATGGCTTACTAGATATTATGAAAAAACGAAATTCTGTCGATTAAGTCAAATCCCTCTAGCTCCTATATTTTTGATTTTATAAAGAAAGTATAATTATCATAATTGAAGGGAATTATATCCCGAATATGATTTTCATGCCCTCGTTTGCGTGACAGCTCTAGTTTTCGAGATATGCCACAACCTTATCTTTTTTTGAATGGAAACCATAGTTGGCTATGACCTCAAAAAATCGGACAATTTTAGAGCTTTTCACCGATATAATACTCGATATAGTTATTTATAAAACTAACGGAGTTATGGATGCTTTTCTCTCTTATATTCACTTTTAACGTAGGTAGTCATGAAAAAGACTTTGACGTTTCCTCATTTGAGAGTAATTCCATTAGAAGTGCTGAGCTGACAGACGATATTAACAAGTTTTGGTGATAAAATGGAATATTCTAACGAAGAAAAACTGAATATGGTGGAATGTTATATCATATGCCATAAATTCAGTTCGTGCAGCTGAGGAATACTTTCATAGATATTTTAATCGTCGTCAACCTGCTCTAACTACATTTAAGAGGGTTTACGATAGTTTACGCAGATATGGATCTTTTACTAAACCACCAAAGGAACGTAATCAAATTAACGAAGCAGCAGAAATAAATGTTTTGCCAATGGTAAATCAAAACACATCTACATCAAGATTGCGGCAGAAGATGGTACATCTCAACGAATTGTAGTTAAGGTACTGAAAGCGCACAAGTTCCACCCGTACAAACTTTCAGTTTCTCAAACTTTGCATGCTGGTGACGAACATGGACGTATTTTGTTTTGTACATGGTATAGAGACATGTGCCTTGACAATCCACAGTTTCCATTAAATGTGTTATGCTCAGATGAAACTAGATTTACAAACTGCGGAACGTTCAATAGACCCAATGAGCATATCTGGGCTAAAGAATACCCTTTTCATGTAGAACAAAGACGACCCAAGTCTACTATTCTGGGGCCTTTTATCTATGACGAATCACTTACTGGGGAGCGCTACTTGCATTTCTTGCAATACACTTTTCAAAATATGCTGCATAATTTGAATTTGAGAACTCGTTTAGAAATTGAGTGGTTCCAACATGATGCAGCACCTGCTCATAACTCGTTATTAGTAAGACAACACTTCTTAGATAATATCTATCCAAACTCTTGGATAGGAAGAAATGGCCCACGCGAATGGCCACCCCGGTCGTCTCCCGATTTGGCAGTTATAGACTTCTATTTATGGGGTGCGTTAAAAAACAAAGTATACAGAAGAAAGTATGATACAGTTATTGACCTAAGGGAAGCAGTATTACAAGCAGTTGAAGAAATTGATAAGCCTGTGAGGAAAGCGGTAATGTCAATCTTAAAAAGATACAATGTTTACTTGCAAAAAATTGGTATAACCCGGAAATCATCAATCAACTCTAGTAAAAGAATAAACTGGTCATTTTGGAGTAGTCTATCGTTGTCTCTGAAAGGACACACCATGTTAGTTTAGTGTTGTGCCAAGTTAAAAAAATGTAAAATCTTTAGCAGAAAAAATTGTGACTTTACAAGTAAACGCTGTAGGTAAGTCAAAATTTTTTGTCTATAATTTCTTAAATGCATCAATAATGTTAATAGTTTTAGAATAGATTTGAAAAAGGCCAAAAACATGGCCGAAACGTCATCATTAAAACAGATGAAATAAACAGTCTTATCATTTGTAACGACCTAAAATCAAGAAAATATACAATAAACTAACTTATAATATAAATAAGGTCCAAGAAAACTGCATACAATACTTTATATTATATATATACCCGGTTCACCTTAAACCGGTTTTACCAATATGGATAATTAATTTTTAGTTGATTTACTTGTAATTATTATGACAATATTGGTTCGAAATTGAGGAAATTTAAATGAGTAATTTGTTATTTAGGGAAATATGTATTGCTGGCGCATTCACCAAAATCGAAAATAATAACTCCAAGGTATATGCATCAGAAAGAAAAATGTATATTCAGAACAACAAAATAAACAAATTAAAAAAAAACATTGTAAAACTTCCGAAAACAGATGGATTAAGGGTAACGGAAGCAGATAGAAGGAAAATTGCACAATTATGGGGTACGCTAGCAAAAATATTGGGAAGGTCCCAGGATTCGCTGGACTGGACAAGCCGGGCAGCCGTAGATACATAGTGCTACCTGTATGAGAAGCTGACGAGGACCAAATTAAAATAAGAATATTAAAAAAAAAACAAAAACCTTCATCAGTAAAAGTATTTAATTGTTGGGGATAGAAGGAGATGCTTAAATTTAATATTGCTTTTGTAAAACATAGATGCAAGGAGTAAATAATTAAAATTTAAACAAAATATACCAAGGAATTTAATTATTTTTTAATTATTAAGTTTTGTTAATAATGTGGTTGTCTACCGCGGTTATCTATACACTCCCTAACACGTCTTGTCACTGACTCAATAAGGTGGTTCATCTTGAAGAAGACTCACTGCCTTAAGCTACCTGTATTTCATATCTGAGAACCTCCTAAGCCCGTGTGGGCTGCGGTAAGCTTCCGAGGCTTCTACCCATCATATCTCAAACATCTTCTATGGGCGAAAGATCGAGTGATCTGAGAAGCCATGGCGACATATTTATATGGGTCTCTTCAAAAAGTTTAAACTCGTTCGAGAAACTGAGCATTATCTTGTTGAAATATTGGATCCATGACTCGATTAGGATAAGGGAGTACACACGGCTCCACTACTTTCTGAAGATAAAATTGCGCTGTCTTGTTACCTCAAACAAAAACTAATGGTGACCTACTTCCATATACAATAGCCCCCTTTAACAACAACAACAACTGAGGTTGAAGTGTTTCTCCCCAACGTCATGTATCCCTTCTTCAGCCATAATGTCTTCTCAACCAGAATCATTTGAAAAGACGGCATGATGTCATTCCACAGAGGTAGCATAAGATGGGGTCGCTAATTCTGCCGTCCAAAAGACTTTATGAGGTGGTAAATCGTTCGGACACTTACAGAATGGCCTTGTTCTCCTAACCACTTCTGAGCTCAATTTCGAGCTGTGGAAAATCTGTTTCTAAAGGCCATAAGCCTTATGTCTACCTTTTCCCGATTTTAGGTATTATCAAATCAAGCTTGACAACTTCTCATAACAGTAGTTGGATTTCTGTCTGAGCGGTTAGCATTTCTCGAAATAAAAAATCCGCTATTTGTAAACCAATAATTCGGCTTCCTTCAAATTATGAAATTTAATAATTTTTATTTACTTTTCATTTACTCATAATATCTACTTTGTTATTGATTTATGATTTGTTTTGCAGATAAAATGCGACAATAGTTGGATTAATGAAGTCTTTTCCTCGGATGTTGTCAAGAACAGCTTCGCTTTTCAGAATTGTTTTTTTTTTTTCAAATTTGATGTTTTGTATTAATTGTAATTACATACCTTTCAGATATGTGGAGGTAAAGCCACTCAAAATGACTAATGAACTCAAAAGAGAGATATATTTCAAAAATAATATGTAGTATGAAGTTATTATGGTAAAACAATACTTTTAGAGTTATTTGTGATTTAATATGATGTTTTTTTACTAAAAGTATATTTTTAAACGATTTTACGTGAATGCATTTTATAAAAAAGTGTAGGAAGCAAAAATAATTCTTACCGTATATCATAGAATATTTTATGCCTACTATAAGTGCATTACAACCGAGTTATGGCTTGTTGAAATGGATTTTAGTCGACGTAGTTAACGTTAAATATCAAAAAACTGATAATACTTTTTGGGAATATTCGCTCAAATAACTGAAAAAGTGAAGTGTAAAAAATTTCTATGCGATCCAAGAGATTGACGGATTTATAATAAACGGTTCTGAAAAAAAATGGGTATAATGAAACAAATAAATTTTCAAATATTTGCAAAATTACTAAAAACTAAATATAGTATTACAGAGCCCAAAAATGTAGCTTCCCTTTAACAGAACGTTTATATACGTCTGTGACAATAATTACCTTAAATATTCTGTTTAAAGTTGGTAAACTCAAAAATATTTGTCTTTCTCACTACGACAGAAATTCTACCCTACTTCTGAAAGCTTTGCAATTCCAAACAATAAAGATTACAAAATGGTTGAAAACACATCTATATCAGGCTTGTGTTTAAGGAATTCCGATGATTGCCTACTTTACGTACTCACTGACTCCAGTGTTTACTGCAGTGATCAAAGTCAAAGAATATGTGTTCTTCACATTTTTATGAATATTATGTTAACAAAATACTCTGTACAAAATTCTGATAATGCCTTCACATGTGCAGACAATTTCAGCAAGAACGGTGTAGCGCAATTTACACCTTGAAATCTCCTACAACAAATAGTTGACGTTCTGTTTCTGTCACCTCTGTATTTTCTCTACGTTTACAGCTTGAGGGTATAACTGCTAATTAAGCTAATAAGCTAATAAGTCCTTTAGGCACTAAAATAATTCGGCTGAGAAACATCACCAACTCTTGATGGGATTTCTAATTATAAAATAAATATTTACTCAGATTATTAAATACAACTTCCCTTAGCTTAACAAAAAAAATTATAATTAGAACAACAGTGCCTGAAAGTTGGTCGAGATTTCCCAACAAGTAACATTACTGTACGATATTTACAATTTACTTTTAAACTATAACGTATATTTAATTTATTTAAAAAATGTCTTCTTGATACATATGTAGCTACGAACACCTTTCATTGATTTCAAGCACCTTACACTTTTCAATAAAATTTTCGTATTATTTATTCTGTGACTACGATTTTGTTCTAATTTAAGCTTATGTTATAATTATAATTGGATTATTACCAAGTAATGTATCACAGAAAGGAAGTATTGTAACCATACTAAGAAAATTCATATTAATCTCACCTTGGAATTTTATTAAACTAATACAGTGTGCACGTTAAGTACGGAACATACCAAACATCCAGATAAAAGAAGAAAAAATCCCTCAGACATGTTAACCTTAATTTAATATTGCGGTCTGTACGACGTTATACAATTTTTTTTAATTGCCAGCTCCAATACCTGATAGGTATATCGATTTGAAAGATCTAGTAATTATACATACAGTACGTTTAAACTTTAGATTGGTTACAGAAAAAATATATGTTTTACCTATTCACTTATTATAAATATAACAATAGAATAAGAAAAATTCAAAGCATAAGTTCAAATTGGCCATAATTTACTTGTTGACAATACGCAATGCTATTTTTAAATTTATTTGAGGAGTGATAAGTTTGATATCTCAAATTATTGTTATCTGTATCTTTGTTTGACCTAAAAATTTAATTACTTTCTTCTAGGTGTCATTTTTTTGTACGCAAGACAATATATATGATATATATTGTTTCTCGTTGGCAACCTTCATCAGTTGCGCTTTCCACAATAGAATGTTCTCTCGAACACTTATTTATGTATTTGATACATAACAGTAAATTTGTTCGGTGTAATTGATGTACTCTCGTAACTCTTAGATTAGAATGTTATGATAAAACAATCAGGTTACTTCACCTCTCAGAGATATTCAATACCCTCTTCAAGGTGACACCGTATTGTGGGAAGCGCAACTAATGAAGGTTCCCTACCAGAATTCGTATATTTCATATATATTGTATTGCGTACAAAAGAATGACACCTCGAAGAGAGTATTCAATATCTATGACACGTGAAATAACCTGAAAATTGTATCGTGACATTCTAACCTAGGAGTTACGGGAGAACAGCAATTAGACGGAACGGCTCCAGATTCGGAACCCCTCTGTGCTAGTTTCCCCGAAAATCCTAGATGTCAGTCTTACATCTCGCGTCTACAAAAGTAAACTTCTGATGTCAATAGCCTCATAAAAAGAAATCCAGTGGAGTTAGGTCGGCAGATCCAGCAGGCCAATAATCGGTCCCCTCATACCAATCCATTTGTTTGGGAAAATGGTATCTAAATGATTTTGGAAAGTTTGTGAATAATGTGCAGGAGCACCGTCCTGCTAAAACCATAGAACATCATCAGACATGCCGGGATGCTCTGCATTTGGAAAGACTCCTGCAATTGCCAGTAGTATGTTTTGCTGTGGTAGTTCCAAATAATTCACAGCATTTAGTGCACCTTCATTAAAACACGGACCTATGGGTGCAGTGCGTTGTGTAGATAGATATCTGCTTCCATCATTTAGTGTGGGTTCTCAAATGCCCAATATTTACAGTTTTGCTTATTGACAGAACCATTTATATGACTTAAAAAATGCAGAACGTTAGGGCATTGCCCCAACAATGTGCTACTCTTCGACCAAAATCATCTTCATTAAGTTATTGCTCCAAAAGATCTTTGTTGCGATTTAAGGATTTCAAAAACTGAAGTCTGACTTATTCCTTGCTGCATTGCGATCTGACGACTTGGTAAGAAAGTTTAGTTTATTGTCCAACAGAAATGAGTCCAATTACAGGACAAATATATAGAATAATGAAACATACTTACAAATAATCTAAGTTATCTTAAATCTTAAAATTACAAAAAAAAAGAAAAAAAAGAATATATAACAAATATTAAATCATAAGTTTTAAACCATAAATAGAGAGTAAGGCAACTGACAGGAGAGTTTTGCTAGTAACTGAACAAGAGTTGACCTGTCATTCGCTGTATATATGCTTAAGCGATTGTTCCAAAATTGTCATTGTTAATATCACAGCTACTAGATATACTGTTATTATTTCTACAGACGATGGATAATGGTGATTTTATAAGCACATTTGTATTTGCCAATAGATAAAAATAGGTGTTATTTCTAGAACCAAGCCTTGGCGAATGTATTGGTATCATTGACAGGAGATCAGGAGATTCAATTTGTGTAAAAATAAAAGACTATGTAAACTCAAATCCTTATCCAAATCTGTCAAGTAGTAAATTGTGCTGGTACCCTCTAACAGGATATGAGCCGTGGACACGAAAAGCCAGAAATTTTATGAATTTTTTTTGCGCTTGACGCTCCAGGACGCAATAATCTCTTACTGCCGAATCTTAGTAGACAAACGCTTTGAGAACGGTTCTTGCCAGATTTTAAGAATGCTGGCAGCATAATCTCGAGCTCAATTATATTGCAATATATATAAAGATTTTAGCGGATATATTACTAAAGCTGTGGTACGTTTTTCCAAATAGTGGGAAGAGTAATGAGTGGTACCCCGCATGCAGGAACAAATGTTCGAATTGTAGGTGAAAATTATACTTTAGAAGATTCTAGGATTTTAACTGTAGGGAGATTGTGGATTTATGAGTCCACGTATAAAGTTCGGGGGTGTGTAAGGATTTTTGTCAACTGTAAATAAAATATTCAACTGTTTTTCTTCTGACATTGCTTGGCGACCTGATTTAGACTGCTCAGAACATGAGCCAAGTTCCTAACTTTGGCCTGTACCTTAATTATGGCTGATCTTATGATAGGTCGATCAGGGTACTTATTGTCAAATAATTCGCAAACTTGTTTTTACGTACGAGTTTCATTTAAAAGCCATTTTTAGGGTTCCGTGTATACAATACTTATAATATCACTCCGGATTTCTCCATCTTTCACATCACAGCAATTTTCTCCTAAACTACTGGACGGAAGAGGTTGAAATTTGGTATCAATATATACTTTGGTGACCGTATCAGGAGTACATATTGCAAAAGAAGAAATTTTGATTTCAGGGGTACTTCTTGAGGGGGGGAGACTAAAAAAATCGATCCTGATTTTCGAAACTGCTGAGCCAAAAATTTTGAAAAAAATAGGAAATATAGATCATTGCCTGAACTTTACAGGAAAATAAGGAGAAACGATTAATATTAATTTTGGGGGGGTGTAATACATTGAAAATTCTGGATAAAAATAATGTTTACCCAACGCAGGTTATCTGAAAGTAATAGTCAAATAACAGAAATGGGGATCATTCTGGGGGATATTATATATGATCATATGAATTACTGAAAAAATTAATATTCACGAAAATATTACTCATGTAATATATTTCGATCCAAAAAATTACGCATTCCCCCTTTGTCCCCCAAACTATAAGACCTACATTTTTTTTACTGAAAAAATACGAAGAAATCACTAATATTAATATTGAGGGCCAAATTATAGGATTAAACGGAAAATAAAAAAAATTAACGCATCATGCAATATATCAAATGAAGGGGCTCATTATGAGGGATACAAATATATATTTTTCATATTTTTAAAATTAACTGTTTACAAGATATTAACATAAAGATATAAAAAATTCTCATTTCTCGCTTTATTTCCGAAACCATACTACTTAAAATTTTGAAAGTAATTTGGAGTACTGGGCCTCTCTTGAAATTTATAAGAAAAATTATTAGAAAACCTCTATAGTAATTTTAAGGACAAATTATACAATTAAATGGAAAATAAAAATTAAATTTTCAAATGCATCATATAATATATCAAATAAAAGGCTCATTATGCGAATTACAAATATGTCACATTTTTAAATCATTTGTTTAAAAGATATTAGCAAAAATATTAAACATCGACTTAATTCCCATTTTAGAAACTACACTATTTAAATTTTGAAAAATATATTTTTAGTATTTTTAAATAAATTGAATAACAGATTTAATAATTTATAATTTAAAACTTGACCTATTTTGCCCTATATCTTCCTACTACAGAGCCCCAAAATCGAGAGAGTAGATTATAAAATGCTTCCATGAAAGTTTGTTAGTAAAATAAAACTCTAATGTTAATTTTTGGGGGCCAAACTCCAACTCGGACTTGTCCAAATTATTTATTCTTTAGTATGATCAAAATTACAATTCTTGCCTAAAAAATTTTACATTTATTATTATAAGAACGCAAAATCAACTTGTTTATTCATCGTTTCCGAAAAAATGGAAGCAAAAACGAGCAAAACATCGATCTTTAAAAAATCACGAAATGTAGAGAAATAACTTTTTTTCCAAAAAAGCAACACTACAGCATTGTGAACTAACGAATTTGAAAATTGCATTGAACATTGTCAGCTTGTAAATGGTGGCAAATTTGAACACTTGCTTTGATTTCTTATTGGTTTGTTACAGTTACTTGATTTTTTGGTTTAAATGAATAAAAGAATATGTTTTTTTATGTAATCGATTTGAAATTTAAATCTCATGTATGAAGAATTTCAATCTTTGAAATCGATATATCAAATATTGGAGTTGTCATTAAAAAAATGTGTATGACGTCATACAGACCACATTAAGGACGTTATAAGAAATCTATGTCCAAATTTACGCATTATTAAATTAACGTTTTTTCTTCTTCTTTTATCTGGGTAGATATTATTTGCTACATTCCATACTTTACGGACACTCTGTACAATTAAACTGAACAAGTCAGGATGTTCATCGTCTCGCAAACTAAACAAATAGCTCTACATTTTTTGTTGATATTCTGAAACACTGCATGATATTTAACATAAAAAATATATCAAGATATCTTGAAAGCTCCCTTAATAAGCAAGCTCATGTAAAAATTATTTAAATCAGTTATATCCTCCAGAAATCAGTCGGTATCTCATTAAATAACTAAATGGCACGCTTTTCCAATTATTCTAAGATATGGGTTAAGCCACTAGATACCATTTGAACAACTTAGTGAAATTGAAAACTAAACAAAATCAATAAGTTTAATATTTTTATCTTAAAAATTTAATTGCCCAAGAGTATCGTTGCTTAAACCGACCCTGAACTGAACCCATTAAACAGAAATTTGATGAAGAGCGAAAAGCGTTCCCTTCAAATAAGCTAAATGGGTGTTTCTGCATAGAGAAAGGTGTTAGGCAGTAATCCCTGAAGGCATCTACACTTTTACAAAAGTTACCCTTTTCCATAACAATCGATAATTATTTTGACAAAGGAAACCAGTTTCTCTATATAGCTGATCAGTCGCAATTAGTTGATAACGATGCGAACTTCCAAACTCTGTTTAATAATTACTGGTAACCTGATTGACAGGGGTATAAGACGCACAAAACTCCTAGGAATACGAAAACTGAGACTGAAGGGGAAAACTCGCTAAATGGTGAAATTAGTAGAAAGCTAAACGGACGATTCATTATTCACTAAAATACAATACCTTTCATTAATCTTTAATAAGCTTAAGTTTACAGTATGTTCTCCAAATAAGACCATTAATATGTGTAAATATAATGTAATTTTGAAACAGAACCGAAAACCCGGCTCCATCAATAATTATGTTCAGATAGGTTTTTTCATGTACATTTAGACATTTTTTTTTAACAACAATATGTTTTACGTTATAGAAAAATATGTGAAATCGCACTTGGGTATAGCATAAAAGAATACTGATAACTGATTAGATCATTCCTTGCTGAAAATTCATTTTAATTATATTAAATCACTAACCACTGTGATAATTTTCACTAATTTATTAAATATTATTTGGCAATTATTTTGCTCAGTTAACAAGCTGTTTCAAAACTAAATATTAAACTAAATACTAAACATCTGAATACGTTATATAGTGCTCTAAGATAACGATGGGGAATTTGGGTAATGGGCTGAAGGTTCAATATGTTTATGGTAAATTATTAATGACAGTAAAGGTAAATGCTACCAATATAATCCTGAATTTTGTATTATAATATACAGTGTGGAACAACTAACTGGAATAAATTCGATAACGAATAAAGGAGGGCTTGTAGGGAAAAACTCTTGGCCTCTTCGGGTTGTATTTTTAAATGCGCATTTTTTCAACAAAAGAAAATTTTATAGGGTGTCTCATGTGACACTGGCCAATACCAAATTTCTTATTTTAAATGGAAGCCCCTGTATATTGTTTATTTTTCAGATTCTCCAGAAAATTCTGGACATAATTCGTGTACAAAGACCTACTGTTTCGGAAATATTAAGTGTTTTCAGATTTATTACAAACATTAAAACTAATAATTAAATTATTTTATTTCACAAATTCGCTACAATACACCCTATACTTAATTCCTATTTAGCTCTTAATATTGAAATACTAAAAAAGACAGTTTTGTTTTTTTTTTCGTCAACTCATAGCCTTAGTATATCTTGTTGTCTGCCTGCATGACAGTGGTGACTAGTTATTTATTTTAAAAAATAACCATGTAGAACTGATTGGTTATAGACATAACACACGGACACAAATGGAAGTTTCTCGCTTATTTCACTAAAATTTTCCAAATTTGCCACTTGTATCACAAGGAGCAAATAGCAAAATAGAAAAACAGTTTCGCGAGCTTGTTCATATAAAACAGAAAAAGAAAGTAGCTGCCAATGCTCTAAGTGATAATACGAAACTGGATATTATGCTTGAGTTTCAAGAAAACCCACATAATTATGGCCGAAAAGGCCCCACTGTTCAACGTTAGCTACACATTAATTTTTCGAGTAATAAAGGAAAGTAAAATGTATCCCTATAAAATAATGCCTACTCACGAGCTCATGGAAGCCGATTTCGATAGGAAAACGTATTTCTGTGGACAAATGATGGTAATGTTAGATAACAAGGTGATCCAATTAGAAGGTTTTTTGTTTTCTGGTGAGAGCACATTTACACTTCACGGTCATGTTAATCGTCAAGATTACCGCTATTGGTCTAATGAGAATCCACACATGATGACAGAGAAGCACACCCAATATCCTGAAAAAGTTAATGTTGGGGCAGGAATTGTTGAAAATCATATCGTAGGTACCTTTTTCATTGATGGTAACTTGAATGGAGGTAAATATTTAGAACAGCTCCAAAATAATGTCGTGCCAACTTTGACAAGCTTATACCTTGAATCGAGTAAACCCACAAGTTCCTGCCAATACAATAAGGTTTCAGCAGCAAATAAATTTGAAAACACTTAATACTTCCGAAACAGTTGAAGAGGTGTATGACGTTGTACATGACATTGTCTAAAATTTTCTGGAGAATACAAAAATAAATACTATACAGGGACTGGCATTTCAAATTGGCCAAACAGTAGTATTTATAACTGACATCAGAAAAAGGAAATCTGTATATCTATGGGTAGGATTTATTCACTAAAATGGACATAATACAAGTCTTCATGACCTAAATTTAAAAGTCAGTGTACAAGGTGATTGAAAACAAATTACATTGGGTACTTGAAATATGTCAGAAGTTAGAATACCACAAAAAAAAAAACGTTTATGAATACCAAAGATAAAGATGACAATCTAGAGACCTACAAAAATTGCAACAAATTTACAGAGGATAGGGACAAGGATGACAAACTTATTATGGAAACTAGACTGAAAAATCACCCAACTGAAAACAAGTAATAAGTTCAAGAGGTGACCATTGAGTAAATAAATAAAATTAGTCAACGGAGTTGACCACAGTGGCATTGGCGTTGAAAGAGGGTATGATGACGATTGCTAAACATAATATAATATTAATGCCAAACCCGCGTTTTTTTTTTTCAACCAAGGATATGTAAAAAACATATATTTTTTCACAATATCTTTGAGATATTCAAAATCAATCGACGTCTTGTTTAAAATCCACACTCTTACAACAACAGCTCCAGGCTAATATAATGCATTTTGACGTACACTTGTTTAATATGTATTAGAACTAAAAATTATTACAAGGGCTATTGTGAAGAATAGTCTGGACTTCTGTTATCATTAATTGTACATCGTTATATATTTGACACAATATTAAATAGTCAAGTAGGTTTCAATTATTATAATTCAACAACTTTTATATTTAAATTAAAAAGTATCTTACATGTAATATGTTTGTCTGCAGTTATATTTACATTATGAACCTAATTACACAATAGGATTAATAACTGAGTCGTTGCAAAATAGTGAAAATTGTTGTAATTGTCCTGAAAATTATATGCATTATACAAAGAAAGGGAAATAGAAACAGGGAGATAACTTCCATCGTTCGGTCTCAAATGACTGCTTCTGTATTTTTTAATTTGTCTACATTTTCTACTTCAGAAAATAGTTTGCCAACCTTATTCATTTTACAGCGCAGTTCGCGGTTCGGATAATCTTAGAGTACAAGGAAACAAACATAAGCCGTTAATAATTCTTAGTTTTTGTTGTTCAGAAACAAAGCTAAACTACGTAACGTCAGCTAAATAGAAAAATCAGCTTTTAGCGTGTATAATAAAATTCATTTAGCAACCGTGACGCGATTAATTAAAAAACCCGGTAATATTCCAGTAAGTTCACTAACCAACACAGTTTAATGAAACGAAATGACGCTTACACAAGACCATTAAGTTAAATCCACAAAGCACATACTATACGAATGCACTAAACTTCGGAATGCTCGAGGTACTTTATTAACAACTTCATTTTATTATGGAATAAACTTTATTGCCAAATGAAACACTAATATTCACACTGCGGAAATATACGTTTACTGTTTGTTGGGGACATTTCGATTCTTATATGTCATATAATATCACCCCAAACCACTTTAACAGCTCGAATTTAGAGCATTTACCAAGTAGGAGTGGCATAGTGCTAAAACTCAACGTTGGTAAAACTCCTAAAATTGTCGACAGTAGGTTGAAATTGGGCCATAATTAAGTAGAGCCTCGTAGAAAACGTAAACAAACTTGTGGATTTTGTAGATCAACTGGTTGGCTTTCAAGAAAAATATATAGATTCCACATGCTATATGGAAATAACTCCAAGAATTACACCAACACTCGTGATTTTAATAAATGTTAAATGGAGTTAGTCTATATTTGGTGAAAGTTGAAACTCATAATGAATCAAAACAGTATTACTAACTTCCGTTATAATTAAACACAGTAGTAACAAGTATTTTTACCAAGGCAGATACCCAACAAAGTTGACTAGGTAGATAAAAGAATTGAATTCATTAACCAATCGCATAAAAATTTGTTAACACATACACCCATTTTCAAGAATCTATAAAACATACGCTCCAAAATTCTCAAAGTTTATTTTCGAACAATTCCATTAAACAAAAAAGTTTTGTTTTTAGAGGGAAAACAACACCACCAGGATATTCAAATTATAATTCCAATTAATAAAGACCATAGTGATTAATATAAAGGTATAGCTTACTTGGGTTAGCCAAATGATATAATAGGTAAAGATCTAAATAAACTAGATATAAAGGTTCCACATAAGACTTACAGGTCATTCGGGAAACCAATAAAGAACAACAAAAGTAAAATGGATCAATCAATATATTAATACCATTGATCTAGGGGTTTCGTTTAGACCCTGAAAAGTTTGCACTTTTTGAAATATAAAGTGTGTTTATTTGATTCATAAATCAAATAATATTTTCAAACTTTTTAATTTTATATTTTAGAATTTTGACTTTTTTCGTAGTTTCTTTGCCATTGACAACGGGGTCTGACTTAGAGTCATAAACGTTTGAAAATATACAGGTTATTTGTGAATTGTGGTGTTATTTCCCAAAAAGTGCTTAAATTATGATAAAACATTATAGTAGTAAGTTAATAGCTTGAAAGACTCGTTCTCAGGGATTGAATTCTATCCATAACAAGCATTTTTCGTTGAGATTGTTGCTATTAATTGGGATTAATTTTTTAAACATTCGAAATTTCTTTACCACTACTTTCAGAATCACGCAATCACAATTTTCACGAAAATAACCAATTTCTATCACTATTATCACTATTTAACACAAATATAGTGTTTGCCATTTATGCTGTTGTTGAGCATCCCAGAAATGTTATCGATATATTAATATTGTCGATATTATCGTGATTTTCTCGATTTTAATTAAAATGTTTTGCAGTTTTTGAAATCGTATTTAAATTCGTTATAACTTCTATTCTATAGAAGGTACAAACATATTCTGCGGACCTAATTCAAGTTATTGTTTTTTACTTTCAAGAATTCAATAGCCTTTAACGAATTCCTGTTTAGATTTTTTTGTGATAAAGGAACCTTAAAACAATTATAACTTGGGTTGTATATTTGCTCGAGGCAGCTATAAACAAATAAAGTAAGGGTTTTTCACCTACTCAATATCAGTTAGGCGCAAATAAGCCAAAAATATTACAAAACTGCGTTTTGGCATAATTTTAGCATATTGAATCTAAACGTTTTTTCTTGAAAAATTATCATCTGACCTACAAGTTCCAAGTTCCAACTCACTTTCGATACTTTTCTTTGCATATTACATTTTCATCCTGTGAGCAGATGGTCCCCAAATGAATATATTCTAATATTATACAGTAACGAGTTACTATGTGCTAGTTATATTATTATATGGAACATCCTTACCTTTTACGGCAGGTATAAAAAAGTTCAAAGTTAAATCTTACTACATACAAAATCTGAGCTTTAGGCCCTCTATTCACAAAAATTTCCAACCAACGCTAGAGACAGATTATATAAAATTCAATATCGCCGTAAATCTGGGTAGACAAATTGAAAACGAGGACCGAATAAGAAGAGAAGGAAATCTCAATAAGACGATAACGCAATTTCCACTGTCTCGAATTTAGTTCAGAACAAAATAGATGATAGGAGAAGAACTGTTTCTTGGGTTGCGTAACACCTGTACTTCTCAGAATTTACGTGGCAGCTAACAATTTTCGTTTTCAACTTAATACCCGACATTTTAATGTACACTGTATCTATTCAATTAATTAACCTGTCAAATAAAGTTTGAATGTGATGAAGAGAACAATAGCGAAAATGTATTCTTGATGTAGAATTAATCTGTATAAACCGCCCTTTTGTTCCGTAATGAAGTCATCTCTAATGGTATCTCGGGTAAAGATTTTATCAAGCAAATTTCATCCCGCAACGATACAGTTGCTAATTAGAATTTCCAGGAACGGAAAGTGTTGTAGAAAGGTTATTATATCGAAATAGGATATGGTTTTAATACAGTTCTCTTGATTTTCGAACCTGAATTTGATGTCAATAAGGCCAGGCGCAAAATGAGATGGAGCTTTGGCATGTGACTTGAGTCAGGACGAATTTTCACGAACAGAGTGAATCATGCCAACGAACATCGCAAAACAGTTCACAGTTTCATTGTGACAAGTATGGTAATTTCTGCATGTATTAATTATTTGATTTAAAAATCGTAGTCCTCTTAACGGCTTGTATAATATGAAACGACGACTTCGAACTGGCTCGATAAATTTTTCGTCCATGTTTTAAACCCTTTGAACACACTCACGGTGACAAACTGCAGCTTAAACACTACGTTCGGCACTATTTCACGTCAGACTACATTGCCAGATTTCGTAGTTGCATGTATTTACCTGGATTACAAATCCTCGCCGTGGCTCACGTTATGTCACGAAGCTCCGTCTCATTTTTGCGGTTTGTCTAATTGTTTGTGCTCCATTCAAGAGAAAAAAGAACAGTAGAGAAGCCCAGAGGTCACAATTTTATAGTCGCCACCCAGTGATTGAAATTTGACCAAATTTAAACAAAATTAAACACTAATGTGATTATTTTAGCAAAAGTATATCTCTATAAGAAATAAAACTGAATCGAAATAGAAAAATTGGGGGTGACCGCTCTCTCTTCATGACACCATTTTACCAAATTATTGTTTTTACATAATATACTCACTCAAAAAGAAATTGCAAGACGCAAAAGGGGATGATTTAATGTTGGCTTGGTAAAACATAGATGCTATAGAAACGAACAAATGATTAGAATTTGGTAAACTTTGGTGAATGTTTTGTCATGTAAACTTTTTTTTATTAAGTAATATTGTAGTCGTTTTTTCCCTTTTATTTCTATTCACCGAAAAACAAACTGTTTAATGGAATCCAAAATCGATGTTTAGTCGTGTTAAAATGGTTCGAGTGCGTGTACCTTGAATGTATCGCTAAATGAATTTGAAAGAGGTCGAATTAGTAGTTTAAGGGTGGCGGGTTTTTCATTTCGAGATATCGCTAATCACATGAACAAAAATCAAAGTACTGTTACCAGATGTTGTCAGGTGTAGTTTGATAATCCCAAAATCGCAGAACAGTAGGTTCAGGACTTCAAAGGGGCACAAATGAAGTTCAAGATCGATGATTAAGACTTTAGAGACCGATTTTCGACAAGTAAAAATTATCCGAACGGTTTACCGCTGTATAAGGTTGTTTGGACTTTAGCAGTGTTGACCTTATTCTGTGCTATCTCTGGCTGCTGAGCACCGACGGGAACGACCACAGTGGTGCAGAGAACGACTACATTGGAATGTGGAATGGCATCAGGTCGTCTTCTGTAATAAATCGCGATTCTGCTTGTGTGGAAATGATGGCCGAAGAAGGGTTAGACAACGTCGAGGAGAAAAATGTCAACGTCAGATTAATGTTGAGCAACATGTAAACCTAATAGTAAGCTTTACAGTCAAAAGTTTACAATTGACAAAGTAAATAAAAGACATTTCAACCATGTTATTGCCTGGCTATGTGGCATTACAATGTTTCACCAGCATGCTGGGAAAATGGGTATCTTAACGAACCTATACTAAATATTTTAAGTGTCAACTGTAAATGAAATATAAAGTTACGGACATATAATTTCGAAACATTAAATACAAACAAAATTCTAGTATAAAACAAAGAAGTTCATTATGGTCAAAATCACTGAATAACCAGTTCATAAACAGTACAGTAAAAAATTAATACTATCACTAACAAAATGTAAAGTAAAAGACAATTGAATTATAGTAAATACCAAACATTTTTTTATTGAATATATTATTAATATAAAAAAAAACTCTGAAAAGTATCATTTAATTATACTAATTAGTCACAGATAATTGAGTTTGACCTAATTTGTGCAGAAATAATAAAATTAATAGTTTAAAAATGTCAAGATACAGTATTACAAGTCCATCGCCCCTTTAGAGATCGGTCGCAGATCGACGCCGTGAAAAGAGCAATTGAGTCGATTTTCCTGTGGAAATATCGGACATGCAAAACAGGACGGTTAAACGGTTCAATAAGCGAATTGGATGTTAGTGAGACATTATTTATTAATGTTATTATATAAAAGAAGAATATACTGAATAATGGGTTATAATAATTAAAATAGCAATAATAAGAGATAAAACGAGGATATATTAGAATCGTAATAAATAAGCAAAGGGGATACTTATATTAAATCAAACCCACAGGGCAAGAATAAAATACCTCCTTAGCGCTCTACTAAAGCAATTGTGACAAGCGATGGATCCTATTATGGTGCTGTTAATTAATTGTCTTCTTAGAGTGACGGTGTTAATATTAAGAGAGTCTAAAAGGGCGTCACTATTAGAACACCAAACACCTTGAGTATCGATAACTAAAGGGAGGACCGTAACTTCTGTGGTGTTCCTGGCAGTGAAAACTGTATTAAGAAATTGGGGGTCCCCATAATATATTTTTTTCCTCTTGAAGCAGTGATATAATGGAAAGGGACCCTCCCATCTTCAAGAAGTAGTGGAGCCGTATGAACTCCCTTACCTCAATCGGTTTATGGATCCCATATTTCTAAAAGATAATGCTCGGCCTCATATTGCTCGAGACAGTTTAAACTTTTTTGAAGAGATCCACATGACTCGGTTGCCATGGCCGCTGAGATACCAAGATCTTTCGCCTACAGAACATGTTTGTGATGTGATCGGCTCGGAAATTTACCTCAGCACCCACAGACTTTGGAGATTCTAAGACATTAAATACTGGTAGCTTGGGATAGTATTGCTCAAGAAGAAATAGACCATCTTATTGAATCAGTGCCCGAACGTGTTGGAGAGTGTGAAGATAACCGTGGCGGAAATTCTTGGTATTCTTATTCAAATTTTAATCATTTACTCCGTACTATAGCATCACTATTTTACCAAATCAATATTAAATTTAAACATCTCCTTTTGAATGTCGCGATTTCCTTGTCATTGAGTCTATTTTAGATATATGCAAAATGCAGTGGCGTTGCGAGAGGGTATCACTGTCACCCCAAATCACGCCATATTGACAATCCCCTAAAATAGAAAAACTATGTGAATTTGAGCAAGTATGGACTCTCAGAATAATACTGGCAAGTGCGTCTCAAATTTTGGTTAGGACCGTTTCTACCAAATGTTCAATATGTATAATAATTGGCGGCTTATTCTTTGTAACAAAAAAGTTTCCACCATTAGTAGTTTCAATGAAATTCTTAAATGTTAAAATAAAGATGAACAACAAGTCTGCAAAAACTCGATTTTTAATATATTCTCTATAGCCTGCTCAATGAACTTTTTGCACAACACCTTAGGAAAGCTGTAAAAAATATTAATAAAATAAATTAAATGCACAACAAAATCTTAGAAGCCCTGTCATTTGGTTTATTATATGAAGCGTTTTTGATCAATTTAAAATTTTTGTTTTTCACTGTAATGTGCCCACCAAAATTAATATTAGGACTTTTACTTTATTTTTCAACTGAGACTTTTGTGAAATTGTATAATCCAAATTTTTCTCAGAATTTTAGGCCCAGTATTTTCGGAGATAAAGCGGGGGAAATGGGTCAAATTTTGAATATTTTTGTTAATATTGTTTAAAATACCTTTGAAAATGTGAGACAAATATATTCAAATTCCTCATAAAGAGCCCTTTCATTTGACATATTATATGAATATTGAATAAATTTTTTTTTCTTATTTTTCATTTAGTGTCAGTCAGCGGATCCAGGATTGTCTTTGGGGGGGACTTGATCTCGGGGGGGGGGCTTCAGCCACTTAGTCCACTCCCTGGATACGCCAGTGTTTAGTGTTTTAATTTACCTGCCAAAATCAATATTAGGATATTTGCTTTATTTTTCCGGTAAAGTATGAGTGAGGTTCTGTAGTCTCAATTTTGTCAGAATTTCAGTCTTAGTAGTTTTGTACTCTAATGGACATTGTATATTTTTTTACATTCGTTAATATTTTTTGAACAAATTATTTTAAAAATGTAAAAAAATATATTCGTTTTTCACATTTCCATTTATGTTTGATTTGATGTTATAATTTACTCCCCAAACTTAGTATTAGGACTTTCCCTATAATTTTCCGGTAAATTTTGTATGAAATACTATAATCTAAATTTTTCTCAGAATTTTAGCCTGAGTAGTTTCGGACATAAAGGCGTTGAATATTCTTGTATATTTTCTTTAATATTTTTTGAACAAATTATTTTAAAAATATGAAAGAGTACAATTGTATTCCTCATACGAACCCTTTATTTTGATGTATTCCAAGCACTTGCATAAATTTAAACTTTTCAGTTTTCATTTAATGTTATAATTTGCCCCCAAAATTAATATTAGGACTTTTGCTTAGTTGAGTGGAGTTCTATATTCCTAAGTTTTTCAGACGCTTTTAAGTCAATTTATGTAAAATTATTTCCTCTCAGACCTAGCTCCTCCAGAAATGTTACACTGCAAGGAAATTACCATCGATAATAAAATCACCTAGAAAATTCGTTCCATCGTATCTCACTAGAAACTATTCGATCTATGCTCTCATGTTGCTCCTTAAAAGCAATAAGGTTTCAAGTGCCTACTGGTGTGTCTTCACTCACACGGAGAGTGTTTAGATTAACGCTAAAGATTGCAGCATATCCCGGTTCTTCGCGCTCCAGATGGCTCGCACTCCCTCAGGTCCTTCGGTTACTTTCGCTAGTTTTGAGATAGGTCAGAACATAACGGAGCGACTCGACGCGAAGGAAAGGTCCCCGTCTGCAGTTCAGCGGTGACGTCAATAAATGTGTGCTTGACGTCACCAAGGGGAATTAGGGCAAATCACTATCGAAGCCGCCATGAAATAGCCTGCTGGGATTATTTCGCGAACAATGAAGTGCCGTTTTTGTGGGGGTATATAAGATGCAGGTTTTAATAATCACGCGAGTTTTCAGAGAGAGCAGTATTTCATTTTTATGACGCGTTTAATGGAAAAGAATGCTCTCGGCGGAATTAATATACGGAGGGAAAACGTAAATATGACAATGGCCGGATTTGAGGCGTACAGTACTTGGCACATTTTGGACAATATCTTTACCATTTAAGCACAAAGGAATTTATTATCGTGTATTTTTATTAAAACTAATATCATTCTGTACGGTTACTGACATTATTTGACGTTATGTCAATAACCTCCACACAAAATCAATAGAAAATAAGTCACAGATGACTTTGCTGAAGTAGTACGTACATTATAATTGTTGACTTTCTGATCAAAAGTTCTCATGGGCTCAAAGTAATCCAATAGTTTGACAGATATAGAGCGGGAAGCATGTAATTTTAGCTCTAGGCCTGAACATATTTGAGGAACTTTCTAGGTTTTGTATCCCACTATTGAAGCTGAACTTGAATTGAATAGAATGATATAGAAGTCAAGTTTAAGTTTAAGATCAAAATAAAAAATAAAAAAATAAAAGTCTTATGAGGTATTTCAACATTGGGTACCTGTTTACCCCACCGCTTACCTGTTATGCGCGTTCAAAGTCTACGCAACCCTACTCCGCATATTCCGAACCCACTCAAATATAGACATGTGAATAACTCCACCAGGACACCTATGGCCCACAGTGAAACCTTATCTACTCTTCCAACGAATATGCAAACCTCAGCCATTCCTACTGGGCATATGCAGACCCCAAATCTACAGCCATGAGATCAGGGGCGGATCCAGGATTGTCATTTGGGAAGGGCTTGCTCTCGTTTGGGGAGGGGGGAGCTTGACGTCACTGAAGGTTGATTTTAGCACAATAAGCACTAAAAAGGATACCACTGATTTTGGAGGGGGCTTCAGCCCCTTTTAGCCCACCCTCTGGATCCTGGATCGTTATAAAGGTGTGATCTTTAAGAGTATTGGTATTTTATACTGACCTTTCTTTGTTTTGTTAAAGCAACTGTATAGGGTTTTTAAGGCATATACTGCTAATTTACTGCAAAGGTGAGGTCTACATATATGTAGAAGTAATAGGTGGGGTCCGCACATGCGCTGGAAGAATAGATAGGGTTTCAATGTTGGTTATAAATGTCTATGTGGAGTTCGTACATGCGCAGTAGGTGTGCGTGGGTATGAGTTGGGCTTAACATATACCCATTTAAAATTCCTCACAAGGTTTTCCTTTAGATTCACCTAGAAACTAACCTTATAAGACATCCAAGTGTCCTTATATGAGTAAGCTATCCTCGAATTCAGGTTCAGCGACTTAAAAGGCATTATACCTGCCGGTCAGATTATCTCAGTTTTGGAATATATTGACTAGAAACTTCGTTAAACGTACTGATCATTTCAGCCGAAAGCTCATACTTCCACTACCGATATATCTGAAACTGTAAGATCACTTCGGGCCCATGACAACTTTTTATATATGTTATATTTAATACTGTAATGTAGTTATCTAGATTCTAGTATTACTAAGATAACTTGGTGTAGTGTAGATTGTTTCTATGAAGAATAATTGGTAATCTTGTATTTCTTTACAGAATTTGTTGTCATCAGAACGTTGGTATTATTTGAGAAGTTAGTTGAACTTTTGGCAAGACATAACCTCCGCCACTAGATGAACTACTACGAAGAGAACATATAATGGTATCGCAAATGCAACATTTATGTAACAATTACGTAACAAAAAGTCGTAATTAGAAAAACGTAACACAGTAAGTATATCTTTATCGTTATTAATACAAAGATAAAAAGGAATAAAAGGACGGTTATGTAAATTCTGCTCCGGGATAAGAACGTAATGGTAGATACTGTTTATATAAGGCATGAGTTCATGTTTGATCCGAGTTACAAGGTAATGCTAATTGAATGAAAAAGTTTTATAGCCCAGGCAATACTAATAATTACATGACATCAGTGAGACCATTAACACGGTCACCAAAAATTTTTAGTTCAAGGGCATATATATTTGTAGCGATGAATTAACATATTGGACGGATGGATCCTCTCGATATATGGCTGGACATAATGAAGGAGATCACGACAAAAGCCATTTTAGACTGATGGCCATGTGGAGCCTCCATAGGTAAATGAATTCAGAGGGTATTTGTTCAACACCTAGAGATCAACCAAAGTTGAAACTAGCTTCAAATAACAGACCTATAGGTCTATCACCTATGCATGGTTTAGTATCTGCAGCAACAATATCCAGTATTACATCACCTACAATAATCGTAAATTGTAAAGAATTTGGCCACTGAACACAGTGATAGGAGCAGTGGTTTGCTTCCATCATCTAGGCAGAGATCTCATTGAATGACATCACTAATACACGGCAGGAACGAGAAAACAGATCTCCAAAATAAACACCACGATTCTCACTAGACGTAGGTAACCAACGGTCTAAATAATTTTCAAGAAATTTAAAGACATCGATACTAAAAGGTTTCCGTAAAATCATATTTTCTCCTTAAATGCGACATAATTTGGTAGATAATTTTAATTTTTAACATGTTGTTGTTTGAACAGAACATCAGGTTATAGTAAATCAAGTGAAGATTAGCTAGGTTAAAATAATTGAAAAAAGATCAAGTTTTAAGAATATATAAAAATTGCATACGATAATGGCTAAGAGTTTGATAGTGTTATTCAAAATTTAGGCTTCCCAATTGGGATAAGTGCTGAATACATTATATTAAATACACTATGAGATTTGGCTGACCAAAACTAAATCTCTTCGGAAATGTTAAACTTATTACTCCAATTAAACCAAAATTAATAAATTTATTGTGATTCAAAATACAAAAACAATGTATCTACATAATTATTTTTATACAAGAATATATTTGAAAAAAATGTATGACTGGAAAAATATATATGCCACCGCTGAAATCTTACCAGTGATTTGAAAGCTAGATGGGGTCTGTTAGAACTTACCTGAAATAAAAGAATAAAATTATTTATTTTCGTTATTATGCATTGCAAATTATGAATCACATAAATAAATATAGACTGTTATAAATAGCAAACAACAGAGACACGACCTGTTGTTTTTGACATTTTGTTAGTATAAAGTTGTAATACTATGATTCATTGACTAATTTCCATAACAACTAATTTTGAAATAGTACTAAATTTATATAGATAGACAATGACACATACTGTATTTTAAATTATATTAATAGGTAAAAGAATTAAAAACTGAAAGACAAGAAGGTAATATAAGAGTAGTTTATCCTCTTAATAATCTTTATTTTCGCAACCCCAATCTAAAATAATCCATGTGCTATTAGTCATACTTCCCTATACACAGTTCCGACGATTGATTTGCAAGTTATAATCAGTACCGACCACTTTCGTGATTTCTCCTGACTTTGTCCTGAACAGGCATATTTCCCCATCTTTTGGGTCCCAAGGTGTATGCATGTTCTTGGTGCGCCTCGTCTCGAAATGGGAACGAGACCATTGGGAGTGCGCGGCGGATACTTTAATGACAAACCACCCATCCCTCTCTATTTTTTTAGTTCCCAATGACTTGCGCACATGATAGACTCCATGGTCGGTAGTTCACGACGGGCCCTGAAAATTTCCAAAGTTCCGACCAGTGCCCCGAATCTTGAAACCATGCGAACGCTCTACTACTCGACTGTTTACTTCAGTCGAATAAAAACTAACAGAAATCGGTATTCTCTCAGGATGAATACAATCGAACCAATTTGTTTTTCAAAAGAGTAAACTTCGTGTACTATCGCAGGGTCGTATACGAGTGTGTTCGACGGATAGCATCACTTCAAGATTTAGAGTTTAGGTCGACCGCGCCACAATTATATCAAAAGAGTCGATCGGGACACCGTAGGTTCGTGTACATGCCGAAACGTCCAGGCGAACTCCACTACGGGCCTTAGATCTACGTCCAGTGGATCACAACGTGCTTCTAGGAGAAAGTGCATTCGTCCATATTCGGTTCAAAAAACAGAAGCTGCAAACAATGGGTACTATGTCCGTCAGGCAACCGCTTAACAATCGAAACGCGAAAGAATGTTTTCATTCGACCTTCCGGAACTCTTTCTTCAAAGTCATTTCCATTATACATAATTTCATATAAATAACTCACGATAATAAAAGCAATAAACTGACGCTTTTATTATCATTAGAAATTAACAAGCTTGAGATTGATTAAAAATTGTTACAGAATAACATAGATATGAATAAGTTACGCTCATTACTTTTCTCCCGCTATAACTATGGATGTAATTACCCATAATTATCCTTCTACCTACAAAAAATCGTCATCTTAACAATCCTTTAATCCTTTATACCTAATAATTGCTCTCATTTACATCATATATAAGAGTTATAAAAAAAATGAAAAATGTAAATAGTGGAATTTAAATTAAAATAAGTGGAGAGATTTATTCAATCATTACATATGAGATGTGGAGTGAAGAAATCAAAACCAAAATAAAAAATATATATTAAAAGCTATGAAACCAAGTGTGATCAAAATATTTATGTTGGTTGCATATACTAGAAGACCATAAAGTAGTAATTTAATATGAAAGAAAGTTATTTTATGAATAAAGACACATTTAAAGTTTAAATGTATATAATAGATTAAAAACATACCTGAATTCATATTGGAACATTGTGAAATAATATGACATAAATAATGCTGTAGATATTCTAACATGGTGAAATCGTTCAGCATTTCTCATTAATTTTTGGAAAAGAATTTCATTGTCACTATAAAAAAAATAAATATATAAAGGATATTAGTCATAAACATGAATTTTAAGATAAAAAGGCCAGAATTAAACAATTTAGGACAAGAAAAAAATTATTTACATAGAAATATCATGTTGATTTTGAACTTACGATAACAATGTTAATATTTCATCAAATAAAATTTCAAATAGATAGTAATGTATAGAAAGAATTGATCTATAGAATATTTAATAGAAAGTTTGTAATATTATGATAAAATTTTAAATTTGGTGTATATGACCTAAGAATTTCATTCATTTGTTTACAAAAAGTTATTAAAAGAATGCCAAACCTATCAAACTAGTTAGACAAAATTTAGTCATGCAAGAATGTAGATCTTCCAGTGTTAAAACATCAAAGTAGCAGTGAAAATTTTGTTAATATTTCATCAAATAAAATTTCAAATAGATAGTTATGTATAGAAAGAATTGATCTATATAATATTTAATAGAAAGTTTGTAATTATTATGATAAAATTTTAATTTTGGTGCTTATGATCTAAGAATTTCAATCATTTGTTTACAAAAAGTTATTTAAAGAATGCCAAACCTATCAAACTAGTTTAGACAAAATTTAGTCGTGCAAGAATGTAGATCTTCCAGTGTTAAAACATCAAAGTAGCAGTGAAAATTTTTTTTCAAACTTGAGCGGACATTTGTATCAACAACTATAGGCAGCCGTGTATGCTCATAGAGTACAAAAAATAGAGTGGAGCAGTGCAGCTGAAAATGTATACGTAAAATATTGGAACGATTTGATGGTGTTGGAGGATAGCGGTTAGCAGAAAGCAATCAGCGAAAAGGGACTTTGGAAAATGAAAGTATTAGATAAGGTATTTATCATTTAAAAAAGATATTGTTTTGAAAATAAAAAATAAATGTTGTACATTTTTTAGAATAAGTTTGTATAGTATATGATAGTATGAAATGATAAAATAAATCAGAACTCCACATCATAGTTAAACAATATTAAAGTAGGAATTTCTATAGTTTGTTTTCATGTTTGAATGGTTGTACTGATTTTCAAAATTTCAAGAAATTATAAATAAAAAATTTAATTTTAAAAATTTTAATAAAAATCTTTTATTTGAAGTAGTAATATAGGAATAATAGAACATATATTTCTAAAAAAAATTAACTAAAGTAAACAATAAAATCATATTAAAATTTATATTACAAATATAAAAATAATTGGTATAAACATCATTTATTTGGAGTAGAGCAAAACACTGGGATATAAAAAATATTTATTAGTTGAACAATATCAAATTATGTAAAAAAATATATTACGTAAAGAAACTAAGGTAAGTGAAAATTTAATTTAAAAATATTAATACTGAGTTTTCTTTTGAATCCAACCCTGAGGAGAAAGAGTAAAAATTTTAAATAAAATAACTATAACAAATTAACAAATAAAACGTTATATTATAAAACTTATAAACCAAAACAAATTGGCACCCAACTAATGTGGTTCAGAAACTCGTTGGTATTCCACACACTAATACATAATATATATATATATATATATATATATATATATATATATATATATATATATGTGTGTGTGTGTGTATGTATGTAATGCATAGTCACTTTACACAGAAATTTTAGTGTTCACCTGCGAATGGTCAGTATTGATCGCCACAAGTGGAGACTTTGGTATGTATTTCTCGAAGTCTACTTTTGCTCAATCCATCATCACTGTATATGATTTATCGGCAACAAACTTTTCAAGCATTCCCGTTTTTCTCTCCGACTCGATACTCATACAAACGTATCCAATCACTCACCCCGTTCTTGAGGGGAATATTTTCCGCCCGATTGAATGAGATTACAGGCAAAGAATTCAACGGAGCGTGATTTGTGAAAGATTTCACACACATGTGATATTTACTGACGAGCTGCATAAGGTTGCCAAAGAATTTCTCTGAATTTCTGAATTCGCCCTACGGATTTAATATCTTGTTCCGTAAATAGCGACTGACACGTGAGAAGGCTCTGACACGTTTTGCTACAATATAATAATCACTAATTTGATAGAAATATAACTCGCCAATACAAAAGGTATTGATACGTATAGTTTGTATGTTGTCTTAACATTATAAATCTTCGGGCACGCTAAAACTAATTTATGACTAATATGAACAAAATTATATACTTTGTAATAATGTCACTTTTTTACTATACAGTGAGTAGTTTAGACATTACGCATGCCATTTTCAAACCAAATATAAAACAGTACAATCAAAATTAAATATTGGCTATATGATAATTTATATTTAAAAAAAACCGTTTAGAAACCGTGTGCAATCAATAACCATTTCTTGGCATATATTTTTTTATCAGATTTAAGATATAATTCAATTAATTATTTTTTATTTTTTTTTATTTGGTTTATTATTTGGACCACTTTTTATAAGAGTAACTCTAATTCACCCTATATTGCAACCACCCTATATATGTTTTAACTCTACACGATGTTGCAACCGCCCTGTATAAATGTTAATGCTCTCCAACCAATTGACTGTTTCTATTTTTCTATTATTTAAACAACCCTGCATACCAATAATTTTACATCGCCCCATATGTCACGTATAAGCAACTACTTATGTTCTAAATTATTAAACATTTTTTTAACCACCCTGTATAAATATAATTTCACTCCAACTTATATTTCAATTATCCCGTAGGTGCAACTGCTTCTAACATTTTTTGAACTCTCCTCCTTATAACTCGAATATCATTACTAATTATGCTTATTTAACATTTTTTTAAAGTTTTACTTCACTCGTATTTCAACCACCTTGCATACGCCTCTATAACTTTAATTATATTCCACCTTATATTTCAATCTTGCTATATAAGGAACTGCTTATGTATCCACCCACCAATATCACATTTATATGTAAGATTTGTGAACCCTCCTGTCTAACTGTAATTTTACTTTGCACTATATTTGCCGTTTAAATCCTTAAAATTGCCCAAGCCGTTTTAGAATTACCACTGCGATGGTGACAGTTGTTTAGAATCTTTCCAATAGGTCTAAGGAACCCTATAGACATTATTGAAAGGTCGGGCGGAAATTTATTCAAATCATTAAGCAAATCAAACTAAGTACTAAAACATAATACAGTAGGGCGTCGAATTTACTCATGACAGTTGTTCAGAATCTTTAAATTATATCTAAGGAACCACATTTGTTCAAATTATTTAACAACAAATAAAGCCGAGAGAGTAAAACAAAATTTAAAAAATCCAAACAAAATAGTGTATGATGTCGAATTTTATCATGACAGTTGCTTAGAATCTACCCATTAGATCTAAGGGACCATAAAATACTGTAGGACGTCGAATTTTATCATGACAGTTGTTCAGAATCTTTCCGTTAGATCTGAGGAACCATACTGACATTATTAAAAGGTGGGGCGGAAATTTGTTCAAATTATTTAGAAACCCAGAGAGTAAAAAAAATCAAAAAAAAAATCTAAAACAAAATACTGTAGGACGTCGCATTTTATCATGACAGCTGTTTAGAGTCTTTTCATTAAATCTTGAAAAGAAAACCCGAGGCGGAGGAGAAGGCCAAAAAGATGGATCGAGAAACTAAAAACCTTTTAAGATTAGACAAGTTACTAAGAAAGAACATGTAACCCTACTTTTGTGAATTGGCATAAAATTTTCGTTTTTGAATTCATTCTTGTAATGCCATCATTTATTTACTAATTTTGTCCTTTAAATGTGAACATTAAGTAATTGTTCCTCGTTTTTTTAAATCATAATATATTTTGATCCTTCGAATCACAAAAATATTTTCAGTATCTCATAAATAATGCATTTGTTTATAATTTTTTTAAACAATAGAAGTAAAAAATTTAAAAAAAATGTAAGGGGCGCTTAATGAAAATTAAATTAAAAATTAAATCTGTACGAAGCAAAAAAATAAGCTTTTTAGTTTAATAATCATTAAGGATTCTTATGATAACTTTCCATTTCAAAGATGTTGATAATTAAAAAATGCATAAATCATGAAAAAATTCAAATAAAATTTTTTTCATTCCTTAATATTCATATTTAATATGTTTAAATAATTGTCTGAATGACGCGGCACACACGAACGCCAGTCTCCCTATTTTAGCTATAAATTTAGGGCTCTGTGGCATTTATTAATATTGGAGATACAGTTTCAGAAATTAGGTCAGATCTTTTTTCCAATTTCAAAAATCTTTTATCGTTTTTGAGGTTTTTCAAAAAACGGAAAGATTTTTTTTTTACTATTTTGTTTAAAAATATTACCATTTTTATCGGCGACACTTCAACTTTTGTAAAGGTTTCTAGGCGGCAATCCGAATTGAATGGCAACCAAAATTATAATTTTCTGGTGAACTCTATCAGGATTTCACCAGAATGGTTCTTGTAGACTAGAATAAAAGTAAATCCACTAAGTACGTTAAGTTGTTTTATGACAATAACTTTACCAGACCTAACCTCGATGGACACAATCAGTATCTTAATCATTTATAATTTATTCATCAAGTTTAAAACTGATAAGAAAATTTTATGTGTTTGTCAATCAGATTCATCATAGTTTAGTTTTGCTGTCTCCATATCAAAACATAAGGACTTCGAATAAAAAAGCCGTTATCAATTGTACGCTTTACGTATTTTGTGAAAAAACTTTTCGTCATGTACAGATTTTGAATGAGCTGAAACTTTAAACAAAATTCCTTTACAGGTGATCTCCAGTCGTTTTTAGGTTTATTATAGCATTTTGCCATATGAGAAGTATAAAAGCATCAATCGTCGTTAAACCCTTTATATGTATCGCCATAAAAATTATCGATCTCATTACTGTCCAAATATAAAATTGCGCTGTTTACCTTTTATAGAGGCTATTTCGCTATTATATTTCCAGGAATTGTAAAATATTTTTATTATGAATTTCGCACTGATCATTTATTCCTAAGTCCTAAAATAGGTGTTTTAGATACAACAGATATCCGTAATTTTTTTACGAGATTAAACTTATGTCTGTTATTCTTTATGAATAAATAATTTTAGTTCGATCTTTCTTCTCTTCAGTCGAAGTGCCCTTATACAGATTGAATTATCAACACTGATATCAATAAATATACTCATTGACAAGGAAGGAGATGTTTAATTTAATATTGTTATGGTGCACCACAGAAATTTGGTAAAGTTGGACTATTGTTTTTTCATGTTTTTCATCAAATGTAGTTGTTTTTTGCACTTTTGTTTAATTTACCAAAATAACAAACTGTTTGATAGGATCCAAAATCGACGTTTAGCAATTTTAAAATACCTAGAGTACGTGTACGCCGAATGTGTTATATGTTATGAGATGTTGTCAAGAGTGGTTAGGAGAACAAGGCAATCTTGTAAGTGTCCCAATGGTTTACCACCATATGAGGTCTTTTATATTGCAGCATTATCTATCCCATTTTGTGTTACCTCAGAACGCCGAGCATCGACGGAAACGACTACAGTGGTGCAGAGAACAACAATATAGGAATGTGGAATGGCATTAGGTCGTATTCTGTGATGAATCTCGATTCTGATTGGGCGGATATGATGACCGAAGAAGGGTCAGACGACGTCAACCACAATTTGATGTTGAGCAACATGTACACCGAACTGTTGGGACACTTTTAGTCTTTGTTCAAGGCAACATGACAGCCTTAAGTTATCTTTTGAAGGAACCCATGTGAATCTGTTGCCATGATCGCCTAGATACCCCAATCTTTCGCCCATAGAAAATGTTTGGGATATGTAGGGTAGAAGGCTTGGCAATTTACCCCAGGTTCCAGGGACTTTGGAGTTCCTATGACATGAAATTCAGCTTGGGATAGTATTCCTTCAGAAGAACTAGACGACGTTTCTGAATGAATGTCGAGACGTGTTGGGGAGCTTACAGATAGACGCGGTGGTCAAATACATTATTAGCATACTTAATAAAAAAAAATTAAACTCCTTGGTAGTTGTCGTCTAAATGTTACTTGCGGCATGTTCTTTATTATTTTTATGTATTCTTGGGAATAACACCACAATTGAAACAAAAAGCTGTAGATTGAAAGAAAATACCAAACGTTTCAAAGTCGATTTTTACTTCGTTGTCAATGACTTTAAAATATGTATTGAAAATGTAAATTGTTAATAGAAAGTTTGATTTATAACATTTAAGTTGACATAAAAAAAAATTCTTGTTTTTAAATGTACAGGTAGCACAAAAAATTCTAATCATCATGTATTAAGTTAAACAGCTTTCAAGTTGGAAGAATTTGAAAGAGTTGTCTTGAGAATTTATAAGTGGCGTTCCTAAGTACGACTTTGCATTTGCCAAAAATGCGATCAAAGAATTCTGCTGTTTCAGTCATCCAATAACATCATAAGGGAAAATCTAGGAAAAATTATTCCGATACTAGGTTGGTCAAAAGGAGATGACCATTAATAATTTCTTTCTTAATTGTCGGTAACCAGATACGATTGAATTCTACAGAAGTAGAAGCAAACAATCATCCCTCAAAAGATTTTTTTTGTGTTGTTGCTCTTTGTGAAGTATAGTTAAATTGTCAAATTGTATTTTATGGCCTAGGTCCCATGCATGTTCACAAATTTTCGATTTTTCAAATTGTCGTTTCTTTATGTAATTCTTGTGTTCATTTATTCGTACGTTTAATGGTCTCGATGTTTCTACAATATAAAATTTATTGCATTTAAAAAAATGCATTTAGAAGATTCCTTGCGAATGCAATAAATTTTATATTGGAGAAACATCGAGGTCATTAAACTTACGAATAAATGAACACAAGAATTACATAAAGAAAAGCCAATCTGAAAAATCGAAAATATGTGAACATGCATGGGACCTAGGCCATAAAATACAATTTTACAATTCAACTATACTTCACAAAGAATGCCTTAATTCTTTTGAATGAAGTCGAACTGTAAAACAATCGTAACAAAAAAGAAAAAATTATTAATGGTCATCTCCCTTTGAATAACCCAGTATCGGGATAGTTAATAAGGGTTTTCCCTCATGACATTAATGGGATCACTGAAACAGCAAACTTTTTTGCCGAATGCCCTATCTTATAACAAAGTCATACCTAGGAACACCACTTATAAATTCTATGCTTCTGAAAGGTGTTTAACTTTATCTTTAGAATTTTTTGTGCTACCTGTATATTAAAAAACAACAAAAAATTTTCTTATGTCAACTTAATTGTCATAAATCGTTCAATTTGCAATTTACATTTTCAATACATATTTCAAAGCGAAGTCAGAATCGACTTTGAAACGATTGCTATTTTTTTTTTTTTCAATATGTTTTTAGTTACTCTACGATTTTCATTTCGCATGCTTTCTAACCTAGGAATCACGGGAACTTCCGAATGTGTTTGGCGAAAAGAATATTGTTGTATAGGATGATGAAGTCTATTTTGTTGTATGGGGTTCATATATAGCACAGAGTGATCATGCTGAAGACATATGTGGTGATAAAAGGGTTGTACGAATATGTGGTTTCTTTTGGTTGAGCAGTGAGCGAGAATCTACGGTGTATATGGAGAGAGAAGATGAGAGTAGATGGGATGCAAATGTGGAAAAAGCTCCGTGGACCAAACTACTTATAGAAGGGATAGAATTGATTACTTACCCAGATTCTAACTGGACATGGGGCGTCACATTCTATTTGTTGAGAATAAGAAAGGCGGAGGTTGATGTGTGTATAGATTGCGGGGGTTGACACCCCGCAAGAAAGGGGTGAAGACAGTAGAACTAGGGAGGGGAGTAGGTACTCATGCCTCAAAATAAAGTGGTGATTATATTATACTTAGAGGGCGATGCAGCAGTTTTAGTGGGTCAAACCTCACATTAGAGTACGCAACAGGAAACTCGTGTGGAGCTGTTCGGATAGCGTTATAAACATTTCGACTCCCGAATTGGAGTCTCTGTTAGTTGTTTGATCCTGAAACTCGTAGACGTCGATATTCACTAGGCGTTAAAATATGAACAATGTAGATTTAATTTGTGGACAAGTATTACCATTAACCTTCCAAAAATGGTACTTATTTTTTGTGTCACATAACAATATTTGTAGTCATTTCAAAAATTATTCACAATATTATAGCGAGATAATCTTAACTTAAAATCCTTAAGACGTAATAAATGTAACTGATGTTGCTAGAAGAATTTATCTGCTTTAGTATAAAATTTAACTGTTTAAGTTACTTCACATTTTTTTGATATTTTGTCTGTATATATAATATGTAGCTATTTTTGTTGAATTCTCATCTGTTCTTATATGGTGTGTCATCCTACAATCCTATTAAGTGACTGTTGCGCTGAAGTCTTACAATTGCAGAAAAATATAAGGTTTTGGTAATCTATACTATTATAAAATACGATTGCGCCCATCCATTTCTATTAATTATTACCTTGGAATACCGAAAACCGACAAATTTGAACCGAAGTCCTATTCCATTATTCCATACAGGCCAAGATTTGGCCTACTTTAAACAACAACCAAGTTTGATGAAGCAGTAGGTAAGTAAACACTGCAAGATTTTCGACTTCAAAAATATATTTGTTAGGTAGGTAATTAGCCCCTTTATTGTTTGTATTTTCTTAATTTGGTTGTAAGTATCTAACAAACCGCGAATGTGTTATTTTTTGTATATTGCTGTGTTTTGTTAATTATTTTCAACTTTTTAGTTCTACTTGGCACTTGTTTTATTTTAGGGCTATACCCACTTCCCAAATGTACCCGACGAAGAGCTGTCGTTTGCAAGTGTAGTAGGTCGTTGTTCGGAAGATATTTGATAAATTTTCATTATTACCAAGGTATGCATCAAAGCAACAATTAATTGGGCTAAGAATAATTTATGGTTTATGAAATTTAATTATGAATCGGAAACAGCAACTATTTCGAGGATGCTAAAATTAGAGCGGATAAATACGATTTTATATTTTCAAACATTCTAGCTACTCATACAACAGTTACTAAAGTTATTACCTTGTAGGGTAAACCTTTGAAGTCTGTTCGCAGGGGCAGCACGAATTCGATAATCTCTTCCTCTTCTTCCTCATGCACCAATGTTGTCCCATCGTGCACTGTCACTACATTGACAATACCTCAACCGGAGAAAGAGAACGAGGCTACTTCTTGAAAAGTTCAATTCCACGGCAAAATCAATGTTCGCTCAGCCAACGGACGACACTGAATCGCGCTAGCCAGGAATGTAAGAGTTTCGGTCGACCGTGAAGAAAAGCTGTTCACTGTTATCAGATGCACTCCATTAAGCTCAATAATTACTAAGGGGAAAATTACAGGGTCGTAGCTACTTGCAAAGCGAAATTTTTCACACATTTTCATTAGAGCTTTCTAAAATAAAAGACTACTATGTGCTAAATGCTGAATTTTATTCGCCATACCAGGTAAAGTCTAAATGTACTACAAAGAAAAAAAGCACTGATTAAGTAAATTTGCCAAAAATTATTATCAATAATGAAATATTCCAAAGTTTGTAACTCGGTGCAACTTATGTTACCTAAATATGAAAACTTATCATTAACGCATTTGAGAAATTCTGTGATTTAATTTGTATCCAGCTCTCACGAAGGTAACATTCTACTCTATCTGATGGGAAGGAGATTACAATCAGTACCTCTGAAATGCCTCCAAGAATGAGAAGCAATCTTCCTCCTTACTAAAGAAGATGGGACTTTTAGACTTTCCGAAAAGCCAGACACAGTTCAGTCGCACTATACGTAGGTATTCAACAGTAAGCCTTGTTCTAAAACATTTGTCGATATTACCATCGCTTTGTGGGTCTATTTCATGCAGTGGGAAAAAGAAAATATCTCAAGGGACTACAGGAAAACATATATCCCCGTATGGAGTCAGGAGAGTAGGACCCTCTACGAGAAGTATGAATCTAAGCCTAACTCAGCCGTGGCTTAATGAGCTGATGCAGTGTTTGAACTCTCTCAAGCGTGAGCAATGACGGCAAAAAAAGAAACTTTCGAGGAATGCCAATCCAAATTCATCACCGTCCCACCAGTAGCATTAAACTATATAGTATCGCTCACAGAATAGTCAGTTTAGAGGCTTCAGGACATTTGAGAACACTGAAGCTTAGAAAGAAATATAGATGGAGGAAAGGCGATAAGTCGGAATGGAGTTTTCACGGAGTTCCCTCGACAATTTGGACTCTCAACAGATGCATTGACTCACAGAGTTGTATGATGAAATTAGAAGAACTGGCCAGCCTCTGATCCTTACAGACAAATTGCATAAAGTTCTCGGTGTAAGGTCCAAATTAATTGAAAGGCCAGAGGAAAGCCAACTGTAGACGCGTCCTTATCTATTGAACATGGTAGTTTTAGATAGAGAAGAAACTGCTGCGACCACGTACCTACTTGCACTAACCGCACTTATTGAACATGGAGTTGAACAGCACAAGTACAGTGCCAACTTTTATAGACTTCACTTTAGCATACGAAATAGTCTGGAGACATGGAATGATATTGAAGTTTCTACATTTCATCAACTCTAAAATACCTGCCAAGCTCACTGAACAATATGCTGTCTAACAGATTTGTTAATATCTCCCTTTAGGTCAAAATATACGAAATTATCGAATTAATAACGATCTATCACTGATATTCATGTTTAAGCACTTTCTGGGAAATAACATTACAACGTCATGAAATATCTGTATATTTTCAAACGTTTCGGGGTCTAGGTCAGACTCTGTTGTCAATAGCAAAGAAACTATGGAAAAATGCACAATTCTAAAATATAAAATTAAAATGTTTAACAATATTTATGATTTGACTAATGACGTCACAAAGAATGGCTTTAAATTGATAATGTACAGGGTAACACAGAAACTTCTAGATATAATATAATAATAAAGTTCCTTTTAAATTTGAAGAATTTGAAAAGGGTGATCTTCAGAATTTTATGTAGCGCTCCTAGGGGCGATTCTCTAAATATCCAATCAAAGAATATTGTTGATTCAGTGATCCGTTTAAAATCATGAGGGAAAAACTAGGTAAAACATTATGAACTGTCCCTATATTGGGTTGTTCGTAAGGACATGACCATTAGCAATTTCGTCCTTAATCATCGGTAACCAGGAACGATTGAACTCACGGAGGTAGTACCGATGCAAGCGTTTTCATTTAATTTTGTTAAATGAAACGTTTCTCTCGTTTAATATTGAACGTATTTTGATTTTCAAAATACTTTGACCTTCAATGTTTAGAAAAGTCCATGTCAATTTTGAACCGTAAAAATCCATTTCGGATGTCACAAGGATAGTCTCATTTAAAAAATTACTTTGATCTTTAGAGGTTAAATCGAAAGGCCAAAAGATAGTAACTTTTCAACATGTTGCTAGAAACTATTTTTTAAGTAAGGTTAAAAAGAAATTTAGATTGAAAATAAATCAAGAGAAAACAGCTACATTGTAATGGGAGTTACGGAGAGTAACACGAGATCAGAACTAACGGTAGAAATAGGAGATTGGACAAAAAAGTCGCAGAAAATGTATGAGAGGGGAAAGGGAGATTAAAGCAAAAATAGTAAAGGGGAACAGGAAGTATGAAATGTTGAGGTTCTGATGAAATGCAAATTTGTCTCAATAATAACATATGGAAGCAAAACATGGGTTCTTAATAAAACAGTAGAACAGAAGATTGAACGATGCGAAAGAAACGTGTTAAGGAGCATTTGCGGACGCATAAGAACAGAAAGTGGGACGCAGTGCAAAAAAATGAAGAACTGGAGAAATTTTATACGCAAGCCCAAAATATATACCTTTGTAAGATTGTAATAGTCCAGACAGACAGACTCAGATAGCTAGAGAGGTGATGAAGAGAGATACCTCTGAAAATATGGCTGGACAATGTAGAACAATAGACATAGAGCAGTACAAATCTAGGGCTACCAAAAGAAAAAGAAATTAATGGTGGCACCTTGTTTAAGTAATCCTTAAACACCTTGTAAATAAAATAAATTAAGAAAGGTGTTATATAGAATGTATTTATATACCTTAGGCCTTCAGTGCCTGTTGTACGTTACAGATAATAAAAGTTAACTTTATGCACATCGCCCCTACCCTGCCTGGAGTAATATTCAAATATATTTCTTCAACACCCTATATGTACCAGAGCGTAATTTCTAGGTATTGCCTAACGGTGCCATATGCCCCCCATTGGTGTTTCTAAAAGTAAGAATGGTATTCAACAAAACAATGATTCATTAAAATTGAGAAAAGAAACGTTCAAGAACAATTTACTAAAAAAACTGTCATCTCTGGGGCCCAGAAATAATTCATGTCATCATAGGCTTTAAAAAAATTCCAATGCACAGTTGGAGTAGAATTCTGTTGTAGTCATCTATAGAATACTGCCGTCAATGGAATTTGGTGTCACATTTGTTTTGGGAATAGAAATCTTCATTGAATGAGGTAATATAATGCAAGTCAACGTCCAATAAAGTTCACCAAAAGTGTACTTATTTTAATACAAATCACGATCTCAGTAACAAAATCTTGTATTGGTACCGATACGTCAATGATATCCTTGCTTGTTTTGCGGGTACACCTCGACAATTACAGTTACTACACAACTACTTATACCAATTACACCTCAACATAAAATTCACACTCGAAACAGAAACAGATAACACATTAAATTTTCTAGAGCTAACAATTAAAAGACATTTATCATAAACCATCACATTCTGACCTAACTATCCCCAATAGTTCACACCACCCCATACAACATAAATTTGCTGCATATAACTGTATATTACACAGACTCGTGATAATACCACTCAACAAAACCGACTTTGATAATGAACTAGAAAGATTCAATTTTATGGCTGTCAACAATGGATACACCACGCAACTTATTGACAACTTATTAAATGGAAAATTAGAGAAAATTGCTATAAAAGAAGAATATACCACTGACCTCCCTCCAATACAAAAATTATACCATACTCTCATATTCAATGGAAAACCCTGACAAAAAACTGTCACAATTTCTACAGAACAGGAACATACATACAGCCCTCTCAACAAACAACAATTTATCTAGACATATAAAACATAACAAAGATAAGACTAACAAAAATTCTAACTCGGGTGCCTATAGGGTGAATTGTGGGAGTTGCCCCAGCTTCTATATTGGTCACACTGTAACGATTAATTCAAAATAGGGCGAACACAGTAAGGCTTTTGAAAAGCAACAACACAATAAATCTACATTTGCAGACCACTTATTAAAAAAACACATAAACTTCAAAATACATTCGGAATTTTACGCCTACAAAACAAAGGTACAAAAATTATATCTTCTTGAATCCCTGGAAATCAACAAAAATAAAAAATCTCTGAATCTCTTAAATGATCAAACTGATACTAATCCGTCTCTCTTACTTAATCTCAACATGTATTTCTATTATATCCCTAACTGTTGTCAACAATGTTTCATAAATGTATTATTTATCTGACCTACACCCAGCCCACTTCTTCTGAAATACCCCATAAGTTAAGACGATACCTTATTTTATTACCCTACCATAGTATCTTTCTTAGAAATATAATTTTAAAATTCATTGTATTAACAATTTCTTGAAGAAGCCAGACTTGGCGAAACATGTCAAATAAATATAAATAAATAGTGAAAATTTAACCTAATGTTTGATGTTTTTAAGTAATCTTAAAAATGAATTTTCATCAAGTGAAGACTGAAACAACCATCAACTAATACAACTTTCTGTAACTTCTACTGCAACAACTATTTATAAAGAATTTATTACGAGAAAAAAACAACAAATATCTAAATAATGAACAATTTCAAGAGAACCTACATTTATTCTCGAACATGTAGATCATTTAATTACGATATTACGTTACCAGTAATACAACCATTCGCCTGGATTCATGTAACTCGAAATCAAAATATCTTTCACAATGCCTGCGGCCATATCCTCGGCGAACATTACCGCTTACTCAATTAAATTTAATCAGGTCAGGAATCATGTTGGCTTTGAACTTGAATAGTTCGACACAAGAGTACATTACATGCACATTAAAAGCCAGCCATGTTGATCCACAGTATACTTCGCCTCAACATTTCGTTTAGTGGAAAGTAACTCTTAAATTAACTTTCAACCGTGACGGTTTCTATAAACGTTAATATGGATGCTGCTTTATGCTTGTAAAGTTCATTTCAAGAGCCTGTTACTTTCAAATGTCGCTCCGTTTATTACTTTCTTTAATGTACTTTTGAGCACATCTGCTTCAGAACGTGATAGTTTTTCCAAACTGCAACTTATTTTTTAAACACGAGAATCTATAAAGTTAATAACTAAACGGAGAAGTTCCAGGCTACGTTCAGACCATTTAATTACGTCGCATTACTGCAGTGGCATTATTGCAATATGATGTTTAATCTACTAATATGAAATGAATCACGGTCATTTTACGCAAAACGAGAAACAACTTCAACGATTAGCTCTTGTGGGGTTGACATTACCTCATTGGGCGCCTCCTGGCGATAGATAGGGGAACGCCTTCCAGGTGGGGTTGATACTGTATAAATAATATATCCAGAGGGGACCAAAAATAAACTCATAGCATTAAAACCATACTGGTCGGCTACTGATGGCATTAAATACCTCTAATATGAAAGTTGTACCGTTTAAATGTAAAACACAAACCTTGCATAAAAGAAAAACAATTTCTGAGTAAAGAATTCACTATGAAAAACCATGTGTACGACTACCGGGTGGTAATCCACCCTTTGAAGTGATGAATCTATAGTGGATAAGGAGGGGCTTATGTCCAGTTGACACAATCAACGATAGGAAGAGAGCTCCAGCGATTACGGAGAGGGAGGGAGCAGTTGTATTAGGCAAAACTGCTCCCTACTCAAAATCCAGTTCACATATTCAACAAGGACACAACAAAGTTAAATAATAAGAAGAAAAATTGAGGGACATGGAGTACCTATACAAGAATGGAAAACCGAAAACAGAGAAATCATAGACGAATGTAAATAGATGACAACAGAAATTTTAACCATTAGCGATATAAAAACGAAAAATAACACAATAAGAGATCGGAGACACGATACACATTTAGGGTGGAATAAACAAAGATCAAATAGCTAAAGCCGGAATAGGATCACTAATAAAGCAAAATACAAATAAAGTGTCAAATATTGGTATAATATTAATGGACAGATAATAAAACTACTAACCAAACTGAAAATATATAGTCGAGGTCGACACTTTATAATACCCGGAGTATAACAACGAACACATGGCAGTTTTTTAACGGAAAAAGAAAATTTTATGGACTCACCGACATGAGGAACTTAGAAAAATAAAACAAACATATTGCACATATTGGAAGAAAGAATAACAATACCACAATAGAACAATTTGGTGTAGATCACCTCTTCATTTGACCTGAGCTCTTTACAAGAATGAATAGGTCGAATAGACCAATGTATAGATTTCATTGGCAAGATTAGGCCACCCATTATTATGAAATAGCTTTATGTTTGAGAATTAAAAAGCTATTTCTGCAGTTAGGTAATTCTAACCACTATATGGGTCAGTTATCGCTTTGTAAATAGTTACCCAAGAGTACGCCATATTAAACCCAATTTTGAAGCGTTGGTAAATCAAAGGACGACACAGTGGAGTTATTTAAATAGAAGCAGTCTTATAATGTTGATTTTTTTAAGAACCCACGTTTTATGTGCTAAAAGATTAAAGCTGATGCACACCATTGCAAACTTTGCTGATATCGGTATTTGCAGAACTACAGTAGTTGTAATAAGCCATAAGAAAGAACCTCCGAAATAAAGGTAAATATGTGTTGCAGAGAAGGTAAGAAAGGACAGAACTGAGTGATATGTGATATGCTAAAATTATCATGAACAATGTCCAAATACATTGTCAATAGTATGCGCAATATATCACAGTTCCGTAGAGTCTTGGCAGTCCAGGACAAAAGGAAAATTAGACAACCCATTTTTCCTGCAATGAAGGTATCCAAGGAGAACTTGTGTAGAATAGATCTAGAAACAACAACTCTCTTCAGCAATATCATATAAGTCCAGAGCTAACTGCATTAATGAGTAGGAGAGTGCGTTTTAGAACTGCAAAGAGATGCAACGGGCACCCAATTACGATAGAAAGAAACTGCCACCGAGATGAGAAATCTTTATACCTGGAAAGCACCAGAAGTGCATCGTGTTCAGGGTTATTGCATAATGACACAATTGTCTGTCCACGAATGATATCTAGATTTCTTACACATAGTGCTACATAGTCGTTATAGAAAAAAGAACTTATGTACTAAAATCTGGCAAAGCACCGATCGATCAAAAGAAACTTTAAACGAATATCTCACTGAAATAAACAACACAATAGGTTAACTTCTAATTTTAGTATTCGTTTTCAGAAACCTGCAAAATTATCAGACCTATATAGTGTCATATAAAACCATCAGTGACCTGACAAAATACTCTAGAGGGAAAGAAGAACCTCCTCCTGGAGGAGACATAAACGAATTCAACCAAGAAAATGATGACAGTTTAGCATTGAACTACTGGTCATCTGTTTCCAAGATTTTTATTTGGAACATTGCCATTTAATAAACTGTGTACCTTAGAGTAAGTTATGTTTCATGCACGTAGACACTATATAGTGTATAAAAAAATCACCCTTAAATATATTAAATAATTTTAAAGTAATAATGCCCTATGTCAGAAAGAGTGTTTTCACTTGCCTGTACGTGCGGAATGTAAACGAAATTTTTGGTGTATATGAAACAAGGTGGCCTAGTAGGTAAGTGCTTGAGCTTTGAAAATTGTTACCAGTACTGAGGTCAGGGCATACATTTCTAATTACCTATAAAAATTGTGTTACTGGAATTTTACAAGACCAATAGAACTAGATGATTTCATTGCACACACCATAATGATGGAATAAGTATTAAAAAAACTCATCCTTAAAAAACAATTGTCAACAGAAAGTGGATATGTGAGGCTCTTGGATCAGCTAAAAGTAAAATATTCGAAACGAAGATTAAAAAGTTTCCTTCATTGAAAATTAAATGAAGATGTCAGTGAATGACATAGGCAACAAAAACTGACAACAATATCAAAAGCTACTTGACAATAAGACCCGAAACTGATAAAAAGGCGTTCAACGCATAGAGTCAACTAAATTATGCTAGAAAAAACGATGTAACTGCAATTTAAAATCGCAAATGTTTTAAATTCAAAATATGTGGCTGGTAGAGAGCCAAATAATTTGAATGCACACCAAGCAAGTGCAAATACTCACACAACCTTAGGTTGCTCTGAAGTCTGTCCAGCCAAACTGTGCTTTGTATTTTAATAAATTTTGAAGTATCTGCATGTCTTGAATTAGCTTCTGATGGCGATAAGGATCATTGTGTCTCTCAAAGGGCGCCAATAGCGAAAATGATGAAATTACCGCTGATAAGAGGCGTACCCGACATTAATAATATTATGATTATGTTCAGTTGTACATGCAATCTTTCTGACCTCATACGCAGGGTATGTCAAAAGTCCCGAGACGGCATGATGAAATGACAGGAAAATATTTTCGGGAATAATGTTACAGTTGTTCCCTGGCTATCTGATGCTGACCTTGGATTTGACCTGGACCATGATATTCAAATTCGTTTCAAGTCCAAATTATTTTTTAAATGAGTAATTCTAATTTTTAATTCGGAAAGGATCTGATCTGATCATGGTAGCTGCTGGGTTTGATTATGATCTTAAAGATGACCTTGAAAATATAGTCAAAATCTTCATATGACCTTGACGTTGACTGTGACTTTGGCCATGACTTTTCAAAGTCTGTATACAAAAAAAATCAAATACATACCAACCACAGATACGGATTCAGCGACTAAAAGTTCGTTTCCATTGTTTCAAATGCGCTAAATTCTTTTTGTTGGGCCTTGATTCAAACTGACCTAAGATGTGAATACAGTGAAGCCAAAAGCATGAATATTGCTTTAATTTTGTTTTGGTCGAATTGTGATAATCATACATATTCCAGCATTAGCCGCTGATTGAATTATCTTATTCTGAACTTGTGAAACATTGCTGTAAGCGAACTGTGCAGTTGTCTCCATAAAATTATTTTCAAAATTACCTTTGACTTGATGTCAAGGTCAAGGTCATGGTCATCGCCAAAGTCATAAGAGGAATATTTTTTAAATTCATATCGAATTCTTCAATTCAAAAGTGCCTTTGATCTTGAGTGGAGTTTAAACGAGAAGATCTCGAAGAGTCCTGGATATATCCTATATCCTAAATACTGATCCCGAACTTAATATGACCTCGAAATTCTGTTACTGTCAGATCACAAGGACAAATCCAGAAACATCTAGTCAATAATTCTTTTAAGCAGAGTTATCATGCCGACTTGGGGCTTGTGAGACACAATATTAAAATAAGTAAACGAATAATATATCAGACACCGAAAAGGTTCGAAAGGCTGAGTGAAGTTTTTGCACATCAAGCATGCAGAGAATCTACTTATTTCTTTTTTAAAAACCTTTTATAATGTTCGAAATACTGTGTTTAAAACACAATTTATAACGAAAAGGACCTATTTATTCCACTGAACGTTTTAGTCTATGAAACGGGACTAAGTGGAACGATAATCAGCTCAAAATACGTCTCGAATCTCCAAAGGTTCACAATTCGCCCGCAGCGGTGAAATGGAATTAATAGAAAACACTACATGATGAAAGTCCATTGTACTGTCATGGAGAGCATTTTGAATTCTGTCCGCTTCCTGGCGGTATGTGTGTCCCGCATATTAAGCCACCATATAAATGGGAGGAGTGTTTAAGAATGGAGATAAAGTGCCGGAGGAATACGGCGTACGGTCCTCGAAATTATACGAGAATAGAATGTGGTTATGGAATTTGATGCAGTGAGGTTATTCATACATTGGACGGGTCACACTCGCTTATTGCTTCGATGAAGTTTTGACGGTTGATTATTACGAAGTCGTCTTATTTTAGATATGGTATGTCGAATATTGCAATAGCGTTAGAGCTCTCATATGAACATCCTGGAGTCTAAATATGTAGTCAGCGTTTTGGTAATGGAGAGTGCTACAATATTGTTATATATAGTGTGTCTAAAATAAGAAAAGAATTGCAATGGAATCTTGGAAAGCAAGCAGATTTGATGTCGATTAAATGAGCAATTGTGCAACTTAAACACTTTTAAACATTTCTAATGATTGGTTGAATGACAAGTCTCATCCACAGTACCTACTCTAAGCAGCAGCGCTGTGGACATCAACAAAACAGAATCGCGTTATAATAAAGCGGTGTGTCGCAAAGATGCGAGGGGGGAGTTCACTCAGAAAGAAAACTAATCTGGACAACTCTCCTATCAGCAAGACGAAAACAAACAAAATTACCTCAATTAGAACGTGGACTTTTCAAGGACTCCGTACCAAACGAAACGAAATAATTAACGAAATAGAAAAACTAAAGACCAATATTGTTAGATTGACAAAAAATATATAAAGTGATCAGGAGAAGAATTACTAGAGGATTACCAAATCAGGAGTGGAGTTCCGAAATATGGACAAAGAATGGAGTATCTATCTTAATAAAAACAAAATGGAGGAAACACATTTGTATAGGCAATAATCTTAGGAGCTTAAGGTGTGAATGATAATGTTTCTATAGAAGATACATCCTCCATATAAGTTATACTAGAATTATAGGTAGAATGCCAGAGAACAAAGAATTAATACGAAAATGCAGCCCTAAACATTCGAGTTGGCAAAGCTAATGATGACGTAGTACGGTCGTTAGGAGAAAATGATATTAATTGACAATGAAATACGGCTTCTAGATTTCTGTAGGGGTTATGAATAAGTGTAAACACCTTTTTCAATGCACAGAAAAATTTACTTGGATTGAATGAAATAGAGATCTCAAATCTATAGTAGATCGTCCAATCATCAGGAAAGTAAAGAGAGCTCATTTGAAAGACCAAGTATATATATAGAAAGAATATAGACAACCAGAAGTTCATGCAACCAGCATGTCACATTATGTAAGTCAATAGCAAGGAAACAGAAGATTTAAGAATTGAAGAAACAGGAACAGAAGATGCAATTAAAATTACTATCAAAACTCCTACTGAAACAATTAATCATAAAACTGCTAATTCAGAATAGATTAGACCTAAAAGCTGCTCATGGATTTGAAGACTACGTTGCTTGAAAGCAGCTGAAGAAGCATTAGTACTAGAAAAGAAACGAACAAGGTACAAGGACCAATTATAACAAAATCTGCATAAAGAAACATGAAATATCAACACAATCAAGGAAATAATTAAAAAATTTAAGAAACAAAATTAAAGGAAAGGGCGAGAGGCGAAAAAACATGTATTAGATTATGTAGCGACAGAAAATACGTTACCATATAATAGATCAACAATAAAAACAATATCACAGAAGGGGCCATAAAAGAAATAATAGATGACAACATGTATGAACCCTTGAAGACAAGCAACGAATAAGTCCCCAATATCTAGGAAATATACTAATGTACTTATTCAAATATGGAGACAAGAATGTAATGAAATGTTTCATTATCACTAAAACTGGAGGTCACGATATTGCTCAGGAATGGAAAGGATATTATTTAAATTTCAAATACAAAAAATTGGTTTTAATCTTGGGTTTCCGAAAAGTAAGATCTCGCTTAATTTTTGGCTTCTGTAGGAAAATGTTTCTTAAGTACTTTATAAAAATGTTATATCTTATCCAGTCATCAACAAGCCCTCACTTGGTATGTATGGAGTGTATAGCATCAAAAAAACATTTTCTTTGTTTTTTTAAAGGCTACAATTTTTTTATAGACCTTTTACGACAAAAACTCTTTTAAAAATGTTTTTTCGAACAAAAATTTACACATTCAGACGCGAATAACTCGAAAGGTATTAATTTTCCAGAAAGACATTATAGAACATTATATGCTGAGAAGTATTTTTCTATCGTTTCATGTGATTAATTTGAATATAAAAATCATCTCCGTGTTCGTGTGACAACAACCCCGAGGAAACTTATCGGCATAGGCTCAATTTCGATTACTCACCTATACTCTACCTAATGTCAAAATCTTAGACAAATTGATGAAATAAAAAAAATTTGAGGCCAAACCCCTTATATTATGGGCTACATGTAGCAACTAACATACACAGAAAATGTTGAGCAATATGTTAAACAACATATATTATCAACTAGGAACTCAACATTTTTATAGTGAATTTTCGATTTTTTTGGGTGCAATGTAATGAAAAATGTATTTCAAATATTCAGTTTATTTGCTTTTTCACAGCACGCTTGAGAAGAAAATTACTAAAATTTATTTTTTTATCTTAAAAAAAATCCAAAATAGGTACAAAACGTATTAATTACTTTTTGTGACATTTTACTGTTATTATAACAATCACTTCAGTTATACATAAGGACAAATTAAATTCATGTTCTAATTTTCACAAAAATACCTGTAATATGCATTTTTCCTCAAAACAATATGTCGCAGTTCTTTTTAAAAAACACGCTAGTTTCGTAAAAAACAATCAACTGTTGTTCTTATCTTATGTTCTATATTGAAATTAACAGCCAAGGGTTAACGAACCTATGTAGACAAAATCATGATATAAACAAATATTAATAGTATTCGCTGAAATTACAATTTACAACAATTTCCTAATTTATTGAATTTCAATGAAATCTACAGAATACAAATTTCTCATTTCCTCAAATAATTATGCATTTTTATATTATTTACAGTAACTAGGTCATTGTGCTCGGCAGCTATTTAGGAGTATTAAAAATAGGGTACCCTAAGTTAGCTCATAAAATGGAACTTGCACTTGTTATGAGTGTCCAAAGGGAAAACATTACGCAACCTTGTACTTAATTTCCGGTTAATAAACTACACTATTTCCCTACAACATGGCTCTAAACGGGAAGTTGCTTCAAACGTAAATTCACAACGTATTTAAACTACAGCAGCTGCTTTCCATGGCAAACAGAAACGTAATTTTAGCCATAACACAATCTAATAAACTCTCGAGGAGATAGCATGACCCACTACAACTATTCGCAAACCTACAGTGCAAGCATGGCAATTTAAATCAAATCAGGACAGTCTAATTTCGAATTTGGTATAACCTTAGATCCGCGTTCATCCGAAAACTTACAGCACAAAGCCAACTGAGACTCACCCATTCTGTCAAACATTCAATGCTACATTATCAAGTAAGTGTGTGCATGTTGTTTGAACGCATTTGTTTACATTTAGAGATCACTAGATGGGCGCTCTCGGCGTCACAAAAGCTGTCGGCGTGTCGAAACCCACTACCGCCTCTGTCGGGAATAACCGGCACCGATGTCGGCGGCCATTTTGGATTCAATTTATCCAGCTTCCGAGGACGGAGTTCGCTGGAAAGACGCTTTTCGGTAATTAAATGATCGGAATGCCGTCGAGATGTTTTGCCGGTTATTGGATGTTGATTTTTTTGATTAAATTGGATGCTCGATGTGAGCGAAACTTCAATTTAAAAAATAAAGTTAAATTAATGTGAGTTTAACTTATTATGGGTATAGGACGGTTGGATTAGCACTTTAGACGGAATGTAATTTTGATGATGATTTTTCTTGGGAGCGGGAAATTTTTGCCAACATTAGATATTTTTAACCTAAATGAATTATAATTTTGTTTTCTACAGGAACATTTTTATGGTCCAGAGGAGGCGCAAGTGAGATATTTTCTGATAAAATAAAAATATTCGTTTATTATATATCGTATTATCTATAATAAATAGGTTAGACCTTTTCTTCACGCGTAAAAGACGGCAATAATGGGCAACAGAAGTCCATAAGCAGGGGCAACTACCCACCTGTCCATACCTGGCGATGTGGCATATACTTAATTATTTTTATGTTTTCTTGGGAATAACACAACAATTGAAATAAAAAGCTCTATATTGAAAGAAAAAACCAAAAGTTTCAAAGTCGATTCTGACTTCTTTGTCAATGTATTGGAAACGTAAATTGCAAAATGAAAGTTTGGTTTATGACATTTAAGTTGAGATAAGAAAAAAATTGTTGTTTTTATATATACAGATAGCACAAAAAATTCTAAAGATCATGTATTATGGTTAAACAGCTTTCAAGTTGGAAGAATTTGAAAAGGTTGTCTTTAGAATCTATAAGTGGTGTTACTAGGTACGACTTTGTTATAAGGTAGCGCATTGGTCAAAAATGCGTTTAAAGAATTCTGCTATTTCAGAGATCCCATTAAAGTCTTAAGGGAAAACCTAGGAAAAACCTTATGAACTATATTAATCCTGGGTTGTTCAAAAAGAGATGAGCATTAATAATTTCTTCCATAATTGTCGGTAACCAGATACGATTGAATTCTATAATAGTAGAAGCTATACAATCATCTTCATTCAAAAGAATGTCTTATGTCAACTTATATGTCAAACTTTTATTTTGCAATTTACATTTTCAATACATATAAAGCTAAAGCTAACGTTTGGTATTTTCATTCAATATACACCTTTTTATTTCAATTGTGGCGTTATTCCCAAGAAAACATAAAAATAATTACTTAGGGGATTACTTCAAAATTTTTGCTATATAATTTGATATTAAAACAAGTACATGTTTTAAAACAAACATGAATAATAAGAATAACAAGCAATTAATTCGAAATAAAATAAACTGAAATATTAAGAAATAATAATAATCTATACTATTATGAAATTGTAAGTTTGTTTGTTTGTTTGTTCGCGCATAACGTAAGAACTACTTAACTGATTTTGCTGCATCTTTCTGTTGCGAAACCTATAGTTTGACTTCCAATCAAGTAGACATTTTCTCTCTCTAAATTGACAGAAACGGTACATATAGAGAAAAAACTTCTATCATGTTGGGTAATTCAATTACTCAATTGGTTCCACCGCACGCACAAAATATTAGATACTGGCAATGTGCAAATGTAACATGTTTCGACTTAACAAAAATCAACTGATATAACAAGCGTAATTTTACAGGGTGTTCTGTATATAGGAAATTTAAAGGGTAGTAGAATTACATGCATTTAAAAAATCTAAAAAAAGTTATATTTGGTGCCCTATAAGCAGCTGGATATATACAATGTAGTGGAAATAAGGGGAAGTCGATTTAGTTATAGGGGATGGTCCAAAAAAGTTATATTGAGTGGGCCCTATACAGTTCCATATAAAGTTTGTTGAAAAAGGGTAAAATATTAATACAGTGAATAAAAAATCAAAAAAAAAGTGTCAGGTAAGCAGTTAGGATCTTTGAATTATGTTCATAAGATACTATAGTTATGAAATGGGTTGAAGAAATGTTAGAAGCAGTTGTTTATACAAGGTGTTTAAAATATAACATGAATTGAAATTATAGCTTATGTTGTGGTTAAAAACTTGTTTTATGTCCACAAGTATTTGCATATATAGGATGGTTGAAATATGTAGCGGAGTGTAATAATTACAGCTATACAGGTGGGTTTAAAAAATATTATAAAGAAATGTTGTGATCTATAATCTGTTCCATTTACCGATGGTTGAAATATAGGGTGGAGTGGGATTCTAAGGATACAGGGTGGTACAAAAATGTTTTATTTGGTGGCAAATAAGTAGTTGCATATAAAAGGTTGTTGAAATATAGGGTAGTGTACAGTTATAATTATACAGGGTAGGAAAAAATGCTAGAAAAATTTTGTTATATTGCACTTGAATATATGGAGTACCTGAAATATGGTGCGCAGTAAGGTTATAGTTATACAGTGTCATTCAAACAGTGTTAGAAATAGTTGGAAATGATGGGTGGTTTAAATGAAGTGTGAAGAGAAATTATACTTTAATATGTCTTGAAAAAATATGAGGAAAAATTGTGAAATAGCGTAGTTCATAATAAGTTGTAAAGATAGGATAGTTGAAATATAGGGTGAAGAAGTGTTATCAGAATTATTTAAAAAATGTTATATTGGTTTACCAATACCCTGTAGTGTATACAGGGTAGTTGTAATACATACAAGGTGATTCAAAAACCTGTTAAACATAATTGTTATATTTGGTGCCTAATAAGCAGTTGCGGTTTTGGTGAAATATGTTTGGCATTGATGGATTTATAGTTATACAGGGTGTTACAAATAATGTTATACTGGGTGGCCGATAAGTAGTTGCAATTACAATCTGACTGAAATAGCGGGTGGAGTAGATCTATAGTTAAGCAGGTTGGTTATTTTTTTTTGTAGGATAGAACATGAGCTGTTGCATATATGCAATATTTGAAACATGGATCGAAGTAAAATTATAGTTAATATAGTGTGATTAAAACAAAGTTAGAAAAAGCTGCATATAGGGTGTGGTTGAAATACAAAGTGGGGACAAGTTATACTTTCAAGGGTGGTTCAAAAATCGTTATATAGCGTAGTCCATAAGCAGTTGCATATATAAGATACTCGACTGCATCAGAAAGTTATAGTTAAGTGTTTAAAAAATTTATATTTGGTGGCTCCTAAGCAGATGAACATACAGGGTTGTTGAAATATTTTGTAGAATAAAATTATGGTTATACAGGGTGGTTCAAAAATAAGTTGTAATGTTTGCAAATTGGTAGCAGAGTATACAGGATGGTTTTAATGTAGATGAAGTAGAGTTAGTTATACAAAGCTGTTAAAAAAAGTTAAATAAAATTGTTATATAGGATGGCCAATAAGGAGTTGCAGTTTGGGTGAGGGTTTAAATAAAAGTTTGGTGATAGGGTGCAAAATTGTGTTTTTATATTTGTGACTCGGCAACGGTTCCACAGGCATTTCCATTAGGATGGATCATAAAAAGTTTTTGTAAAAAAAAATGTTATAAAGGGTAGTACATAAACAGTTGCATTCTACCATATGGAATATCTGAAATATGGGAAGAAGCAAGATTATAGCTTTAGAGTATGTTTTTAACACAATGTTAGAAAAAGCTGCATATAAAGGTTGATTTTAAAAGGTGGTTCAAATATCAGATATAATTGTTATACAGCGTAGACCATAAGCAGTTTCATAGCTGAAATATAGGGTAGAGAAGAGTTATAGTCAGTTGTTCAAAAAGTTATATTGGGTGCCAAATAAACAACAGCATATACAAGGATGGTTGCAATATAGGGTGAAGTACAGTTATAGCTATTCAAGGTGATTACAAAAATGTCGAATAAAATTGTTATATAGAGTTGCCCATAAGTACTTGCAGTTTGGGTGATATTTATTCGGGATTGGTGGATTTATAGTTAAGTAGGATGGTTGAAACAAGTTAGAAAATTTTTTATATAGGATAACCCATATGCTTCATAAGCTATTTCTTTTTGCGAAGGCTTGAACATTCCCTACGCGGGTGAAACCGCGGGTAACGGCTAATACGTGACTAATGGAACTACTTGAACCGAAAAATTTAGTTTTTTGCAAGATTGAGTCTGTTCTTTTGTCAAACAATTTATTACTAGAGGGCTACCAGAGGTCGTAATTCGACCGTATTTCAATAAATTATTAAGTATAAACGGTATAGTAGTTTTTGTGTCAAATATTATACGTCTATAATGAAAATTTTCTATGACATCAAGTGAGAGCATGTTTGAAGACATTTCTATGAAATTTAACGTTATTAAGTGTTAAAAAAAGTAATTATAGCTTGTACTCATAATGGTTTTATAAAACTCAAACATCTAATTTACAAAATACTTTTTTTTACACAAAATTCAAAGCTTGAAACGTATTTAGTTGTTTTGTTAGTAATAGTCAACTTGAAATCTGAATATATAACTGTAACTTAATTTATCTTAACATTAGCAATAAATACTTGAAATGACAAATTTGGATACTGAAGTAGGTTAAGTCCTAGTATATGCTCTAAAGATTTAAGAAATCCCATATAGAGTTTGGATTGTTTATTGGTATGAAAAGCAAATTTTGTGTTAGTATTGTATATTAGTTGGAGTTATATTTGTATATATATATATATATATATATATATATATATGTATTTGTTTTTAAGTTTTCGCGGGCACTAAATGTATTAGATGATTTCCGGGAATTCATCCGCGTAGTTGATAACTGATCCCTGCCGGGATCGGTGGTAAAATGACGACGTTTCGGCAGAGTCACATCTGCCCTCTTCAGGTCGGTTCGCATAATTCTCGTAGGCTTCTGCTTTCGCTTCTAGTTAGTCGAATACCTGATCTGTGGTCGTGTTTTTTATACAGAACACGTAACTTGAATAGGTACCTACATAAATGTCGCTACCCTTCCCAACCATTTTTGTATGTGTTAGTGTGGGCTTCCGTTAACAAGCGTTCGCTTCAAGAATCAAAAATAACTTATCTGACACGAAATTTCGATTGAGAACATAACCAACAAAATTCGTAAATTAAAAATAAACAGATACTGTGATTAAAAAACATCTCCAATAAGAAAAGATAAAGGAGGAAGTTTTTTTTTCTTGATTTAACTGTCTAACTTCCAAATTTGCATAAAAATGCAAAAGACAATTCCATGGTTATGATGAGAATATTTGATGGAAAATACTCTACTGATTGTATTCGTAAGTGATCCGAAAAAATAAAGCCTATTGATTCGTATGCATACAAATTCTATCGGAAAGGCCTAATGACTCTATTTGTAAAGCTGAAAGCTCCCAATCAAATAAACAAAATGGGCTTTCAACCAGAATTCCTTGTTAATGAAAATAACTAAAATTTCAAAGCTTTAAACTACATAACTGAATTATTTTAAAACAACACTATTATATTAATATCATAATTACCTGAAGTCCGAAATGAATAAGTAAATAAATTTTTAGGTATATTGTCATTGGCAATGGACTTGGGGCTTAGAGGCACATAACGGAATTTTTTTATTTCATGTATCACATGAATGAATACAAGCATTATTCTAATTCTGACTAATTATTTTGAATGTTCGTTTGGGATTTTCACTCCTCAATGGTTTCTACAGATAAGTAATGAAAATCAAGGTGTAGTATCTAGGAGCAGTTTGTGGAAACTGCCCGGAACACTAGTTGCCTTCTTATAGAAAAAATTCTCTCGCAAAATTAAAAGTAGGTCTAAGGATTTGTCAACTATTTTTACTGTATAATTTGTTAGGTGTGACGTTTGGATTCCTTATCTGGAATCATTGTCGAACAATGTATTTATAATGATTTACAAAATATTTGTAGCTTGATTTTTTGGCAGTGTCAATTGATTGATTAATTGACTTTGGAGTTTCTTTTTTGATGTTCATTTGCCAGGAGGTCCATTATTTAATAACATGCAGACACTTTCTTTCATTTTCCTGTTTTTAAACCCATATTTCTTGGACTATTGATTAAAAATATTCGATTTGTGTTTTAAACCCATAGAGGTGATTTTCTTCTAAGCTCTTGGAGTTAAGATTACCTCGTAATCTATATATAAATAGGCAAAGACAAAACGGTTCAGTACCATTTTCTCCTCTGCTCCTCACCCGATGTACTTTATTTTTGTTTTGTTTAGTAGTTACTAACGACATTCAGTGCAGAATGTTAATGTTAATTTATAATATTGGTTCATTAATTAAATAAAATATTATAAAAAAATCATTTATTTACGTCCAGACTCTCAACGCCAAACAACTGTGTAAGTGCCGACAGACTGTCAAAACTCAAAATATTGAGTAATTATATATGGAGGGAGCGAGAGAACTGCTGTTATATTCTTAGAGCATGTACTTCTGGAGGTAGCATGCAATACACAAATGCCGTACCAAGAGTAAAAAGAGAGGGCAATAGAGAGAGCAAGAGATTCACTCGATTGGGAGATGCAGCCAATGAACTACATACTGCCTATAGCCCTTTGGATGCAGCTCTTAATCGAGTGAAATAGCCCTCTTTTGCTAGCCTTGGCACGATATTGTGCATTGCTGGCTACCACCAAGAAGTACAAGCTCTATGACTAGATTAGTTGACATTGACAGGCTAACTCTCTTTCAGACTATCATGCGAAGACTGTCTTGGATAATTCAGCATTCAGTGTTGTTAGCGTTTAGTGGTAAAATAGTCAATGTAGTAGATCCGGTATTGATTTTTCGGACACGTTGCAATAAATTTCATATTAAATATTCTGTTCTAATGTGAATTTAATTATTTTTAACAATTGTTACTCTCTTCGAGGTGATTCCTTTTACGCAAACAATATATATTATATATAAATATAATATATATGGTATTATCAATGTCCTCTCGAAACTTCTTTTCATTTGATGCATTTCGTTAAATTTGAAGATGTCCTAAGGTCTTACATCTCGCGTTGTATCAAAAAAAAGGAGTTGTCAGTCAGCGGACAATAGAGAACATATTAAACATTGAAGTTCTCATAGAGTTGTTGGGCATCTCTTTTCTTTAATATTCATGAACTCGAATGAAACCGCAAATGACAAAAACTTTTAGGTTGCAGAGAACAATCTTCCAATTATTATATCGAACATTTTGCCAGGAACGGTTCCAGTCAAAAATTTGGGGTGTCATTAATTTGTCAAAAATATTTCGAATACCGATATTAGATTACATTTTTATTTTTTTTTATTTCAATAGATTTGGCTGTATGAGTGAACAATTTTGGTCATTACATCAACTTCTCGGATTTCTCCACAACTTTGTTTCTTATAAAAATATACTTTTTACAATTTCATGAAATAGGATCGAATTTCGACCACTGGGCGCCCAATTGTAATATTAAATTTACTAACTTTGAGGCTCTCTCACCTTGGATCAGCTCCTGCTGACCTATAAGTTCTTCCAAACGAAACAACGAAACTACGTCAAGATTGAAAAGGTCGGGCTAATAAATTGTCACGTTTGGAATATGTCTGGAGTCGACTAGAAAATTTAAGAATCGTACATCATTGAAGAGTTCGGAGCTATATTACAAGAATTTGGCATATGCATCATATAGGTACTAACAAAATTATAACATGAGTGATATGTGACAGATAATTAAATTACTTTAACGGTATATCCATAAGATCGGTAAATTTTAAAACGGAGCGAAGTTAATTAACCCTAAATTTATGTCACCAGTCTATTGTAAGAAATGAAAAGCAGAAAACAGATCTGTACAGGTTTGTAAAGTTTCGATGTTAAGTTGACGTTCAACCTTTTCCATATTTTATAATTCTCTCACATGACAGAAACTATATATTATACAGTCAAGTAAACATATTTATTCTTCTAACTGGATAAAAAGTCCACACCACAGATCATACAATAGAGAATAGATAGGAAACTATGTGTTAAAAATCGTGTTCAAAAAATGACAGTCTTCGCCATCTATCATTTTCAACAAATAGTAAAAATGTACATTTGTGTATTTCGAGATACAGTTATCTGTATGAATTTAACTGCCGATAAAAAAGGAATCTGCACACTATCTAATCGGTGTGTTTCTCTGCTAGTTCTTATCGTTCCCAAAAATACTATGGCGAAATAAAAATCCCCAAATAATTTTGATTTTATTTATAAAATATATTACAAATACAATTAAATATTAAACTATTCACACCTAACAATAATAGCAAAAAAGGTACAAACATAACAACAGTTTACAAATATTTGTTTCCCTGTTGTTACCAATATACATTTGTGTTTTTAGTTTAAGGTCTGTATGAAAAGTTAACTTGTCGCTTCGGTAAACTCGCATTTAACATTTTTAAAGGTAACATTTTGATATTAACTTTCAATATTAATTATTAAGTTCACTCAAATTTTAGGTTAACTGTTACATCGACAACTTAAACTAAACAAAAACCTGGATGAACCACAACAACAATGAGGAACCTATATATATTTAAAGCAACTTGTGATGATTGCTTCTTTATGCAATATTCTGTATATTTGAATTTTTATTTTCTACCTCTTTTGCCTTTAGAGTAGTATACAATACAATATAAATGATACCCAAAATAGTAAATATACATACAACTCCCACAAAAACTAACAAATATTAGGGAAATAGTACATATTAAAAAACTCATATAATAAATCATATCAAAATACATAATACTCACAAAAAATAGTAACATGCTTTGAAAAATAAACATTAGATCTAAAAAAAACAAGAGACTTTTTTCAGTTTTGTAAAATATGCTCATTGTATCAACAATTAAAAATAATGCTATTTACAAGATTACTTAAGAGTTTTTAGTAAGGTAGTAAACAAAAAACTTTTAAGAAATATTTATAACTTTTGCCACTTTGTTTATATATTGATAAGTAAAGCAAAATTTTATCATTTATGAAAAGCATCTGCCCTTTGGCTTTAACTGTTGTTTTCTCATTTGACTTCTACTATTTACATTTTTAAATACCTTAGTTTGCATTTTTTCTTCTTCAAGTGCTGTAACCACTGTGACGTGTTCAAATTTGTGGCTCACCTTGCTGTTCTCTTCCATTTTGATAGTTCACTCCTCAAAAAAAAACAAAGAAATTATGAATAATTTAAAAACCAATATTAAATTGCTTACCTTGGAATGCTTGTATAATTTGACATTCTGAACTGGTGGACTCTGATGCATGATTTCTAAAAATTTTCTGAAAAGCCTCTTCTTACCTCCGTACTTTTTCAGGAATTTTCACTAACAATTGGGGGCTGCAAGTGGTAACCGGATCTTTTTCTGGCGAAAACCATGCAAAATTGTCTCCCACACTTCTCTCATTACTTAAAAAGAAATAATATATGAACTACAAGAATATATGAGAAATGTGAACATACCAGTAAAAGTTTGAATCCTCTCGTGCACCCTCCTTAAAATGAGCTTCACAAATTACCAAAAGCCGGGCATTTGCAATACAGTTTTTGATTGTTGATTCGCTGAAGTCATATTTTTTTTGCTATTAAATTGTAATATACTGTCTAAAAAATATATAATTAATAAGTTATCTTGTAAATACTGTAATGTATTACCTTTTAGAAGCTTGATTGAAACATTCAGAAATCTAAGAAAGAAATGCTCCAATATTAGATAAGGCATTTTTTTGTATGATACAATGCCACAATAAATCTTACCAAAAATGGACGACAACGACGGTAACCGATAACAACCGAAAAACTTCAAACGAGTGCGAGCAACCGTCTTATTTAGGGCCGCTTGAAAATGATAGAGGGCGCATTCAACTGTGGTACAATCTCGCCTATATGAGTTCCCACCCCCTGGTCCACACTTACATATAAAATATAAAACTTTGTGTACATTGCCCTCTATTAGTGTAGCTCCAAAACTCAAGCTTAGGAAGAAGCTCGCTACAGTTTTCTAGACGAGAAATTATTGATTTGTGGATCGCAGGAAAATGCTTTACATATTTGAAGTTTCTGCCAGTTTACATAGGTGGCAGAACAGTTTGCCCAGACGACAATTGATTAGAATATTTCTATGTTAACTGCTCCTATATTTAAAATAGAAAGTTGGACCTACCACCGTAGAGAGGGCGCACTCTTAAGTAAATTGTAGAAAAGATAAACCTTTTCAACTGATTTTTTTAATCATATTTTATTTGTTTTATTTATATCCAAATCTAGACTATAAGAGTACAAGCAAGAAAAGCATGTTTTTAATTGTCTGTTTGTTGCGGAATTGCAACACTATAAATGTTTGCTAAATTTAGTAGGTGGCTTTGAACAACTGATAACGAAACAAACAAGAATTTATAACAGATTCTGTACTTGTGGCAAATAGTTACAAACTATAGTAAAGCTGGTCACGTGTTGGAAATAAAAACACTAGTGATATAAGGTATTCCCAAATACAAAAATTGCAAAGATTTAAGTTGGAAGACCCTGGTGGTCATGCAACTGGTTCAATTTACTTATTCCCGGAAGTAGTATATGAATATTCATAAACAATTATGCTGAAGTTACTCGGGCAACATCGTTTGTCATCGTTAAGTAAATTTAGCAAAATTTTGTCCACTATGTATATTGTTACGTTTATTTTTCATTACTAATAGAGCAATTATCTGGAGATGAATAACCATAATAATAACTAATTCTTGGGATAAATGAACGTGTAGAAAAACCAATCGTCCTGAACGTTCGAGATTCTAGTGTACAAAAAAGGACCAAAATTTCCAATATTATACCAGAGAGATCGGTAGTAATGAAGAGTAAGTGAGATCAATTATAAACACTGCTGTGCAGCAGCATCGAGAAATAGTGAGCAGCTAATGTGCGATTAACTCATCAAAGGGTTTGTTTAAGGAAAGTGTGCAATATTGTCAATTTTTGGTGAAAAAATAAAGAAGATTATTTATGGAGCTAATTTTATAATTAAACCCACAGGAAAGTTATAACAATATTGTCAACCCCACTTTTAGCAAACTATAAAATATAAGGAATGTGTTAGGTTTTGAATTTTATGGTTTCTCTACCAATTCAATAATTTAAAACGACCACTAAAATTGGGTTCTGTCGAAGCTTGGACATTTATATTATGAAAAAAAAGGCAATATAATTAACATTAGCGTCTTTATAGGTAATTATGTTATATGTTTACAAAGTCAAGTAGTACATTAAGCAACGATTGTGATATTTGACAAAGAAAAAACACAATAAAACATTTTAAACAGATTTATCTCGCTTAGGTTAGATATTGTTTTTTATAACGATTTTAGAATCTATGATGTTATTGGAAACATCATATGTCTTAAGGGCTCCACTTGAAAGCTATTTCAGTTTTTTTGAAAATTTTGACAGATGCAACCCTTCACACAACAAATTATTTTTTCTGGAAGCAAAAACCGCCAGGTCAAAAATTGACATAACTATCCTGAATAAATCTTGAAGCTACGCAAATCTTTGGAATTGTTAAAAAAAGTATTACTGTGTGTTCAGAAATTGGCGCCGAATTCGACTATCTTGAAAATAGTCTTACTATTTTTTTGACAATCCCATTTTGCTCAACTCCAGTGAATCCTACGTTTTACAATAGGTGGAGTTTATGCTTACAACTACATACCTAAGTTAAACTGTTTTTGTATAACTTGGAAAAACTAAAATTTACTTGTTAGTTTTTGTGATATTGGAGATATCTGATTAATCAGTAGGGTTTTTTGAACGAATAGACAAGAAACAGATTAACGTTACTTTAATTTGTTACCCTTTTATGAAGAATTTTATACTGAAAGAGTCCGTGTAACATTTCCTCCACAATATCCACATAGATCAAAACATACTCCTGCAACCACCACACAGATCATTCCCAACTGTAAAACACAAAAGCATTTCGTTAAGAAGCAAAACAAAATTAATCTGTCGTTGACAATGCCTGAATGCTCCACGAGCAGACCGCTCAAATTAAAGTAATCTTTGTTACTAAATCCTAACCGGGACAAATTATTTGCAAATATTGTTTGTTGACGGTTCAGCATTTGTTTTTTGTCGATTCTTTCAAAAAGTCTACTGATAATCCAGATATCTCTAACAACCACACGAAAATTGTAGTTTTTCCATGTTTATGCAAAATTAATTTAGGTTGGCGGTTGTAAGCATACCCCCCCAAATTTGTGAGTTGAATCCAGTGGCGTTAAGAAAAAAGGGGTCAGGATGTGGAAAAAATGAGTTACACGATTTTCAAGAAAGCGGTATTCGACGCCAATTTCTAAACACGCGGTATAATGTTTTTGAATAGATTCCAAAGATTTAGGACGCTTCAGCTTTTTTTCAGAAAAATCCTGGATATTTTTGACCTGGTCCTCTTTGTTTTTAAAAATTTTTTTTTGTGACAAAAAAAATTAAAGAACTCTCGACTGAAGCCATTTCGAAATATGATGTTTTCAATAATGCTACAAAATACAGGGCATTCTATTTAAAAAAAAACATAGTTGGGCGTCCACTTCCGGTAGAACCGAAAGACGTAGAAACCTGAAAATATTTTAACTGAAACGACTTCCTCGAAAAAAACCCGTACTCCAATTCTCAGATTAATACCCACAGTAGTTTCCCATATAGATATCCACTCAGCTCATCGTGGCATACCCTGTACACCTTTCTTGCATACGCAGTACCTACCGTCCCCACGCGGGTAAGACACACAACCGATTACCTACTCATCTGTCCTATCTATACCTCTACGTAAAATATTTGCCTAAATCAAACACTTCATGAAAAATGCGTCATAAGCTCTCATACCATGGGCATACCGAGGAGGGAGCAGAGCTGCCCCACTGTACCTGAAAAACCTGCCGTGAGCTATTAAACCTTCCCACAAATTTGCTGATTTGCCCGCCCTTCTGGACCATTTTTTTTTTGATTTGACTCTCTCTAGGATAATGTTTTTTAACCCTCCCTAGACCAAGCTGGGTAAGCCCTTGCCTCCAACTTTAAGTTTACAAGAGATGGGAAATATATTATGCTTTCATTGTTCAGTCTCTGTGACTAGTGCATTTTTTGTTTTTAACCCAACCCTGTTTAGAGGAAACAATACAAAAACATATCTATTCAAATCAGTCAATAACTTTTTGAGTTTTATCAAGACTAGCGGACAGCAATATATATTTATTTACAAGATTTGTTCTATAATCTACCCTAATTCCAAAAGCTTATTTATCAGCACAAACAGTTTAGAACTATAACGGGGTTAGAAAGTTAAATATATAACCGAGAACACAAGTTGTTTCTTAAAGCTAAAAGCAAACAGCAAGAGCTCACAACAGTAATTAGTAGAAACACAGAACTATACAAGATAATTAAATCCACCCGCTTTAGACAGCAGATTTATCATATCTCGGATACAAACAGTTAAAATGAGCCATAATTTTACTCTGGCTTTTCGCCTGAATTATGTCGAAGCTTCAAATTGCGAAGCCAGTGTAAATTATTCTGAAAGACCTTGTCAGATATGTCAGATAATCCATTTGAAAAGATGTGAAAGGAAAATTGATTCAATTAGTGAGTTATGGATTTTTTGCGATAGATAGATTGAACGTTCGTTCATCGGCAACGTTTGCAATATGAAAAAATATCGAAGTCATATAGACATTATTTTCAGACAAATATCAGAAAAATAAAATTATACTTAAGAACAAAATAACATGTATACAGGGACCGAAATAATGAAAATTCTAGGGTTTTTAAGAAATCATGAGGATTTTTCGAAAACAAAAATTTTCTTTTTGAAAAAAATGACTCCGTGGCGCACCCTGGCGGTAGGGTTAGTTAACGCTCTGGCAACAACGTTAAAACTTTAGTCTCAAAAGAAGAAGAATTTTAGTCATGATCCAAAAGTTAATATGATTGTTATCGAAAAAGCGACAGTAGGTCTTTGCAAGATTAATTATCCGATGAGAAAGTTTTGCAAATAAATGCATTTTGTGAAATAACGGGTAACAAGTTTTAAACTTTATAAGACTGAAAGAAGGAAAAATCTATTATTAGTATAGAAGAGCATTTGTGAACATTTTTTAGGGGAAGAATAAATTAACATTGTCGTTGAAATTGATTTATGCTTATGAAAAATACTCGCACTTACTAATGGTAGAGTAAATACTAGGGGTCTAAATCGTTCAAGGTCCTGAAGGAACCATACTGTAAAATACCTCAGCTTTCGTACTTCTTCTTATTCGTGTTGGAATAGAAAAAAAGAACAAAAACTGGTATCGGTAAAGAGAGAAACATCTACAGGGGTACTAAAAGTTGTACAAATAGAAAAATGTAACAGATTTATATCACTTTATACACACTTTTTCCGTTTTTAAACAGGCATTTAGTATACAGATTGTTCATATAGGCGTTCTATCCTCTTGATGGTCCCTGAAAACCTGATAGGATAATAATCCAATACCAAAGTACCTTTCTACAGGATTAACTGAGACAAAGCCTATAGATTTATCAATTAGTTTTATTGTGTAATATGTGTGATATATTAATATGATGTTTTGACTGCCCTTCAGAAATCGTTGTGGAACAGAGTTTGACTGAAGCAATTTTGGTAATATGCAAAAAGTCTTTTGGGTCACCCTGGCATAATATAACTAATAAAAAGCCGTAATGTAATTCTGTAAAAATCGCGAACTTAGAACAAACCTTAGTACCTACTTTTTGAATGTTGTTAGGAATACGACTTTGTCTAAAACTGTTCGAAAACTATTCAGAACATTACAAGGGACAATAAACAGACAAGAAACAGAGGAAGCGGAAGCCGAAGTATAAGGTACGTATACAGGGTGGTCTAAAAGTATGAAACTCCAGAATAACTCTTCAGGAAGGCAATTCTTTGAACCATGATAAATAAAAGTATTAGGATATTTCCCTGCCTATCTAACGGTACCCGTGACCTAAACTTTTATGTCAAAGTAAAATGTTCCCAAGTTCCCCTTTGTAAAAATCCATTTAGTCATGATCAAGGTGAGGTGAACCACTCTGTATATGCTGTTTGTATGTTTTTCGTGACTGAAAAACTTGAATAGTGCACTTTAAAATTTGTTTATTTGCATAAATAATTTATCCTAAGATAATATTCTATATAATAGTTTGGTCTCCGGATTAACAAAAAGAAATGTGGTTTTGATCCAAAAATATATATAAATAAATTCATTTTTTACCTTTATTGTGTACTTGTTAGAAGAAAACTGAAACAGGTCGTTTTTATTGTCAATTTGACAATTTACTGTGTGAAAATATTATCCTCTGAAGTATGAGCACCCCCTACCAAATAAGAAAAAAATTGTGACACCTTGCTCTAAATGAAATTTTATTTTATGTTCAGCAATATTGTTCCTCAAATTATATATATATATATATATATATATATATATATATATTTATGTCATACGTATATATATATATATATATATATATATATATATATATATATATATATATATATATATACTGTTTTACAGCCTTGATCTTTATCGCAATTCGAACGCTATTTTTTTTATTTTGCCAGGAGTCTATTTCAATATCTCTTCTACTCATGGCTATATTAATTCATTTTTCCCAAGAGTTCTTTGATCTTCCTTTCTTTCTTCTTCTTTATGATACCCATTCCCAAGTCTTCCTCGGTAATCTCTCTCATTGCTCATTCGTCTCATGTGTCCGTACCAAGAAAGTAGTTTTTTCTCAATAGTATCTGTTAATGTTGTTTTTATCTTTATCATCTGTATAATTCTATCTGTTCTTACAAAGCCTACAGCACCTCAGCCAAAAATTATTTTCGACAGGATTAACTCTTTTTTGCAATCTCTTATTTATTGTCCAGAATTCTGAGCCATAGGTAACTGTGCTTTCTTTCAACGTTGTTCCTCAAATTTGATGAAATAATAATTTAAGTATAATGATGGACATAATGGTTACATAATGGTAAGAAAGTATTTCTCAGGGGAAGGTCTATTCTTTCTACTTAAATTTTGTATTTTTTAAACAAAAAGTGATAAACGTGTATATACTCATCTCAGTAACCGGAAACAATACAGATGTGAAAATTTGCGAAAAAATACTATTGATGAATAGGGAGATGGGTTTTAACAATTTTTAGAAAACAAATAATGATGCATGTGTGAAAATTGATTTACATGCTTTTCTCACATACCCGATAAGTATCAACATAAACTAACTGGGAACATTATTAGTCACTTCCCAATATTTAATTCATGAAAAGGATGGGGACTGAAAAGTGTTCAAAATCTGATTAATCAGAGGTGAATCCAAAAGAGGTAAAAATGTCGCAAATATAAAAAGTGTTAATTGACAAAGATTAATGAAATTTTAATAAATTCCAAAAAAAAAGACAAATATATTATAAGCCACGAAATGCTCAATAATTAATTACATCACAACACCCTAAAATTGTAAAAGTTGACACAATTGTCAAAATTCTACTGTCGAAAACCTAAAAAATGTGAAAAAACAAAAATACCAAAATTGTCAAAACGTCATAATGACAAAAATATCAAAAATGTCAAAAATGCCAGAAACGTCAAAAATGCCAAAAATTTCAATCATGTCAAATATGCCATTGACAATAGATGTCGAGAAAAAAAAGGAAAATGAAAACTGTGAAAGCAACAATATCAAGTTTCAAAAATATTAAACACGACAAAAATGTTTTGCCCATCATATTAAAAATGTAGGGGATGTGAAAATTACCAAATGAAAAATGATAGTATTAAATATAGTGACAGCAAATTGTTACCTATTATTCTGTGGTGCATTTCCACAATTTCTGAACGAACAAGAAATAACACAAAAACCACAGAACTCTTTGTGTGTAGATTTGTCCTGATAAATAAACACCGTGTTAATGCACTTTTCATTTTAGTTTCTGTGCGAAAATCAATGGATTTCCATCAAGAATTCGTAATCTCCATCAAATATATCATATTCCATAAACCGTATTTATCACAGTACTCTACGTAGAATTACCTCATTTTCCCTTACTCATGACCTCTGTTAATTGACGTGTTCTTGTTACTCAGTAAAACAATATTCAGGTACACACACTCGAGGATACATTACGACGATAGTCTCTTATTTGAAACAATAGTAATTGTAATTCAGCAGACGTTTTACAACACAGTTTGAGCCTAAAGGTAATTATGCCGCTCTGATGTTTAGGAGTAAACGGAAATGCAAATGGATCGCCTGGGGGCATTCTAGTGCTTTCAACAGCTCATGTAAATTTAAAAACTGCTATATATATATTCCAATTCTGAGCTCAAAAACACAACATCATAATGATGATGTTGTGTTTTTCTTGACATTTTAATGCACCGTGCCAAGTGCACTTTGCGAAATAGTTATAATGTGGGTTTTTACAGCTAATCTCTCTATTTTTATCTGGGCAATTAAGTTAATAGCACATTAAGTAAGAAATATGTCAACATCTGCTACAATTCGAATATACATGGTTCGGAAAAAGTTTCAGAAAAACTAAACATCACATCAAGTTCAGAAAATGTTCGTTTTTTAACATCTACTGGGGTACACAATACAGAATACTAGCTGTCGCCCAGTGGTCGAAATTCGACCAATTATGTGTTAAGAAACCTGAAAATCGTAACGGGACATGCTATCCGAGGACTTTAGGGAGAACAGCAATTACACAGAACGGATCCAGATTCGGAACCTCTGTGTGATAGTTTCCTCGAAAATCCTAGATGTCGGTCTTACATCTCGCTTCTACAAATAAGTAATGAAATTCAAGTTTTTTTCAGATATAATTCATAGAACTTTATTTGTGTTCAAATTCGTAATTCTTAATTTAATATGACAACAATTCAACTGCTAATGGGCTACCCTATATATTTATTTTTTCTAACACCACTGTATAGCTATAATTGCACTCAATTCTCTAACATTTATTAAAATCCTCATTAAAATAATTCCATCTCATTATATATTTCCACCACCCTGTATATGCAACTGCTTATGGACCACGCATAATATTTTTTAACATTTTTCAACCACCGTGTAAACCATTCTGTATATGCCACTGCCTATGACCCACCATATTTACTCTTTTTGTTTATGAAATTTTTAATTATCTTCTGTAACTATAATTCTACTCCGACCTATATTTCAATCATTATATATATGAAACTCTTCGTGGTCTACTCTATAAATGAATTCCTATTCTAACAATTTTTATCATCATCCTGTATATCTATAATTCCTCTTACCCTATATTTCATCTTAACTATATATACAACTGCTTATGGGTTACGAATTGTTGCATTTCCATTTCCGCCACCCTGTATATGCATCTATGTATAAATTTTTTGCACCACCCTGTATAACTGTAATTTTACTGCACGTTCTATTCCAAGAACCCTGTAAATTCAACCGCTAATGGGCTTCCCTATATAATTATTTTATTAGTTATAATTGCACTCTACTCTATATTTTAAACACCCTAAATATGCAACTGCTTATGTGCCACCCATTAAAAAAATTATTTCTAACATATCTGGAATCGCCCTGTATAATTATGATATTCAACGATTACTTTACCCACTAAACAATAACAACGCTTGCATGCCACCTCCAGAAGTACATGCTCTAAGTATATAATAGCATTGGTCTGTCTATATATAATTACTCAATGGTTTGAGTCTGGCGGCAGCGGCACGCGGCACATTCATTTGTTTGGCGTTGACATTATTGACGTAAATAATGAATTTTTATTATATTTTATTTAATGAATGAACCAATATTATAAATTAAGATTAGCATTCTGCACTGAAGGTCGTCAGTAGCTACTAAACAAAACAAAAATGAAGAAAATCGGTTGAGAAACAGAGGAGAAAATGGTACCTAATCGTTTTGTCTTAGCCTATTTATATATAGATACTCATATCGATTTTAAGAAAAGAGTTCCTTATCACTTATGTTACCTACTTTTATCTAACTATACATACGGTTTAACGAGTTTATAATGTTGCAGGATCCATATATTATTTAATCCAGTTATCCAAACTGGCAAGATTATTATAAAATTAATTATGTATTGTATGTATTGTTTTTTCAAAGAAAATTGAACATAATTTATTAATGTGACAGTATCAATGCATCCTGTAATAATATATATAATCAAAAGTTATGGAATAAAGGAGCCAAGCCAAAAAGTGGTAACCTTGAACAAATTATCAGGTTAAATTAGGGATCATGGTCCTTTGAATGGCAGATCCATTGTTAAAAAGTCCTACGTTTGAATCTGAAAGTAGAAGGAGTGGGGAATCTTACATTTATGTTTAACAACGACTGTAATATCATAGTCACTAGCTAAGGTCATTTACAGAGAAAATAAATTTTGATAGTAGAATGAAACTACTCGTAACATCAAAGAGTTCTGAAGATAAAAGATAATATAAAAAAATTATCGATGCGTTTTTGTTTTTTAACGAGAAAACCTCAACAAGTGGGCAACAATTTAGTTTTAAACCCTTTGCACAAAATCTGCTGCTGAGAGCAATGTTGTAGAAAAACGAAAAACATACAAAATGAGCTACTATATACCCAACTTCATTTACAAATGGAAAAATCTTTTATAACAGCCTACGCTTTTAAAAATGATTGCTTCATCATTATCACAAGTGTCTTCATGTAGTTTGGTATGCTGTTTTGCTTAAATCTTTACATCAATCGATATTATGCTAATAATATAAATATGTGCCAGGATAAAATGAAAATTTGCAACAAGATTACTTATATAAAGATAAAGTTTCATAGGCAACACCTCTTAGCAATTTCTCGAACGGACTCGTCCATCGGAACCAGTTCAGAATTGCCAAATATTTACAATTACTATATCTATTTATGCTTTAAGTTTTGGAAAACTGATATGAGGGGGTCTCTTCGCTTTTCAGCGGCGGTGCATAATCGTAGGTCTTCAGTAGGTTTGACTGAAATTTTGCAAAAACTAACTGGGCTATCAGAACGTACATTGGATATGAGAAATTCTAGCCTTTCAGTTAATAACAATGTTTTTAGTAAAAAACCAAATAGTATTTAAACGATCAATGTTTATCCAAGGACCAATTAAGGAAGTTAAGCGTATAGTAGATTATTTTTTAGGTTTAGAATTTCTCTACAACATTGCCCATAGTAGCAAGCAAGATATCACGAGTAGATTTTGAGTAAAAGGTAAAAAAATAAACGACCACTTACGCTTCTTATGGAAAATGGGTTGCGGCCAATTTTATTGACACTTTGCAAAATAATAGTTCTCAATAGACTGATCAAATGGGCCCGAAGCTCTAAAACCACTCCCCCACCCCTAAAACCATTCTTAAGGATGGGAGAAACGTGAAACAGCTTATATTGATGGATTGCCTAGCCGAAAAATTTTACTAGTGTAGTGGAATCTATAATCACCCAACCCTATATTATGCTCAGCCTGTTGAGAACTATTATTTTGCAAAGGTTCAATAAAATTGGCCCCGAAACCATTTTCTATAAGAAACATCAATAGCGGTGGTTTTGGGGGGTTGGGGGTGGTTTTAGAGTTTTGAGCGCAGAGAGACTTTTGATCAGATCAGCTTGTTGATAACTATTATTTTGTAAAGTTTCAATAAAATTGGCCGGAACCAATTTTTCATAAGAAACAATCCTTAGGGGTGGTTTTGGGGGGTTGGGGTCGTTTTAGAGCTTCGAGTCCATTGAAACTTTTGATCAGCCTGTTGAGAACTATTAATTTGCAAAGTTTCAATAAAATTGGATGGAACCCATTTTCCATAAGAAACGGCGTGGTCCTTTATACCGATTATTTCAGGTTATTTGTTAAAAAAACGTATTGACAAGAAAATGTTGAACTTTATGTCAATCAGTTATGTTTTATCATTAAAGCACGTTGAGGTTGGATTTGTTCTACCATTAATTATGATACGTATTTTCGTAAATGACTTGGACTTGGGATTTTTGATTCCACTGAAAATATGTGGTATTTAAAACATGTCTAAACAATTTTGAAAGATGTTTTGAAAATGGAGTTTGGTTTCATTTCTAGGGACCATAGTGTACAGGGAAACTATGTCGAAGCTGACTAGTATGTAACTGGGTTATCTCAAGAATTCCCTGTAAAATGCCTGGACCCTCTGATATGAGAGTCGGTGGTTCCAACATATGATTTAAGAAGTTCGAATAGATATTTACCAATATTTTAGGTTGAAAAACCGATCGCATTAACGTTGGGCTGAAGAGGTTGACTAGGTTTATGGATTATGGGAAAACCATAAAATTTTGGTGGGACAGGCATTATATTTCTCCTAATTTAAACATGTTGGATCCTTAGAAGTTTTTGGTATGTGGTCGGGTAAAAAATTCTAAGAATAAGTCAATTGTGTGGCTATTGGAAGTCCAGTTATTCCGGTCCTTGCCAATTGCTGTATGGAGATTTTTTCAGAAAAGGCGTTAAACAGTGCTTCTTTAAAACTTTCATGGTTTCGTTACGGCGATGAAATCTATGTTGTTTGGAGCTATATGAAAGGATCGCTAATTGAACTTACATGTCATTTAAATGCCATTCATCTACACATTCAATTTACTATGGAAAAGGAAAACAACTGACAACTCTCTTTTCTGGACGTATTAGCAACAAGAAGCAACGATTGAACCCTTGACCACAGTATTTAACGAAAACACACTCACACAGACAGATACCTCCATATACATTCCTATTACCATGCGAAACAAAAGACGACTGTAATTAACACTCTCGTGGATCGAGCAGCCATAAACTGCATATCACTTCATCTACTGGTTACTGGGGCTTTCAGAAGTCCTTCTAGACCAAACCAAAATAAAAAAGAACGGCAATCAGTTCAAAACTTGGTGACAACGTACATATCGTTTATAAAAAACACAAAGGATCAGATTAGAAGTTGCTTAGACAATATCAGGCAAAAACTGTTTTTAAACCAACTCGACAGCTCTCCAATTTACTAAAAATTCTAGTGAGCCTCTGTCGACCTGAAAAATCCACCGTCGCTAAGCATGCATTAATTTCATCTGATCTCGTCGTACAGTACCAAAGCACTGATGTATTGTCTACTTCATGCCACTACAATTCGCGCCTCCAACGAGAGACTATTGAAATATATAAACATCCAAACAGTTTCAACAGAAAGGAAGAGGGTCCTTAAGTGAAACGAATTTAGTATCCTTCATTACGACGCGCGATACCAAAGCATCCGCCAGACTCACAGTCCACAACGACTCCATCTTCCCGGCCAACAAGAGCCCGCTTTATCCTCCCAAGTAGCTACAAATACCATTGCTCCACTGCACGAGATCCCTATTGGTCTCGAGCATTCACTGAAAATCCAGCTTCGTCAGCACCGCTAAAAATTCCAATAGACCACGGCCAAATAATTCGGAAAACCATAGTTTATCCATCACACACACAGATAGGGGATCCACATTTAGAAAATCCAAGAGAAAAAAAGACAAAGGATTCCACCAATTGTTATATTTGAAAAATAGAAGAGTACTGAGGTGACTAGGCTCACGAAAGAACAGAAGATAAACGTACCAAAAGCAACCATTACACAGAATGTCATAACAATATAAGTGAAGACCAGGGGAATTACGAACAGCTAGAATGGTCATAAAGGGCATCCTCGAGTTCATCACAGAAGAAGAGATACAGGAGGAAATTCAGGAGAAAAACATCCAACCCATCAAGGGCACCAGGATGATCAGAACAACCAGGACAGAGAAGGCAGTAACAAAAAAAGCGCCAATGGCCATGGTCTTCGTAAAACTAGAAAAAAAAACGCAAAATAAAAAACTTTTTCGTTTACAGGACATCGGAAACTGAAGAATCAAAGTGGAGAAAGAGCAAGGGCATCGATCGGACAATGCAACAATTGCCAAAAGTTCCGCCACGGACAGGGCAGAAGATACAGCGCCCCAAATGCGTAAAATGCGAAAATTCATATTAATCCAGGGAATGCAGAAGACCGAGAGAACATTCAGCAAAATGCGTCAGTTGCAAAGGACCAGACCCAGCCAGCTATAGAAAATGAGAAAAGTTCCCAAAGAAGAGAGAATAAGCCGTAGAAGAAATAAGAGAAACACGTGCGAATTGACAGGACGTACTCACAATGACAGAAGAGATGAAGAAAATTTTCTAGTCCTTCATGGGACTGGCAACTAAACTCAACCTCGTGCATGGATAAGACGACCTCAATAGAATGGAAAATCAAGACGAGGAACGCCAACGGGCTGAAGAAGAAACAGGAGCTACACTTAGAAGAGCCCAACATCGACATACAAAAGACCAGGCTCAAAGAAGAGGACAACTTCAGGATCAGGAACTACACAGCACACAGAGCGGACAGGCCAGGAGGGAAACCAGAAGGAGGAGTGACAACCGTGGAGAATAGCCTAAAACACCAGCAGGATGACCCGTACCAAACAGAGAACATCGCAAATGGACAATGCCGATCCGAATATACTAGTGTGGACTACAGAAACACGCAGAAAGAGAGAAATACGAGAGGACCAACGGAATCAATCCGCCAAGAGGAGACGTACAGGACGAATTTATACTACAGTACACGGACCTAGAGACAACGGAGGAACTATCATCGGACCACAACCCAGTGACGTGAACAGTAGCCAGATGGCCAGATCAGAGACACAACAAGACAGAGCGGGAAGGATTCAGAGGATCGAGGACCGAAGAAGAAGACGAACCGGCAGCAAGTATAGATGAGCACGCAAGAAGAATAACACAGCACCAAGAGACCCAGGAGGGTGCAACTGCAGACAAAAGAGGGCGCAACATATCTTAGGGAAGAAATATCTTAAGGAATAGCGTAGGGAAAATCATGTATCAGCTCAGAGAAACATATAACACAGAAAAACAAGTTAGGAAAGAAATATCAATAAAATGGGCTAGAAGTAAGAAATTTATGAAAAATTTAGCCCTAACAATAAAAACATGACTAACTATCCATTCACACCGGCCGTGGAAGCCTAAGTACTTTGATAAATAAAATTTTATTCTAAAAATGTTGTTTAAACATAGTAAAATATATCGGGTCGCCACGGGATTTTCTTTAATTAAATGCTGTTTGAAGTTTCCAAATGAGTTAACTGGTTTGTCTGAAATTGCCATCATATAGACACAACATATACACCTCGATTATAATATACCGTTTTCATGCAGGTAAAATGAATAATCAGCCAGTGATGTGAATTTAAAATTGCTATTTCATTAATAATTGAATGTATCTGCAAAAAAACGTTTGAAAAATATCTGGTAAATACATTTATATAATTAAAAGTCAATGGTGAATTTACCTATTTTAGTTTGCTTGATTTTATGATGTGCAGAATAAATGTATCAAATTAGGCATATTTGACAATTGATGGAATAATCATAAACCAAATTAATAGAGCATCATCAGTTAATATCTGTCTCATGGCTAGCCGAATTTAGTAAAGCACAAATGCAATTGTTAGCGTCCGTTATGATTTAATGGTTGAAATTCTCACAGTTATGATCATCAATAATTCCCCAGTTCGGCAAAAGCGAAGAGGACTATTTATCTCGATTAAATAGTTATCTTGATGAACAGTTATAGGGGGCTTTCTGGAGAGTTGCCACCTTAATTCGCACTTACGGATGATTTATTAAAATTCCTGGTTATTGTGTTCATATTGATGTGACAAATGTCACGCAAACCGTTCGAAAACTACTAATTGGGCGTATTAAAAGCAATCACGTGTGGTTGTTGTTCGTATCGTTAGTACGGAAAATTGGATATTACTGACTTGGCAATTTGAAGCAAACGCGGGTGAAGGTCGAAACTTTGTGTGGCTTCAATAAAGAATGAATTTCGTACAATCTATGATTCGTGGCAAATTTTTGTGGTTATTATACAGTGACACACATATAATATGAATGTATTGCTATAGAGTTATTTCTTTATAAAAGATTTTTGCTCAATTTGTGTAACCTAATAACTTACTACAGAAAACTCCAATGATTTTCTTTTGTTTCTCAGCAGTTTTGTTGTCTTCTTTGAACTAAATATAGTTTTGTTTTCTAAACTATTCAATGGAATTGCAATAGTGCTTTCAACATGTAATGAAAAATTTCTCTCTAGAGTTATAGGAGGTTTTTTGCTTCTATTGTGCAACAAGATGTATTATAAAACAATTATTTATTTATTTTAGATGTAAACAATATCATTGCGAACTCCTTTATTAATCATGTATTCTGGTATCATATTGTTGAGGTTTTTAATAATATAATTTTTTTTTACTTGATGATTTTGGAATAGCTATTTTTATGCGTCTCCATTTATTTTTCTTTTTGAGTAGTATTCATTCAGTGTCGAATTTCTATCGGTGTTTGTAAATGTCAGTTCGTATTCCAAACATGAGTCTAAAGGGAGGCTACATATACATGTTTATACCTACACTATATTTCTTACTAGCCATCATCAACAAAAGAGAGTAAGTAAAACTCGGAGAAGACCTTTCGACGAATTCGAAAGCCATTATTAAAAGGCGGTCGAAGAGCTGGATAAGTCACCTGAGAAGGAAGAGGAAACCACCATAGCTAATCTGATAGTCTAAAAGATAGAGCCGGTTTCTGCTCGTCATCGACAAAAATGGACAAAATGTATCGATTAAGTTCAATTCCTGGACTACATCATGTTTTAGGCAGGCGCCAGTGGAAGTGATAACCGGGGATAGTTACAGGGGGTGAACTTGGTTTTTTTTTTGGTCATGCTCATCATCGAGTAAACGTTCCAAAATTGGCTTCATACAGGATTGTGATGCATTTATGCAAATTCCCGAGATGCGTCTGCCTAGAGCGTTACCATCAAGCTGGCGGGCAGGGGAAACTTGTTACAAATAGGAGGAACCTCGTCATTAAGTAAAAAGAACGCCATTTGCACCATTTTTTTTGCTTACACAAAAGAAATCATAATCCAAAAGGACGTACAGCTAAATGACATAAATATATTTTTCATGACGTCATTAATGTGGTCTGTATGACGTCATACACAATTTTTTGAAATACGAAGCCACATTTTTCAGTACTGATTTGGGAATAGGGGAAAATTTCATGTTCGAATATGACTTTGACCATGACCTTGAACTTGACCTTCAAGGATATTCCAAGATCAAAGTTTGTTTGAAAAATCAACCTATAACAGCCAAATTAGGTGTAGGGGGGTTTTCGACGTCGCTGATGTCGAATCCGAAATCCGTTTTTGTTTGAGAAACTGGACCACCCTCTTGTATTGCGAAAATCTGATTTCAGATTCGTAATCAGATTTTGAAAATTGGCAGTTTGAAAAAAATCAACCAATCTACTCCCAATTGTCAACGTCGATGATTGCGAATATGGACACAGTTTTTGAAAAACAATTAGTGGCCAAGTTCAACGTCAAATTTGTTTTTAATTTGGAATACTCTCTTTGAATCAGTGATCTTTCGGATCTGGATTAAAAACATCCATTACCGTTAATTGGTTGTGCATCAATTGGTTAACTTTTTTCAAAAAATTGGTCCGCCATCTTGGATTGTGAATTTTGAAAAACTGATTTCAGATTCGAAATCACCGTGTCGAAAACTCCCGTACACCTAATTTAGCTATAATTGGTTGATGTTTTCATAAAATCCTTGATCTTGGAATCACCCTGAAGATCAAGTTCAAGGTCATGGTCAAAGTCATGTTCGGACATGAAATGTTCGGCTCTTTCCGAATCCTTAATAAAAAATGTGGCTTGGCATTTAAATTGTGTATGACGTCATAGAGATCACATTAATGACGTTATGAAAAATATATTTATATATTTAGCTGTACTTCCTTTTGGATTATGAATTCTGTTATGTAAGCAAAAAAAAAATGGAGAAAATGGCGTTCTTTTTACTCATGACTCATGACGAAGCTCACCCTTATTTTTGACAAATTTACCCCTGTCAGCCAGGTTGATGGTAAAACTCTGGGAGACGCCTCTCGGGAATTTGCTTAAATATATCACAATCTTGTATGCACAAAATTTTCACACCCTGTAACTATCCTAGGTTATCACTTCCACTGGCGCCTGCCTAGAAACTTGATGTAGTTCAGGAATTGAACTTAACAAGATACATTCTGTCCATTTTCAGGATGACGAGCAAAATCCCGCTCTAACCCTCCTACTATGACACCTAAAGGCTGGTCGCAAAAACTTTTATTGGACATGGAAATGGAATCAAAATGATATGGGTATAAATACGACGCAATTCCCCATCATTCATTTGAGGACGATATCAGATTCAAAGTTATTGAAACATCAGATCAACCATTTCAAGTCGAGAAAGTCCAAAAAATCTCGAAGGAATGAGTTACATTGTGTACCAATTTCAGTCTAACCGTTGAAAAGCTAATTGCATCAGCCGAAAATGAAAGAGATCCAGTTATATACTACACATATTAAGATGAGAGGAACCTGCACTCTTATGTGCTTTGATTCCCTAACAAACTATCTGCATTTTTTTATGTTATACTCACTGATCTCTTAATTATAACACACACACAAAGTCGAGCAATTAACAGTTTTTGAGATATCAAGGTCATACAAACTGAAAATATACCATTTTCTGTACATCAAGTGTTCATATTAACTTTGGATAACCCGAATGCAGATACTAAAATGGAACAGTTCATCATGACCTAGAAGGAACTTTCAAGGTCATTTTGAGTTCCAATTAATTGTTCTAGAGGTAATTTTGCAGTTTGTGCTTGAACAGATCTGGCCGTGCATCATAGAGGTGAATGAGCATACACAATATCTTTTTCAGTTTTTGTATTAGGGACACAAGCAATAGACTCTATAGAGCTTCTGTAATAGACAGTGATTTATTTTAAATAGAAGACTAGGCTGATTTACTGGTACAGGTACAGGCAAGCCGATGTATCTCGAAGGAGTGTGGGCATATATATATATATATATATATATATATATATTATTCATAGAAATTCTCAATGCATCTAAAAATAATTACGTTTACAGATTTTCATGTAAAAAAGGTTGGTTCTGACAACCTTTATGTATCCTTCTACAATTTTTGTAAAGATTCATATCTGATTTAGACTCTTCAACAGGTCAAGAAAGACCAAAGTTTGTTACTATGAAGATTATTATTATGTTTTTGAATCATACTTTTGATGCCATAACAACCATTGGCCCAGGTATACCATAGCAAAACACAAGGTCATCTCCTTCAGAAAAAGCAGGTAGCAAATAATTTTCAATATTGGAATATGATGTATTTGTTTGTAGTTTAGTTAATAGATTTCTTACTTCAATCAAGAAGATAATAGTTCCGAGTTCGTTTCAGAGGTATTTTTGATTGAGCAACCCATTTTTGAAGTGAAAACTTCTTTAGCGGCGCTGAGCACTTTTTTTTGTATGGGTAAAAATTTCCAAACTCGCGTCAGGGTCACGTGATGCTGATCGAAAAAGCGTAAGATCGAGGGGAAGGGAGAGGGGTCTGCTAATGAAAGGTTATTGAAACAGATAATGATAATAGGGTGTATAACAAGCATATTGTGACTAAAATAAAGGTGGAAAATACATATTGAATAAGAAATAAATATTAATAAGAGTGGATCTATATATCGTCGCGGATAGATCGCTCCGCGTTATCGGTGTTGTACTAGATCGCCCCGCGCGAATATTTCATTCACGTGTTACAGATTTGTATTAATTTGCGACCTGATTGGTTAAATGTGGATCTATTTGACGATGTCATAAATCGCTCCACGTATTGTATGTTTATGTTTATATCGCCATTATGATTATTTATTGTGTTCTTCAGGTCGAAGTAATAAGGTGTTTGTTTCGTTGAGTGTTTAATAGTGTTTTTCCCAAGTATTTACAATGGAAGTAAATAACCTTGAGGACATATTTGAGTTGTTTAGAAAAGACGACCTGCAGATTATAGAGGCTTTGCAAAATGCGAATTTGTTAAAAAGTAACATTCGCTGCAGTATAAAGACCTGCAGAAGGTACATGGTGTTGTGGAGAAGAGTAGGAAAACCCTTGAATCACTCATTTGTATGCCGGAAATGTAAAATTCAAAAAAGCATTTTAAGTGGCAGCTATTTCGAAAATATGCACATGCAAATAAAGGAGGTTTTTTATATAATGTGGATGTGGGCTGCAGAAAGCAGAGTTGGTGTCGCAAGTAGAACATTAGGTATACCAGTGTACAAACTGTTATACAACAGTATCGATTCCTCAGAGATGTGTGTTCTTTGAAGCTGTTAAATGAACCTAACATTCATTTACTTGGTGGCCCAGGGTGTGTAGTCCAGATTGACGAAAGCGTCGTAACTAAACGTAAATACAACGTAGGGCGTTTAGTCAGAGAGAAATGGATTTTAGGAATGTACGATGTACAGCAGAAAAAAGGAGTTATTAAGTACATTCCAAATAGGGGGTCAACAGTTTTACTAGAAGAAATTATCAAACATGTCCTTCCAGGGACGGAGATCTGGACTGATTGTTGGAAAGGTTACAGCACATTGAGCACCCTGGGTAATGTATCGCCATACACCCACAAGACGGTGAACCATAGCAAATATTTCCAAGATCCAGAAACTGGTACTTGTACAAACACTGTGGAGAGTTTCTGGGCCAAACTGAAATTATATCTCAGGCAACTTAATGTCTTAAAGTCATAAATGTTGCCTCAGTATATAGATCAGTTTATGTGGAGGCAATATTATAAGGGAAGAACTACACAGGAACAGTTTCGAAATATTGTGTTACCAATTGCTGAGAGATATCCTGTGTAGTATAGTGTTTTTTTTTTCGTGTTAGTAGGTTTTTAAATGTTAGTAAGTTTGAAGAGATGACATGTATCCTTTATAAATTTAACAGGTGTATTTTACAAAAGATAATTTGTTAATTATATGTGTATATAGAGGTACAAATCTTTCATTATTTGTTGTGTATAAATGTATATATAGTAATACTAATAAAGTTATAAAAATGTATTTATTTTTTATTTTTCTCATGCAGGGTTTTCCAGCATTGTCTTTAACAAAAACGAAGATACAACAATAGGACGTGATCCTGAGAAGCCCCTCCCGGGTTTTTGTTGAAGACAATGCTGGAAAACCCTTCACTAGAGTGCAGATTCATACACTACCATAGTTATTTATTTTTTTTTGTGTTTTCCACCCTTGAATGGCTTTATATTTGCATAACTTAGTGTTTAAGTTTAAAAAATGCCAAAAAAAAACGACGAACAAGAACGTACCTAAACCGTAGTGTACCCATATTGTATTCTACCTCATAAATGATAGTACTTTTGTACTTATAATTAAACACAACGTTAATATTGAAGTTTTCACTTCTGCCGGCACTCCCGGAGTGCTTTTTTTTCTGGGCAATCAATATCACCATATTAACCAATATAACTGTTGTTAGAACCGCCAATTCTTTTACTAGTCTCTATGTCATGAAGTTCGTTGGTTGAGACTCAATATGCCAGTTACAAACCTGGTTTCTGTTGCGCGAATTCGAATCAGACATCAAAATCATGGATCTAATTACTTCTTGGGAAATAACACCACAGTTTAAAGAAAATTGCTGTATATACCAAACGTTTCGGGGTCTAGATCAGACCCCGTTATCATTGGTTAAGAAACTACGGATAAAAAAGGCACAATTCTAAGGTGTAAATTAAAATATTTGACAATGTGTATTATTTGATTTCTGACGTAACTAAGAGAATTTTATTTGTAATATACAGAGTAGCACAGAAATTTCTAAAGATCATATAATCATAAAGAAAACTAAAAGAGTCTGCTTTAATTAAAATAAAAACGATTGTATCGCTACTACCTCCGTAGAATTCAGTCGTTCCTGGTTGCCGATGATTAAAGAAGAAATTGCTAATTGTCATGTCCTCGTGAACAACCCAATATCGGGATAGTTCATAAGGTTTTTCCTAGGTTTTCCCTTATGATTTTAGTGGGATCACTGAATCAACAAAGTTCTTTGGTCGCATTTTTGGGGAATGCACTATTATATAACAAAGTCGCACCTAGGAGCGCCACATAAAATTCTGAAGATCTCCTTTTCAAATTCTTCCAATTCTTCCAATTTGAAAGGAAATTTATGATTATATGATTTTTAGCAATTTCTGTGCTACCCTGTATATTACAAATAAAATTCTCTTAATTACGTCAGAAATCAAATAACACACATTGTCAAATATTTTAATTTACACCTTAGAATTGTGCCTTTTTTATCCGTAGTTTCTGATCTAGACCCCGAAACGTTTGGAATATACAGGAATTTTCTTTAAACTGTGGTGTTATTTCCCAAGAAGTACTTAGACATTGAAAAATATGCCACAAGTATCATTCAGAAAACAAAATCTTGGGTGTTTTTAATCAAGTCTCAGATCATCCTAAGATATATTTTCGTCAGGGTGCAAAAATATTTTTGATAATAGATTGTGCAATCATGTTTGGGAATTGAAGTTGTCCTGGACATGTCTTTGTAGATAATTTGAATCTCATAGCTTACAAATTGATTATCAACAGACTGTAGCGGAATAGTTAAAATTTTCAAGTAAGGTCCCTGAATTTTTGCACATCGGTAGTTTTGATCTGGTACCTATCACGTACAAGTGTAGATAAGTTTACGGGTTAGCAAAAGAGATAACTTTGTGCGGGGTTCTTTATGATTTATTTTTATTTCTACGTAACGTGAGCAGCGTACAGAAAAATGAAATAACTAAAATAAAGTGGTAAAATAACGTGGAATAGTTCTTGCTCATTTGAGTTAAAGTGCTTGACTCAGGCAAAAGCAAATAGTACTTAAAATGATCGTTCTTTAAGCTCTTCCAAGGGAGTGATTTCAATTTGAGATGTCAGGTTGACCCAATTGATATTATATGATATAGTGAATCTTAAATTGAGCTCAATATATCCAAGGAAACTTAAAAAAATCTGTGGAATTGGGAATAATTACAGTACTGAGATTTTACGATGCAATTGAAGAGCTACATGAACGGTATGAGGCGTTTATAAAGGATCAAGCTCTGAAATCAAATTTAGCCCTTATGAAACTGTCACCGATAGTACTTACAAGCATTAGGTTCATTGTTTAGTAAGATCTTAATAAAGTTTTTTCAGAAGATATTACCGTTGAAGAGGAAATTATTAGTACAAATAAAGGCTCTGAATTAGTGTCTAATTTGGACGAAGAAGAATTGTAATAAATTTGTGGTTGTATCGAGTAATCTCTTTCTCTATTAATATAAGTACTACAAGCAGACACTTCATTTAATGTAGAATATTTTGCAAATAAATCACCTTGTATTCACCTGCATGAGACATTAATAGAAACTCAGCAATACCACAAAATGCGGGTAATGCAATTACGTATGGCATATAATGCAGTTAATACAATAATAATAATGGCTGTAATGTAGGTGATTAGTTATTTATCAAGGTTGAACATAAATTCTATTGGGAGTTTAAATTTACGTACGTATTCCCCAATACAGGATTGTAACTAGGTAGAAGCTATTGGTGCTCCCATATACTTCACACTTGTAAGGAAAACTCAAAATTGAAGTGAATGATATTTACAGTATTTTTATGTTAAATTTCCCAACTTAGGTACAATTACTGTCATTATATAGCTAGCAATCTAGTCACTATATTTGCGTTGACATTTTATTTTTATTTTGTGTGGAAGCATTGTAAAAAAATATTTTATGAACATTTAAGAGGAATATGTTGAGGATGTCAATGAGAAATGCCTAAAAATTAAGCTTTAATAAGCCTTTCAATTTGGTTGTGTTACTATGGAGAAGTTGCTATTTTTATATTTTTTCAATCATATGATTTGCACTTTTAAACTTTTATGTAATTGTAGAGTATTTGTTTTCTGGATTCGGTATTTTAAATATAGCATTTCAATTTCCCATAAAGATAGTCATTACTATACGAATCCATTTTAAAGATTTTCTGGTGAGCCTCATGTTCAAAAACTTTGAGAAAATGAGATATCATTCTGTCTATTAGTAACAAGAACAGTATATGTTAGTATTTCATAACTAATTGTTTGTTCTAAACTGGCATTGTTGGTAGCGTTAAATGTCACAATAGCGTGGAAAGCTATTGACTCAGAAACTAGTCATCAAACAGACAAAAATGTTCAGAAATTCAATTTCAAAAAAATTAATTGTTATTATAGTTCAAAGCATAGTTCTATTATGTCATACTTGTACAGCTTATACATTGTATAGTTCTATTTTAAAAACATATGGAGAACTTACAGCATACATAAGGAAGGAACAAATCTTTTGACAATGAGCAACTTTTCTCTGCGACGCAAAGTCAGGGAAGTACCATAAAAAGAAATTCCATGTCGTTACAAAATATTACTTTGCAGTTGTCCCCTGATATTTTAAATATAGATGACACGGTACTTTTTTCTGAACTGGATTATGAACTGAATTTAAAATAAAAATCAAAAGAAGTAAAAAACTTTGGAACAGAACAGGTTAAGTATAGAAAACAACTCTCTGGATAAGCAAAAAAAAACAGTAACATTTTAGAAATTCAGTGTTTTTGACACTGTATTGAGTGAAGTAACCTGACATCATTAAAAAATTGAATTCGCCTCTGTTCCAAGTATAAAATCCAAGAGATAAACTCATTTTGATAATTTTATTTGAATTTTTCGAATAAGAGAACTAATAACTATAATATTTTGACGTAGTAAAGTACGTACATTACGCAGTAACTGGTGTGAACAAGTACAAATCAAAAAAAAAAATAGTACAGTAATCGACTATATGGTGTTCCTAAATTAAATAAAAACACTATACCATTGAGAATTATAAATTCAACAAATTCATTATTACAAACCCGAGCAAAATGTTTGGTAAATATAAATAAATTATATAAAAATAATCCAAACAATTTTAAAAACAGTATTATCAATGGAAATAATGTACTAGTAAGTTCTGACATAATGTTTTTACAAATGTACTTGTCATAACAAATTAAATTAAAACTTGAGACAAGTATGGTCGAACTTTGCTTGAAAACCACATATTTTCAATTTGAATGCATATTCCTTAAACACAAGTTTGGTATGAGCTTGGGTTATTCTTTTTCACCTGTAGTCAGCAATATACTTGTTACATCTTTGGAAGGAAGATACACAGCTAAGTATAGTAAGAAAATTGTCAATGGAGATCGAAAATTTACATAAACTTGCTAACCTTGATGTACTTATAGAGAGAATAAAGAACACAATAACTATAAGCACTCATGAAATACCTGGAAATACTAATCGAGATTTGACGATAAGTCAACCATTTCTTAATTGTAAAGAAAGGTGTTGTAAAGTGCTTTTATGAGAGTAAAAAACATATCTTCATCAACTGAAGTATTCGACAACGAAGTAAACCAAAAAAGAACAAGTAACTAACACACCACTAACACCACCCGAACATAAACAGAAAATAAAATTAAGAACATAATTTCACATGTTCCGGTGTATCGCAAAACATAAGCATTTTAAAACAAATAATCCATTACGCTTTATCCTTACCCATACCAAACAATTTACACTAGTCAATAGAGAGATTTGAGTGACATAAAAGTCAACAGCAAACCGAATATGCCATCATGTAAATAATAATAAGTCATAACTGACATAATTTTAACAGCACACTCGTAGAAGTAAATTCTTTGAGCCATAAAAAACTCAAAAATATGGGGTATTTTTTGCTTATAGTGTAAAAAGTAATGATCATAATGCCGTCACTAATTGTACAGTATTAGAAAATCTTCAAAATGAGTCTTTATAACATTTTGATCACAGCATTTTTCGTAAGGAAAACCTTGAAAAACCGATACAAAGTGAGTGTTTTTCAAAAAATCCATAAGCCGCGTGAAATAATAGCTGGAACCTTAATCTTCCTCCTAATAACTTACAACGTTGAGATTAATAATGCTCAAAATCGATAATGTTCGTTAACTAGAACTTACAGAATTACAACTTAAATAATTTGTAAAAGCTCATAGAATGCACTTTACTTAGTATATATTCAATTCTTCCCTAAAATGCATTAAGACGCTTGTGAATTTTGTCTTAAACGATCGACATTTATTTGTCCTCAGATGTCTTGATAGTGGTGGATCCTGTCAGTAGAAATAACAGTTTAATTAATAATAGTAAACTGTATACAGGTAACCATTAACTTATTAAACCAATGGAAAAACAGACCAATATCGCCAGGGTATATTTATGGAAATAAAAGCTAATAAACTGCTGAGAAAAAAACATTCCGTAATATAATTTACCATAATTTTCTTATCGTGCACCCCCCCCCCACAAGATAATTCTGGATACGTCCATGTGCTTTGAGAGCTACTGTCAGTGCACTGCTGGCTGGCTGTCGCCTATTCGCCCATTGAATGCAATATTTATTATTATTTTAAACCACTTTTCCGGTATTATAGCGAAAATCCAAAATAGACAAATTGAAGAGGAATTTATGCACTTTCTTTGGTATATACCGATCGAACTATTCCCGTTAATACGGTGGGATGTGCAAAATATCTCTTTAGTATTATTTCTATTCGAATTTTTTCAAAAACTATTTATTCTATAGTATCCATCGTGAGACCATATACACTTAACATCATAAGCTATGGTTTAGATGATAATTAATATTCCACCAAATGAAATTTGGCAAGGAACAAGGATATTGTTCTAGAAGAAAATTTAATCAACGTGGAATTGACCTGGATTTAGGATAGAGAAATCTACTGCTAGACGAGAAAAAAAGGTACCTTCAGTGTTGAGTTTAACATTTGTGGCAGGATTCGTTGTATTTCGGCCCTAATACTATTTTTTTTAATTCCTCGATATTTTCCGGCTTATTCAAGCAGACTTTCGCTTTCACGTAAGGAGCATAGATAAAAATCTAATGGGCTTATATCTGGACACCTAACTGGCCATTCAATATTACCTCTCCTTCCGATTCATCTATATAGGAAAATATTGTCAAGATAATCTCGCACTGTTCACGAATAGTGCGGGTGCGCTCCATCCTGTTTGTAAAATTCTGTAAAACATAGTATTAAGTCATTGGGTAATAGCTCTAAATACTTTTCCGAGTGTCCGCTCAATAAAAAAGTACCCACAATTAAAGTACCCACAATTCCGGCCCATACGTTAACTTTCTTGGAAAATTGTGTACGACTTTCCATAATCCAACGTGGGTTTTCTGATGCCCAATATCGAAAAGTTTGCTTGTTTATTGAACTATTTAAAAAAAATGTTCCTCGTCAGAAAAAACTATCTTACTTGAAAAGTGCGGGTTAGCTTTGCATCTATCCATCATTATTTCGCAAAATTCTACTCTTCGGTCCAAGTAAGTTGCTGAACTAAATAAACTTTATATGGGTGCCATTTATTTCTATGCAAGCATTTAAGAGCAGAATATTTACTTATTGACTGTTCCGCGGCTATTTGTTTAGTGGATTTTTGAGCATTTTCTTGTAAATTGAGCAAAACATTTTATGGTGTATCTTCTGGAAGATGTTTGGTTATGTAATTGTCTCTTACGTTGCCAAATTCTAGAAACTTTCTTTCTATTTTATTACTAACTACCGGTCTTGTAATTGACCGCTCCGGGTATTTCATATTAAATAATTCGCAAATTTCAGCTTGTGTTCGAGTTCTGTCGCCATATCCTACCATCATGAGAATTTCCATTCGCTGCTTTTCAGTTAAACGCGTAATACTTTGGAACTTTGCAACTCCACTAATTATTTGACAAGTCTTAAAAACTACACCATTAAAAAAGGGTTTCCATTCATGCGACTAAAATACCGACAACAATCATAAAAAACATACGTAAATAAATAAGTTCAAACCAACAAAAACCTTATTTCTACCGTTGTTTTCTTAACTTTAGTAAGAAATGTATTTTTTTTAATAATTGTTAATTTTCGGTATAGGACATTGAATATGAAAAATACTTAGAATTCAATGCAGAAATTAAAAATAAAATAGAAAACAAATGTTTTCATTTTATATAAATGAGTTTATCATCATAAAAACCGCAGTCCAAAAAAAACCGACGTGTCCGAGCGTTCTTCCAAACAAGCAACAATTGAATTATAAATGAATTTGATCCAAGCCACGCGTCCTCACTGTATAGTATTTATAAAATCGCTCTTTTTAATAACCGAACGTATCTGGTCACTATGTAATTTTAAAAAATCAGAAGTAAATAAGAAAGCTTCAACTGTTTAACAAAAATAAGAACGCTTTCTGCTAATTTTGAACTAGGAAGATCACAGACCAAAAGGTGACCATAATCTCTATTATTAAGATTTTTGACCGACAATTTCATATTATCTTTTCTCCGAATTCATTGCTCATTATAAACATTATTTTTCGATTTATAACAAATAGGACTTGTTACCTAGAACAAAATTTTTTAGCATTTAATGTTACCTTTTCTTTATGAGTTAACAACTTTATATTGACATAGTGTGCTACGATATACATCTTAACCAGCCTTGTGAGGTAATCCATGAATAGGTTGATGATGATATAAAAAATTAACAGTTCTGACGACCTGTACTTCGATTTTGACGTTCTAAATTTTGTACTTTCTTTATAGTCATCTACTTCTGATTGTTGTTAAATACTAAAGTATACTAATGCTGCATGAACTTTGCATGGCAAACTGTAATTCTAAACGATTCCTGTTTGAATAATAAACTCCTCCTGACCCAAATAATTCAACCCCAGTTCTGCTTAGTCCGTAGATTTTATGATAACATAAAATAACAATTCTCAAAGTTTCTACACAAAGTTAAACATACATATATAACAGAGACATATGGAAATAAGGATGAGTATTACCATAAAGTCTAAAGAAATTCACTGTCTTGCTAATATATGTATGACTCAAATGGTTTAAAAGAAAAGTTAGTTTGTATGTTGTGTATTGCAAGTTAACAATGCTAATAAGTTGAAAGCGTTGCAAGCTTTCTTAAGGGTTAGTGTAATATTTACGTTTGAGAATTATGGTATATTTGTTTTATATCAATGTAGTTATTGAGTTCATGTTTTTGGCAAGGCATCTTAAAAACTCCTAAATGGGAAGAATAATTTAATAAAATGCGATGAATGTATTTAAAGAATTTAATATTGTAGTATATATTGAAGTTATAAGAATTAGGTAAATAGTAAAGAGAAAGGATATGGTCTAATAGTTTGTGCGTCAGTATAGCTGAATGGAAGGAAAGGAAGTTTTGATCGGAATTGGAAATAAATTTTATTATTATATGCTTTTTCTCAGCAGTTTATTACGTTTTATTAACATAACTATTGCCTGCTCATATTAGTCTATGTTTTCATTGGTTTATTAAGTTAATGCTTACCTCTATACTGTTTATTAATATTAATTAAATGACTATTTTCCACTGTCAAAACATCGAACGGCCCATCGTTTAAGCCAAATTTCAAAAGCAGAATTAATACAGTTTACGACACTATGACAAAAATCCAAGATGTACAATGTGAAGTGCATTTTATAAGCTTTCAAAATATATTTTACATATCACTATCAAACTATAGTGGTTAATACGATACATCCTGCAAACTATTTCTAAAAATTATTTAAATTGCAAATCTGCAAGGCCTACTTAAGGTACAATATCGATCTTCAGCGTTATTAATCTCAATATTAAATTATCACTAGGAAATAGATTAAGGTTCCAGCTGTTATTACAACCAAGTGATGAATTTTTTAAAATCACTCACTTTACATCGATTTTTCCAGCTTTTCTTCATGAAAGGTGCTGCAATCAAAATTAATAAACATTCATTATGAAGATTTTCAGATCTCTACAATTTTTGTAATGACGGCATTATGAGCCGATCATTAATTTTTACAATATAAGCAAAAAACGAAAATATCCCATATTTTTTGGGAATTTTAAGGCTCATATATTTTAGTTCGCCGTTAAAATTATGTTTTTATGACTTATAAACTATTACTTTCGTGATGGCTTTTACGGTTTGTTGTTGAATTTTATGTCATCTAAAAATCTCTATTGACTTGTGTATAAGCTATAATTAGTATGACATTGCTTGAAATGACTGCAGAGTGAATTTGGAAAGAAAATTGGAGAATAATGGGATTGTTTAAGATCCTGGTCTTAGCGGACAATCTGGAGAAGGGACTGGAAATTCTGGAATTAAAAATGTTGGAACATTACCTAAAGATATGATGAATTAAATATAGGAGTTGTTATCATAACTATATAATGTTGACAGAAGATAAAGATCAAACAAAAAAAAGTCAAACCAGAAGAAGATAAAAGAAAAATTAAATTTATTATAAATATAATATATTATAATCTCAAATTTTGATAATAATATAACGAAATTTAAAGAAGAATCAATAATACAATTTGGTAACTGTAATTTCGAAAATTGTTTATTTAAAAGCAAATGAAGAAGACATATTGAATCAAAATGTCAAAAAAGTATGCTATTGATATGGAATATGGACGGAATCAATACACAATAAAAATTTCACTGGAGAGTAAATTGAAACATATCTTCCACTAATATATCATATGGGAAGGACAAGTTCCAAAAATCAAATCAATTAAAACAAAATTGTCGTTGATGATAGTTTCAGTCTTTACTTGATGAAAATTCATTTTAATATTATATTAAAATAAATACACTGATGTAATTTTCACTTAAATTTATATACTATTGACAATTGTTTCACCAGGTTACTGGCTCGTCAGAATACAACGTAAGACTAACAGTTAAATGCCTTAAACTATTACAAAAAACTATGGTGATGCAATTACAGAGGTACTTAAAGGATTATTGAAGCAGGTACGAAGGGACTATCAAATTAAGAAAGTACAATATTATAATTGGGTTTTTAAAAATGGATAAATTATGGCTGTAATGAGTTTATATAATTCTTTTGAAAAGATTAGGTAATGTGGATGAATTGGTTTCGGTTTGATAATTCAAGAGGTATGGTGAATTTTTGTTTTTGTTAATTTCTAATGACTCTAAAAGATATAATTTTTTACTTTTATGTTGTAAATGTAATACTTCGAACGTATTCTGAGGTACATGATTTTCATTCAATAAATGGTCGGCAAAAGTTGACTTATTATAATTGTGGCACTCAATAGCTTTGGTATGTTCATCCCATCTTGTCTTGAATGATCTTTCCGTATGACCGAGGTAAAAACTAGGGCATCTACCACATGTCAACTTATAGACACCCGAGTTGTTATTTTTGTACATTTTATCTTTATTGTTTTAGTAAGTTATTATCTGTTTTAAAAGCTGTATGAATGTTTCTATTTAATAAAAATTGGGCTATTTTGTGAGAAGGGGAGCCGATGAATGTGTTACTTTTATATAATTTAGGGTCGATATTAGGGGTAGTAGGATATACTTCATTTAAAGCCTTTTTATTTAATTTTTAAAAAAATTAAATAAAACGGTTGCCAAAGTTTCGACATTGGTCATACGGGAAAATCATTCAAGACAAGATGGGACGAACATAACAAAGCTTTTGAGTGCCACAATTATAATAAGTCAACCTTTGCCGACCATTTATTGAATGAAAATCATGTACCTGAGGATACGTTAGAAGTGTTACATTTACAACATAAAAGTAAAAAATTATATCTTTTAGAGTCATTAGAAATTAACAAAAACAAAAATTCACCATACCTCTTGAATGATCAAACCGAAACCAATTCATCCCCATTACTTAATCTTTTCAATAGAATTATATAAACTCATTACAGAAATAATTTATCCATTTTTAAAAACCCAATTATAATATTGTACTTTCCTAATGTGATAATCCCCTCCTACCTGCTTCAATAATCCTCTAAATACCTCTGTAATTGCATCACCATAGTTTTTTGTAATAGTTTAAGGCATTTAACTGTTAGTCTAACGTTGTATTCTGAAGAAGCCAGTAACCTGGTGAAACAATTGTCAATAGTAAATAAATTTAAGTAAAAATTACATCAGTAAATTTATTTTAATATAATATTAAAATTGTCGTTGATAATATAAACCAAAACAAAGTCATAATAATTTTAAAAAATCTCAATTTGGAAATGGTCACTACATGAAAATTTGGATTTTTTTTATGATAGTTCTAAATATACTAAAAAAGCTGACACTGTTAATTAATTATTGAAATCATTAAGAGGAACCAATTTTAATATTTATATTACCTATAATTAAATAGAAATAATTATGGTTAAAGTAGTGTGTTTAAAAACAGAAACTGAGATATTAAGGAAAGTGCAATTCTTATGATAGTTTAAAAGTTTTGAAATATGTTTTCGTATAATTGAAATCAATCAATGAAATGACAAAAGCCACAATTCTTAGAGAATCGAAACATTTTTTACTTTTAAATCCTAGAATTGTGCCTTTTTCACAGTTTCTTAACCATTGTCGACGGGGTCTGACCTAGACCTCAAATCGTTTGGAAATATACAGTAGTATGGCGAATTTGTGGTGTTGTTTCCCAAAAAGTGGTTAAATCTTGCTTTTTTCTTAATTTTGGTTGTAGCAAAATATGGAACACATGCTAATTAATTGTTTTAAGTAGTGTATGTTTTGTTTGTGTTGCTATATCTTACAGTTTAACATTAAAACCAGTCAGAAAGTATTTAACTATTCACATAATAACAGGATAGTTAGTTATACGAGGGTGAATCAAATATGAACCGGACTTTTCTGTTTCTCGCTCTGTAGGTAATTGGAGTGGCGTGACGTCTCGATATATGTTAGGTAGGGATGTTAAGAAGAGGGGTGTTCGTCGGTTTGGCGAGGCGTAGTCGATGCGCTGTTAGTAGCATCATGTCAGAGCAAGAGGTGCATACGTGTTGCGCAACGTGTTGTTATCAAATTTTTGGCGCAGGAGGGCGTTAGACCGTCTGAAATTTTGCGTCGACTATCTGCACAGTTCGGCAATGAAACACTTTCAAGGACCCAGGTGTATGACTGGCACAAAAAGTTTTCAGATGGCCGAGAGACAGTGGAAAATGAGCCTCATGCACGCCGTCCCACGACAAGCATCAATGAGGTAAATATCTACGCAATTCGTGAGCTGATTGAAGGTGACCGCCATCTTACAGTATTGGCAATTGCTGAACACGTTGGAATATCATACGGGAGTGCTCAATCAACCATTTCAGATGAGTTGGGTTACCGCAAAAGTGTGTTCAAGATGGGTTCCTCGCCTTCTAAGGGAAGGTCAGAAAGCAAACCGTCTTGCCGTATGTGAAAGGCTGTTAGCAAGATATCGAGCAGAGGGGGATGAGTTTTTGAGACATATTGTCACCTGTGATGAGACATGGGTGCATCATTATACCCCGGAGTCCAAACGTGCAAGCATGGAGTGGCGAAAACCTGGAGAGGCAGCACCGGGGAAAGCCAAGACCCGTCTTTCTGCAGGGAAAATTCTTGCAACAGTTTTTTGGGATTCGAAAGGCGTACTGCTGATCGATTTTCTACACGAACGCCGTACAATTAATGCTGAGTATTATTGCGAACTACTCCAACAAGTGAAACTTGCCTATCGGCAAAAGATGCGGGATATGTCTATCCGAAGTGTGATTCTGTTGCATGACAACGCTCGGCCACATACAGCTGCATTGACTCAAGGAAAATTGAACAAAATGCATTGGGAAACCCTTGAACACCCGCCTTACATTCCTGATTTGTCGCCATGTGACTACCACATGTTTGGGCCACTTAAAGAAGAACTGGGAGGCCACCACTTTGAGGACAACGAAGGTGTAGAAACGTTTGTGCGCAATTGGTTATCGACACGACCAGTTTCATTCTTTGCGAAAGGTATTAAAAAACTTCCGATTCGGTAGGAAAAATGTATACATAAGAGAGGAGACTATGTAGAAAAATAATATGTATTAAAATTTGTATTGATCGTACCAATAAAATTTTTAAAACAAAAGTCCAGTTCATATTTGATTCACCCTCGTATATATTATATTTAAGTTTTTGTACAATGTTTTAATATTTATAATTTTACCGTAAATTCGGGTAGGTGACATTAACATGAAACAATTGTGCCTGCTTATGGCATAATCCAGGTTGTTATAAATTCTATTTACGGCTTAAGTTTGCATTTCGTTGACATAAATTGTATAGAAAATTACAAGAAAACGAGGACCCTCTTTTACTGTTGTGGTAATGTTTGTTTTAGGCATAGCAAAGTGCACAAGCTACTCATATAAAGCACTCTGCTCATATCCTTTTAATAAATTGATTAATATGACACAAAAAATTGTGTGAGGAATGATAATCCCAATAATCTTACTAAATCTTAAAATGAATAATTTTTAATAGATATAATCTTCTTAACAATAAAAAATAATTTAGTGTACAACTGTAGTTGTTTATGTAAACTAAAATCCTAACTAATAAGTCTAGTGGCACCTGTTTAAGCCCTAATATGCAAAATATAGTATAATGAAATTTCTCTTGGTTGTATTATGTATTCAGCAAAATGGCCTTAAATTCCTTAAACTTTCATCTGATGTTACAATATCTACACCAGGATAGCTAACAGTGAGGTCAGGATGAAATAATTTCCTAACAAAGTTTGACTATGAAAGCCTATGAACTTACTTCAAACTCTATTGTTCTTTCTCTGTGGCGGCTCTGTAGACGTTGTACAAAGAACAAACATTAACATTGAGGTAGTAAGACTCATAAATGAAAGAAAGAGAAAACATAATCTTTGCTGAAAGTTAATTACTGAAAAGGTTATTTCTGCGGAGCTAATTATTAAAATCTAAAGGGGAAACTGAAAGTTTGCAACAACAATTAAAATACTCAAGAGTATCATAATACCACTTAAGTTCTTTCATAACTCTGGAACATCAAAGAGAATGCCGTTAGTGAATTTAATAATGATAATTCGCTCTCAAAGATTCAAGAAGTTACATCTAATTGAAAATCTCTTTCATGAATATTAATATAAAACGTTGATTAAACTCAATGTTTTGCAAAACGACCTAGATTTGGTAATATATATATATATATATATATATATATATATATATATATATATATATATATATTGCATGTGTATATCGTTACAAATTTGTAAGGAATGATTATTATTTAAGACATATTAAATAATAAACAAATTAAGAGGTTTGTAGATCTCATTCTTATTGTGAACAATTGACCGTTAGCATCATACAAATATTATTGCGGTTTTTGTCCATTGGCGTAAATTCATAAAGTTGAGAATCATAGTAATAAAGAAAGTTAAGCTTATTTTTTGTTTGATACTCAAATCAAATACGTACATTTTTTTAAACCCATATGTAAACAAAATCAAACAATAGGCAAAAAAAATAGAATTCATTTGAAGATTTACTAATCGTTTAATAATTGAAATTTTATTTTATCTTATTTAAATGTGAGTTTATTGGACCCCTATAATGCTATTTATTTTCAAGATGAGGAAAAATTCCAAAAACATGTCGTCAGTTATCATAATATATATAGTTTAAGTTATACCCGACTAGACAATACAACGTATGGCAGCACACTCTCTCTAGGGCACGCATGGCGTGTCTTAAGGGGAAAATTCACTAAACCCCAAATATCCTAAATATCAAAAGAGCTTAGGTCCATTGCAAAGGCTCCTACAGAGCTAGTGGGAGCCCGCCAGGTTTTCAGGCCCTTGGTTGGAGTGGTGGCGGCAGTTTTCCATGAATTTCCTGACAGTCCGGACTGTTCCTAACAGGACGGCTTTTTGAATTTGTTGGTAAAGATGTTCGAACACGCCAAAGTCTTTTAAATTGGTTAATAGATGTTGTGGGACTACTCCTGTCGTTGACGTAACAATTGGTACAGTTCGTATATTGCTCTTGTCCCACTTGTCCTTATTTGAAATTCTAAATCTCTATATTTGGTTATTTTCTCAGCCTGCTTGATATTTATATTATTGTTGCTAAGAATTGCTATGTCAGTTAAAGTTGTTTTCAGAGAGACCATCTACCTATACCTAGTCTATTGTGAGCAACAGTCCGATTAGTTAGTTTCGTGCAATCCGTGTAGAGCTTGTAGTTGTTATTTTCTAAAACAGATTATGGTTTTTATTTATAGTATGATAATCTCACCGACTGTGATAGTTCAAGTTTCAGTGCTAGTTCCTGGTGCAGTATCTTTGCCACAGCATTGTGCCATTCTTTATATTAAGTTGCAACGAATGCTTGGCAATCTCCTGTGATATGCTGGATAGATTTAGATGTATCTGTCGTTGTTAATAGAAGGGTCTTAGTTGGAATTACTTAATCTTGAATTGTAAATATAGAGTCTTCCGAACATATGATCAGACGTCAACCACTAGTTCGAGGCTACATTGACGACATAATCTTGGTTGACATCATTTATGTCTTCAATGAAGGGGCTTCTCTTCCCATTTCAGAAGTTTCTGATCAGAGATCTGGTGGTGTTATTGTACATGTTGTTATTATGAATATATTCGTACTTAAAAGTACAACATATGTTTTAACTGTACCTTTGACCAGTGGGCAGGTAGGTATATCCTATATCTCATTTATACTCGGAAATGCTTGAATTTTTTGAAAACTCGCACATTTGTATAGTTGTAAATGAATGTGGTATCACTGATCCCCAGAAATGTATAAATATAATTCATAAATAATTTGGGACCATTAGCAATCTTATCAATCAAAAAACCATAAGACATCTGATTTGTAATCCAAATGTAACAACAACTTCTTAGAACACTCAGCCCAAATTTGTATATTGTTGGTTCAAGGCGATGTACTCAAAAACGAAAAAATCTGTCAAAATTTAGAGAAGGTGTAAACAAAGTATAAAGAGTATAAAGTATAAAGTATTTATTTAAATACTTACCGCCGTTTCAACAACTCTATGGACTTAATGATGCCAACTTAGAGTTGTTGAAAAGGTGTTGAGTGTTTTAATAAAAGAACTGACAAAGACTTTAAACACATTCATAATAACAACATGAATTCTTGGTGGAAGACTTGCAGGGATTCCCGATAATGCTTCATGAGAACCACAAATGCATAATCATATGTATATCTCCAGTAGCCCAGGTCATTTTCGATAATATTTGACAAAATTAATAGAAGAACAAAAACACAAACTTGTTCTAGTGATAAAATATGACTAATTGACATAAATGCAATATATTTTTTTTAATAATTTCTCTTTTACACAAAAATATACCCGAAAACCGGAGTTTTCCACCATGAGCATTGTTGTAGAGAAATGAAAAACCTTCAAAATAATCTGCTCTACGCTCATTTTGGTTAATTGGTTAATAATGGAATCGTTACTCAAATTTCAAAAAAACAATCGTTTATATATTTTTTTATTTTATAACTAAAAGGATGGATCTTCTCATACCCAATTTATGTCCTAAAAATAAATATTGTAGTTTAGCAAAATTTCAGTCAAACCTATGGCAGAACTTTTTTTTAATGGGTCTTATCACCTCACCAAATGACCCTATCAGTATGAGTAAACCAGGGGTGGAAAGTAGAACAGTTGATTTAGAGACACCTTCATCTCAGTTTTCCAAAATTTTAAATATAAATACAAATACACGTAATAATTGAAAATATACTCAGACTTTATCGGCATAATAAATAATCTTGTTGCGAATTTTAATCTTATGCAGAGTCATATTTATATTTCTAGCATAATGTGAATTTATTTAATAAATTTAGCAAAATGGAATACCAAAATTCCATGTAGAAACAGACAATAATGATGGAACAAATGCATGAGTAGAGACACGATTTTAACTCTATAGTAAAACACGAATTTGGGAAGTAGTTTCTTGCCTGAATAATTTTAAAATTGTCTACACTAGCAAAATGTTTGCTCGCATTTATAGGCTGTGAAGAGTTTTTGAAATATTGTATCTAATTGAGATTGCTGAAATAATCCAATCTTAACCTGTGAAGTATTGGTAGGTATGAGTCCATTTATAAATGGTCTAGAAGTAGTAAGTCGCAAAAATCACAAATCTTTAAAATGGTTTTATTCTCAAAAAATGCTTCAGGGTTATAAGTACCCCATCTTCAGAGTAAAGCTACATAATTTAATTTCATTGTTTACATAAATCTATCAAAATGCATATTACTTATATTTACATATATATACAACTACAATGAGCAAAATGTACAACTACATATCAATTATCCATATTATTTTTATTATAAACTATAGATTGAAAACTTGTCTTATTCAATAACCAAAAAATCGAAGGATCACGTCCCTCCCTGGCACAAAAATTATAAATTATAAAGGAGGTATACAATATGACCACCAGAGGTCAAGTTTTAAAAATGATGAAGGACATATTTGAGCGTAAAATTTTCCGATCTTTCCATTTCCGAGGTCAGAAATATGTTGTCCCATTTGAAAAAATCGTCTTGACCTTGAAATGACCTCAAAGGTCACGGTCAAGGTCAAATTCAAGGTCACAATTCGATAGCCAGGGACGAATTCTATAAGTTTTGTTTGAAACATTTTTCTCTAAAATGCGTTCCCGCCGAGATAAAATGCCGTTCCGGGACTTGTGGGACACCCTGTATATAAAAAAGTAAAGGTTGTGAAAAGAAAAACTGTCAATATAGTCAACAACTATAGATCCAATCTTTTTTATGGTAAGAAAGCATATAGAACTTTTCCTCGTAAACCAATATCTTAATTAGGATAAGTATGAATAATCTATATTTAGTATAAAAGACAAATAGGACTTAATATAAAGATATTATTAGAACTTACAGATACACAGGAAGCCAACTGCTGGTTAAGAACTTACCTGTAACAGAAAAGATAGTTTTAGTAAACTATATGTTCATTGAATCAAAACGGGTTTTACAGTATTCTTTCCAGAACAATAATTGGAATTTATGGAAAACTATAGAGATTTTGAACGAATATTAAAAATATCAGAGATTAATTACCTTAAAAATTAAAATCCAATTAATTTTAAACTTACTTAACATATAGTACTTGGCATATACTTAAATAGAAATCTAATATAAAATTGTAATTTGTAATATTTCTTGGGTTGGTATTGAAATTTTTAGAGTATTGGTTGTAACTACCTAAGCAGTATAAATGATGACGAATCTAAAAGCATTAATGAATTAGTATGTTAACTAATTTATATATGTTTCTAACAACTTGTTAAACATTCCTCCGATGTTTTAGACTAACCTAAAAAAATATTTGAAGAATGCAACACATAAACACACAACCTCTTATATTTTTATATGAAAATGCCCGCCTTGCCATGCAATACATGCATTAATTGTGCACCATTATATTATTATTACCTGTGATTCGCTGACATATGCTAGGATAATTTCCTATAACATCACAAGATGCAATTATGTGATTTCAATATCCTATACTGGGGTAGTGTAAACTAATTCTTTCAAATATCTCCAGATTCAATAATCCAAACGATTTGAATCTGGGGATCGAGGCTCCCACCTCTTCATATTCAGCGGTTTTTATAGGTAAGATATTGATACCGACACACATTTAAGCTGTTGTGTGCTGGGGCATGATCATGCAAGTAATATGTATCTTTTCTATAACATGGGTATCTTTTCATTCTCCTTTCAAAACTCCCCAACTACATTTTATTTTTTGGAAACAATTTTCAATTAATCATTGTATCTTGTGATCTATATTTGGTAGTGTCAGTTTTAAAATTGATAACTGATTTATTGTGCACAAGAATTGGCTTTGCTTATAACGGGGTTGTTTACAAAATTAGGCACATATTTTGTCGTATATTGTGGGTTAGCTTTTATGGTTTTTTAATTTCTAATTTTTTAGCTAGATATAGTAATTAGCATTTATGTTTGTGACAAATTTGCTCGTAACAGTTTTTATCTATTAAATATTTGTTATCAATAAAGGTGCTCTTTTAACCGAAATTTGATGATCCTATTACTTTGGCTAACATAAACAAACTCATAATCTTCACTTCTGATATTTGTATTTCAAAAGCTGTTGCATATATTTTAAGGTGGGTTTTTATATCCGAGATATAATAAGAGATTGTCACAAGAAATACTCGTACGTTAGTGTTAGGGTGACATAATGTGAAAGTTTAAATCACTTAAAATACCGTTCAATTTACACAGACAGTATGCCGCAGTAATCCCTCTACCCCAAACCGGGCGAGGGCATAAATTCCTGGCAGTATGTTCTGGAACACCGCCGCATTCCACATCCTGAAATTTTCCCAGGAGTATATATACACCGAGACCGTACATTATCTTACGTAATAGTTCCCCTTGTCACAAAGAGCTCTATTAGCGAGTTCGTTGGCCGTCAAAGATAAGATTGATGAACTGTTCTTACATCGTTTGTTAGGCACCATTATTCATTCGAATGATTATGAAAGTTTATAGCCGATGAGCGAGGCAAACCCATTCTCAGTTGCTACCTTCACTTCTGAAGTTTCAGCGGATATTATCAGAGTTAGCGAATCCTTAAGTGAAGCACGATTTAATAAATAACTGTGATGAAACCTTGCTGCAGACTTCCTTTTGAAAATACTGTTCAATCAAGCACTAAACAGTGGATTTGAACTTCCAAATGTATAACAATAACTAGTTATCTAATAAAACTAAATAAAAATGATATGATAACGTTTAAGGTGCAACTGTATTAAGTTACAGTTTATATAAGTATTTTTTTTAATAATCTGATTTAAAATCAAAATTAATTTTAGGTTTTTAGTTTTTACCAACACAATTGTTAGCACCGCTTAGACACAAATAACATACAGTTAATATCTGGGCAAACGGCGAATAAGCTGCCAGTCTGCCGAGTCGTATACCGAGCACTCCAAGCTATTTAAGTGTTCGGCCGACAATTGACAAACTAAAGAGTTATTAAAGTGTGCACATCGCAAAAGTAATACCTAAAGATAGAAAAACTTGCACAAAGGGAATCGTACCGCAGAATGAGAGAGAAAGAAAACAGGGTGGACGTATCTCTCTACAGCTGCAAGGAATAGATAGACGTCACTTCACTGACACAAACAAGTACCAAGCAGAAGCGAGCTTAGATAGGGTTAGATACGTCCACTTGGTTTTCTGTTTCACTCACCCTGTCTTAGGTTCTTCTAGGGGCCTGCAGTATTCTATATCCATATATAACTAGGCAAAGACAAAACGGTTAGGTACCATTTTCTTCTCTGTCTGTCAACCGTTTTTTTTTTCTTTTTATTTTGTTTAGTAGCAGTTGACGACCTTCAAAGCAGAATGCTAAAATTCATTTATAATTTAGGTTCATTCATGAAATAAAATATAATAAAAAAAAACATTATTAACGTCCATACTGTTAATGGCAAACAGATAACAGTTACAGTGTCGCCAGAATGTTTAAAGACAAAATCGTAAGATGGATTGACTCGAATGTGAAAGACGAATTAAATTAAACTAAAAAGTAACAAATTTTGACCTGTTCTTAAAGTTATTCTACATCGCCATGCCATTGAAATAGAACCCATGAAACTTTATATTACAAAAATAATGGCCATTCATTGGGCTCTCGCATAAACATGCAATCAGTTGATTAAAAGTTCAGAGATCGTCATTTGAAGAACCAGATAGTTCACACTCAGTTGATTCATCTATTAAATACGTTAATTCGTCCGTACTATTTTTTGTGTCTTGCTTCGTTTTGTCTGGTCACTAGACGCTAAAAATTCTGAAGAAAGTCGACCAAAATTTGCGGATTTTTCTCAAGGTTTTTCTGATTGTTCGAAAGAAACAGACACGCTCAACCGCTTAGAATGTTGCTGCAGAAATCTGTCTTCGTGTCTTGCTGCCACTTTTTAATGAAGAGGTGGGCAGTTGTTGCATTGTCTGATAGAGCGAAGGGGCGTTGCAATTTTGCGGACATGAAATTTTCGATTACTGCATACGTTTCAGGCATTTCTCCACTCAGGTGACTTTCACGATCGAAAAAATGTCCTCCCTTGTTAAGCCACATCCTCCACGTTCATCAGCGACATATTCTAAAATTGGAAAATATAAAATCTATATACATGGATAATTCTATATTCAACCTCGTTACTATTATTTTTTCCTAAAATTATTTCAAAATAAATAAAAAAAAACACTGATTTTGTGATAAGGGTGAAAAACAGTAGGATGAATCATAAGATTGGTATTAGCTGGTCTATGAAAAATAGAAAAGTTGTGCATTTCCTTCTCTCTGCTACCTGTTAGAACTAGGACATTAATTAGGACTAGAAAATTGCTATTATCGTTCTGTTCAAATTCTATGCATATTGTTTATAAAAGTAAAGAACGTATTTTAAAAATTCTATGCGTTGCTGCTACCCTTCCCAATCTAAACGACTTGTTTGGGTCTGGAATTACCCTCGCATATCTCGAAGCAACTCCATAACAAGAACAAACTTAAAACAACTGCAGGAAATAACAAAATCACTGGAGTTTGATCCGACAAATCCCACGCCGTTTCTCTTTCGTAGCACCCAATCATGATTGTGGATCGTGACAGTTTACCCAACACACTACACAAGTTCAGTTCCATCAAGAGATTAGTTCGAATCTACCCCTACATAGCACCGGAAATTACAGCTAAATTTAATTCCTTCGATTTCAGAAGGTTTTATAGAAGGCTTTCAGGATCACATACCTAGAGTGGTACATTCATAAAATCTCCTTTCTATTTTATTTCCTTCTTTTAAATTATTATGTTGAGGGGCGGATGATTTGAATAAATGCATGAGGCAGGAAACGAATACACGATTTGCATGAGCTTGAATATATTTTAGGATTTTATTTTTATTACTGCTCCGGAAATGTTTGAACGGGAAAGAGTATTTTCTTAAAGTAACTAAAAAATGGGGAATTTCAGAAAGATAATCCAGTTTCAATATTTGCTTCGAAAGTTATACAAATACGTACACATCTGAGATTTAATAAAAATAAATTTTTAAATTGGAATAGGTACGTCTAATTTTAGGTGTATTTAATTTTTATTTTATGTTCATTTGCAACCTAGTCTACAAACACAGCATTGATTATGATTTTCATTTTGACAAATTCTATTTTAAATACTGAATTGATTCAGCCGATACTTGTTGGAAATTCATTATAATAATCAACTGATACTACAATTGCAATTTCCACAAATTACGTTTTTTGAAAACTCTCCGACGCGTTTCGACTAATGTCTTTGTCAAGGAACTAGACTAACTGGGTATTTCTTGAGGAAGTTGTATTTATATTCGAGAAGTGATATAATTACCAGGTACTTAGTTTTAAACACGATTTTTTAATTTTATTACAGGAAAAAAGATTAACTAAACAGGTTTATTAAGGGAGAATTATTTATTCTGTCTGGTCGTGTAACAAATTACCGGTATTTTTAAGTTTATTAATCTCCAATGATTCTAAAAGGTTTAATTTATTGCCTTTATTTTCTGAATGTAATAATTTAAAATTTTCGTCGAAAAGATGATTTTCTGTTACTAAATGTTCAGCATAATTGGAATCTGTTTTTTGATTAATGAAAGAATTACGGTGTTCATAGATACGTTTTTTACACGCTCTGCCGCTTTGACCGATATAGGCTTTAGGGCATGACCCACATGATAATTTATAGACTCCAGATTTATTTTTTGGATCGATTTTTGATTTATTATTTTTGATAAATTTTAAAGGACTATTGTTTGTTTTGAATGCAACGTTAATATTCTGTTTTCTTAAAAAGGATGCTATTTTTGAACTTGGTTTGCCAAAATAGGTTATACTATTATATGAATCAATATTGGTTTTGCTGTCAGGGTAAACTTCTCTTAATGCCTTTTTGTGTTTTTGATTTCTAAGAATATTTTCTATTAATTCGGCCTCAAACCCGTTATTTACTGCTATCTGTTTGATTATGTTTAATTCTTTCTGAAAATTATCTGGTGATTGTTTTATGGAAAGTAATCTATGAACCATACTATTGTAAGCGGAAAGTTTTTGTTGATATGGATGTATAGAAGTACGGTGAATCGTTAGATCGGTTTGAGATGGTTTGTGAAATATTGAAAACTCGTGTTTGCCATTTACCTTGTTAACTGTTAGGTCTAGGAAATTGATTTTGTCATCTTGTTCACACTCTATAGTAAATTTAATATTTGGATGGATATTGTTTATAAAATTGAGAAACGTTTCTAATTGTCTAGTCGTCCCTACGAAACAAGCTAAAATATCGTCTACATATCTATACCAATAAATAAAATTTTTAGCCAATACGTTTTGGTGAATTTTGTTTTCAATATTAGCCATGAAAATTTCTGCGAGTATGGAACTCATAGGGTTCCCCATAATCAAGCCTTCGCGACTTGTGTAAAAACATCATTGAATTGAAAATAATTTTGTTTAAGACATGTATCTAATGCTGTTAATATATCTGTTTTTATTATTGGGCAGATATTAACCTTATTAACCTTAGTTTTGTTGTCTTACTGTTCCAATTAATGTATTCGATAGCAAAATCAAATAACTTTGTTCCTGCATAAAAAAAAAATAATTTTCATATAATTATTGAATAAATTAGAAATACAAATACAGGTGGAGAGCTCAAAACGTCAATAAAAATCAAGAATTTATAAAAAGCCTTGAATTGAATCACTTGAATACATATTAAATAATTTTGTCCTCTAGAGGTGGAAAATTTAATGGCGCTAGTTATTATTAGATTGAACTGAAAATTTTAGCAGAACACTAAAGGCAGTCAATATGAAGAAAAGAGCTTTTGCATTAAATCGTCAATAAAATCATCAGAAATTTCAATAAATGCAAGCAACTTGACCAATCAATAGAGAATTAACACTATCAGGATACCGACTCTACCATCACATTAACAAAGATTCCTAGCGATATTTTGCTATTCGCAACTTGTCCTCTAGCAGAGGTGGTAAAATTTGAAATGGCAGGCTCGATCAGATTGGATCACTAGTAACCCTCGTATCTTCGAGAATAGAATAGATGTATGAACCATTAGAACTGAACTAATTTTAGATAATCACATTTCAGGTGCCATTCTTTGTTTCCTATTAATGTTATGACACTAAAGCAGTCATATAGTAGAGGCATAGATCTAATATTTAAAATCCTCACAGTAAGAATGACCACTCTCCTTGGATGTTTAAATTAGAAGTTTTTTTAACCAAATCTTCACAGACATTTAATAAAAAATCATTGTTGAAACTTTCAACAATTCTGATAACGATCCATGTCGCATACTGCAAGAAAATCAAAATTTTATTATTACTAATACCGATAGCGCCTGGTTTGGTCATGCATAAGGTGTTGTTAAACTTCGATTAGTTTTTCCAAGTAATAAAGATCTTGGATGATCCTGGGTCATTTCATTGGTATTTCCATACTTTATACCTGTTCAGAAATATTTTTCGATAATAAAGTAAAAAACCAGTTGGGATGGAAAAGGTAGCAAAATCTACTAAAATATTCTTAATGTGATGTATCCAAGAAACTATTGATTGGTCTAACTCATGAGTTACGTCAGAAATCAAATAATACATATTGTGAAGTATTTTAATTTTACATCTTAGAATTGTGTCCTTTTTATCCATAGTTTCTTAACCATTGTAAACGGGGCTGACTTAGATCCCAATACGTTTGGAATATACAGCAATTTTCTTAACTGTGGTGTTATTTCCCAAGAAGTACTTAAACAGTAATTATAAAGATGCAATACATAAGTACTGATATATTAGTACACCTTAGACTGAGATTTAATATAATTTCATTAATTTAAATTAAAGGCACTAAGGTAGCGATGACTATTTTTGCATTATATCTAAAACATAAAGATATACAATGCACCTGTTGTTAATTAATGTTAAATAACAGCTTTATATGTTGTCATTTTTTGTAACTGTATTAAAATTGAGAAGTTCCGAGCTTCTCATTACCATATATGCTGTTTTCTCTTAATTTATTATCAATATAAATTTCTTCGCCTCAGTGCCTTTTCTTGTCAATCACCTGTTTAGTTACTTCGAATTTTTAGCAGTTAAAATTACGGCAAGGCATTAAAATTCGTTCTTGGATATTGTTTCTTCAGTTTTAACCTTACTTTTTCATAAAATTATTTTCAGTACCAAGCTGAACAAAGTCGTTGATATGGCGTTCACTTGTTCCACTTTCTGCTCGAGTTCTGGCTATTGACGCTTTCATGATACCTTGTTTATTGTTTTATTGTCTGTCCCAGCGTCATTTGAATGAGGTTAGTTACCTTGCTTCGTACTCTCAGCTCTCTCATTGTCTGGTTTTAGATAATTTGGTCATAAGCCTGTCTAAAATTCGCAAATCGGTTGTGAAGTACGTTTTTGTATTAATAGCAAATTTGTATTTCTTATAAGGTGAAAATTTCGGCTGTTACAGATCTATTATATCCGAAGCCTGCCTAATACTCGCCTATTTCTTCTTCTGCGTACTCTCCTAATCTGCATGTTATGCATTAAGTCCGTACCTTGTAGGATGTCTCCAATAGTACTATACCTCTATAATTTGCATTTTCCAGTTTGGGTTTTTTTGAATACAGCATATGATAGCTTTTGACGAATTCTCACACTCTGTATATATAGAATTAACTGGGTCTATCTAATTTTGCTCTATGAAATGCGGAAAAATTCACTACCACCGGTTTAATATCGAAAGTGAGTGATTTGAGATCAGAAGACTTGCTAATTGCTTAATTAAATTAAATTCTTAGGCCTGTTTGTTTAGTTTCTCCGGAAAACTATTTCTGATTTCATTTTATTTATTTTACGTCTTACTGTTACAAAGTTTTTACTCTATATTTATACATAAAGTATATACTTTCTTTGAGGTGTCATTTTTTTGTAGGCAAGACAATATAGATTATATATGTTGCTTCTGGTTCACACAAGAAATGCCCTCTCAAAAAATTATTTATGTATTTGATATGTATTGAATATCAAAACGCGAATCTAGCTAAATAACTAGGTTATAATTCCACGTGAGATCTTTATCTAGGAATTACAAAATAACAGCATTGACATGGAACGGCTCAAAATTCGGAACCTCTGTGTGCTAGTTTCCATAACAATCCTAGATGTCGATCATTACATCCCGCGTTTAATGTGAAGTATATAATTAACGGGAAAAGTTATTTTTGTATGACCTACGCATTAGCCAAATATTCTGGAAAAGGATTTTTTCACTACTATTCCAGAGAGTCTTCCCGAACTATGTATAAGCAATATAAAAACCGAAAGTGTTACAACATTACTTTAACAAAATATCTCTGGTCGCCAAGAAGTTAATGCAGAAATAAATTTTAAATAAAAAATAGATATCTTTGTGGACAGAACATCCCATCCACCACCCAACCAAAAATCTACAGAACGTCTTAGGATGTTGATTGAAGAACAACATGAAACATTTCTCAAGAAGCAAACTAATATATTTTTTTCAATATTGCCTCGTAAGTTCCGAACTACCCCTCTATTCTGAAATAAACATCACGCACAGAAAATAACTATCTTTATTATTTTTCGTTACATTATTTGTAGGTTTCTATGCGTATTATCGAAACAATTTATCACAACATAACCATGGAAATAAACGAAACAAACTGCTCCCGTATTGCCAGTATCCGTTATTTATGAGTATTTCCGCACGCGCATATTTAACACCCTTCCGTTCTGGCGTGACTTGCAAATCACCGGTTTTTGGTTAAAACGACACAAAGCTAGTTTTATGACCACAAACTCAGTCACTAAAAAATTGCTTTCTGTGGAAAGTATTCGGAAATTTTATGTGGCATTCGTGGCATGAATGAATAGGAGCAAATGTTGAAATACGGCTATGTTGATTGTTTCCTAGTGCAAACATTACTTCCCACATATGCAGTATTTGCAGATGATGCTGCAGTTATTTCACTATAAAACCTGACGTGAAGTGGATCTTAATATGGACAATTATATTGCAGAACTCAGTCAATGGCTCGCCCTCAATTAGCTAACTCTATACTTTGATAAAAAAAACGTTTTGGAACTACTGTAATAGGATACCAAAAACAGATAGACATTTACACAGATAATCATCTTATAAAAATGTGGAATACTGAACTACGTGTATTAATAAACTACAGACAAATGGAGAAATCATATAGACCACTATATAAAACCAAATATATCAACTTTATGTTCTACAAACTACCAAAATGTATGAATGCTGAAATACTTCAAATAATGTACCATCTATAGCATGAGGTGCAGCCTGACAAACCTCCTACAATAACTTTAAAGATTACCAAGTAAATTACTTGAAATTTTAAATTCAAACTATGGAACATTGAAATCATCCTGAACTAATGAAAATAATGATTAGAAATGAATAAATAAATGTTAGTGCTTAATTTTCTGCACTGTAATCTTGCTGGAGTTGTGTATGCAGTTAATAACTCCTTTGCAAGGTTATAGAGTAATGGTTAAAGTAGTTTTACCATTAGGGACCAGCCATCATGCAGTTAACTTTATTGCCTTTTTGGGTATATTTTTATTATTTGTTACTGTTTTTACATTGTTGTTTATATTTATTCTTTTACATAAAGTAATATTTACCTGCCCCTGTTTCATATTTTTTCATTAACATTCATAATTACATAGAAAATGAATTTATCCGTTACATTGGGACCACACTGTATAAGTAGTAATGAAAGGTTAATGTTAAGTTTGAGACATAAAGGCAAATGAAAAGGTCAACTATTGTAGTCTTAGAAACAAAATATGAGAATAGTACAATCTTACCACAGCACACTGGCGGAATTTCAAATATTTTCGGTCAAATCCCCAAAATACAAAGTTGGCTGTGACAGTTACATGACTTTATTTTTTGAAACTTATTGATTTATTGAATCCAACAAGAATTCTCATAATATTTTAATGAATGTTTAACTTGTTAACCACCACGACAAAGTATCGTCTCCAACATAAAAATTGACCATTGTTTAAATCGAGTTTTTTTAAATAGTGTTGTGTTTTAAAAGTGTTTGGTGTAACATTTTATCATGTATTGTGAACCTGGGGGTATGTATCTGTGTTCCTAAAGTTGATTTTTTACATTTTCAAGTTTGCTTGTAATAAAGCGAATAAAATTAATATACAAAATAAATTTTATTCAAAGATTTATTTTATTTGCTTAGAAAGTTACGAATTCATTAGAATCAGACAATTTATATATACTAGCTGTCGCCCAGTGGTCGAAATTCGACCAATTGTGTCAATATCTCTGGCAGGTTAAGTAACATGAAAATTTTATCGTGACAATCTATCCTAGGACTTTAGGGAGAACAGCAATTACACAGAACGGATCCAGATTCGGAACCACTGTGTGATAGTTTCCTCGAAAATCCTAGATGTCGGTCTTACATCTCGCTTCTACAAATAAGTAACGAAATTCAAGTTTTTTTCAGATATAATTCATAGAACTTTATTTGTGTTCAAATTCGTAATTCTTAATTTAATATGACAACAATTCAACTGCTAATGGGCTACCCTACATATTTATTTTTTCTAACACCCCTGTATAGCTATAATTGCACTCAATTCTTTAACATTTATTAAAATCCTCATTATAATAATTCCATCTCATTATATATTTACACCACCCTGTATATGCAACTGCTTATAGACCACGCATAATATTTTTTAACATTTTTCAACCACCGGGTAAACCATTCTGTATATGCCACTGCCTATGACAGACCATATTTACTCTTTTTGTTTATGAAATTTTTAATTATCTTCTGTAACTATAATTCTACTCCGACCTATATTTCAATCATTATATATATGAAACTCTTCGTGGTCTACTCTTTAAATCAATTCTTATTCTAACATTTTTTATCACCATCCTGTATTTCTATAATTCCTCTTACCCTATATTTCATCTTAACTATATATACAACTGCTTATGGGTTACGAAATGTTGCATTTCCATTTCCGCCACCCTGTATATGCATCTATGTATAACATTTTTTGCACCACCCTGTATAACTGTAATTTTACTGCACCTTCTATTCCAAGAACCCTGTAAATTCAACCGCTAATGGGCTTCCCTATATAATTATTTTATTAGTTATAATTGCACTCTACTCTATATTTTAAACACCCTAAATATGCAACTGCTTATGTGCCACCCATTAAAAAAATTATTTCTAACATATCTGGAATCGCCCTGTATAATTATGATATTCAACGATTACTTTACCCACTAAACAATAACAACTCTTGCATGCCACCTCCAGAAGTACATGCTCTAAGTATATAATAGCATTGGTCTGTCTATATATAATTACTCAATGGTTTGGCAGCGGCACGCGGCACATTCATTTGTTTGGCATTGACATTATTGAAATAGTAAATAATAAATTTTTATTATATTTTATTTAATGAATGAACCAATATTATAAATTAAGATTAGCATTCTGCACTGAAGGTCGTCAGTAGCTACTAAACAAAACAAAAATGAAGAAAATCGGTTGAGAAACAGAGGAGAAAATGGTACCTAATCGTTTGGTCTTAGCCTATTTATATATAGATATATATATATATATATATATATATATATATATATATATATGTCTCAATTGCATTTGGTACTATGTGCTACTCTCCTATTTATTAAATAATTAAAAACATAAAATTAAAAAAAAAACGAAAATTTTTTTGATTTATTTTTTCATTTATAGATTCATCTTCTGAGAATGTCATCATATGTCGTCGACAGATAGTTAAATATTATAATCCCTGTAATTTGACAGATAACAAAGAAAAATTCGAAAATCTTCTCCATAAAGTAAAATTAATTTAATGCATAAATTAATTATTTGTTTGATTGACGGAAAAACTGTAAATGCTATAACTGACAGGAAATTAAACCAAAGATGTTACCTGTGTCATTTAACGTCAAAAGATTTCAATAATATACCTCTTAGTTTGTTTACAAACCTTAGAATATCTCCACTACATGCCTGGATTCGGTTTTTGAATGAGTAATGTAAATTATAGAATAACTATATGTAAGTGGCTAGATGGAGGTGCAGAAAATTATAATAAAATAAATATTAGAAGAAAACTTATAGAAAGGCAAATTCATAAAAAAAGCTCTCATAGTAGACAAGCCTAAGCCTGGATTTGCAAGTAACAATGACGGAAATACGGCCAGAGATTTTGTCATTTCTATGAAGAGTCAGCTAAAATATCGGACATTAAAAAAATATAGTTTATCGAATTTTTTATAATTCTTTTGGTTTTTACAAGTACATTTCCAATTAACCCAAATAATTTTTTTGTTGTTGTAAGACAACTGTGCTGTTTATTAAACATTATTCATGGTTTCCCTTACCAACAACAGTACACAAAATTTTATTTCATGGCTATGAAAATACAAAATTGTATAGTGTCTCTGGGATTACTCTCAGAAGAAGCTCACGAGTGTAAGAATAAAAACATAAAAATGTATACAGAACATTATTCTAGACGATTTAGTAGAATTCAAAACATCGAAGCTGTGTTTCATAACCTCCTAGTATCATCAGATCCTTATATAACGAACATTCCAAGAAAATACTACCAGAAATATTCTAAAATAAATGAATATCCAAAAGAGTTAAAATATTTATTAAATATGGATAAGTGAGATTTAACAATAGTCAATAATATAACAAAAGTGTGAATCAGAGTGAATAAAGCTTTAGTTTATGCTACTAATGTTTTTTATTTAAAGTATTCCAGCTTATAAAAGGATTAAGTCAATCGATAGGTTTTGACCAAAAATTTAAGAAAATCCGCCTGTGTGCGCAGTTTTAAATACTTTTTAACTTTTTCTACAACAGAACACAGTTAAAACCATACAAATCTCTTAACCCGCAATATCGATTCACATACAGAAACAGGGGACGTTTGATATATAGTAACTCGGATTAAGTATTGAATTATGGAAGCCATTACTTTGTGATAGTCAATCATAATGATCAAATGAAACTAATTTCTTTATTTTCTGTCACTGGATTTATCCACACCACGTGATTAGTTTCGACGATTACGCGTCATTTTCAAACATATACAAATTGAAAAACTAAGCAATTAAACCATTTAAAATATAAATTAAGTTAATTAAGTTTTTATTAACGCTTCAAATTGTATGAGCGCCGAAACTAGTCAGGCAGTGTGAATAATTCCAGTGATAGAAAACAAATAAATTAAGAAAAGAGAATACATGTGATGCAAGTTAAGGCTTATACATAATTTCCTCAGATTATCATAGAAAACAATTTCTGATTTGGATGCTGACCGGGTAGTAACAGTAACATAGCAATAACGTCATAATCTGTGAAATCTCCGAATTGGCACAAAATTTTTATAAAACATTGAAAATGAAAAGGCTATTCATTCCGTATTTCAGGAAAAAAATATGCTGAAGACTATTATTCGTTAGACGAACCGAGTGATGCCGGGTGTGCTCGAACGTCGCCAAAGCTAATGTGAAAACTGATCGATTTGTAATTATTAATCTGTCGCAAACCGTAAATGGGTTTATTATCGGAAATATTACAACATAATTTCTCTAGGAAACATTTAAGAAAATTGGATTCTATATTCAGGTAACTATAAGCTATAAAGTCTTTCTAATCTAAGCTAAATAATATCTGGAAAACAGAATGATTCTAAAATCCTGCAAATGTTAAGGTAAATGCATCAGTATGAAGTTATATGAATCTAGAATTAATGATATAAGGTTTTTGATACTATCCTGTAAAGAAGATGATTTAATATTATAAAAAGTAATAAATGGTTAATAGAGATTTTCTAATAACTATTACTTACATAGTGGAGCATTTGGTTGAAAAAAAAGGTAAAAATAGCGGCTGTCATTTGAGACTGAACGATGGAAGCGAAAGCTTCTTACGAAATACACTTCCCGTCTCTTGTTATCTCCCTTTCTCTGTTTCTCTTTACTTGTGTCCTCATTAGTAATGGATATAAATTTCAGGAGGTTTAAAATAATTGTCAGTATTTTGTTACGACAAAAGTATTAATCCTAATGTGTAATTTAATTGATGATTGTTTCAGTCTTCACTTGATGAAAATTCAGTTTTAAGATTACTTAAAAACAACAAACACTTGTTTTCACTTTGTATTTCTTTAAATTTGACATAGGTTTCGCCAAGTCTGGCTTCATTAGAAATTGGGAATACAATGAAGGCTAAATTTATATATTTTACACAGAAACTACAGGTAAGGTAGTAAAATAATTAAAAGGTTTTAATTCTGGGGACTTGGTGAAACATATGTCAAATTTAAAGAAATAAAAAGTGAAAATTTAAACAATTGTTTGTTGTAATTTAATTCTTAGTTTAAATATAAGTGCCAAAAAAATTTGCTGAATCATAATATTTCGAAATTTCTTTACTTATTTATTATTCTGGCAATATTATAATGCGGGAAAATTAATTGTACCATATTAAATTATGATAATATTATTTAGGTAGATATTTTTTAACATCACATCTCCCAGATTATTCTATAAAATGGCTATTGTAATATTGTTTAAACCAGTACATATTATAAATAACATCAATCGTGCACAAATTTAATAAATGCACAGGGCATTCACGATTAATACAAGATCACAGATGTGTCATCAGTTTACAAGTCAAGTTATGTAGTTTTTGCTTCAAGAAATCGAATCTATCTTACAAATAATAACTATTTAGGCTTAAAAAGTCAAACCCAACTATTTCAGCAAGCAATAAAAAAAATTATGATTAATTAATTTGCCAACCGAAGGTGTATGAAAATTATATTTCTACAATACCACAGATCATACACATAACACGTAATTCCACAAAACGATAATTTTGTATTTATGCTTATCTCATCGAGTATATGCTCTAAGGCCGTTATTAATGTACATTGCACGCTACTTCCAGAAATGTATGGTCTACAGTGCCATATTAAGGGATTTAACAAAGTCCAAAGTCATTTTTCTTGTTCAATTAACAGTGACGCCATCTAGTGACGAAAGGTAATACAAATACAAAAATATTAATTCATTAATACAACTTCTTGGAACTTTTACATGTTAAGCTTTTCCACTCAATAAATTTCGATTATTATTTAGAACACTTAATGTAAAATGTTTACTTTATATTATGACGCTAGTCAGTACATAAATTTAATGACAATTTTAATGGTGTTTTTCTTTTTTATTAGAAAGAAAAACAAATTGGATGTTATATTTGTATATTTCTGATATATTATCGACTTTCTATAAAAGAAAATAATCTTAGTATATGCCTCGTCCCTGTTTTTTATACAGAAAACTGAATTGTATGTGTATTTCAAGATCAAGATATTGTGTGGAGTCTGATGTGGTGTCGGTCGTGGTCTAAGGAGTAGTGTTTGTCGTAACGTGTCGAAAAAAAAGGAAATTTCAAGTTATACACTTCATTCCCTTGCTTATCTATTCTCATATGTGTAAGCGTCGGCTTCCATTAAGAAGCGTTGGCTTCAAAAATTCTGGGTTAAATGGAATTTAAATCGACATTCTTTTTTTCACGTCATATGATGGTTGCTGGTACGTATGTAAACAAACTGTAACACACGAAGCTGTTTTTAATGGTATCATAAACGACGCAAGCTTCGAAATATTAAATTTTTGCAAATTGCATAATAAAATTGGGCACTTTACAGGAAAAGTAAAAGTCTATATATCTGCGATTTCTCCTCTACTATAGCTCAGGACAGGTCAAAGTTAAAAGGGAAGAATTTTATAAAAAGCGGAAAAATATTGAAATAATTTTTATCAACAACGAAATGTAAACACGTGAGATGATACAACTCTTCAGAAACTGTAAGTCCAGGGGTAAAAACGTTTTGCATGGAAAAAAGTTTCACATTTTATCAAAGCATTTTCAGCATTCAGCTATGTTTTACCAAAGCACTTCACAGTTTCATCTGCACTAAAAAAATAAATTCAACCATTTCTCTGAAACGCATCTCCTTACAAACCTTGCAATATACACAATAAACTTTCCAAGCTGTGTGCAGTTACAGTTTACTGTGATCTCCAAGAACTAAAATCAGCTTGGTGATTTTAAAGAAGACGAAGAAAAGAAACTAGATAAGTTTCACAATTTTTTTTGGAAATTGACCTTCAAACCACATTTGTCGTATTCCTAATAGTCAAAATAAGTTAAATATCTTCCGGATCTTGAGCATCTCCCTCAAATCACATATTGAAGAGTAACGCTGATATAGTACCCCTTTGTTCTGAGCATTTATCTATTTTTGAACGATCTCTTAATTACTATAAATTAGTTTTTTCTTATATTCACTCTTCGCACCCCGTACCACAACCTACATTTTGTCACATTAGCCTACGCTTTTCCAGGTATGTAGAGGTCATTTGTCTTCCTCTCTGTTCTTCTCTCGTAATTGTGTAATACAATGACTATAGTCTTCCCCTAAGTTTCTATATTTCTTGATATACTTACGGTATTAACATGATTCCCTATAGTTTGAATATACTCGTTCGTCCACTTTTTTATGTATGAGCTTACTTAAGGTTCCCTTCCTGAGGATATCGTGACTTGCTTTGATATTGTTAATTATTGTTGGTAAAAATTGGATTAAAATAGTGCCAAACTTATAATTCTCTGACCTGGGGTCTCAGTATTGTCGTCATCTGCAGTTTCTTATATCTGCCCTCTTCCAATATTTCTTCTTGTTGCTATTCCTCCCTATGTATTATGATTATGAGCAGATTTTTTTTCATTGTTTCGGGGATATTATTTGTATTATCCCTTTAGAATTTTTGTAGTTTCTTGTTTATTGTCATCTATGTCAATGATGATATAATGGTGAAGTATTGTCTATGTCTCCACATAGTATAATCCAGGTTCGTTTTCTCGACATTGCAGCCTTTACTTTATCGGCTAGATAATTAATGTACATTTTTTATTTTTTTTTAATCTAATCCTCCAGCTTATTTGAGCATTTTTTGCCTGGTATTCTGCTGTAGCAGGCATGTTAATAAAAAAATACTTTGTGTTATTACCCGACTGTTGATAAAATTCGTAATTGTCAGAGGCTTATGATAACCCAAAACTGGTAAACAAATCAGCAAGTTCGGTGTTGTTTGATCTTATCGGTAAGTCTGAATAATGGATTATTGCAGTTTTGTTGACATATGTTTGAAGAGCGCTGTTTATTACAGCAAAAATAGAAAATTGAATTCATTCAAGAATAAAATTAAAGAGATCTTTAAAAGTTCAGAATTAATTATTTTACAAAACTAAATTCAAAATAAAAGCATATCCTGTTCGATATATAAAATTATTATCAATAGGTACTGAGTGAACCACATCACAACATGTAACAGAGAATAGATGGATCACTAGAGAATAAAAGAAGATTTGAGATATATGATGAAAAGGAAAGGAATTTTCTTTTCGTTACATATTAAAAATTAAGCTAGAGGATTTTCCGACTATTCTCTTTGTCCGAAGTCAAGTTGGAGATATACAATCGATGCCATATTGAGTTAGTAAAATCTTGTATAGCTGAACGTTCTCTAGTACTATTGGTTTATAAAATACACTTGCTAAATTTCTATTGACGTGTTGCTAAGTGTAGACACCGCAACCAAAAACGGGTTAAAGTTATACAATTTATCGATTCAAACATAGAATTTAAATACAAGAAATTAAAGACTAGCTGATGTGAGAAGTAACAAACCGTATTTAACACCTAGATTTGTACCATTGTACCATTCAATTACTTGAAGATCAGTAGAAAAATGAAGATTGTGCAGAACGGGTAAAAAATTAACAGCTGTATTTTCACTCTGATATCAAAAAGTATTACTTAGCCTCTGAATAGCTCGTGCCAAAAAAGCAGTCCATGGATTAACCGTAACTTCCCTAAAAGAAATTAAATCTAGACCCTGCTCTATGTCATTTGCTGAACGGATTCTTTATTAGTGACGAGGGTGTAGCTGTATTAGCGGAAGCTAGTTTGTCTAGAAACCAATAGGAGGAATACGTGGCCCAGAAAGAGCTCCTTCCTATAAATATGTGACAGTTCAATATTAGTGAAACCAAGCTATAGACTCCCTTATATCATATAACGAAACGGATAGTTCCTGCTGAGGAAGGTGTTGTACAGCAATTGAATGCAAATGTATTAGTTCATCAGTTTTTCACATAAAGAAATTATAACTCCAGTTCTTCTCATAGCTGATACTATAACTAGAATCATTAAAAAGTAATTTGTCACAATCATCACCCTTCTCTAAAAAATTATTGAATTTCAGAAATATAGAGAGAAAAAAAACAATGTGATGACCACATGTAAAATCGTAAATTTTGTTAATAATCGTGGCATATGGCTTACAAGTTTTACATACATATGTGACATGTAAGGCGACCAAAGATGAACTTGTTTCTGTAACAAAAATACAAACCAAAAACAATTATTTTGAGAGCTTTCGCCTCTCAAATGAAACTGTAAAGCATTTTTTCGATGGGATATGAGTATTAAAAAAGTGATATGAATGATATGAAACGAACTATAACTAGCAGCATTTCATTATACACTATTCATTGAAATATTCATATATACATATATATGCATATAAAAAAATTAAGATTTTACCTGCAGATAAAGGCAATGCTACGGTAATTTTAAATAAAATTGACTACGATTCCAAAACTCAAAACATAATAAACCAAGGACAATATACAAAATTAAACAACTTCTATATAAAATGAAAATATACCGCTTACTTTACAATCACAAACATGAATTTACAGAACAAGAACGTCAACATCTTACTCCACTCTATTCTAAACCGCCCCATTTTTACGGGTTGACTAAAATTGTATAAACCCAACATTCCATTAAGACCAATTGTCAGCTCCATAAATTCTCCATGCAGTGAGCTCTCAAAATTTCTTTTTAAAATTATTTCACCACTTACTGGTATGTCTAACTCTCATCTTAAAAACAGCGCACATTTCTTAGAAAAATTATCACATATACAATACAAAAATACTTTCACACTAGCAAGTTTTGACATTGTGAATCTATACAATAACGTTCCTGTCACCAAAACACCATGTAAAAGAACGATTAAAACAAGATTCTTTACTAAATTAACGTACTCAATTGTCCATTAATACAATAATGGAACTACTAACATTTTGCACAAAGACTACATATTTTGAACTTAATGATGACTACTACCAACAAGATTTTGGCATGGCAATGGGTTCCTGTCTGTCTCCTGCTTTAAACAACATTTTTATGGAATAATTTGAAGAACAAACAATTTTCTCAAAACAGATTAAACCTTTGGTTTGGTGGCGTTATGTTGATGACATATTCGTTATTTGGGAACATAATCTTGAGGATTTACATGCATTACTTAACTACATAAACAACACAGAACAAACTATTCATTTTACACTGGAGCTTGAACAAATTACCATTCTTAGACATTTTAATAACCAAAATACAGTCGACATTTAAAACAGAAGTTTACATAAAACCCACTCATACTAACAGGTATCTCAACTTTTACTCTAATCATCAAAATTCAGTAAAAAGAGGTATCATCAAATCTCTATATGACAGAACAAAAACCAACTGTTCTAACATTACCTAATTAAATTTATTTATAACGAGTTAAACAAAATTGAATACCAAACAATCCCTAACAACCAACATCAAACTACACCAAGCAACACTGACTCCCTAGATAATCACATTAAGATAATAACTATACCGTTCATACATACATCCATTATATCAAAAACCAAACCTAATAACACATCTCGAAATATAAAAAATTGCATTTATAAAATCTCTTGTGAATGTAATAAATTCTAGACTTCTAAATGTTCGAATAAACGAACACAAAAATTACATAAAAAAACGATAATATGAAAAATCCAAAATTTGTAAACATGGTTGGGACCTTGGTCATAAAATACAGTTTCAATATTCAGTTATAATACACAAAGAAGAATACAACACCAAACGAAAACTAAAATAGTCTGCTTTAATTTTGTAAAATGAAAACGATTGTATCGCTACTATCTCCATAGAATTCAGTCATTCCTGGTTGCCGATGATTAAGGAAGAAATTGCTAATGGTCATGTCCTTGTGAACAACCCAATATCGGGATAGTTCATAAGGTTTTTCCTAGGTTTTCCCTTATGGTTTTAATGGGATCACTGAATAAACAAAATTCTTTGGTCGCATTTTTGGCGAATGCACCATCTTATAACAAAGTCGCACCTAGGAGCGCCACATAAAATTCTTAAGATCTCCCTGTCAACTTTATGATTATATGATCTTTAGAAGTTTATGTGCTACCCTGTATATTGCAAATAAAATTCTCTTAGTTACGTCAGAAATCAAAAATACACATTGTCAAATATTTTAATTTACATCTTAGAATTGTGCGATTTTTTTATCCAAGTTTCTTAACCATATACAACGGGGTCTGACCTAGACCCCGAAAATTTTGGAATATACAGCAATTTTCTTAACAGTGGTGTTATTTCCCAAGAAGTACTTAGACATTGAAAAATATGCCACAAATATCATTCAGGAAACATTCACAAGGTTGCTTAGCATAATGCAAGATTCTTCATGGAAAAATATATAGAGTATTCGAAGAAAATTTCGTTGTGGAAAGTCAATCCCACTTACCAAGAAATGTCTGCAGCAATTTGTGATCCTATTAAAACAAGTCTCGATATCGTTAGAAAAATAGATCGAGAGTTTACCCAGGGCAAATTTGGCACGTCTTCAAATTTGCTCCAAAATATCATGAAATGAAAACAATAACACAGACTTTTGTCTTTGGAGTAACCAGTGTAACGAGATCTCAATGAACTGTTTTCTTTCTCTATAAATAAAACGTTATTTAGGAAAGTAGAATACACATTAAATCTTAATAACTCGAGTTAAGTGCGTCAGTATAAAGTTATACAAGTCCTAAGTAAATATTTTCAGGACTTCTGATATTATGTTGTATAAACACTAAGCCTAATTAGATACTAGTTAATGAAGGGTTGCTGGACAATTCATATGTGAAAACTGAATAATAGTCCATATAAGTTAGGGTTTAATGATAACGATATAGCTGTCTCATGTGGAACAATAAAAATTCTGCATGTCTACAAGCATATCAATCGGTCTATAAGTTGCATGAACGGAAAATTTTACGTAAACCATTAGCACTAATCAACAAAATTTTTTACTAAGAAGAGTGATTAGTAATTTTGAAATGCACCACCACATTTCTTATGATTAATATATAATTTCTTTGATCAACTCTAGTTATGTGTTAATCACTCATATAAACTTGGCGGTTATTTCATAAAATTAAGTATTGAATTAAATGAAAGGAAGAAGTTTCAATTATGGTATTTTATTAATGCACTTTCACTTATAGAATTTAAATTATGAGATATTGTATGAATTATTTGATTTTAATATTAGGCAAGCCATAATTAATTACCTATTTAGGTGTAGTTTTTCATTAAAAAAATTATGAAAGTTATTTTTACTTCCGTGCTCAACAAAATTAGATGTTGGTTCTTATTATCGCCCGTCTTTCATGTGTGCAGCTTTACACTAAATCTATGGCTTTTGAAATCCTATGATATGGATAGAACACACACAGGCTCTCTTTAGATTGTTAATGTTGCCTTACTGTTACTGCAAATAGTATTAAAGTTCAAAAAAAGTATTATCACCTATCATACTAAAACACCGATTTTCCATAGAGAATCAGAATTACTTAAAATTTCCAGTCTGTCAATTATATCGGAGGAAGTAGATTAAATTTATCTAAACAACAGACAATCTCATTTAATGCTAATGTGAAGAAATAAATTGAAATAACCCCGGGACAGTGATTACATCGGTATTCTTCCTGTTGAAAAAACTCCATGGAAAATATAAAGTTTTCAAATTATGACAATTTTAGTGACATTTAAGATTCATTAGCCCCCCGTTTATAAATTCGATGCAATTTTCTCCGCAAATATTAGCCAAGTTCTTCAGCTGAGCACGTATCCGTATCATCCTATACATAGAACTTCTCTTCCTTGTTTATTGTGGTATACAGTTATCATCTGGTCTACAATACCCAATCTCCATATTCATAAACACAAGAAGCAGATCAATGACGGAAAGAGTAACATATTATGTTCGAAGGGTCATTTACAAATATTAATGGATTCTAAAAACTGTGCTCAACACCAATTAGTCAGAAGCCGAGGTTATGGTACTTAACTAGGATCATGTTTAGGAAATACCATGTAGCGATTGTCCAAACACCTCATCCGAAAACTCTTTATCAAGCAAAAAAGAATCAGCTTCTATCAGTTCTGAGTGGAGCCAGACTATTAAATCTATGAAGACATCAACGATTATTGAGGTTATTTAAATAAAACATTGAACGCTGTGCATGGGAAACGGGCGGGCTCACAGGCCTCCATGGAAACAATTTCAAAACAGACCTGTCATTATGTGAAATCCCTTTCCAACTCAGTGTAGTCATATAATGGATTTCAGAGAAATTCGGACACCGAGATCGATGCAGGCTCTAAACTACAGTTTACGTGATATTTATTGATACAAAAGTTGGATCCATTACATCCAAATAAAACAGACCTGAGAAATGTAACTTATCTATTTTGTGGTTTAAATTCCCCGTCTTTGATCTCCCGAGGATAGGAAAATAAAAGCCGAAACGTCGAGAGTGTAATAAATTTTGGCGTAAGTACTGCAATAAGCCTACTACAGGATGCCGTTAGTCTAATGGAATTTCTTAAAAATAAAACAATTTTGTATTAGTTGAAGTTGCACTAGATCTGAGATTTTTAACAAAAAACCTATTGACAGTTTTGTTCGACTCTACCTAAGAAATATAGGCACAGGAGTGGTAACCTTGTCTATTGTCCTGTTTTTTCGGTGCAATAAAACCCTATAAGTTCTGTTTGCAATATGATACACAAATGTAATAGCGGTAAACTGCGCAACTTTCAGTCTTTATAATTTTGACAAAACGCGCATTAATATCATACTTACTTGTAAGAATTAAACAACTATATATTTAAATATTAGGAAATATAGATATCTAATTCGCCTGTACAAATTCTTGTTTAATTGCTCAGAAATACGATTGATAAAGTATTTAAATGTCCTAAGATAAAATCGCTTAGCATTATTATTTGTAGAATACAATTGTTATTAAGAATTTTTGCATAGAACATTCTCTATATCTATTTCTGTACTCAATTATAAACAAAATAGGAAATTATTCAGACAAACCATACCAGAATATAAAAAAATACTTACTCAATGCCGTGCTCAGAGAAAGCTTCGCTTATTTCCGAATCACTCCTTGGTAGGAACCAATCTCGGTAGAATGGTAGCTTTCTTTCTTCTCGATTTCAGTGTCACTGAAGAATAAGTGAAGCATATCCGGTACCTTATGCGGTGAATGCGGCGACAGTATGGTCAGTTTCCTATCTCCAGGGCTCAAGCTCAAATAACCAGCTGGAGGTGGTAAGCTCAAGTGCTGTGGAATTCTCATTTTTCCCGACCACAACACTCTTCTTCTTTCAGCACTAATTAAGTCATCACTAGAAGTAATAATAGAAGCACCTTCACCACTCACTGCGTGTCTTTTGAGCCTAATCTCTCTTTCCAGGCTCTCCAAGGACTTAGCTTCGGTAGATTCCGCGAACATTTTCCTCATATCCCTCTCGCTAGACGTCAGGAAGCATCTGGGTGAAGCTCTGAGGCTTTCCATGCTTTTTGCAGTTTCGCTGACAGCACCGGCCGCGGAAAGGTACTGTCCTTTATTTGCATGTTTATGGTCTGGTTCGTACTCCTCTTGTGAGGAACTAGAATGCGGTGATTTCGAAAGAATTGAATACTTCGGGGAAGCTTTCAGCGATAACGATTCTGATTCTGAATCACCTTGGGAGTCTCCACTGGCTTGCTGTGTTATTATCTGGCATTGCGGTACTACGTTTAGCTTTGGATCAGAAGATGTGAACGCCAAAGATGTGCGAGATAACGTGTGGACGTTCTGCTGGGTTAACGTCACAGTGGACGAAGCCTGGGATAGTGACGGGGTTTCTTCGTCTTCTTCCTCCATTGTATTCGATCTCGAATATATTGTTGAAATTTAAATTAATGTCAGAAGCTCATCATTTTAAGGGTCCGCCGAAGGTTCTTTGCTTGTTTTCTTTACACCTTTGATTGCTTCCCTGTTTGCTAAAAGAAAAGTTGTGTTAAATATTTATAATTCTTCTAAAAAATATCTAGCTCCTATTTTAATAACAGCTTCATGTTTCCTAAACTTTAAATCGCAGTTTTTATGAAAATATCTTGCAGAAGTGTGTAATGCCGCAAGTCATTAACAACGAACTGCACTAAAGCAGTTGCAGAAACTTTACTTTGTAGGAGCTGGAAATTTTTCAATTTATGTTTCACATTAGAGCTTGCCGTAAAAGACTATGAGCCTGTCTTGAGTATTTAGATGCAGACATATTTAGCAACTGGGCCTGTAAATCTAGAACTTTCTTGAAAGTTGAGGAAATTGTCTAACTTTTTTAAATTAGTAATACTGCGTTGTAGTTTCTAGAAATAAATTTGAGACGGGTAATTAAGAAGATTGCTTGTGACGATAATTAATGCAGGTCTTGAATATTATGTATGAGATAATAACATATATCTATATAAATCGTATTAATAAAAGTTTTTATGGCCATGCAAAATATATTATTTTACTTAACCATCTTCAAAATCGAATTGAAAAGTTGAATGAAAACATACACTACACAACAAATATTTATGTAGGCAGATAGCTACTATACACAATATAAGAAGGAAACTGTCACTTATTCACAGTTGCTAGATACCAATACGCAGAGAGTAATAACTGTAATCTAGGTCTAGTCTATAAAAGCTGTTTATTTAAAACAAATTAAAAACCTATCTATCCACTAGTTTATTTTTAAAATTTGTGTCAAAAAATTCTAACAAACATTTATTGCCAGCAAATGTATTATACATCAAACATCGATGTTTAAGCACTTTCTGGGAACTAAGCTACAAGTCACGAAAATTTCTGTATATTATCAAACGTTTCGGAGTCTAGGTCAGACTCCGTTGTCAATGGCTAAGAAATTTTCCCGGGTATAGTTTTTCTATGGCTCTTGGAAAAGTCGCTGTGCTAAAATTGACCGTTCGTCTGTATACAAGTGCCTTTTCTTGGAAACTACTGGATAAATAATATTGAACTTTGCTTCCAGATACAATTTGGTGACTGACTCAGAAATGTATAATTTTAATACTGGGGTACCTTTATCTTCGAAACTAATAAGTTTAAATGAAAATGTTCGGAAAAATGGTGTATATAAGTTTATTAGAAAATGTAAGTGAAAATTACTATAAAGAATTTTGGGGGGTAAATCAGAAATTAAAAAAAAAAAAACAGGTACTTCATTGATTATATACAATAAAAAGCTTGTTATTAGCATTCCAAATTATTGAAAAAAAAAGGTTATATAGGGCCTCACTTAAACTGTTAAAATCGTAATAATAATTGTGGGGGGCCAATTACGAATTGAAATATTAAATGAAAAAATAAAATATATTGTTGGAAAGATATTAAGAAAAATATTAAAAAGCTCTGTTACCTTAACTTATATTCGAAATTACTGCACCTACAATTTAAGACGAATTTAGAACGTCGCTCTCAGGTTTACCCTTTATAAATTTTTGGGTGTAGTTTTGAAAACTAATGCTCGCAATGATTGACAGCAAACAGGGAGAATAATTTTTTCTTTTATTCAAAGTATTGTCAAGTCTAGAAAATTAGAACCACAGTGGTATTGAAAGGTAAAAATTCGTTGAGTAATTCTTAATTTTTCTAAACAAAGTACAAACCCAGGTTTCAGAGTCTCGTGGCTTACTTCTAATAAACCTCAAGAACTTGGTATGGATTTTTTGTTTTGATATGCAATTATATAGTCAGTTATACAGTCCTACACGCAGGCAACTAAATTGCCTTTGTAGGTGCAATACATTATAATTCTAATTTTTTAGCGTATTACTTGTTTCAATGTACAGGGTGGGCCATTTTGATCAATGCACCAGAATAGATTCGTTCCTAAGCGTGGAATAAAAAAAGTTCATACAAAATTTAATCAAGGCGAAGGGGGACATCTTTTGGGGCAATTAATTTTGATCTTGATCATTATTGTCAAGGTCATTGGAAGGTCAGGTTTTTTAATGAGAAACCCTGTTTTTGACACCGTATTCGGCAAAAGCGGAAAATTTTGCGTCTGAAGCGATATTAATAAAATTTTTTGTTACCTTCAAAAGGTTATTTCAAGGTCAAAATAACCCTCAAATTCCTATATTTTCATCTAAATAGCAATGACACAAGCACCTGAGTGATAATTATGGAAACAAAGTAATAGAAAAAAATATATTTTGAAATAAATTTTCTTGTTTTCTGGATAAATCATTTAAGATGTTTTTACGATATGCAATAATTATTACTGATTTCATCTATTTCGTTTAGTGCTTGCACTAATAAGGTATTTAACATGACATGAAAAAGAAAAGAGTTCTGTAACTAAATAGTAAAAATCAGTTTACCATACTTCTTACATTGACACAAAAAAGTATCTATATCACCTGAGTGATAATCCCGCTCTTCCCGAATTCGGTGTCAAAAACAAGGGTTGCCATTAAAAAAATTATCTGACCTTCAAATAACCTTGAAAATATAGTTCAAGGACAAAATTAATTGCACCAAAGGGTGTCCTCCTTCCCCTTGAACAAGTTTTCTATACACTTTTTTTTCATACCATGCTTAGGAACGAAAAGATTGGGGTGCATAGATTAAACTGGCCCACCCGGTGGTATATAATAGTGAAAACACAAATAGGTTTTAATATTTTTCAGGGAAAACCACATTTTTTGTTTACTAAATAATATTTGTGGCATATTTTTCAATGTCTAAGTACTTATTGGGAAATAACACCACAGTTTAAAGAAAAATTAATGTATATTCCAAATGTTTCCGGGTCTGTCAGACCCCGTTTCAATGGTTAAGAAAGAGGCACAATTCTAATATGTAAATTAAAATATTTAAGTTTATTTGATTTCTGACTACCAGAATTTTATATGTAATAACAGGGTAGCACAGGGCATATAATAAGTTCCTTTCAAATTGGAAGAATTTGAAAGGGAGATTAACAGTAGCACTTAGGAGCTAAAATTCTGAAGATCTCCCTTTCAAATTCTTCAGGGAACTATATGATTATATGATATTTATACCCTGTATATACAATAAAATTTCTTAGTTAAGGAAATCAAATAATACACATTGTCAAATATTTTAATTTACATATTATAATTGTGCCGTTTTTAACCAAGTTTCTTAATCATTGACAATGGGGTCTGACCTAGACCCCGAAACGTTTGGAATATACAACAATTTTTCTTTAAACTTTGGTGTTATTTCCCAAGAAGTACTTAGACATTTCTGGTTTAATTTCATAAAGAAGATATAATCTGATTTCGCCATGGTAAATATACCCCTCGTTATATTGTCAAAATTTAATTAAAAAAATAAGCCAGGATTAAGATATGAAGTTTTTTGTAAGGCCACTTTCCTTCTACAATTAACTGCGATAAAGCCTCTTAATTTTCCAGCCAATATAGAATCACTTCGAGCCCATAATCTGTTGCATCGTGAAATCTAACGAAATGACGCAATCAATTTCTGGATTACCTATCGCCCCAACATTTAATATATAAAAAATGTTATTGCGTCATATCGTTCTTTGTGGCGGTTGGAGGTGGATCGCAGGTAAATACACCACCACCGATAGTTGCTATGGGAACGAGCCGCATGAACGTCATGTCTTACTAGAACACTGCAGGTGGTTGTTCGTTGGACGGACGTTTATTTGTGGTCGGCTTTACCTTGATTATTCACCATGTCAGAAAACTTTTATAGAACAAATTGCCCTGAAGTTACTTTTGAACATAATTTGGCGAAATCACCGACAAAAACAGTTGAATTTATTTTCTAGACTTCCTGAAGAAAAACTTCCTCACGGAATTCTTACTCGAGACTGGAAATAACAATCAGAAAATCGTATCTTTACCCGCGAAAAAATATCACGCTGCAAAAACATGTAAAAGAAGAGTTAGGCCATGAGCTGAATTTGTTACTAGATCGTATATAGCATGGAACTGGATGAACCAGATGGTTGAACAATTCCCAAAGCTCAAAAAATCGTTGAGAATATATGGAAACACACTGTGTATACAGCCGAAATGAGCACCTTCATCTTGAAGTGGGTTAAATAACATTTACATTTACTTTGACGTCATTCATTACTATAGCCATCGCCAAACATAACTTTACAAGATCCACTTCAACAGAGTCCAGTTTAAACTATCCAAGTTAGTTGGGCCGGCTGCAAGTAATCGCTGAACGATAGAATGAGCTCAAAATACTCCAAAAGCAGAACATAGATTTTCTGAACATCCTCTAATTTCAACATTAATCTAATGTGGCAAAATAATGCATTGGATTTAAACCCTATACGTAAAAAAGGACACACAGGGTGTCCAAAAGTCCCAGGCCGGTTAAATAACTTGGACCGTAGGCGTCGTTTACAAAAATGGTCAAGTTAGAGGTTATAGGAAATTTCTCAGTGTGTCCAACGGCGACCTAATTCGTGACCTTGACCTTGACTTTCAAGGCCATTTCTAGGGTAACTAATCTATTTTAAATGTGAATGCTTCACTTTGACCTCGGAAATGGAAAGGACGGAAATGTTGCCCATACACACTAGCTTTACCAACAGGAAAATTTGGCCTCCTAAAGTGAAATCAAGGTAAAGCAGTGACGGGTGAGATGTTTGGTAAAGACAAAAGTTGTAGCAAACTTCCCTGGCTTTCCCATGGTACTATCGTGATCTTCATGGTTGTCAAAAATATTTTACTTACTTAATTTATAGGTTCCACTTAAAAATGTACTTGACCTTGAAATAAACCTGAAGGTCAAGGGTGGCGTCAGGAAGACGCTGTAAACACAAAACAACAAAAGTTGAACGAAACTTTATTTCGTTCAACTTTTGTTTTAACCATTTTCTTGAGCGACGTCAGTATTGAATCGCTTTCTGAAGTAGCTTTGAACGTATAAAATTGCTTACCCGCGATTCTAATAGATTTCTGAGTATTACAAAATGAAACAAAGTATAGTAATGGCCACAACAAAAGAACACTGAGCAACAAGACACAACTCAAATAACCAGAAAATCTCTGTCATAATTAGTCAATATAAACACAGTCCCTTGATATAGCCACACCTGTTCTAGGGGTATTCTTCCCAATAATATATACATACAGAGTTTACAATGTTTTGCAATTTCTTTGCCTTGCTTTAATTAATTTCTTTCCTCATTCGGTATTTTAAATCGTCAATATTAGCTCGTCTACCTTTATAGATTTTTGACTATAAATAGCCCCACAAATAAATATTCCTGTGGACTCATAAATCAAGACTAGGATGGCCATTCAATTTTGCCATTTCTACCGATCCAACGATACAACAAAAAATAGATTTGGGTAAGCTCATTGCTAATGCTTAATGTGGTGTAGTTCTATCTTGTTGAAAAATATATTTCTATTATTGTCTGGGGTTAAGAGTATTAGGAAATAGTTGTCTTAGGTACGGTATTAAAATATGTTGTGAAAAAGGCACTCACCCCATTTAATGTTCCCTCAAAAAATTCCCTTACATCATTATTACCAGATATTTCTCTTGTAAATTTCTGTGGATTTTTCCTTAAAATTTAGCTATATATCCAATCCTCTTTCCGTCATTATATTTTGATCTCCCAGGTGTGGGATGATCTTAGAGAGTTCCATATACGCGGAATATTTCTTACTTCTCATTAAATAATTCTGCACCCACTCCAATTAAAAAATTAATATGTAATATTAAATATTTCAAATCCTTGGGTACCAGAAATACAATGTGTAGAAATCCCTCTAGGGATTTTAAATATATTTTAAAGTAACAAAACCGATCAAAATTTACTTTTTTGACAAAAAAATTATTAAGAGAATAGTAGAATCATGATATCCATTGTAAATGCTAACCCTTTTAATTAATTTTCTTTAGGTGTAGCTATTATTCGTAAAGGTTGAAGGAGCAGGTGAATATATTTTTTCTAAAAGTATTCTTTTATATATAAAAATTGACCTGCTTCAAGATTTTCGTTTACATCTATAATTACATAGGAAAGTGAATTTATCCGTGACTTTAGAACCTCAGTGTATATATAGTAAATACTATACAAAGTTATTTTTAATAAAAAAAATACCTGAACAAGAATTTCTCAGTTTCACATGAGAGATTTCAAACAGATGGGTAAAGAACAGAGCACGACCATTTGACAAGACAAATATTCATCAACTTAAAAGCAAAGAAAATGCGGGCTGTAAAAACTTCAGCGCTCACTTTCCCTTATGATAAAAGAATTTGTCTTCAAAAAGATTTTTTCTTTCGAATAACTTAGTTATATATAAGCAACGAAACATGATGACGGAACGACAACTTTTGCCCAAAGGAAAATTGTGTGATTTTATGTTACATTTTCTTGACAAGTTTTCCTTTCTTACATATATTCGTTAATAATTTGGCGGTTTAAGAATACACATACGATACCATAACAATGAATGTCATCTCATACAAAATCTTACATTTGTGACGTAACTGTCAACTTTACTGTGCCTGAATCGTTGAAACATTTTGATTATCATTTCTTATCCTTTAGTTTGAACCCAAATTGGAAGATTATCTGATAAAAAGCTCTGTTCCAAGGTCTAGAGATTCTCCAAGATTTTTTGAAGCGGAGAAGTATAAAATGGATGCATGGTGGAGCAACACAGTTCAAGCACAAATAGAAAATAAGAAAAAGGCAAACATCATATGGTTTAATACAAGGTAAGACTGTCATTGGCAGGAATAAAGACAGAGAATCATAGATCCCCAAAGAACGATGAACATAACTAAAAATGATGATGGATCGAAAACTGCTGAAAAAATAGAAAAAGCCTGGGAAATATCAGAGCAAATAAAGCTTTGTACTTTGGGTACTAAAAAGGGTGGGATTGCAAAATAATTATCAGGCAGCCATAGCATTTCTAATGGTGTAGGGTCCAGCTACAGTGGTATGCATTCAAGTTGTTCGGGTTGCCAACATAAGGATTTTAAGTAAGTGTACTCTATAACGTTTCCTGGTATCAAAGATGGATACGGCAAAATACACGGATTATACTCTTTTGAATTAATATTACTATAATAGTACTGGAAAAAATGTTGATACTTCGATGTAAGGAATTCATTGATTATTTCAAATAAATATAAAAACATATAAAATAGGTATTGTAATTTTTATGTTAAAAAATGTTTAAATGATGCTGGATACAGCTTTTGCCAATTTTACCTTTCAAGACCTTGTTATATTAAGATCTAAATAGACCGTCTTACCTTTAACAGATACAAAACTGAGAAACATAAAGGCAGTGTTATTATTTAGCTTTTATGGTCAATTCTTAAACTGTAACTCATGATTCTTTAATATGCGTATGCAGCTTATTTAGAATAATAAACTAAAAAAATGCAATTTGGACAATAACCAGGAACTGAATCACAGGTATCGACGGAAAGAAGGGTCTATAGATCATTCAGGTACCACAAAGAACTGTGCCGAGCTAGCGAAGCGGTTTCGGGAACGTGGCAAATTTATAAAAAAAAATCTATATACTATGGTAAAAAAATGTACGTTCTATCTGATGGTACTGGTAACCGCAACCTATGAACACTTGCAATGCATTATTTATTCTAAAGGGCGGCAATTTGTCTCTTTTGTCCTGGGCGGTAGCTGAATAGTAACTTCCTTCGATAAGCCCTAAAAAGAGACAACGGTATGATAAACGGAGAAGCTCTGGGCCAGGATCAATTCGTGTCCCTGAGACAATGACAGGGATTTTTAAAAAAATTCCTTAGAGGCGACGAAGTTCCAATAATATGGAAAAAGCTATAATCACGTCTTTATTAAAAAAAAACTGGATCGATGTGGAAATGACTGAATCTGAAGACCACAACGGATTCAGTTTTGGACGATCTTGCTTGGATGGAGTATTTACCTCTCAAAAACTGGATCAAAAAAAGGAATACAATTTTGAATAAATTTATGACACAGTTTCACAAGAGAAGTCATGGATAAGCTTGATCAAAAAATGGAGATTTACCAAGCTTTACGTAAAAGCATTCAGGCGGCTCAACAAAGACTGCACGTTAATGATAAAGACGAGTAATAGTTGATTTCTCAGCTTTATCACTACTCCCAAAAACCAACTGGTTGCTACCCAGATGCACACTTATATGAGATGTTGTTGTCCTAAATGGTTAATTTTAACGAGAAATCGGTATCGACATCTGGAAATTTGAGGGATATCGATATTCATTTCAGGTTCAACTAGAGAGTTTAATTGTATATACGAACAATTATTGGAGATCTCCATCAATTGAGGGAAGCGCAACTGAAGATTGCTCTCGAGTAGAAACAATATATTGCCTTGCGTTCAATGTATTTTAAAAAAATCTAGAAATGATAGTTTAAAAAACCTTTAATGTAACGTTGTATCATTTTTAGTATTATAGGTTCTACCCGTTTAAATGAGTGGTGAATATACCATGTTCAATGTAAAACTTCCGGGAAAACTTGTTTAGTCTCCACTACATTTCCTAGGAAATCTGGAAATATTCACAATAAAACTGTTCCAACTTTCGGATAAGACCTTCTTTATGATATTTAGAATGGCAAAATGTCCTTGAAAATATTGAACAATTACAATAATAATAACACTACAGGAATATCTAGGTACTTAATATGTTACAATCATGTTATGTTACAAACATGCAAAAATAATAAATAATTCAATTTGCAACGTAATGTATTGCTGTAAAAAATTTCTTACTTGACATTTACAAATTTAATGTAGAACCTGATAATACGAGGTCTATTCAAAAAGTACCCGGAATGTTTAAATTTTGCCGGTTTGAAGAGTCCGATTGTCCAATTTTGTTTTATTATGTTGGTATACATGCCCCTGAAGTATCATATAATTTTCAGCTGTATTCATTGTTTACCTTTTTTTTGTCTGTAGCTACGCCTAAGGTTAGACGTGTTTTTATGAGCTCGGAGATTTTCGATTGTTAACAAAAATAAATCAAAGAATTTGTATTCAGTTTTGCGTAAAAAATGAAATAAATGCCTATGGTGAGCCTGCTATGAAAAAAACAAGTGTTTACTGGTGGTGTAAGCGTTTGCGTAAAACTTTGATGGCCGTGAAGACGTTGAAGATGACGAATATCATTCAGAGAAGTCACTAATGAAGTTGAAATATCTATTGGCTCATGCCATGACATTTTTGCGAACGTTTTGAAAATGCGTGGCTGCAAAATTTTTCCTAAAATTGTTGAATTTTCAACATAAACAGCGGCGTATGGAAGTTGCTCAGGAATCACTACATGAAGTCAACGTCGACATAAATTCGCTCTAAGGAGTAATAACAGGTAACGAAAACATGGGTTTACGGATATAATGTCGAAACAAAGGCTCAATCGTCCCAATGGAGGCATTCTGGCTCTCCACGGTCAAAAAAGGCTCAGCAAGTGCGGTCGAACGTCAAGGTTATGCTTACTGTGTTCTTTAATTTTAATGGCATAGTGCTTCATGCCCTCCTGCCACAAGGACAAGCGATTGATAATGAGTAGTATCTACGAGTTCAACGCCGTTTGCGTGAAGCAAAGTGCGAAGAAAACGTCCGGATTTGGGGCAAAACATGACTTTTGCATCACGATAATGCACCTGCTCACACATCGTTGCTTGTTCGTGAATTTTTAGCAAAAGATAACACTGAAATGATGCCCCAACCTGCATATTTGCCAGACATGGCCTCCTTGTGACTTTTTCTGTTTCCAAAAGGGACATCGTTTCACATGCATAGATGACATTAAAAGTGCATCGCTGAAAGAGCTCAAAGTTATCCTAAAGATCGAGTTCCAGAAGTGTTTTGGGGATTGGAAAAAGTGCTGGCCTGAGGGCATAACATCTAGTAGAGACTACTTTGCAGGGGACAACATCGGTGTAGATGAATAAATAAATATTTATTTCAAAAAACAAAATTTCCGGGTATGTTCTGGAACACACCTCGTATAATAAAAATATATTGATTTTTTATTTCATCAAAATATTAACAAATGAGCACGAGAATCAAAGCTATAATAATTATAATGAGATAAAAAAAGTAAATTATTGATCAACCACTTTACCAAAGCTTCGATATGACATGGTAATAATTTTTCAAATTCAAATTAAATACTTGGCATTATGCAATTTTATTAGAAAGTAAAATTAATTTTCGGTTGAATTTTGAAGCGCCTCAAAATGTGATGAAAATTTACACCAAATTCTACCTGAAATATCTCAAAATAAATATTCTGCATAATATCTAACCTACCTTTGTTGAAAAATGTTTTCATTGCACTATAATTTAAACTATCTACTTCAAAAACAGTTTTCCATGTGAATGCAACGTAAGTAGACACACGTAGGAAATATTTTTGACACAAACTCTTCACATTCTCGCACATATTTTTTTATGAAGAAGCAACTAGCTAAAGGAAATTAAAAAGCAATGCGAATATAAATGGAAACGGAAACAGTTTCATTGCAGAATGCAAATTTAATATAAAAATAGTCAGATTAATTATATTGCGTGCCAGCAGGAAATTATTTCCACCGCATATTTTGTTCTGTAACAGTTGTAATAATTTACTTTTACAATGGCAAGATAACTTCAAAAAGGAAATGAAAGGTTTAGTTTCAAATGGGCTCCATTATGTTCGGAATTAAAATAATTTATAAGGAGAGAATTATGATTCTTCGAATATAATCGGATTTGTGATTAGGGTAAGTAGCCGGTTACTTTTCCTGCAACACAAAATCTAGTCGGAATTACTCCTGGTAGTGTTTCTGCTTATAACTCAGTTTTTATAATCTGTTCAGAAATTTACCGTACGAAACCAGAGTGTGTAAACCAATCAACATCACAATACATGACAACATTAAAACAATCTCCAGACAATGTCAAAGGTATGTTAAAGAAATTGTAAACCCGAAATCCACCAAGTCATGACAAAATCCCACATATTTTATTACAAAGGGAGAATTTATTACAGAGATTACCATACTAACAAACAAAATTTAACAATACAAAATATACCGAAATATGGAATTTAATATGGATCTATAATGAGCTCAGGTGAGAGAGGAATTTGTTTACATTAACATCCTAAAAATCAGAAAGAAATATGAGAAGTAAGCACAATAACAAGATTTTGTCAAGATGTCTTTCAACAAGACAAGCAAATATGGGTGTATATACTCGTCATACATGTGTATTGTAACAAATCAGTTTCAAAGACAAATTGCATGTCAATAGTTGATAGAAGAAAGTAGACACATTTTCACGCATACTGTCTATTTACGTGTCATGTACTTGGTTCACGATAACCACCTTAAATATTAGATGGTCTCTATCAGCTGCATTTAGCATGATATATGTTACCATGAGAGGAAATCAGTACCACGAAGTTGCAAAGAGTGTTGAATACATCGATGTTGTAAAACAGATTATTGACTAACGACTGCCTAACAAGGTATCTTTTCTTTTAAATCTGTAACCATTTGTTTGCCCCTGCCTCTGTGGATGAAATAAAGTGAACAACTTCTGCAAATAGTTGCATATTCTAAGCCATGGAGTATAAGGCATTATTTTACATTAGACTGAGGTTTACGTCAAACTACAAGATAATTTAATAAATGTCTACTTGAAAGAACAATCAAGCAAGGAGACAACAATCTACCACCTAGTGCTAAGATAAACGCTCATATTGGAAAAATAGCATAGAAGAAGTAAGAGTATCCAGATGTCTAGGTCACTATATAAAAATACTCAGGGGAAGCAGAGCACGAAAACCAAAAACGAAGAGGACTAAGATGGCTGCATAAGGCAAACTAAGCCTTATGCACAATAGTTATATTTCAATGTGTCGGAAACGTTAGAGTGTATCGAAATAGAGTACCAGTGTTTATTGATGGAAGATATAAGTAAATCCAAAGGATTGTTAGAAATTGTAGAAGCAGTGTTTGTCCTCTGCAATGAGGGACGAACCAGAGACATAATATTTACAAGAAGAACTCATAATTGTTTAACGTGAGCTGGAACACTCAATCTTGTCAAGACTACCTAATTATTTAACTTATAGAGGTAATAGAGATACACATCCTACCAGGTGGAGAGCGATATAGACAGCATAGAACGTCAGTATACATGAGGAAGACGTAGAAGAATCAAGAAATTATGATAAAAAGTTTATACATGCTTATCAGTTCAAAAGTAGGTATTAGAGAGTCAGCTGGTGACAGATTTTAGTCCACCATTTTCTCGCTTCTTCCTCGAAGAGGATTGAAAAGTGTATTATTTTTGAATACAATTAGGTGAAATTTGCGAAATGAACGTGTGGTTAAAATGAGAAAAAACTATATGAATTTTCCGAAAATAAAAAGAATTCTATAATGCAAACAAGCATCAAAATACGCCAATGGATTGAGATAAGGACGTATTCCTAAAGGAAACATAACGTTATGCTTCGATCTTCTCGCATCTGTCAAGCAGAATAATGAAAGTTGTTAATATCGAGAGTAGTCCAAAAAAAATTGGCATAAGTTTTGCTATTGCCCAAGTCAGGTTAAGGAAATAAAAATATTGTGAAAATTTGAAAAAACCTATCCTTAAATTTACTTGGAAAGCTGCAAACTGTATGATATTTTTTTTTGGATTACTCTCGATATCAACTTTCATGCTCCCGCTTGGCATAGGCGAGAAAATGGTCGCATGGTATTACGTTTCTTTGCAGGATGACGTCCCTATCTTAACTCTTTGACCACATTGAAGCTTGGTTTCATAATAAAATTCACTTGGTCAACATGACTAGGGACAGAAAATCGGAGCAAAATATCTTTTTCTCGGAAAATTGAAAACAAGTTTTTCCTATGTTATCCACGCGGTTCACGATGTTCCATTAAAGTTGACCTACATTCGCGGTTTATCCAAAAATAGGATATCTGTTTCAATTTAGATAATTTTACTATTCACAAATTTTAACAAATATTGTTCGAGAAAATTAAACCATGTCCCTATCTTTAATTGTGAAAAAGGGATGTGATTAAAAGAATTTCCACGAATCTTACTAAGCTAAGATTTATGTAATTTCAGTTAGACCTGTCACATGCTTTGACGAAATATCATTAGTTAGGGTTGTCAGATTACGCTTTAATATGTGTTGTTTCCAGTCAGTACAATAAAGTGAGATCCTGATACGGAAAAATGTTGGGGCTTGTATTGAAAGCTATTTCTATTCCTCATTGATTGGCATTCACTGACCTAAATCGCATTAAACGAAACGAATGTTAGACAGAACCGAATCATTTATCATACAACCAAGCTTTTCTTGTCACCAAAATGTGTTCCAGATAATTCATTGCATACTTTTCGTTATGGATCCGTCCAGGGTCGGAATGTCTGGAGGACTTTGAATTGCAGCAACGAGGATAGTCTTCAGGGGTTTCAGCAATCTGTTATTTATTCCTGAAATCTGTAAAATGACAAATCGTGGGTGCCCTGAGTATCAGGCACGAAATGGTGTTATTGTTGGATTTGTTGCTACCCTACATTCTCCAGAAGAGATGGACCCCGCAAATTAGTCGTTTTTTGTTGGATTCAAATGATCTCTTTTTTACATGTACGGGTTTGAATGTTTGAAATTTTGGGAACACATATTTTGTACGTTTTAAGCTTGGTACATATATAGATCATGTGTCTTAGATAAAAGCAACTACATTGCCAATTCCAAGAGATGCAGGGTGATTTAAATAAAAAAAATGTTACGTTATTCCAAGCTCAATCAGGTGCTGTGTCGAAATTAAAAATATCTGCAAGAGATTTTGAAAATATCGAGAAAAAACAAAAAAATTGTGGTCTAAAAATTGCAATATATGCTCTTGAGAACAAATTTAATGGAATTTGGTATTTTTGTATTAGCAACTACAGCCAACCGAATTTTGCTATTTCTACAACATAAACAGAACTTGGCAGTGAAATAAAATGCCTTTTTTGTGTTTTCGGCACATTTCCCTAAAATAATAACCAAATAAAAGTACTCTTTTAATTAGAATTAAATGGAGGTATACTTGCATTCATAACTATGTGTCTAGGCATTTCTTCAATGCCTACTCTACTTTACGAGGGCTGCCTTTTATATTCCGGGATTGGACAACCCTAGTGTTGCAATCTGACAACTGATAGCTCTATCGTAAAGGTTGACATTTTTGAGGTTATACATACTCAGAACGTTTTGACATACAAGCGCGTTGTTTACAGTAACTTAAAGGATTCATCTCGGCCAAAAAAATGGAATTAAATCGTGAACATTTTCGTGCGATAATTTTTTACAACTCTCGACGTGGATTAAGTTAGCAAGAGTGCATGGATGAAATTAATTTAATTTTTGGCGATGAAACTTCATCAGGGACCACTGTTTATCGATGATATGGTGAATTTAATCGAGGTCGTAGTTTACTCCAAGACGAATTTCGTGAAGGTCGTCCAAAAACAGTTGTTGTTCCGGAAACCATTGATGCTGTTCGCGAACTAATATTGCAAGATCGTCATGTGACCTATCGTGTGATTGAGTGAACTTTACACATTAGTGGGACCAGCATACATTCAATATTGCATAAATATTTGAATGTCAAAAAAATTTGTTCGCGTTGGATCCCACACAATTTGTCAATCGTTGAAAAAAATGCTCGTGTCGATTGGTCGGGAGAAAAGCTCAAAAAATACGATCGCGGTGCTTCAAAACACGTTTATGACATAGTGACAGGTGATGAATCGTGGATTTACGCGTATGAGCCCGAAAGTAAACAGCAGTCGACTGTATGGGTGTTTCAAGATGAGCCGAATCCAACAAAAGTTGTTCGCGCACGAAGCACTTCCAAGCAAATGATCACCTGTTTTTTCGGAAAAACTGGACATGACGCAACCGTACCACTAGAACAACGCAGAACAGTCAATTCTGAGTGGTACACAACCATTTGTTTGCCAGTTGTCTTCCAAGAAATGAGGAAAACCAACCGCCGAAGACGGATCACTCTTCACCACGACAATGCGAGCTCTCACTCATCGGCTTAAACAACTGCATTTTTGACCACTCAAAACATCGATTTGATGAGTAATCCGGCGTATAGTCCTGACTTGTCACCAAATGACTTCTTTTTACTCCCATACGTAAAAAACAAACTGAGAGGTCAACGTTTTTCGACACCTGAAGAAGCGGTTGCTGCGTTTAGAATGCATGTTTTGGAAATACCTCAATCAGAGTGGACAAAGTGCTTCGACAATTGGTTCAAACGCATGCAAAAGTGTATATATCTTCATAGGGAATATTTTGAAAAACAATAAAGCGATTTTCGATGATTAATATTTGTTTTTATTCTCTAATCCCGAAATATAAAAGGCAGCTCTCGTATCACATTTAATACAATAAATTTTAATCTCTAAGTATAACCAGATGCAAGTATCAATAGGCGTAAAGTCCAGCGAGTGAGTAGGTCAGGCAATCGTAACTTGATTTTCCTTCGAGTTATTCAAAAATTGCTGATTCAAAAAGTTAGTTTGCATTATGTGGAGGTGCTCCATTTTGATTTAACCACATGTTGACTACATCTTGAAGAGGCAAATTTTCTAAGGTTTGGTCAACATAATTTTCTAATATCGCAAGATATAGAGGAACAGTTAAATTATCATAAAAAATCTAAAATAGGAGGTGTCTGTTTATGAGTGCTAGCTATACATTAAAGCCCCACCTCAACTGGTCGCGCACTTTACAATTTAAGAGCCGATTTTGATCGGCCCAATACACGTTGTTGTGTATGTTAAATTCTACTCATGCACAAGCACGAGCGGAAATTCCGGATTTTGTTGGCAGGTACAAAGCAATCTTCGACTTTCTAAGTCACCAGCTCGAAGTCCTTGACAAATATGTCAGATTATTTTTATATAAATAGAAAACATGTTTCAATGGGCAAAAAAGTAACAAAATATTTTAATAATTACCATAAAGAGTAAGAGGGGGAAAGCAAGTCATAGCATTGATGTTGTTCCTGGACAGTGTGTACATGCACCCTGGAGCAACTATAATGTAACCTATGGTATAGTTGTTTAAGAATTGCGAACAAATGTAAGAATATGATTATTCATTGTGTACTTACTTTCTATGATTTGAAAACTGGCATCGTAGAGCCTTATTATAAACTTTCAGCGCAAAACCATGATAATAATTTATACCACATTTCTAACGTAAGAACTGCAAAACTAATTTAGAAGGCAAGTTGATAGAATATTACTTTTAAGGTAATCTCTACTATATCAGTTGCTGCAGTAAGTGACTTGCGATTTTTTTTTTAACTTTGTATTGGGAACAAAAAATATATAAAATTTGTGATTGTTTGTAAACAGTCACATAGATTGGGTATATTCTCGTTTTCCGGCTATTTTGCCGATGTCTATTGGGACTACTTCCACGCATTTTTATGTACAACTGCGGCAGACAGTGTTGGACACTGGTATTTCTAGGTGGCTGGGACGGTATAGCGTGGTCTGTGGATTTGGAGTGGGCGGGGACTGTTCGTCTAGCGGGTTGCTTTTTGCTGGAGAGCAGAATAATAGTGGGATGAGGTGAATAGTACATCTGTGTTTGGACTTTATGAAGTTATCAGATAAGATTAATGAATGATTAGTGACAGCAGATTTTTCAGGTTGTATTAACCGACAATACCGCTTGTGTTCAGATACCAGTGTGTTGACACTACGCTGTGTAGTACCTATATGTACAGTCTCACAACAACAAGGTGTTCTGTACATATAGATTTTTGTCTAGCATTGAAGGCTTCACAAGTGAGTTTTAAGCAAACTATATTAATCTAAAGAACTAGGCGGTTAGTCTATGACCTGGAATTAACTAAAACAAAATCAAATGCAGAGGTTTTTGAAAGTCTGTTAATGTGGAGATGTGAATAATCTTGTAATAGCATTCAAATTGTCTAACTAGAATCATTGTATGAGCAATTGTAAAAAGTTTTGTAATTCATCATAACGAAAGTAAAGCACTGGTACACTGAACTGTGAAAAGTGTATTTGCCCGATGGAAGGGGTTTTCAAGTTTACGGTTTTTTATGTTGCATACTGGGCATTAAATATCATTGTTACTTTGAGTTAGGGTACAATTTTAAATATGTAACCGTCATCTTAGTTTTATTATTTACAAACATATTTTATGAAGCAACTGCTCTTTCCTTACCAGTTTGTGAAGAAAAAGTCAAAGACAAATATATAAAACGAGACTCAAAGTCATCTTAACATTCGGAAGTTTTCCAAATGAATTAATCCAATATTTTTGCTGTTATACCTCTGTGACAGAAATGACTAGGATATACTAACTTTTCAGGATATATTCCTTTAATTAACCTTTCTAAACGTTGTTCTTGACACAAGATACTATTTAACTCTTCAAGAAACTGATATTAAATCACCCGGGGTCTCTTGTTTTCACGGACAATCTAGCAATAAGGGTTGAGTTACAAGCACACTTCAACAGAAATACGACGAGGAAACTGCTCGAGATAAATGTTGGAGATGTCTTGAAATCGTTCGGTAACGAAGCAAATTTTCCAGTTGTTGAAGAACTATATAGTTCAATCAATTTCACTACGGTATCGATTTTTCAGTTAAGGAACTGCCTACATTTATGAAGGTAGTTTTCAAATAAATTAAAATATATTTACAATGTATAATTGCCCAAACGGTTTTGATTTGAGTGTTTACATTCACTTTAAATGATGACTAGGTTTTCAATAAGCATCTAACGTAAAATATTATGTTTAGTTTATACAGAAACAGAAGTTTGGGGCTAATGGGGTCAAGCTCTTCATTGTGTTATTTAATTTTTTATAATTAAAGATAATTTGGGGTAGGTGTTTGAACAAAATTCTCTTAACTTCATATTCTGTGGGTCATATATAGAAATATTATATATATATATATATATATATATATATATATATATATATATATATATATATTATAGAGATTAAGCAATATTGGAACTTATTTATAGCTTTCGGAATAAACTAAAGTGGTTATCTATCAGGGACAATTTACAAAATTTGAACAATAAAGGCTGTCTGAAATAAAATTTATCGTTTAGTTGTTAAAGAAAGCCTAGGAATATCCAGCCCTAGGTACCTCTTTTACCCCCGAAGCTATTAAACATAAAATTTGGAGAAACTACTGTACTTTAACTACACCGTTTACAAAAACACCCAAAGAAAAAATGAAAATAATCAAAATTTCAGTGCCCCATTTAACAAATGAAAAGATAACAAAAACAAAAAATTTAAGTTATCTAGTATAATTTTTAAAAATTCAATTTATCCCATTCGGAACATGGGAAAAATTGAAAAGAAAGTGGATTAGTTCCGGGATATTCCGAAGTGGTCCCATATATTTTCAATAACGTAACATGTACCGTTTCTTAGAAAATCGGGAAAAACTTTTTACCGACTTTCTTATACAGTAAACTTTGGTGGAGTCGCTGGTAATAAAAATATGGAAAAAAATCTGTTCGAGACATGGGGTATAAAAAACTATAAAGAAAATTGGATTAGTTATTATATTTTTTTCATTAACATAGCTTGTGCCGTTTTTTCAGAAAATCGGGAAAAACTTGTTTAACGACATTCTTATACATTATGCTTTGGTGGGGTTGCTGGTATAAACTGTTCGGGGTAAATAAATTGAATTAATCAAAACAAATGTCAGTTAATATGAATATATAGTGTGCATTCACAAATCAAACGATTTCTTTTTATTAATAATTTTTGGATAAAAAGTTATTCTTTACAAAAAGATTTGCATAGTCTAAAACGTAAACAGTAATTATTTCATGTCACTGTTTTAACTGTACACGATATTTGTCATCAAATAGGAATAATTTTGATTAAAATAAAGTATCTTTGTTTTTGTTAATTTCTAAAATTGTTATCAAATAGAAGTAATTAGAATTAAAAACTGCATTTACTTATGCCATTGCACTAAAAATTGTATAATAGACCTCATATCACTTTTCCAAATTGTGTACTAGGGTTGATAAATAATATAAATTTTGTTTAAGTTAAGTACCTTTATTTTTAATAATCACTCAAATTGTTGTCAGTTTATTCGAATTGAAAACTATTAAGCTATATCAATTAAAATTGTAACATTCCACGGAAAGGAGACTATTAAATGAATATTAGTATAATTAACAGACCTAAAGAATGATGAACTCAGATTGTCTACAATATAGTTGATACACCAAAGTTACCATCATATGCAAAATTTTCTTAATACATATACATATTTAGAAAATAAGTTATTCTATTCAACAGTAAACGTGGTTAGTCCAGCTTATAAAAAAAATACTTTATTTTAGGAAGTATCGAAAGAGTTAATTATATTTAAAAACTGCATCCAATTGAGCCACTGCATCACTAAAAATTCTAAAATAAATACATTAAAAAAATTAACTAAAAAGCTTGAAATAATTTTTTGCGATAACAATTCGAACAGCGAAGTTGCAAAGTAGAACTTATAAATGTATTTCCCAAAATAGCTCCACTTGAGCTTTGCACCAACTTCATAAAAAGTATTTAACTGTTCTAGCAAACAATTATTTCATGCTTTTTAGTTAATTTTTATTTGAACTTGATTTTTGTTTTTTAATTATTAACACGATTTTGACATAGACATGGTTATCCATCTGCACTAATTAACATGTACAGGGTGTTTCTAAAGTAGAGTTCCAATCTTCTGCTGTGTATAGAATTTATATGCCCTTAAAAGGGCACAAACAACTTTTTTTTTGTTATTGGCAAAGCGGTAAAAAATAAATAAGAAAAATGTATGGGTCTTATATAACTTTTTAAGTTAAATAACATATGCTATTCCGTTTTCGACGTGCAAATCATGAGCGTCCTATTTAAATTGGTAAAGGGGGTTTTCGGATCATAAACCATTGGAAATATGAATTTGGACGAACATAATATTTTTAAATAAAATTGTTACAAATTTATAAATCTCGAGAGAAGATTGTAAAATATATGAAACAAAAACAAAGGGCAGTAAAAAAATACAGGCCGAAAACCCTATGCACCAAACTAAATAAGACGCTTTTGCTTTGTACGTCAAAAACGGAGTAGCATATGTTATTTAACTTAAAAAGTTACATAAAACCCATACATTTTTTTTCTGTTTATTTTCGACCGTTTTGTCAATAACCAATTTTGTTTTAATCTTTTAAATAATGCGTTTTAGGGGACATTTTAATAGGGATTTTTTGGCTTATTTTAATGAATTTTATACACAGGAGAAGTTTGGAACCCTATTTTAGAAACCTTCTAATTTGGAGAAATTTCCAAGACTTACTGGAATTAATACATATACAACTAAGAAGAAACTATGTAATTTACATTAGAAACTGAACAAAGTAAAAAACTAGTTATACATATACGTAACGGCAAATAATATATTTTGCAATTGATAGTGTTAAGGCGGGATTCGGGGAAAGTCTTCAGATGGAAAACAAAAATTATGCGAGTTGAGGAAGAAAAGAAATTGGAGCGGACTAAATTTTAAAGAACTAAAAACAGGAACCGAAGTTACAGATTATTTTGTTGAGTGACACTTGTCTTTCAATGAAGGAGTAAGCAATAGAATTAGAAGAAGTTGTGCTGATAGTCAATGTGTTGAAATCCACATGGGTTGCTTCAATAAGTTCTTATTAAACATGACAAAGAAAAAAATCTTTAATTAGTTCTTTTAAAAAATATGTTTATTTTCGTCGTAATGAGCCCTTTCATCTGATATATAACATGATCGGTTAGAAACAATTTTAATTTTATATTTTCCATTTAATTCTGTAATTTGCCCCCCAAAATCAAAAGTAGATGTTTCTCCCTATTTTTCCAGTAAACTTCAGGTCAGAACCTATAAAAGTATTTTTTTTCAAAACTTTACGTTTTATAGTTTCGGAGATAAGGTGGGGGGAATGGGTAAATTTTGGTATATTTTCTTTAATATCTTTTTAATTAATTTTTATTTAAATATGAAAAAAATATATTTGTGTTCCCCAGAATGAGACCTTTCATTTGATATATTACATGATGAGTTTGAATTTTTTTTTATTTTTAAATTTTTATTTAATTCTATAATTGCCCCCCCAAAATTAATATTAATGGTTTCTCCTTATTTTTCCTGTAAAGTTCGGGCAACATTCTATATTTTCTTGTTTTTTCAACATTTTAGGTTCAGTAGTTTTGGAGATCAGGGGGGGGAATGGTCGATTTTTTTAGTTTTTCCCCCCAGAAGTACCACATAAATCAAAATTTCTTCTTTTGCGATATGTGCTCCTGATCAAGTCACCAAACTATACCTTCATACCAAATTTCAACCTCTTCCGTCTAGTAGTTTAGGAGAAAATTGCTGTGATGTGACAGAGGCAGAAATCCTGAGTGATATTATAAGGGTATCCGTATACTGTATATACGGAACCCTAAAAAGGACTTATTGGCAATGTGGAGTGACGATATCCCGTAAGCAAAAATGAAGGCAATTAATAGTTAAAGTGATCTCCCAAAATAAACACCTACTCAAACATAAATTATGCAGTTGTAACGTTCAAAAGTAATTAAACAAGATCTAGGAACTATACAATCTCAAAATTAAAAAAGTTTTAGGGAGTTATGAGCGCACATATTACCTAATATTTCACAAGAAAACATTAATTTGTCTTCTGCAGATTCAATTTACCTGAAAGGTAAAATATTGTTTCTTTACGTTTTATTACATTTGAACTGAAACGAACTCCCTTGGTTAGACCTGTCGACCGCACATCTTTTGTAAGACTAACTCAATGATGTTTTTTGAGTTGGGATCTCCAACGAAATTTGTTGAAAGCGGCCAAGTCTACCAACCAGAGGAAATGGAACAAATGTATCCTCATCTCATCTGTTGTGAGGTTATTCGTTACACAGTTCATTGAAAGCTAAACTAAAATAAAGCTGACAGGTGAGTTATATAGGATTTTCTAATTCAATGAGTCTTTGTAGTTGGTTGGTTTAATTTCTTCTACACAAAAAAATCGAAATATATTGACCATTACTCATTAGATACTAGGATTTATCTGTAATTGTGTGTCCTGCATGCCTAAATTTGTGATTTTACTTATTTCCCCAACTCTCAAATTGTTTATAAACTGAATGTACTTTTTGAAATCTGATCATTTATGATGGTCATATCAACGTTCTTTTTGATGTAAGTATTACTATTTTATAGAAATTTGTATAAATTAATCTCTAGTTTTTCATTCCCAACATTATACCAATTGTTCATTCTTGAAACATTAATATGTATTTACTTCTATAACTACTTGGTTATACTTTTTCCTTGTTTTTTAGTTGTACGGAATTCTAACATCCTATCATTTTATCTATCTTAACTCTATTTACAATCAGTTAAATCTATACATCATAAACTATATTCTTGAAATTCCCTTTTTTAAAATTATTTTACTTTCTGATGACTAGCTCAAAATTATCCCCATAGATATTTTATCATTTAATTTAGTTCAATTATCCAATAATGCGTTTAATGTAATTTATTCATTTATAATATATTGTCTTGAGTACAAATGAACGACACCTCGAAGAGGGTGTTGAATATCTCTAACAGGTGACGTTAACCTGAAAATTTTATCCTGACATTCTAAGCTAGGAGTTGCGGGATAACAGCAATTACATGTAACGTCTCCAGGTTCGGAATCTCTGTGTGCTAGTTTCCCCGAACATCCTAGATGTCGGTCTTTACATCTAGCGTCTACAAATTCGAGAGGACATTCTACCAAGGGGACCAAGACACACAAGGACATACATATACGCGGACGACACAGCAAAGGTGGCAACCTCATGGAAGGCGGACCAAGCGGTAAACTACCTGCAACAAGAAATCGAGGACATGGAGCAATGGGCGAAGAAATTGAAAATCAAGATCAACGAGGGAAAAACGCAGGCAATAGTCATAGGAAGGAGGAGGAAGCCAGACCAGCCCACTAGAAGACAGACGGTAGGAGGAAATCACAACGAATGGAGCCAAGACGTCAAATATCTAGGAATACACATAGACAGAAAACTCACGTGGAAGAAACGTATAGGAGTGACAGTGAAGGAAGCCAAATCAAGGATCAGCCAACTAAATCCGACGATAGGACGAAGAAGCAGACTACAACTGAGGACGAAGAGAAACATCTACGAAGCCAATTATCACATATGGGGCCAGCATCTGGGGACAAGCTGCAGCAACGCACATCAAGAAATTACAGGCAGTACAGAACAATGCACTAAGGAGGATAACAGACGCTCCTTGGTACCTGAGGAACAACCAACTAAGAAGAGACTTAGAGATTACTACAACCAATGGAGAAATAACGAAGAGAACGAAGAAAACCGTAGCCAAGATGGAACATCATAGGAACCCACTGATGAGAGAGGCAACCAACTACGATAAACATGAGAGACACAGGATGAAAAGACCACAACAAGCGCTACTACAAGAGAACCAACCAGTGGTGAGGAGAAGAAAGAGAAGAAGACTGGGAATAGGATAAGAAATATTAGGGAATAGGATATATGATATATTAGGTAATTAGCATTATACTAATATAGGAAAAAGAACGTAGGGAATTAAAATAGAATTAGAGGATAGGAGTAAGGAAATTTCTGTAATTTTAGCTCTGAAAATAAAGATATGTTTTAGTAAAACGATGAAATTTTTCTGTGGGAAGTGCAACTGACCAGAAAGAATATATATTATATATATTATCTTGCATACAAAAGAATGACACCTCGAAGAGAGTAGATAGGTTATGTAAAATCAGCCTTTACAGACTTTCAACTTTTAAACAATGCAATACATTGTACGTCTGTTTATACCCCAACAGAATGTGTTGTTCAATATGCATATGTCTGTTCGACCCTAATTTTCTTGTTATATATCTCTTCAGAACCAGACGTTTGAGCATTTCATTCGCTCGACAGCAAATCCGGATTCATTGTAATAAAATCATAAAAGCAGGAATTTTGAACGCTAAAGGTGCCGATACATACGTCCCTCGTCCGCCAGATATGACCACCCACGTTGGGTTCGTACCCTTCTTTAAAATGAGTTTTTTATGAATGGATATATTCATTCTACTCCCTGACCTACCCAAACATTTTGCGAAGATGAAAGATATTTCGACCAATTTGTACCCTTTTTTGCTTGCCTTCGGTGTTAATTTTATTCATGCAGGTGTTTTTCGATCCGTCAGTGCTATCCGCCAAAGGTCGGTAACTACAAATGCGCGGCTCGATGCAAGGGATCGATGGTTTCGGGTCGTTTCCTAGTAGGAAATTTCAATAACTGCCAGGCCAAAATATTCAGAGTGCCATAAAAAGTAATAAAATGTAAGTAAGTCTGCAAATGCCGAAAGAAAGAAAGCTTACGACATAGTTCAGTTACTGGAGGTTTTTAAGTGATATAACACTTAACAACTGTTAAAATTTGAATATTGAAATGCCCTTAAATTTGCTCTTGTCACTGGTAGATTGAATCCTAATCGTCTTTTCGGACGACGGACGTATAGAGATCTGTTTGAGTGTGTTAAAGATGGTGCTCGCGATACATTTTTTATCTAAGTGGAAGGTTGTAAAGTATCCCCGAATTATACCTGGCATCCTACGGACGAGGGACGTGTGTACCGGCAACATAAGAGTCATTGTAATTTGGAGAGTAGAAAGAAATTTATAAAGGTGCGAAATGTATTGTACTCAGCTCATGTTTCAGCCCGCTATAAATTTCTGCTCGTCATAAATTGAATTGAAACGAAACAATATTGTGCAGTATTATGATGCTGGTATTTCAGATACAGTTGTACTATTTTTAAGTACCAAATATCAAAAAGTATTAATTACAATTTTGAAGATAACCAATGCATATCTAAAACTTGTCACATCTATCGATTAAAGGGATTCGGTAATTCAAAACAACAAAAAATATTTTTAATTGAACTAGACAATTTACTAACTTCAGGCTACATAATAACATTTACCTACGGTTACAATATCCAGACTTAACTAGAAAAACATTATTGAATATTGTTTGTAAATTCACCAATTTTCTCAAAAAATGTCAAAAGTTGTTCGTTGAGTGGAACTTTCAAACAAGTCTCCTGGTGTTCACTAAGTTTTATGGAGAAAACTTCAGTTTTCTTTCAAAGAATGCTGATATTGTTTTTCACGACTTACTCAAAGCTTTCCAACAAAAAAAAAATTTCTACCAGAAATATTATGAACTCAATAAATTTATAATTTTATTGATTTGATGAAATGGACAGAATAGATTTTAATGAATTTTGTATGTTCAAGTACAGAATAAAATTTACATCATTGCTGACATTAAAACATTTAATTATACAGGATTTTGATTACGTATTTACTTAGGATGCAATATTAATGATTCTTGTTTATACTATAACCATAACGGTGCATTAAAATTCGAACAACAGAGCACTTAATTTATGCTCAAATTTTTGTTTATTTATTAATGTATTTACATTATATTAGTAGCCATTATATTGCTTTGTGATACAAATTTAATTTTGTAAATGACTATTGATATAAAGTATGTCGTACAGCTACAAAATTTAAGAAAACATTCTAACTTTGAAACGTTATTATAAAGGGAAATCAATATGGGCAGTACATTTATAATTTGTACTTCGCAACTTCGCTGGTGAACTTGGTACCGACTGCACAAAAAGTATTTAATTGTCATACTTTTAGTAATGTTACATTTTTGAATTAGTTTTTTTAATATATTTATTTAAACATGGCTGTAGTCAATATTTTCAGTGCAGGACTATCTCTTAGGCAAAAGTTTAGAAGCAAAATTAGACATTAATTGTTCATGATGTACATTATCGTTGGATGCTTCGTTCTGAAAAGTAGATACATTTTCTGTACCAACGCTATAGAGTCAATAAAGGGCAAAAGCGTCCTGTTGTTTTTAATCGACTTCCAGAAAGGAAGGTTGTCAATTCGTCGTCACGTTTTTTTTATGTATGCTCAGCGATTATTCAGAAACGGCTTAAGCAAATTTGATGATTTAAACGGAATTGTATTAAGAAAGATTACAGAAAGGTACAATATAATTTTCTACAACGTGAGATTTACTATTTTCCAGAAAATCTGAAAAAAAAACAGTAATTAAAGGACTACATTTCAGTGAATTTCAATAAATCTACACGGTTTTCTCTAAAACGGGTCGACCAATTTCAACATTTTAAATTGTATTCTACAAAGAGATGTTCTAGCTTGATTCCGTATAATTATCTATAACATAAAACATACCGTTTTCTCTAAAATCGTAAAAATATTTGCAAAAACACGGTAAATATCAATGTAAATGTCAAATTTTCATCATAAATATCTAGCTTAAATGTCAAGATATGTCATGAAAGTTTATTGTACAGGGTGTTTTTAACGGTTTTCATTGCACTCGAAAAGAAAATAGTTAGCTGAGCGATGTTATCTACATAAATGGTATACGGTGGTAGGTGTGTGCGTGCATCGAAATTCAAGCGGCAAGCAATGTGGGTTGTTGAAATATTGGGCGAAGTAAAAGTACAGTTAGGACGGGTGGGTTCAAAAAATCTTACAAATAAATGTGATATTGGGTGGTAGATAAGCAGCTCCATATATAGGATGGTGAAATAGAATTAAAGTTATACAGTGTTGTTCAAAATAGGTTGTATTGGGTGGCACATAAGTAGTGGCGCATACAAGGTGGTTGAAATAAGAGTGAAGTAAATCTATAGTTATTCAGAGTGGATAAAAAAACTTTAAAAAATGACTAGATGGGCATATGTAGTAAGGATATTCGAGTTTTAGGGCGAAGGGTTCAAAAAATGTTTACTGCCCGTAAAATTTAAAAATAGGTATGACAACTAATTTGAAAAACTGTTTTAATAAATTTTTAAGTACCCAATATTACCAAAAAGAATATTATTCTGCAAAAAATGAAGGTAAGATAGGAAAAAAAAGTTTTGCTTCTGGGGTGAGCTGACGTCCAATTGACGTATGTTTGTCATCAGAAAACGATTGTTGATTTTACATAGTATAATTATTTTGTGTGTTAAATAAAAACTCTATTAGTGTGTAAGTGGTGTGTGGTCCTTCAGTGCGATAACACACATAAAAAGAGTTATATGCTGCTTACGTTCTTGACTAGAAAACAATAAGAAAGAAAGTGGTTTTAAATTTTGTCAGGTGAGATTACAAATTTTTTCAATTTGTAATAATTTTGTACATAATAATTATTTGATTTAAAGTCTAAATGTAAAAATAAATTAAAATATTTTTCAAATACACAATTTTAGTTATTTTATAGAGTCCACAGCATAGTGCAACAGACGCTTTATTTGTAGATATTTGCATCTTTATCAATTTCAGATACCCGATATTTGCAATCTGGTCTTACTTTTTTTCATATATTTTAAATTTTTTTTCATATTCACCTGCCCATATTTTTAACAAATTTTCAATAAATCTTGTTTTTATTGTTTGTTTTTGGGAACTGAATCTTTTATCAACTTGAATATTGTCTGAAATTTTACTAATTTACGTTGAAATTGATTTTGGTGAAATTCAACAATAACATTTCGGTATATGTATCTTAAGTTGTTGAAGAGTACATTCTCAAAAAAATCAAGAAGTTGATTTATTGCAAAATTCAGGTTACTAAGAAAATCAAAGAGGATTCTCTTTGATTTTCTTTACTTTTATTTTTTTTATAAGTAGGAGTTAATCTCTGGAACTACTGATCCTAAGGTAAAAATTCTTTTAACTAATTTAAATCTTCATCTCTCATATTTGTAAAAATAGTTAGTAGTTTTTCAAATTATATGTGGTCTTTTCTGCTGTGGTAGATAATTCATATAGATTTGTTTTGTTTTTTGATTCCGGGATAACATACGAGGGTGAATCAAATATGAACCGGCTTATACAGGATGATTGAAATATAAGGTGGAGTGGAAATATAGTTATACAGGGAGGTTAAAAAAATGTTAAATAGTGTTGAACATATGTAGTTGATTCTTTTTTATGTTTTCTTGAAATTACACCAAATTATATTAACAAATTCGTACCTAGAAACGCCACTTATAAATTCTAAAGACAACTCTTTCAAATTCTTCCAACTTGAAAGCTGTTTAACTTAAATCATGATCTTTAGAATTTTTTGTGCTACCTGTATATTTAAAAACAACAAATTTTTTTCCTATGTCAACTCAAATGTCATAAATCAAACTTTCAATTTGTAATTTACATTTTCAATAAATATTTTAAAGCCATTGACAACGAAGTCAGAATCGACTTTGAATCGTTTAGTATTTTCTTTAAATTTTTTTAAATTAATTGTGGTGTTATTCAAAAGAAAACAAAAAAAATCAAGACCATGCCACAAATAACATATAGAAGAAAATAAGTAGTTGCTTATACATGGCATATTGGGCGAAGTAAAATTATAGTTATACAGGGTGATTTAAACAATAGAAAAATAGAAACCGTCAATGGGGTGGATAGGATTAAACTTATACAAGGCAGTTACAAGATAGTGTAGAGTTGAATTATAGTTGTACAGGGTGATTCATGAAATGTAATTTATAGTGTGTAACCAATACACAGAAAAATATACAGGGTGGTTGCACTGTAGGGTAAATTAAATTTACACTCAGAGAAAGTCTGTCAAATAATAAAACAAATAGAAAGTTTAAAAAATATGTGGATATTATAAAAAAATACAAATTAGAGAGAGGGGGAGAGATAAAATAATCAATACCCTAAATGAGATAAAAAAAATACGTCAGAAAATAGTTATTGTCTGCACACGGTTCCTAAGCGGTTTCTATTTTAAGCCAGTTGAAGTCGGTTCTTTTTTAAATATAAATTATTTGTACATAATGTCAATTTGGTTACAAAATTATGTGACACTATACTCTTTAAGAGTGTTTCATATTACTTGCTTGCTTTTAGTGTAAATTTATAAATAAAGGCTTGTGAGTGGATACTATTTTTAAAGTAAATATTTAGAATATTTATTTTTCTGACTAAACATTTAAAAACTGAAATAAATGCCCAAAAGTTTTTCAAAACATTTAGAAGCTATATTTTTTAAAAATACATTGTTAATTTATTCTAGTAATATACTTAGCAAAGCAAGTAATTAAATATGCGAATTAATGTGTTTCTGTGAAAAGATAAAATATCACAGATTTATTTAAAGCTAAGAACTCAGTTAAAGACGTACTATTCGATTAAACCATTGAAAAAGTTTAAAGTTAACGAAGAACTGCACAATCGGAACTGTGAAAATACATTTATCGGTTTACTTACATTTTATGAGATTGAAACAAATTCACTAAATATTTGTTTGATTACTAACCAAATACATGGAACAATGTTAATCATTGTAAACTATATTATATCAATTTTATTATCAACAAATATTAGTGATATTATCAGTATGGTAGGTACTCCGGATAAGCATAAAAAGCGAGTGCAAATATGTTTGGCATATACAAGTAATCAAGGTGGATGATCAAAGGCGTTTGCAATACCGCGTGACAGTTATAGTATAACAAGTCAACTTTGATTTTGATATTATGATTTATAGGGTTATATTTTCTGATCTGTATATGTTAGAGTAGCAATACACCTGAGATGTAAAAAGATGTGTGTATATTTAGGAAGATATGCTGGCCCTGAAACCGCGCTGGCCAAAAATAAATCGGAACACGGAATATTTGAATTTAAAAAATGATTATCAATAAACAAGAAACATACATTTATGTTACACGTTTTAACTCTTAATCTGCTAATACATCAATTATTGCGATTTCTAATTTGATTCCCGAATAGGATATCTAACCTAAGAGCGAGTAGTTATTGGCGTAAACCAAATATTAAATCTATTTGTTCTTTTTACAGACTGTTAAACAATTTCAGATGATTTAAGTAAGGAATCAATTAAGATTTTCGACGTGTATGCTTAGTATGTTTATGGATATAAGTTATTTTCCAGTGTATCAGCGCCCTATTTACGGTGACAATTGCAAAAAGTAGTCATGAATCATTTTTTGTAATTTGCATAGAAACAATTTTATAAGCATTACATTCATTTGGTGATTTACCTTCACTTGCCATATTAACGAGAACGGTACGGTTATCTAAAGCTGGCTACAGACTCACGCCGTGAACCCCTGAGAACACCCGAAAGCGTGAATGTAATCGGTTTCACGTCGTCTCGTTCGCGGGCTCGCCTGTTCTCCGATCGATGTCGGTTTGTTGCCGCTTCAAAGGGTTTCTCGAGTTAGAGAAGACAACGCCATGAAAAAGTCGCATAAGTGTAGATACCTTCTCGGTTCTCGGGCAGTTTCTCGGCAAGACTTCTAGACGAGACTGGTTCCATGAGTCTATAGCCGGTATAAAGTCTGTACTCTATACATACTGATTTTAATTCTAAATTATAAGTTAGATTTTTTAGAATTTTAAGTCTTTCAATATGATCTGTAAGAACCTTCTTGAAAATGTTATTTATTAGGTATTCTCTAAATTCTTTTGTCATTTCACGTAATATAAGCAAGCCAAAAAAAAGCATACAGAATTCGGGGCTTGAATTTTTTATATCCTTCATTCACTCCCCCGAAGCCAAGAAGGACATTTTCTCTACATTCAATTACAGTAACAATTTCTTTCTCTGCGTTTTTTGCGATAAGCTGACTGAGACCCATATTTCTTTTCAACACCTATCCATTTTTTTACTGTATTTAGTCAAATATTGTAGGAAATTTCTGCCATTTGCTCTTGTAACAAATTTAATTTGTATTAGAGCTTTCCCTACAACCTGCCATTGGTGAGTATTTTCAGTATTTTAATGCAATGTGGCATTATTACATAGAAGACTTCAGCTGTGATTTCTAGAGGATTGGTCAGAGCCGCTTTCAACTATACTGAATAACTTAGAATATTTTACTTTCAGTATGCTACTTCTGCTTTTCTATGTAATCAGAAGTAGATTTCTTTTGGGCATGCGTATTTATTTCCAATCTTATATAGGAAGAAACTCTTTATTGAGCATTACCTGCACTTCTGTTCAGATTTCATGTAGTATCGCAGTCCTTCTTGTCTTATATGGTCTTAATGCGCTCTATTATGGCGTATACGTACTCATAACACTTATCTCTTCTATATATGGGCTCTCGTCTCTGTATTTGTTAGTGATACTATTACTAAATGCAGATATTCCCATTCCTTAAAAAAGTCTATCTCTTTTTTTGTGGTCATACCTTAGGTTTGTTCACTTCCAAGATAGGACGCTTTCCGTTAGAGCCTTTAACTATTTGTACACATGAAATAGAAAGACCGACATCTAGGAATTTTCGGGGAAACTAGCACCCTGAAGCCCTTCCGTGTAACTGCTGTTCTCCCGTAACTCCTAGGTTAGAATGTCAAGACAAAATTTTCAGGTTACTCCACCTGTGAGAGATATTGAATACTCTCGTCGAGATTTCATTCTTTTGAATGCAAGACAATATATATTGTTTATGGTCGGTCATCAATTGTGCTTCCCACACTAGGAAATTTTTAGATGTCGGTCTTTGCATCGCGCATCTACAAATTAACGTTATCTAAGAAGTACGTAAGTGTTCGAGAGGGCATTCCATTGTGGGAAGCGCAACTGATGAAGGTTCCGTACCAGAAACAATAAGTATCATATATATTGTCTTGCGTACAAAATAATGGCATCCTTTAACTGTTGTTTTTGTTTTGGAATGAGATGATTAGCATGAAATCCAACCTTCTGCCTTTATTCGAACCGCTGTAACAGTTATAAGGTTACTTTGTGCAAGAGTAATCCCATGGATAGTTCACATTTTATTATTTATTAGTTGAGAACTAAGACATCACTAATTCATACTTGAATTTCTCTTAAGATTGTTAATAATCTTCAAAATTTATATTTTCTGGTTGGTTCTTTTCAATGATCTCAAAGTGCCTATACTAATTATTCATCCATCCTGTAGTATCAAGCAGTTAAGGTTCATCCCAAGAACATTGTTTTAGGATTAATTTGCGAAACCTGAAGTGAATTATTTATGATGAAAAGAATAGATTGGTAATTCTCAATACTGAAAAAAAATTGTGTCTCAAGCTAATGTACCGTCATTTGGGGTGAAATCGGACCGTGGGGGCGAACTTGGACAGAAAGGTATTGGCCAACATTTTATTTTAAGGCCATGTACTGCGTCGGTTAAAACTAAAACTACCGACACATCCTCGTCAGTATATGTCTGAGTGTTGTTGGGGTGTAGATTTTTACTGGATAAATTCTTCGTAGAGCACGTAAGAATTATAAAAATAATATTTTTTTCTTACAAATTGATAACGCGAAAAGAAACTGTTGTATATAAGATAACGCTAAAAATTAAAAAAAAAAACAGAGTTATACGTTGCCATGTGATTTGTATTTTACACACCCAAAGCATTTTTTTTAAAACACTTTCTTTTTTCTTAATAAATGACCTTTTATTTGAAAAAATCCTTTTGTAGGGGTGAAGACGAACACCATGGTTAAACGTTACAAAAAAAAATCGGAATTACTTTCATGAATTACACTCAAGAAATCTTAGCTAAAGCACTTGATGATATCAAAAAAAGCAAGAAAAGTTTAAGACAAGCTGCGGAGTATTATAAAGTGCCAAAATCTACATAATATGATAAGATAAAGGGACCAAAAAGTAAGAAACATGCTGCCCAAGAAGAAAAAAAATTGGCAGAAGGAATTGTTAAATTCTATGAGTGGGGTTTTCCACTTACAAGAAACGATATGCGATTGCTCGTTAAAGGATATTTGGACAGAAAGAACATCAAGTCTGGTTTTCGTGCGTGTGGAATTATTCCATTGTCACCAGACATAGTTCTCAAGAAAATTCCTGATCCCGAGAGAAGGGAAAACGAACACCTAAATGAGGAACATTGGACCAACACCCTTAAGACATTCCTACAGGAAAGTAGACTAACTGTTACTCAAGACTTTAAGAGGGGACATGGTAAGAAATTGCAAGTGCCTGCTGGCAAAAGCATTTCCTCAAGGGATGTGGAGACATCTGATAATGAGGCCGAGGTGGGCCTAGAAGATATAAGCGAAGTTGAAAATTTTGAAGAAGAATGTGAGTGTGAAAATGAGAATGATAAAGAAGAAACTGTAGAAATGCAGGATGGAAATTTTGAAAATATGTTCCTTCCAAACCAAAGCAATATTAATGATGTTGCCTCTGCAATAGAAGTAGGAATTTTCGTAATAGTTAAGTACTGCTGTGCCCAAAGCTATGCCAATAAATACTATATTGGTTGTGTTACCGAAATTATGTTAGAAAACAATACAAATATATTTTTAGTTAATTTCTTAAGGAAACAAAATTCAGACAAAATGGGCGAATATTTCACATATCAGGCTGTTAAGAATGAATGTATTGTAGAGGAAAATCAAATAGTAAAAGTGTTTAAAAAGTTTCAAGATTTAAGGCGCCAAAGATCTCAGTGGCTGCTTTTATCTTCATTGTAAGTAAATTAAAAAATGAAGTATTATAACCAGAATTATGGTTTACGTTCCATATTTGTTGAAGAGAAATAACGTTTTTAGATTTTCATGTATATTTAAGTATTTTCTATGAATAAAGAGTTTAATATGCCTCCGGTTTTTTTTTGTACCTAATATAAATTAAATATATATTTTTTTTGATTTTGTTTAATCCGAATTTGCCCCGTACAAGGGTCTAAGACAATTTTTAGAGCCAAATTTATGGTCTTCCGCCTTTACCCCACTCATAGGGGAGGAGGCGGACACTCTTCAACGCAAAAAAAGTAGTGGGGAGATTTATATTTTTTTTTTCGTTTTACATGTCATTTAGCTATTGACACATGGGAGATTCTAAATTATTTTTTGATAAATTTTCATTTGAAAATTGTAATTTTTATTAACAAAAAACCGCAAAAATTTTCCGAATTCACCCCAAATGACGGTACCTACTTAAATACCTAAATCGCAATTTGTGTTAATATAATATTGAAAAAATATTATATATTTATGAATTATATGTGAAAACCAACTTCACAATTAATTTTTTATTAGGTGACTAATATTCCGTGGGTATGATCACTCTGACTTTTGAGAAAAGAAAATATAATGTATTTATTTCCCTATAATATATAAGTAACAATGTTTAGCAATTTAATTACATAACATGTACTGCATAAATATAAACTCGTATCTATTCTCATATAGAATTAATGATAAAATATATTTTTTTAATGGTTGTAAGTATCATAAGCTGTATTTTACAAAAATATTGTGCATCTAACGACAAACTACTGGACACAGACAAAGTACTCTTCAGCCTTCTTAATTCAGCTTTGAGTTCATACCGGGTATTGTAGCCGATAAGAGAAAATTTTATACAATCTTGTGCTCGTAAAGATTAAGTGGTCGAAACTGAGTTAATCGTCAAAATGAACTTTGATTTCGTGGATTATTTGCGTTTTTGTAAGAAAATGCACTGTGCTAAATTTTATTTTATTGTTTGATTTAGAGGTTTAGTTTATAAAATAATAAAGAAACGGAATTCTAGCTTCAATTAATCAATTTTATTTTAAACGCTGACAACCAAAAAGATTGTAAAAACTGTGGAAACGAATATTCAACAGAAATTTGACTGTGACCCAAAATGGAGAGTACAAACTTAAGCTACCACTGCTTTGTAAGATGCTTCTGAAGAGAAAGATAGGATTCGGTACTCAGAAAAAGCAACAACAGGTAATACTGTGTTACATTATATTTTTATTTCTTTTTTAATGTATTCGATTACCTGTCTTTTATTTGCATCAGGATAAACTTTGTAAATATATCTAATACTTATTATTCCGAATTCCGAGATTTGTTTTGACATTAACTTGTATTGAATCTTAGGTTATTGATAACCGATATACGTCAATGACTCTCTGCGTACCGTGTGTTAGGCCGGTTCACTGTCGTCATAGACTATCAATAAGAACGAGCGCTTCTGGGGTGAATTTTATAGTTGGATATTTAGTCGATTCATAGCTTAGATCATTTACCATCTAGATATACCCTGTCAAGCATAAAATCGTGGCAACGCTAGAAAGAGAGCGTAATAGAGACAGTAAGAGGCTACTTCACTTTGTGGGTGGAAGCAGCCAATGAACAACATGCTGAACGTATTTCATGGGAAGCAGCTCCCAACCGAGTGAAATAGCCTCTTGCCCTCCCTGATGCCCTTTCTCTCCTTAGTCTTAGCACGACATTTGTGCACTGCAGGCTATCTCCAGAATGTACATGCTCTAAGATTCATAGAAAAGTGCTATTTGTCCTCATCGTTAATCCTGGTATAGTGTATTTTGCGCTTAAGAATGTATAGTTTTACGGTGTTGTGTTTGATAGACAGCAGACTGGTGATTGAAAAAGGAAAGTGAGTGGTGGTAATTTTTGAAACAAGTTGATTAGATGCCGGCTGGCATGCAGAAAGTTTAAGGGATTATTCAGAATTTTTCTGGCTTGAGTAGCCATCCGTTTCGGGAACTATCTATAACATTTGTTTCCCAGTGTTTGGTGGTCGTTGTGTGAATAGTTACTGGGAGAAATCTCGCTAGGGGATATATATCTTTCTGGTGTTGCTACATCTACCGAGACACCATCATGATCATATCACTTGCGGCCATATTTGCAAGGAAAACTCCTGTCTTATTACGGTAAGTGTCTCCTGAAATTCGGTATTACATGTCTTGATACAATCTATAGAATCTCAGTGCTGAGACATTGTTTCTTTCTTTTAGGGTTTTTCTTTTTTTGTGTGTATGGTTTTATTACGTTTATGGCTTGTGGCATACTGATTTGAATTGTCTAGTTAATGGCTTATCGATTTGAATATAATTGGATTGGATGCGTATAAGGTTTGTGGACTCCGACTATTGGAGCATAATTATTTGGATTTGAAGCAATGATCAGGTCTTGATGCTTGAAAAATTTTTAAGCGTGCCTGAACTCCGTCTACTTGAGCTTCGGTAATTGGCTGACCTTCAACAGACTTCAATTCCGACATCTGGATTTGCTAAGATAAGTGTTATTGACTTACTTGGGGTTACTTGATTGTTTGCGATACCAATTATATTTGTAACACATTTAAATTTGCGGCTAATGATATATTCACTTATTTTTCAACGGTTAGCGGAAATTAACGTAGAACATCATACTTATTCCACGTAAATACCTCCCCTTGAGCTCGAGTGAACTGTAATCAGCTCCATTCGTTTAATTTCTGAAATAAATAACTGCTGATATAATCTTATTGCAATATAAGAAGTTGAGTTCACGACACAGCAATAGTCGAGTCAACTTTTAGCTTATCGAACTCTGAATTTGTAATTATCTAAGCATACACTCAAATAAAGGAAAATTGTTGTCTAGTAAAGTGTCGTACTGTACCTATGATTTGAGACTGATTACATTAAAAGTTTAGTCTAATGCATTGTTTTATTGATCGCTACTAGGATTGGTAGGTATCCTTGTCAGGCTTATAGGTATAGAGGTACCTGCCTGGCGCCCATATCTATCTCTCATTATATTTCACCTCAACGAACCTCCCCGTCCCCACTGAGACACCGGCAATATATTCTGCCCCCTCCCTCTTTAAGTAAGTGAAATTTTAGGGTGGCAACTGGTTTGTGGAAACATAGGAACCAAGACAAAGAATGGGGAGAACGCAAAGCCAGGGGTCGATAGAAAAAAAACAGGCAGCATTCATCCCTAAGGCACCACCTTCAGTCTTTCCTAATTTTCCATAAGAAGACATAGAACAAGCCGCAGACATGGACTGCTCTAATGTAGGAAACGTCACTTTATAGATATGGGGTCGCTACTGTCAAGGGTGTTTTTGTTTGAACATCCTATAATTCCATTAACGGCTGCACGCTTGATGAATATAATCCCTTGTAGAAATAAGATCGAACTTTTTCATCAGAAATTTTTTTATTAGATTTACTATTTTTGCAGAATATACAGATATACCAGGCATAATAAAAAACATATATTTTAGTGTCATTAACCATCGATTTTAAAACTTTACGTGAATTACTCGGCATGAATTTATTAAGCTGAAAATGCATTATTAATCACTTAAATATACTGAATATTTCAACGTGTACTTCTGGATCTTGCTGTAGAGAAAAATCGATAAAATGCCGCAGTCGGCGGCCGAGTTTCACCTGTGACGATGCTCTCGAGGTTACCTACGGGAATACAGCGACCTGAATGTCGACGATAGACATTAAATTTTGAACTTTTGACGCTATTTGGATGAACGACTTTTTTCAATTTGCAAGCAATAATACGGCTGTTTTTTGGCATCAGGAAAAAATACAACGATCGATTTTAAACAAACGTCCACGTTTTTAAACTTATAGAAGTATGTGTAGTAGACAAATAAATGATTTTTTCACAATGGAGAACAAATTGGTATGGAACTTGTATTTTGATTTTGCAATAAAATAATAATTCACATGTTCATCTACAAATGTGTATTGATCAATGTTTCATTTAGTTCAAAAAAAGTTTTAGTTTAGTATCTTATATATCTATCTGAAAAAAAAGAACGGCAGGCATTGCAGACTGAACGCTTGAAGTAAAAGCTTCTAACGTGTCTCTTCGTGTCCCTGATTGTCATTTTTTGTGTCCTACTTAGTAATGGATTAATATTTCCGGGGAATTAAAATAATTGTCACTATTTTGTTAACATTTGAGTATTAATCTTAATGTTTAAGCACTTTTTAGGAAACAAAACCAAAATTCAGGAAATTACTGTATATTTCCTAATGTTTCGGGGTCTAGGTCAGACCCCGTTGTCAATGGAAAAAAACTATGAAAAAAGGCACAATTCTAAAATATAAAATTACAATGTTTGACAATATTATTTGATTTGTAACTATCTTAGAAAAAATTAATTTGAGAATAAACAGTTTAGCACAGAAATTTCTAAAATCATATAATAATAAAGTTCGTTTCAAAGTCGAAGAATTTGAAAGCGGTGATCTTCTGAATTTTATGTGGCGCTCCTAGGTACGACTTTGTTATAAGATAGTGAGTTCAACAAAATAGAGTTCAAAGAAATTTGTTGATTCAGTGATGCCATTAATGTTATAAAGAAAACCTTGGAAAAACTTTAAGAGCTATCCCTATGGAGTTAGTAGCGATACAATCGTTTTTCATTTAATAAAATTAAAACAGGCTCTTTTAGTTTTCGTTCCTTATTGTGTGCCTCTTTGTGTAACATAAATTTTGGATTTTTCAAACGGTCGCTTTTTAATGTATTTTTTGTGTTCTTTTTTTTCGAGCATTTAGAATTCTAGAGGCTTCTCCAATATAGAATTTATTAAATTCAGAAGGACTTTCATAAATGTAAATTTTTTGTATTTTTAATATTGTTTTTTTTTGTCTCTTTTTTGATAGAACTGATTTTAGTGTATTTCGTGTTTTAAATGATGTTTTACTATTATATCTGTTTCCCACCCTTTTTAGTCTTTCTGATATACCCTGTATGTATGGTATAGTTATTGTAGTAAGGTGATTATCTTTGGAGTCAGTGTTTTTTTGGTAAAGTTTGATGTTGTTTATTAGCGATGGTTAAGCTGAAATCTTTATTAATAAATTTTTCTGGGTAGTTTTTACAATAAAAAGCACTTTTTTATAAACGTTTTTTCTTCATTATAGTTATTGAGTCTGTCATATAGGGATTTACTGACACCTCTTTTTACTGAATTTGGATGATTACTGTACCAGTTGACCTTTCTGTAAACTTCTGTTTGAAATCTCGATTCTGTTTTAGTTATTAAAATGTCTAAGAAAGATAGTTCGTTATTCTGTTCAAGTTCTAGTGTAAACTGAAAAGTGTGATTACACTAGAACAGAATACCAAATCCTCTTTCTTAGACATTTTAATAACAAAACACAATCGATATTTTAGAAGTTTACACTAACACTAATAGGTAAGCCAAAAATATAGTCGGAATAGGACAATCAAAATAAACGGTTTGTTAAATGCTTGCCAACGTTTCGCTTTATTATATTTAAAACTTCAACAGGGTTTGCATTTGTTATTGTTTACCGGGTTTAAAAAAATGATAAACCATCACTGGAATTTACAAAAACATATAAACGACGTATAGAGAAAATCTTGCGTTTCTTAGGTGAATGAATTATTTCAAATGTAATAGTTTGTTTCCCTATTTAAAAGAACTCTTATCAAGCATACCACGTTTTCTAGTTTATTTGATTTATTTTTAAATAAATTTTTTGATTTTTGATTGAGACGGGGTCAGTAATGAATAGAAAAAGAGGCCCCATTGGACTTGTAAATGATGAAGGGGTAGCTGTGGCTACATTGGGCTATGTCCAACTTATACCAAACATGCAATCTGTTCAGCAAATCTATGCAGCTTCTGATATTAGCAAAACTAATGTTTTTAGAATTTTGCCAAAATACCAATTCCGTCCATACAAAATTAAATTACTTCATGAATTGAATGAGGATGATTGGGAACGAAGGCAACAGTTTTGCAAAATTTTGACCCAGCGTATGATCGATAACTCGAATTTCTTGTACAATATTTGCTTTTCGGATGAGTGCACTATTTCACATCATGAGGAGGTTAACCGACATAACTGTAGATTTTGGAGCGATACAAATCCTCACTTATTTCGAGAAGCTCATAGTCAAAATCCGGTAAAACTAAACGTTTGAACAGGGATTTTGGGATATCATCTAATTAGACCCCTTTTTATTTCTGGTAATTTAAATGGTGAATTTTATCACAATATATTGGAAAATGAAATAAATGCGTTGATAATAGAAAAATTAGAAAATGATCCTCTACTATATGAAGAGCAATTGCATTTCCAACAAGATGGAGCCCCTCCTCACTACCCCGTACCAGTTCGTTAATACCTATTTTTGGAATACCCTGGTCACTGGATTGGAACAAGCGGTCCTATAGAATGCCTGCCCGACCACCTGATCTGAACCATTTAATTTTTTTTTGTGGGGACATGTTAAATTCAAAATTTTTATGACTCAGCCTGATGATTTGGACGAAATACGTCAACAAATTATAGCGGAGTGTCGTCAGATAACACCGACTATGGTTGTACTATTGCATGGAAGTCAATAGAAGACACATTGAACATTTGCTTTAGAAGCATTGTATTGTACTGTAAATTCGTTTTTTTAATACTATTTAATTATTAAATGTACAGAAATTGCAATAAAAAAAAATTATTATGGCGGTATAGTCCCTAAAAAGGTCTTTCTAATAATATACGACAACACCAATTTTCCCTATCTCAAATCTCAAGGTCAATAAATTGGGCTGTTTATGTTGAACTCGCGCCAGCTCTAGCTCACCTCAAAAATTTTTTTCTCGATACAAAAATCGACCCGTCTTTTCTTATTGCAATAGTTTTGAAAATAAGCAAGATATTGAAGGTGGCTCGTCTGAGATGGAATACTCTGTAGCGCACAACAAGAAACGAAAACTAAAAGAGTCCGCTTTAATTTTGTTAAATAAAAACGATTTTAGCCCTACTATTTTCGTATAATTCAATCGCTCCTGTTTGCCGATGATTAAGGAAGAAATTCCTAATTGTCATGTCCTTGTTAACAACCCAGTATCCGAAAGTTTTTCCAAGGTTTTCCCTTATGATTTTAATGGGATCACTGAATCAACAATATTTATAGGTCGCGTTATTGGCTTATAACAAACTTGCACCTAGATGGGCCATATAAAATTTTAAAGATGACGTCTTATTATATGATGTTTAGAAGTTTCTGTGCTACCCTGTATATTATCAAATTAAATTTTTCTCAGCTACGTCATAAATCAAATAACATTGTCAAACATTGTACCACAGAGTTTTCTAATTGAGACCTATAAGGCTTATTAGAAAGAGTTGTAAATTTCTGTTTACAGATTATTAGCTGAACTCCCAAACTGACTGCAATTACAGGGCCCAGTTTTTTCACCCAATTTATTTTACACACAAACCAGTGTATGTTATGATTTTCTACACATGAAGGGGCAATAATTAAGCAAAAGATAGCAGGCCTTTTCTTTCATTGCCAGCACATCAAATTTGGTTGTTAGCTTTTTTCTCAATAAATTCCCTGATAAATTTGCAAAAATCTCATTCATATTAACTTAGTTATTGGGTGTTTCGCTTTTTTCTCGATCAATAACCTGTTATATTTGCAAAAATGTCACTCAACATTAATATTAAATTAGTTACGAGATTTCCATAAATGATTGGTTAGTACAAAATTAAATAAAGAATGAGCCACAACACTGAGCATGGAATTTTCAAGTGAAAGACCGACCTAAACGTATTTCTTTCTGAACACGGGATTCAATTAATCACAACGTGTGTAAAAGGACATTCTGTCAGCATGACTTTTGCAAATTTCCATAATATTTGTATTCATAACATTCAAATCTGTTCGAATAATGTCAACTTATCCTTTGCGCTCTAAAAATAAACGCTCTAAATTAAACGCATTCCTTTGTTCGATCTGCGTTTATTTTTGTACTCTCGTGATAATGATGGTTTTACGACTTTTGCATGTATTAAGTAGGAACGCCCGTGAACGGATATTTACTAACGTAACATGCATCAAATGTGTTAAACTCATTAAAGTTAGAGGGTTTTCGTGAGCCCCAGAAACAATGCGCAACGTAATTGTCCGATTTATATTTATCCTAGTGGTAGATCTCGTGTCAGTTACTGATAGAATGGTAGGAAGATTTATGCCCGAAAACTTTAATTTTTTATACAATGCTGCAATCCTTTAAAAGGACTCACTAAACTATTTAGAAACAGGGCTTTCATTTCAAAACAAGCCACTTACAGCAACTTTTAAAATATCTTTAAAAGTAAAGACAAGAAAATAGGTTAATTTATATTTACTGGGGGCATATTTTATTAGAAGTGTAAAGTATAGTTACTTTTGAGTACTCGTAACTATTCGTTACTTTTCAGTTAAGTACTCGTTTCTAAATATTCGTTACTCGAATACTCGTTCGGTATATTCGGTGTAAATATTAAGGCTCTCGATTTCGGTATTAAGTATCACATGTAACGACGTTTGATAAGATCATATGAATAAATGTAGTTGCGTTCAGTTGCTCAGACAATTTCTTTGGTGTAGGTATGATTCTAATTATATCTGTTATTGGTATGTCGCTGATTTAGCAGTGTATGGGTCCTACGTATATCTTTTCAAAAAACGGTTTTACTTTTCATATTAAATTAAGTAACTCGCCTCTAACCAAAAAAAGAAATGATACTCTTGAAAATCAGATATCCAACCTAGTGATTCTTTAAAAAAATAAACATATAGATGTATTTATCTAAAAAATAAATTGGTAATAATTAGTTAATTGCGGACAATTATTTTTCTAACTGTTAGTGGCGCAAATTGTCAAAAAGGCCTTTATTTTGTCCTCTCATTGGATAACAAGGTAAAATAATTCCAAGTTTCACTTCGTTTCTGATTTTCAGTCATGCTAAGGAAATGCAAATTATATGTTACTATCAGAGATTGAACATAGAAAAACTTATTTTTCTTTAGAAGTATTCCGAGGCACTCACCTGGCAAAATATTCTATTTCGAAATCAAACCGAATTTTATAATGAATATATAATATTTACAATAATAAAGTTACAGATTTTCCGAAAATACATACACACAACACAAACGCAGAGACTAAATCCACAAATTCCACAACCACAAATAATTTAAAATTCAACTGACATCTTTCTTCTTTTTCACTAAATCGTGTACTTTGGACTTCTTTAAGTTCGAATTCTTAAGGGATGGGCGGCGCGCCATGTGACGTTGGTTGAGAAATCATTTGTCCGTCAAACAGTCTTATAGACTAATATAAAGGCTGTAACAATGCAATTTTACAATAAAACTGTAAACCAACATTTTATTGTTATCATTTCTATATATTTCTATATTATAACACATAAATAATCATGAATTTGATTATTAATATAAAACATTTTTTTGACCTATTTATTATAAACTAGCTGTCGCCCAGTGGTCGAAATTCGACCAATTGTGTCAATATCTCTGGCAGGTTAAGTAACATGAAATTTTTATCGTGACATTCTATCCTAGGACTTTAGGGAGAACAGCAATTACACGGAACGGATCCAGCTTCGGAACCTCTGTGTGATAGTTTCCTCGAAAATCCTAGATGTCGGTCTTACATCTCGCTTCTACAAATAAGTATAGAAAATTCAAGTTTTTTTTCTGATATAATTCATAGAACTTTATTTGTGTTCAAATTCGTAATTCTTAATTTAATGACAACAATTCAACCGCTAATGGGCTACCCTATATTTTTATTTTTTCTAAAATTTGTTGTTTTTTGTTTATGAAATTTTTAATTATCTTCTGTAACTATAATTCTACTCCGACCTATATTTCAATCATTATCTTTATTTTTTATCACCACCCTATATAGCTATAATTCCTCTCACTCAATATTTCATCTTAACTATATATACAACAGCTTATGGATTACGAAATGTTGCATATCCATTTCTGCCACCCTGTATATGCATCTATGTATAACATTTTTTGCACCACCCTGTATAACTGTAATTCTACTGCACCTTCTATTCCAAGGACCCTGTAAATTCAACCGCTAATGGGCTTCCCTATATAATTATTGTATTAGTTATAATTGCACTCTACTCTATATTTTAAACACCCTATATATGCAACTGCTTATGTGCCACCCACGAAAAAAAATGATTTCTAACGTATCTGGAATCGCCCTGTATAATTATAATATACAACGATTACTTTACCACTAAACAATAACAACGCATGCATGCCACTTCCAGAAGTACATGCTCTAAGTATATAACAGCATTGCTCTGTCTATATATAATTAGTCACTGTTTTGAGTCTGGCGGCGGCGACACATTCAATTGTTTGTCATTGACATTATTGACGTAAATAATGATTTTTTTTTATATTTTATTTAATGAATGAACCAATATTATAAATTAAGATTAGTATTCTGCACTGAAGGTCGTCAGTAGCTACTAAACAAAACAAAAATGAAGAAAATCGGTTGAGAAACAGAGGAGAAAATGGTACCTAATCGTTTTGTCTTTGCCTATTTATATATAGATAAGAAATCTGTAATTACTTCAAAGAAGCTTTCTTAAAATATTGATCGATGGCACTATTCATAGTATTCATTTTGCTCGCCGTCATACGGTTCGACCGGTTCTGCGGCTAAAAATTAACTCAGGCCATGTCGAGTATGTGTTTACATTACCATTCTTCAACATCAAGGATTCGATACTTACAGAAACATCGAGTACTCGAATAACTATACCGCTCGTGAGTTTTGTATTAGTTACTTCGGATCCAGGCAAGTTACGAGTACTCGAGTTTCGAGTAGTTACTTTTCTTACACCTCTATATTTTATACATATTGTCACCCAGCAGTTTCACTGTCTACAAATTTAAATACAAATGGGTATCATATGATACCTCTTTTAAAACGACTGTTTTTGCCAATCTTTTTTAAAATCAGATTATTTTTGTCAGAGTAATGACTTAAAACCTTAAAAAGTTAAAAAAATTGAGTTGTAATTGAAAAAGAACATGATTATAAATACTGATATAAACTGACAACACTGAGATAAACAAGTAAGAAAAAATCCTTAAACGTTTTTGTGAAAAATATTTGGGACTGTAAATGTAAACAGTTTATTAGTAGTAGTGGTTTCGTTGTATACTGACCAGCAAATTTCGACAATTGTTTATTCTATACAACAAAACATTCAAAATATATTTATTTATGGGGAAGAACAACGCTGTGCACACAGAACTGCTCACGTTTTTCATCAGACACATCCCTATAAAAATATTGAGCATCAGTATGTGTTGGAATTAGTTCACAAATTTCAAGGAACTGGAAGTATGTGTAAAAACATTGTCAAGAATGGTAGAGTTTTAACTGAAGCTGTCATGGATCCTTAAACGTCAATACCAAAAGTCTTCAGCTTAACAAATATTTCCGTCGGCTATGTGCATAAAATGTTTTATTAAAAATGTTTGATTTTCTGACGAAGCAGAACTTTTTTAACTGGATTGATCAATAAACATAATTGTAGATACTGGGGCAATACCAATCCACAAGTTTTTCGGGAAGAGCACAACCAACATCTTCAACATCAACGTATTGGCCGGAGTTCTCGGAAATAAAATTATTGGTCATTTATTCTTGGAAAAAAATTTGGAAATGTGATAAATCCCCTTATAAACGAATCTTTAGAAAAGCAAATACATCAAGATCGAACTTTGTTGCTCGATGAAGAAAATCTATTTTTTCAAACAGGACGGAGCACCTCCACATTATACCTTACCTGTACGAAATTGGCTTCATGAGACCTTCTCAGATAAATGGATTGGAAGAAGAGGCGCGATAGAATGGCCAACAAGATCACCCGACCTAACGCCCCTTGATGTTTCTTATGAAGACATCTAAAACCTGTGGTGTTCAAAACTCAGCTTCGCGATATTCCTGAACTTAGACGTAGAATAGTGTGCGCGAATTACACCACAGACGCTCCCAAAAAGTGCGGGAGGAATTCGACTTTACCATGGTTTATTAACAATCGCGCACATTTTGAACATCTAATTTAAGTACAAAGTAATTCTAACTATAATACAATATTAATAATGTAAATAATTTTTGAGTGGCTATTTTTGAATTGAAAGCCCTGTAAAATCCAATCAACTCAACAAGGCATCAATATATTCACAACCAAATTATGAAAACGTAGTATTATTCGACTTCGGACTATCGAACCTTGCAATATAAACGTCTTTATATGTTTTTTCAGAGAGGCCACAATTATCATTCAGTTTTTATATGTGTTGTAAGATTTATTTTTGAATCGTCTAGAAATTTCTAATTGGAAGTAAATTTTTACAGTCGAATATTCCAGCTGCTTCGTCGACTACACTTGTAACTAAAGATCAACGGCTTGCGTCAATTTCGTTAGATTTTTTTATGGTGAGAATTCTTCTTGTAGTGGTCTTGCGAAAAGATTATGCCAAGCCATTTTCCTTGCTGTTCCTTTTTTTTTCTGGCATCATTTGCAGATGAGCCAATAATAGAAATTGCAGTTTGCAGATGCTGATTCACTTACAACTGTAGATTCAGAATATTAGATATACAGAGTTAAGTTTTAGCATTGATAGTAATGTTATAAAATTTTGCTGAATTTTATTTAGCCCTAGTAGGCTAATCATGCTCTTTTAGGACCTACTAGGCCCAAACCCAAGTTTCTCTTGCCTGACCTCTAACCTTGCCTCTATTAAAACCTCTGACTTCTTCATATAATTATCCATATCTCTATTATGCCTATTTGCTGGTATTCAACTTGGCAATCTATTCTTAGTACAAGTATCTTATCCAAAAATCACAGGACGTTGCCCTTCGATCAAAGTGGAACCGATTGTCTAGTGACGCCCATATAGAGTACAAAGTAGACTATAGTGTCTGCTCTAGTTACGCATTTGCCTCAGCCAGTATTTCTGATTCTAGGGCAATAGTTAGCTACTGGATTTTATTACCTAAAAAATAGTCTAGTGTATAACAAAAAAATATATAAAAAAGAAGTACTTATGATCTAAACTGCGTAGTACTAAGGATTACGGTGAGATGCCATATATTTTTCTGGAATATGAGATTTATCGTTTTCCAGTAAATCGGGATGACTAGTTACTACAAGACTGCATTTGAATGATTTCGCACTGATTTCGCAAAAATTGCTCAACCAATTTGAATATATTAAATTTTAAGGTATATTCTGGATTTTATGCGTTTTTTTTAATGTAAAATACATTTTTTTGAACAAATTGGAAAAGAAAATGTAAAAGAAAATTTTGGAACAAATTTGAAAAATTAAATTTCATGAAAAATCATGAAATAATATTGATCGAACAGGATATTCGTAGCAGTTCTCATTTTGGTGGGTTTCCATACACTTTTCTGTAAGGTAAAACTTACTATTTTTCAGTAAATTGGAAAAAGCCCAGATGCATCAAATGTCACCTACATTTGCTACATAAATTCCCATATTTACATAGTCAAGATATAATTACTGATCAAACAGGGTGTTAATAACTTTTTTATTATGAATCATTGGAACTCGTTTTTTTTAATAAGAATTATATTTCCGTGAATTTCGTCCAAAGTCAATATTTTCAACAATTTTTATAACAATGGTATTCTTCTTCTAAAATCTGGACTTATTTTCTTCAAAAATCTGCTGCTGCTCACAGCTTTGTTTGGTGAAAATTTTTTGTTTATCATATAATAACAAAGATGAATAAATTATTAAAATATATGCTGAAATGAAGCCAATAAAAACAAAACACCGAGCAAAATTTGCTCTATGAATAAATGATTTAAACCTGAGCTTTATCTACTCCCAAATCCGGGGTTCATGTTTTATGCATGTGTATCGATTGAATAATTTTGTATTAGTTACAAATAACACGTAGTTAGTTTCAGATTGAGGTAAGTTGATATTTGCAAGCAAGAGTAAATAACAAGAAGTTCAATTTCCTTGCTAATAACATTTCTTCTCCGCCATGTAATCGGGTTGGTTCGGATGCAGCTGGAGTAAGTTTGAAATGCAGATTAGGATGCATTATGGATGGCTTAAATTCTGGATTAGCTCTTTAAATTGGGAGTATATATTTATATGTATAAGAATATGGAATAAATTCTGAAATTTTGCATGAAATAATTGTTGCATCAATATTCATGATTTTTTTAGGTGCCTGTAATTGATGTATTTTTAAATTTTGATGCGTTATAAAGAGTGTCTTTATATAAAACCGTACTCATTAACAGACTTCAAAAGGAAGAAGATTCTCAATTCGTCTGTATCTATGCTTTTTTCTCGATTCCATACTCTCTGTTGGCGTGGAAGTTTGGTCATATAGAAGTTTCTTCCTCAATATTTATTGGTGAGCTCACAACCAAGAACTGTAAAAAGCAAACATATGACAAAATTTGCAAGAGAGAACTAACAATCGGAAATTACAGAAGAAGAAGGCTACTCGTGGTTGCATTAAGTATTACGCAGAATATAAAAAATTAAAATATTTTAACAGACGATGTGCGTATCCGAAAAATACCTTCCACCAATTGGTACTATCTGGTTGCGAGTCAGGCTGATTATCTCGGCAGAAAGACTGTTTACAAAAATATGGTCAATACAAATCTCAGAATTTTATCCTGACCACAAAATGATCATAATGGATTTGACCTTAACCATGACCTTCAAGGGTAAACCAAGGTCGAGTTGATTTTTTTTAAATGGGAAAACTCATTTTGACACCGAAAATGAAGAGAGGGCTAAATTTTACGTTCATATATGTTCTTGACCATTTTTTCCATTTGACCTTGATGATCACTAGTCAAATTTAGGTCGAAATTTGGCTTCATACCACGGGCATTATGGGCCAGAGAAAAGGATTTTTAGACAGGCAAATAAGTTTACCAATTTCAATATGAGCAATGCGTATTCATGATAAAATCTCTCTGTCAATCTCTTTCTTGGTCCCATAATGTTCAAGGTCAGATAGAAAAAAAATGGTCAAGGACATATTTGATCATAAGTTTTTATCTATGATCATTTCCGCTATCAAAAATGGGTGTTCCCTTTTGAAAAAATCAACTTAACCTTGATTTGACATTGAAGTTCATGGTCAAGGTCAACTCCATTATGACCATTTTGTTGCCAGGGAAAACTTCTAAAAGTATTGTCTTGTAAAATGTCTTGCTGCCGAGATAATCAGCCTACTGGGACTTTTTGAACGCCATGTATACGTAGCACTGCTTTGATTAAAGGGAACAAGATCTCTGGCCATTTTAGCCATTCTTCTACGAGGTAGCCTGAAAAGTTTGCTATGGATTTAACGTATTTAGTGAGGTTGGAAAACATACACATTTTTTTGTTTACCTTTTTTAGCAAAACCATCTACTAAATTTAGCAAAGTTTGTGATATTTTGTAAAGCTATAAAGAAAAAACAATAAATTTTAAATTCATCTTTCTCAGTTACGGTACATTTTAGCGAAAAGGCTGGTGTCTGAACCTTCAGTTTATTGTATACAGGGTGTTTCAAAACAAATACGAAAAACTTTAAGGGGCGACTCCTTTTTAAAATAAAGGACAGTTTTTTGTATAAACATTAGGTCAAAAGTCAATCATTTTACTGATTTTTTTCTTTAAAACGAAAAGCGGTAGAAAAATGAACATCTATGGGATTTTTACCACTATGAAAACAAATGATCTACATAAGTTTTCACTTTTTTTAAATGAGTGAAGGGGTTAAAATAGACCCACGGTATTAGTCATGTCAACTAATCTAAACCAAAACTTCCGTAAGGACTTGAAAAACATAAACTTATACTGACTGATTTATTTAGAAACTTTTAATAGCTTCTAAGTTTTTCATTAAAACAAGACATGTAAATCAATACGTGGCCGGTGGAGGAGATTTATTTTAGAAGAATACATAATCTAGTTGGCCGTTTTCAAACACAATAACATTTTAAAAATAAATGACTTTTAAATAGAAGTGTGCTGGGGCACCATTATGCATATAATATCTACATCTGTCTTCTAGTTAGGAGAGGTAACTGTGCCAGTCGAGGAGTCAACTCTCAAAATGAAAATATGATTCATTGAATCACCAGTTAATCTTAGAGGTAGGGAATGTGGCCCAATTAAATGTTCATCGACAATTCATATCCAAGCGTTAACTGGAAACTGTTACCGGTAACTGGATTCTGTTATTGAATGTGGCTTATCTTCAGCCTGTACATTCCTGCTATGAATCTTGAGAAACTAGCTTCGTCCGAAAACGGAATTTCTGAAGCAAAAATGGGATCATCGGTATATATTCGGTGCAACCGTTGGGAAACAATAAATTTCAGTTTGAAATCTCTCGGTAAGAAAGCTTAAACCCTACGTATATGCTAAGAATATAACTGTTGTTCTTTTAATACACTCCATACAGCTGATGCATCAGTATTTAATTCCGCTGCAAATATTTTAGTACTTGTGTCAGGTTGGCGCGTCAATAATATTTAGGAAAACAACTTCTAATTCGAGTGTTTGTAGTTGGCGGTGCAGTCTAGTATCAAAACTACTTTTTTCGAAATTTCCAGATTCATGTAGTTCTTGATAACGCCTCGTAAACTTGCAGTGATGAGTTGGTCTAGGATTAGTTTACGCTTTTGTATAAAGACAATAAGCTTTCAAGGAGTTTCCGTCAGTCCATACATAAAATGCATTAATGTCATTTGTACATTCGTGAAAATAACCATTATTCATTTACTGGTTTAGTTGAACATCTTATTAATGCCTAATTCAAATAGCTCAGGTAACAACAAGTTTGTTAAACTAATCGTAAAATTTTCTAGTTAAACTAACTAAGTAATGACAAATACAACGTTATTAGAATATTCATAAAAAGTGATAATGGCCCACTAGATTATTTTTCTAAAATAAATTTCCTCGTACCGCCACCTAATGATCTACATTTTATGTTTGAATTTCAAGTCAAGTTTAAAAAAAAGTAAGAGATAAAATAATTTCTAAATAAATTGTGCTATCAAAATGTTCTTTTGTCCTAGTCGTTGCATAGGTTTTGTCATAGATTTAGTTGACAAGTATAATGAAGGTGGTTTATTGCAAATTCTTCCACTAATTTTTAAAAAGTGAATAAAAATACAATCATATGTTTTCATAGTGGTAAAATTCCTATATATTTTCATTATTTTACCACTTTCCATATTTAAGATAAAAATTTATGTCAATATGATTTTCATCAATATTGTTTGTTTTGAAACACCCTATATATATATATATGTATATATATCCCTACTCGGGTTCAGTATATTGGAATATTTTCCATTAATCGTGTTTACTTTTACCGTCGCCGGGTTGTAGGTTTTTAAACTATTTATGTTATCAACTTTTGACTGACTTCTTCCGGGATGAATGATTTGTGAAAAAATGGTTCTCATTGAAATTTGAAAAGGCACGTTTTCCCTTATACCCTATTTAGGGTCAAATGAATGAGTTTGAATACATAGTTGACCTGTTAATGACTTCAGATTCCTTATCTAGGGAAAAAATATGAATTCAAATAAAAAAAAACGATTGGACGATTGGACATTATTATATTGTTTATGGCTAAACTCAAGATCAAATATGATGCTACCTTGGGATAGTCTGACTCTTGATTTTAATAAACAACTATAGAATACATATATTTTGAACTCCTATTACATTCTTTAAACATGGCAAGCCTGCAATTTAAAGGATATTTAAAAAAAGCATTGGTTTAGTGAAACATTTTCTTGCAGAATAATCTAATAAAATACATTAGGATCCACTTCTTGTAAGAGAGCTTTGTAAACAAAATCTAAATTACGTATCACTATTAGAATGGAACATTCAGTAATTTTACATGTAAAAGTCAATTAGCCATAACTAAACAAATATCTAAAGAAACTCATAGCAAATAATTTATTTACATTGCCGAATCAACTCGAACTATTATCCAGCCAGTGAAATGCATTCCTCCTCATGAAATATACGCAGTCGCTCGAAGGTTAATACAATATTTTCTTATTTTATGATTTTGCAGTGCAACAAGTGAGACCAGAATAATAATAGAAAGAGACTATTCTACGCTAATTAGCAAATATCTGGATGTTGTAGCTGAAACAGCTCATTTCTATTGTTATTCCCTACTATGCCTCGTAATAAAGCTTTTGTTTCAAGATGGGAATTTAGGGCTCCCTGATCTAATTTCAGAATTCGCATTGAGTTTAAAAACAACAACAACAAAAAAAACATAAAATTGTAACCGAATAAGATACGATGGATGCAAGTTAATTGAATTTTTGGCGATCTGTTTTGCTGACATCTTTGAGGTTATGATATAAAAGATAACGATCCAAAAACTCGACGTAAAGACTTCCTATTCCCAAGCAGCTTATGAGTAACTTTCGTTGGGAAACTTCTTATCGTCTTTCACTTCAACGGATCTTGATGTACGGTTTTTCATATTTCCCCTTCGTGAAGTTTGTGAACAGCTTTTCATGTTGTTTAGTGAGACTAATGAAGAGATTGGTATTCGATTAATTTCTAAGTATTTGGGAGTAAGGATGTTTTTTAAGCTCCATTAACGAGTTCCTGAACCCTGTGTAAGGGAAGCTGACTTTCTGTGATAACGTTGCCAAATAATTTATAACAATTACTAGAAGCTAAAGGATTTTTGGCTGAAAAAAAAAACAAAAAGCTAAAGACCGAATAGACTGCATTTCATTTTTGTTATTTTACTCTTTTTATTGACAATATCGATTCTCATTCTTTGTCAAACTCATTTCAGAACTGATTTAAATATTATTACCTCTTAAAAACTAAACTGTGAACAAGGGGCACAATTCTAAAATTTAAAAATAAAATATTTATAGTGTTTGACTTATGATGTAACTAAAAGAATTTAATTTGATAATACACAGAATAGCACAGAAACTTATAAATGTTATCTATATACTATTATAAAATTGTAGTTGTCTGTTTGTTTATTTTTTGTTTGTTTGTTACCTCATCGCGTAAGAACTACTGAACTGATTTTGATGAATTTTTGATTGCAAAACCTATAGTCTGACTTAAAATCTGGTAGATATTTTATCTCCTTAAATTGAGAGAAAGGGTAGATATAGCGAAAAAACTTCTACCATATTTGGTAAAAGAATTACTCAATTGGTTCCACCGCACACACAAAATATTAGATACTTTTATTCAAAATTCGGAACGGGCTAATGTAATATGTTTGGATTTAAAAAAATCAATTGATATAACAAGCGTAAATGTAATTATACAGGGTGTTATGTAATAGGAATCTTAGTGCGGAGTAGAATAATATAGATTTAAGAAATCTAAAAAATAGTTATATTGGGAGTCCTATAATCAGCTGCATATTTACAATGTGGTTGAAATAAAAGGGGAGTGCAACTAGATATACGTGGTGGTGCAAAAAGTTATATTACTGATATGAAATGGGTTGAAGAAATGTGAGGAGCAATTGTTTATAGAGGGTTGTTGAAATATAAGATGGAGTCGAATATAGTTTATGGTGTGGTTAAAAACATGTTTTATATCCATGTTATGATCTACAAGTCCATTTACCGGAAGGTTGTATATATACAGGTTACAAAAATGTGTGGCTGAAATAATTATAGTCGCAGTGAACAAAATAATTATAGCTTTACAGGTGGGTTTACAAGGTGGTTGAAAAGCGGGTGGAGTAAAATTATAAAGCATGGTTATGATAGAACATACAAGCTGTTCCATAAAGTGTGATTAAAAGAATTTACCGGAAGGTAATAAATTCAAGTGTGGTTAAAAAAAATAGATATGTCCATAAGCAGTTGCATATATAAGGAAGTGTTATTGTTATGAGTTTAAATAAATGTTATATTTTTGGGCCCCTAAGCACATGCACATAGAGGATGATTGAAATATTCTATAGAGTAAAATTAAGGTTATACAGGATGGTTCAAAAATAAGTTATAATATTTGACAAATTGGCAGGATGGATTTAATGTAGTTGGAAGTAGAGTTAGTTATACAAGGCAGTTAAAAATATATTTAATAAAATTGTTATATAGGGTGGCCAATAAGCAGTTGCAGTTTGGGTGAGTGTTTAAATAAAGTTTGGTGTTAGGGTGCCAAAACTGTGTTTTATACATTTATTGTGACACACCAAGAGTTCCACAGGTATTTCCATTAGGGTGGATCAAAAAACAAACAAAAAAATTGTTATTTAGGGTAGACCATGAACAGTTGCATTCTACTATATGAAATATGTGAAATATGGAGAGAAGCAAGATTATAGTTTTAGCGTGTGTTTAACACAATGTTAGAAAAAGTTGCATATAAAGGGTGAATAAAAAATAGCGTAATTGAAAATTATATTTGGTGGTTCCACAAATATCTGAAATAATTGTTATACAGCGTAGACCATAAGCAGTTGCATAGTCACGTGTTAAAAAAGTTATATTGGGTTACAAATAAACAGCAGCATATAGAGAATGGTTGTAATATAGGATGAAGTAGACTTACAGTTATTCAAAAAAATGTTGAATAAATCAGTTATATAGGGTGACCCATACGTACATGCAGGTTGGGTGAAATTGGTGGACATTCTGTGCGCGGGTGAAAATATATAATAATAAAGTGTCTTTCAAATTGGAAGAATTAGAAAGGTGTGATCTTAAGAATTTGATGTGGCGCTCCTAGGTGCGAATATCTTATAAGATGAATATGGCTGATTCATTGATCCCATTAAAATCATAACGGAAAATCTAGAAAAAACCTTATGAACTATCCCGATATTGGCTTGTTGACAAGGTCATGACCATTAGCAATTTCTTACTTAATCATCGACAACCAGGAGCTATTGAATTCTATGGAAATATTAATACTATCCGTATCATTTATCAAAATTAAAGCAGACTTTTAGTTTTATTTCCGTGTTGTTTTCTTACTTGTTTAATGTAACTGAATTTTGAAATTGTATTTTATGACCAAGGTCCCAAGTATGTTGTTTATAAAATACAATTTCAAAATTCATTTCAATTACACAAAGAAAAACACATTACGAAACGAAAACTAAAAGAGTCTGTTTAATTTTGTTAAATGAAAAAATTGTATCTCTACTACCTCGGTATATTGAGAAAGAAATTGCTAATGATCATGTCCTTGTGACCAACCGAAGATAGAGATAGTTCATAAGGTTTTTCCGAAGGTTTTCCTTATGTTTTTAATTTGGTCACATTATTGGCGAATGCACTATCTTAAAACATAGTCGAACCTAAAAGCGCCACATAAAATTCGGAAGATTACCCCTTTCAAAATCTTCAAATGTGTATGGAACTTTATTATTATATGATCTTTAGAATTTCTGTGCTACCCTGTATATTATCAATTTAAGTTCTTTTAGTTACCTCATAAGTGAAATACTATTATCAAACATTTTAATTTTAAATTTTAGGATTCTGGCCATCTTTTCAGTTTCATGTTTGGCAATATACAGTAATTTTGTGAAACGTGGTGTTATTTCCCAAAATGTACTTAAACATTGACAAACTATGCCACAACTATCCTTCAGGAAACCACTAATGTTTTAACCTATAAAAGTGTCAAATTTCCTATTTGATAAATGTACAAACACGAACCTGTCATCTCCATGGAGTAAACGAAAACTAAATCTAATTACAATTCTCTCTAAATTATAACACTATCGGTAAAATTGTTGTAGTAGTAGGCTTATGAAATTATATTTATTTATTTAATAACAGATTATATTACACCCCTTTCCATGTTTGATACGTTTCTAACTTATAGTAGCAATAAAAACGTCGTTCATCAGAACCCCACGACAGAGTGTTACACAAGGGTTACAATCACAGTAATAAACTCCCACAAATAAAATAAAACCGCATGTGCGAAATATGAATTGACCACTTATTGATAATAATGGGTTCATAAACTATTACATTATTAAAAATGGAGATATAGGCACAGAAATAGTTCTTTATAGAGTAAAAAATAAAGTACTACCTTTGTATAATACTACAAAAAATACATATACCCTACTTTTACTAGTGTGAGTAACAAGAGAAGGATCAATCGGATGATGCTTCTATTTAGAACTTTTGTGTTATATTGAATAAAATTATGACTGTAATAATCAATATGCTATGGTTTATTATCCAGAAATAAGTACATAACCAACAGAATTCTTTAAAATGAAAAAGAATATATATTTTGTGCCATAAGTTACGATTAATTTTGGCAAAGAGTTTAGTGAAATTAAGGGTAAACCCATTTTTCGGAGACTAGTAAAATTTCTTTGTAATTGTTCCTTAATATATTTGTAAAACATTATTTTTCCAAATTCGTTAATAGATTCTAAAATAATTCTTAATTTTTACTGTAGAAGAGTTTGTACAATAACCCGCTGAAGTTCAAATAATACACTGAATATATAAATGATAACAAATTGTATAACAATAACTATTAAAAACAACTTTGTGATAGTTATTCAATAACTTAGAATCTTAACAATAGTTTTTTAGACAAGTAAAAACAGACTCATCAATGTATAGTAAATACAACTGTAAATTGTATTTACTGATTCTGAAGAAGCCCGTCTTGGCGAAACATATGTCGAATAAAAATAAATAAATAGTGAAAATCAAACCAAGGGTTTTTTTAAGTGAGCAAAAAAATATGGCTATCTGTTACAACGATAACAAAATTAATAACTTTTTAAAAAATATATTTTTACTAAAACACTTTTTATCCTTTACACTTTGAATTGTTTTTTTTTAAATTAAATATAAAATATTTACAATAAATTATGCCGAGTTTTTGCAGTCGCGGGAGAGAGATGTCAAAAATGAACTAACTAATGTCAGTAATGGTGGTGCTAATATCTGTGCTAACATCTGTGCTAATATTAACTCTCCTACAGCTTTACAAACAATTTATAGGTTATGTCATGATGACTAATAGCTTAATAGGTAACCATAGAATATTGTTAGCTATTAAGCTCACCTCTAAATAAGCAATTTTGGAATAAACAGAAATATTAATTACTTGAAAGGAGATATCAAAGATAAGATACAATATTGCACAAAGGGGTCTTTTATACTGACTCTGGTAACATATCTGTAACAAAATCTTTGATTTGTTTCTTAATATTTTTTGAAGATGAAATAATATACAAAACAAAATTAGAAAAAAAATAAATTAAAAGGCTTTTTACGTAAAAAAGTAGGAAAAATGCTTTTTTTTATTTTTTTTAGAAGTGAGCATTCTAAACCGATCAAAGTATAGAGAAAATTATTAACTTTAATTGTGGAAAAATGCTGTTGGCTTTAGTGTTCATTTTTTCCAAAAATTCAAATGATCCATCATTATCTGATCATAATTTATTTTTTTATTTTTAATAGAATCGGCATTTGTCAAAACTGTTTTTAAACATCTCTAAACAGTTTTTCTTGAAAATGTTTCCGTTCCACTTTAATTTGAAGATAATTAAGATAATTACTTTCTCTTAACTGCACGAGCACCTTAGAGCACTACGACAAAACATGTTTGGTTTTTTATAACCTTCATATTTACTAAACACACTTTTTTGGTAAAAAGTATGGATTTTGAGGTATTTGTTATTAAAAAGTCATCATATTCAACCGCACATAACTCAAAAACTATTTGTTTATCAAGAAAATGTCATACTGCAGTTTCTGCTTAAAATATGTTTCTCATTTGACTTTTGAGAATATTTTGAGTGAACAAAGTTCGACCCTGCAACACGGTTGACTTGCACCCCTAGGATTTTCCTCGCTCTGTAAAAATTCTGATTTTAAACAATATATATAGACAAGTTTTCTACAGTTCTCAGTTCTCAATACATTAAAGGCAATAAAAAAATGAAACTCAATTCTTTAATTTATGGTTTGTAGAAAATATTAGTAAGCGTAATCGTTTTGGTTTCGGTCAATTTTTTTTCGAGGGTGGAATTATGTTTGCTTAAAGAATGTATTACTAAGATGTATTGAATAGATATTTTGAGTATCTATAAAATAAGTTACCATTCGACTCCCATTCCCATTTACGATTTTGAAACTGGAGCTGACCCCAACGTGGGGAGTGGGCAGGTAAAGTGACATTGCTGATGACATGTGCACAAACCCTGGGGATATTAAAATCGACAGCTTTCCTTCGTTTTGATTGGTTTAGTAATAGATTAAATACTGCTAGATACTAAATTGAAATAAATTCAATGAAAATACTCTACCTCCTTTCGAAGGAATATAAAAAACTACAATAACTAAAATTATATGCAGAAACAGAATACCCCAGCAAATTAAAATTTTATATAACTGGATGAAAAAAGACAAGTAATTACAACTTACTGCTTTCTTCAAGCGACAAATACAATGAGAAATGTCAGCTGGACTGTCTGTGGACTGTAAATATTATGTATTAAAATATGTAGACTGTACTGAAAAATTCTAAAAAAATGACAAAATATATTAAAAAAAAATTAAGGATTTTTTTTACTATTCACCAGAGCATAAAGTCTGTACAGCACGAAAACAAAAGTAGATATTGTGCAATGGAATTCAGTTTGGTAACAGACAAGGGGTCGGAATTTAAACTGGAATGATATATTATTCGAGTATAATCAATGAAAGGAAACAAAAATCCTTCATGATATCAAAAGAAACGTTGCGTGTGAAACTATTATTAGACAACACGGTCGTGCCTGCCACAAGATTTGATTGAGTAGGCAATCACAAGACAAGTTGCGAAAACCAAGAGGAAGAGTGATAAACAAAGCAGTCGCCCGCTGTAACATGAAAAATGGAAAGTGAGGTACACAATTTTCTTATGAATATTCAACTGTATTATTAAACTGCAAACAGTTTTCTGTAAGGTGAAAATACTTTGTGTTGAATTATGTATGCTAGTCACTACACTACATAAATACACAATTGCGTCAACTTATTGCAACGTACAATGAAGTGTTTTTTAGAGTTATTATGAAAAGTACAATGCATTTCCTATAATGTTTCCTATTCAAATAAAGAATACGTCGTTATGCTGAAACCTTGTTAACTTAATCGCGTTCTCAATTTAACTCAAGCAAATGTGCACGCAATAGGTTATTTTCCAGATGTGAAGTGTAATAATAATATGAGTTATCCTGACAATAAAACCTATTTTGCAAAAGACGATAATATATGTAGTAATATGACCATTATTAAGAAAACAATAGACGGAAAAAATAATTGTTTGACTACATGTAAAGAAATCTAGTATATCATATATAATTTACAAGGAATGAAATGATATTAGCTGCCACAATTTGAGGACCGTAACTTAGCAGTTGAAGAGCATATTTCTAAATTGACTCAGATAATTGCAGCATAAAAACTTCAATCATTTCCACGTTTTTAAGAGAAACCAAGAAGAAATCTGTGAAAAGGTAGGGTTTAAAATAACAAGTGAATCACTAGAAATGAAATGATTATCTTGGTTCTCAAACATTATCGCTGACAATTTTCCGATACCGATAAGTTATACGAAGGCGGGCTTTTATATTTCGGGATTAGTGAACAAAAACAAATATTAATCGTCGAAAATCGCTTTATTGTTTTTGAAAATATTCCCCATGAAGATCTATACCCTTTTGCATGAGTTTGAACCAATTGTCGAAGCACTTTTTCCACTCTGATTGAGGTATCTCCAAAACATGCATTCTGAACGCAACAACCGCTTCTTCAGGTGTCGAAAAACGTTGACCTCTCAATGTTTTTTACGTACGGGAATAAAAAGAAGTCATTTGGTGAAAAGTCAGGACTATACGGCGGATGACTCATCAAATCGATGTTTTGAGTGGTCAAAAATGCAGTTGTTTGAGCCGATGTGTGAGAGCTCGCATTGTCGTGGTGAAGAGTGATCCGTCTTCGGCGGTTGGTTTTCCTCATTACTTGGAAGACAACTGGCAAACAAATGGTTGTGTACCCCTCACAATTGATCATTTGCTTGAAAGTGCTTCGGGCGCGAACAACTTTTGTTGGATTCAGCTCATCTTGAAACACCCATACAGTCGACTGCTGTTTACTTTCGGGCTCATACGCATAAATCCACGATTCGCCACCTGTCACTATGTCATAAAGGTGTTTTGTAGCACCGCGATCGTATTTTTTGAGCTTTTCTTTCGACCAATTGACACGAGCCTTTTTTTTGAACGATTGACAAATTGTGTGGGATCCAACGCGAACAAATTTTTTTCACATTCAACTGTTTATGCAATATTAAATGTATTCTGGTCCCACTAACGTGTAAGGTCGACTCAATCTCACGATAGGTCACATGACGATCTTGCAATATCAGTTCGCGCACAGCATCAATGGTTTCCGGAACAACTATTTTTGGACGACCTTCACGAAATTCGTCTTAGAGTGAACTACGACCTCGATTGAATTCACTATACCATCGATAAACAGTGGTCCTTGATGGAGTTTCATCGCCAAAAATTAAATTAAGTTCATCCATGCACTCTTACTGACTTAATCCACGTCGAAAGTTGTAAAAAATAATCGCACGAATATGTTCACGGTTTAATCCAAATTATTGGCCGAGATGAATCCTTTAAGTTACTGTAAACAACACATAGCGCTTGTATGTTAAAACGTTCTGAGTACGTATAACCTCAAAAATGGCAAACTTTACGATAGAGCTGTCAGTTGTCAGATTGCAACACTAGGGTTGTCCAATACCGAAATATAAAAGGCGGCCCTTGTAGTCTACTTGTCTGGCTTTGATGTCCTAACTGTTACACAGCACTGAGAAGACATTAAAACTTCTTAGTATTACAACATATTCATATACTTTTTTATACTTTCGACTTTTTACGTTTTTGATATTTTTCACGATTATGGCGTTTTTAGCATTTTGAAGTTATTGACGTATATCAGATGTTTGACATTTTGGTCAGTTTTGACATTTCCGACGTTTCTGACATTTTTGTCATTTTTGATATTTTCGACATTTTTGACATTAAAACTTTATAGCGAAAAATTTAAATTCAGTTATATGTACTAAATGCATAAATAATTATTTAAGATTTGAATTAGTTTAGTAGAGCGTAATTCATGAAATTTTCGACTAGGAACAATATATTGTCTTGCGTTCAATAGACTGAAAAAACATTTTAGACAATTCTTGACATTCGACAATCTTGACATTTTAGGTATTTTTGACCATTTTCGACATATTAGTTGTTTTTGAAATTTTTGACCTTTCTTACATTTTTGAAGTTTTGTGGTTTTTACTTTTTTGATTTTTTTAATTTCTGAGATTTTTTACATATTACATTTTAAGTTCTCTACATTTTTGACGCTTTTCACAATTATTCATTGTCATTTTTCATATTTTTTAAATTTTGACATTTTCGGACTTTATGAAGTTTTACATTATGACATCTTTGTCATTTTTGGCAATTTCGACATTTTTGAATTTTTTGACACCTTTATTATTTTATTATTAAACTTAAAAAATTACTATAATATTTATATAAATCTCCATATATATATTTTTGAGCAAGGCAGCGCTAATATCTATTAATGTTTTGACGCGGCCATCCCCTTTACCAGATTTAAAGCCTAGCGAACCTTTGTGATATGATGGAAACAAGACTGTCTACTTTGCGTTAGCCACCGCATACACCAGCACAGTTAATTCACGAAGGTCAAATTCTACAGAACGTGTTGCAATAAGCAGCCCGACCTCCTATTTCTGTCGCCTAGATGTGTATATGAGTATAATAAGCTACGCCAAACACATTAATTTTTTCCTGTTGATAAAATTCCAAGCAAATGTTAACATTCTTTTCTGAGTTTACAAAATTGCCAAAAAATGAGGTTCAAGAAATTATTCCTTCTGCGTGTTTCACATTTAATGTCAGTAAGTATATATCCAATACTCTCTCTGAGATATCATACTTTTGTACGAAAACTCCGAGATGTCAAACCTCACATCTACTCATCATAATCACAGTATACGCCTAAACTTTATCTCTATATATTTCAATTTTCTCATATCGGAAGCATTAGAAATTTAAATACATATTTTAGAATGAGAACCAAAAAAGTTGCCATCTTGGCATACAAGTAGGAAATTTCATGTATCCATTACCTCTCAACTGTTTGATGTTTGAGTCAGTAGCTTTTCCACCCAAAACATTATTGGTTTGACAAACATAAACACTAAGATCTGTAAGTTAATTTGGCGTTTACTATTCTAGAAATAAGCTTATAATTAAAATCCCTTGTTTATTTCTAACGGAAACCCTGCCACAAAAAGAAGAGTTTATAAGCATCGTATAACTTTATAGTTTGTTTGTGCAGGAATTTAGCAACTATAAAATACAATAATTTATGAACCGAAAATTGGCTTGGGAATCATTGCGTGTCCATAAATAAATAAACAGTTTACAGTATCGAAATGTTAGTTATACCAATATAATAAAGTTGAAGAAGCTTATGTAATTGTTTGAACGCGCTATTCAACTCGAACTACCAACCAAATTCGAAAAATCTTTTTTGAAGCTGAAGTTTCATAACGGAGGCCCACACTTACATATATAATAATAGATAAGCAAGGGATTGAAATAAATAACTTTAAATTTGATTTGTTTCAGCAAGACACGACACGACCGACCGACTGACCGACACCATACCCGTCCAATTCGGTTCTCTAAGTAAAAAACAGGGAACAGGTAATATATTTAGAGTCCCTTCTTTTATAGAAAATCAATAAGAAATAGGAAATAAACCAATATAACCGTCCAAGTAATATCGAATACCTGCACAAAATTTGCTTATCGTTCTAATAAACACTCCAATTCCCTCTTTGTGATATATTATATTGGAGACTTGACATACATCAGAATTTAAAAATTATACCACACAAAAAGGCAACATGGCAATACATTTCCATATTATCATAACTATGAAAGTTTCTTAAGTAGCATAAAATTCGACAGCAAACTGAGTATGCCAACACGTAAATAATAGTTTATAAGACATAATTGAAATAATTTTAACAACAAACTCATAGAAGTCAATTATTTCAGCCTTATAAACTCAAAAGATATAAGTTATTTTCTTTTTTTGCTTTTTGTGTAAAAAGTAATGTGCTCATAATGCTCATAATGCCGTCAACAGAAAATTTGTAGAGAATCAGAATAGATGTTTATAAATTTTGATGGCAGCATTCTTAATAATAAAAAGCAAGAAACCCCGATATAAAGTGAGTGTTTTAAAATTAATTCATAACTAATACACCTGATACCAGAGTCTGCTTCCTAATGATAGCTTATGAGATTGAGATTAATAACGCTGAAGATCGAAATTATACGTAAAGTAGATATTGGAGAAATGCAATTTAAATAATTAGTAGAAATATTTTACAGAACGTATAGTATTAACCATGATAGCGACATGCAAAATATATTTTGGAAGCTCATACTCGGTAAAAGCTGGTCCAGTGAGGATGTACAAACGCTCATTAAGAATGATTTCTGATTCTCTACAATTTTTCTGTAGAAGGCATTACGATTCTTTCATTACTTTTCATTATATAGTCAAAAAACAAAAGAAATTCGTGTTTATGTGGATTTTTATTATTTAAATAGTTCACTTTAACAAGTTAAAATGTTAGCAATAATTATCTATAAACGGTTACGGATGTGATGGTATAAGCGAATTATTGTTGAATTTTGTCCGAAAATGTTAATATTCCTCCTTTTATAAAAACTTCCCTAAAAGAAGCATTATATGGTAAACTAAACATTAAAAAAATGACTCAGCACATCTAAACACAGAACCAGAATAATTTCTTTTACAAATTTACAAATAAATTCCAGAGTATTCAATTCAACTTATTATAACACCAAATTAAATTGTTTTTAAGTATTTCATAAACTAAAATGATCAAAAACAAAACTATTTGCAGATGTGACTATCTCGCCATCTTTATCGGAAGTCTCTGAAAGCAGTTATTATGTAAATTACTGAATACCCCCAAGTTTCAATTTGACATTTAAAAACTTCATCTTTTAACAAACACATCTGAACAAACGTCTCTGGAACAATTCCCTTTCACACGTACAGGCGAAGAATTTAAATTAGTTTCCTGGGTTGCTAGCTAATTTACCATAAGTCTCGAGAGCGGTAATTGGCGTCATTTCAGATAATAATACTAGTGACAAATTTGAAAAGGTTCCTTGTGAATTATTTCTCAGTCAATTCTCCTAAAATTAATTGGAGTTCCTTGTAAAATAACTCCATTGTTCGGAACAAAAGTTATACGTTTTGAAAGGGATAGACTGTTACCATGTCAAAAAAATAATTGTATCTCAGAACATGAGTTTCTCGATTGCAAGAGAAAAATGTTGACGTAAGGATTATAAATTGCGATGGCAGATAACGTTTTTAATCGTTATAATTGGAGATTTGAACAATTTTTGTGCAATACTTGAAAAGATGACGAAACTGAGTTTATTTTCGGTATAATTAATAGGTTATTTCAATTTGACAATCAATATTTAAAATCAATATCGGAAACATGCCGAATTAACCCGAGAGCGTACGACGTCAACACCTAATCAAACCGTTATGCCGTGATGTCGATTTCAACGGTAGCTTTTTACCGCTGATATCGCAGCGACGAGTACTGGTTAACTATTAGTTATTCGTTGGATTGGTTTCTAGGTGGATATTAACTAAAGAGTGCAAGAAAATCTCGACAATTTACTATATAGAATGAGAATAAAAATTTTCAACACTAAGTACTTCTTGGGAAATAACACCACAGTTTAAAGAAAATTGCTGTATATACCAAACGTTTCGGGGTTTAGGTCAGACCCCGTTGTCAATGGTTAAGAAACTATGGATAATTCTAAGATGTAAATTAAAATATTTGACAATGTGTATTGAAACGTTTGGAATATACAGCAATTTTCTTTAAACTGTGGTGTTATTTCCCAAGAAGTACTTAGACATTGAAAAATATGCCACAAATATCATCAAGAAAACAAATATTAATGATGAGTGATTAACTTAAAATTATCTGTAAATAAAAATGTGTCTTTTCACTTACTTATAGTAATAGGTGACAGTTATTATAGTAATACTAATTCATTGATCACTACTATCAAAGGCAAAGTAAAAATGTTTAGAAGACAAACAGTCAAAAATGTACCTATGAAAATAAATCTCAATTTTATATGCGGAAGATATTTATTTGGTATTGTTTTTATAGAACCAGAATCGCCTTAATACATAACAACTAGCCAATATAAAAACAGTGAAGTATTAAATAAAAGCAATATAAAAACAATTAATGTTTAAACATTTATTTTTCCTTTCAATTTCTTTAATTAATTTTTTTGATTTTATGAATTTTACTGATTATGAATTGGAGTTAGTCGCCTTAGAAAACTTGACTGGCTTAACTCTACATAATTTTATAGGTATGTTTAATATCTTTAGTACATGCATCGAAGTCATCCTGGTAACAAAAATAGGATGATTTTGTATTTGAATTAATTCCTGGCACTGGGCCCAAACCATTTATTAACTTTAGTGGTAGGTACATTTACAGGTAATGTTACGGGGAGTAGTTTGGGAGTATTCCTACAAAATGGTAGGAAGCATGAATGGTCATTTCTAACCGAAAGTGAACCGAAAGCGTTGGAGATTACCAAAGATGAGTTAAAGCCGTAATCAACCCATACAAAAGGTACAAACGTAGCCGGTGAACATCAGTAGCGATACGATAATGACGTCTTAATTTGAACGTACTCATTTGATTGTTTTTTTTTTTAAATTTATCACTTATAAATTGTTAATGATTACTAAATAAAATCCTTAAAAAAGTTTTTCTAGTTTTTATAAAGTTTTAAAATAAATAATAAAAAATTGATACTATTTTAAATTCAAACACTCAATTATGACAGACATTTTTATTGGGTTTACTTCCATTTAGTTCAACAAATAGGTAGACAAAGACTAGCCCATGGTTTTCACAAACATAAATAAAGAATGAAGTGATTTCATATCGACAGGAATGAAAATTGGAAATTGCATTCGATTATTAGTTTATGGGTTGTTTAAGTTACATATGACGCCATAAAACCTGCGCTAACATTAAATGCAGTTTCCCCGGCATTTTTAAACAAATAATATTAAAAAATGACAAGCCTTTATTTTCAAAAAAAATGATACGATATTCGCACAAATTCTTCATTAATTGGAAAGGAATTTTGTTAATGTACTTATAAAAAAATGGAAATTTATATTGATTTAAAAATATTGTAACAAGATAGAAAGATTTTCAAAGGTCTATTATTAAAAAAATACCATACAGAATTTGAATATTACGGAATACTTAAACGTTTTAAATATTAATCTAAGTACTCTTTGATAAATACTTCATGGGGCCCCATGTATTCATTTTATAAGATCTAAAATTGGAGTTATATACCCAGATAGCAACCATAAAACTCCTGAAATAGCCAGAAGTCTCTACAACTCAAATTTTCATATTCGCTTTATGACTATAAGTACCATAACGAGAAAATTTACATTATATGCATCCAAAGTGTGAATTTTGATTTAAAAAAATTGACCTAGCTGACCGGTAGCGTCAATAATAATGTTACTTAACTTTTTCATTAGATCTAGTAGGACCCCTAGGCGTCCCTCCTAATAGCAGTTTACTTTACTGTTTTGAAACGTGTTTCAATTATCTTGCACTGTATTATTTTCAATTGAGCATTGTGTGCTTTAGGTATTACGTTAATCAGATTGATATTTACTACTAACAGTTATTAAAAGAAATTATTACCACAAATGTAAATTGTCAAAGAAATAAGCACAATTAATGGCTAAAAAATACCGGGTGCTTCAAAAAAATGTATACACACTTTGAACTTCCATAGAAAATTTATATACAAAGTTAAATTTCAGGAAAATAGAAAGCTGAAAGTCCAATGTAAATGAAACATAAATAACAAATGTTAATACTGTTCAAATTGGTGACCTGCAGCATCAATACAATTCTGAGTACGAGTCACCACAGATTCTGTACATCGTATCAAAACGTCCAATGAGATTTCTCTACACACTGCTTGAATCTCATTCCAAAGAATGTCTAGGTTACGTGGTTTACGTTTGTACACCTCATCTTTTACTGTGCCCCATAAGAAGAAATCCAGTGGTGTAAGGTCTGGAGAGCGTGCTGGAAACTCGATTGGCCCCCTGCGTCCTATCCACTGGCCCGACAAATTTTGATCCAGGTGAGTTCGTACGTCCCTGTGATAGTGCGGCGGAGCACCATCTTGTTGAAAATAAAAATCATCATTACAGTATAATGCACGAATGGCAGGAAATATGGAATCAGCAAGCATTGTTAGGTAATTAATACCAGTTACAGTGCCTTCAAATCGAAAAGGTCGAATGAGTCCCCTTGAAGACAAACCGCACCACACATTTACACCAGGCAAATTTACAGCTTTTTCAATTGTAATGTGAGGATTTTCTTCACACCAGTAAACACAATTGTGCCTATTGAGAGTTCCATTAAGTTTGAAATGGGCTTCATCCGACCAAATGATGCTACCCATAAATCCCGGTTCACCATCTCCTGAATCCATTCACAAAAATGCAACCTTCGATCTGGATCGTCGTCATTTAGCTGTTGCACTAGCCTTGGAATGTAAACACGATACTTGCCTCTCTTCAGAATGCGTAGCACGCTGCTAGCACTTACATCACTTTCACGTGCCCCTTGCCTTGAAGATTTGTTAGGAGAGCGTTGAAACAGTTCCAAGACTGCCGTTGATGACTCATCACTTGTAGCTGTTCGAGGCCGACCTGAATGACCTTTATGCACATCACACACTGTTCCATGAACTTCGAATTTGTCTCGTATGCGTGTAATTGTTAATCTTGAAGGTGGTTCTGTATCATACTCCCTTCTCCACTGTCTTTGAACTTCATTTACATTCTCAAACTTCCAGTACCACTTAATAACCTGCTTATGTTCTTCAAAACTCAAACGTACGTCCCCCATGTTGATATTACAAATTCCAACTGATAATATAACATATGCTGGCACCTGGCGAAGAAATATAACATTAGCCTTGTAGAGCGGGAAAACTACAATAGTTTAAAGTGTGTATACATTTTTTTGAAGCACCCGGTATATCACGCCATTCTTTGCAGGCCATGTAGCATTTATTATACGTACAGGCTGTCCCAACAAAAACCAGGTACCTGGAATAGTTCTAAAATACTCATTATTTTGAAAGTCCAAAAAACATGTCAAAGAATTTCGGACACATTTGACCAGACTAACAGTTATTCACTTGCACCCCTTGCAAAAAGAATATCTTGTGATATCAAAAGTATTTACAATTATACACATCACACTATTTATAAGTCATTATTAACATCTAGGTTGCTAACTAAGTAACTGAAATAATTATACTATCTACCCGGTCACATTTTTTAATCAATATCATATAGCAGCAGTCGGTTCTCTCATCTTTCATTCATGAAAGAGACGCGAGTTTAATCAATATCCGCATTCCAAACCAGCCAATATGTCCCCAACTGATATGGCGTAATAACTGTTTGGCATATATTCAATGATATGGTGCATTGCCAATTTCGATACTGAAGTAAATATAGCAGTCATTATAAATTACAAGTTTACTGTAAACAGATTTTCTGTTTGAGCAACAGAACGTTATTTCAGCAATAGTCAACAGATACGCTAGAGAAGGGCGAATAAAATTCAAGTGTAAGACTTATCAAAACTTTTTTTCGGTGCTTTAAGATATTTTATTATTGGGTCAGGACCAAAAAACGTAGTTCTAAGTAAAATTTCTATTTAATATAGAAAAAAATATTTGAAGTTCCCTAAGGTCTCAAGCTTCGTTTGAAAAACTAAAATATAAGATTGTAATTGCAAATTTTTATTAGGGTGATGTGAGTACAAATTAACAATTGTCGGATTTTTCCATAACTTTTACTGTGAGTTCAGGTCTCACTTGATACTTAATATTAGGTAGCTATGTTTACAGGTTCACTACCAGGAATAAATTATGTAAAATGCTAACGCATAAGTAAGAAATTAAGAATTTCTTGGGGAAAACGGACTCCTAGCATGTGTGTAGAAAAGTTGGGCCTTTTTCGGATTATGGAAACTAATCAAATAAGGATGTCGCTATTTTGTAGTTTGTAGTTGTCGTTTTAGAGTACTGTTAGTAAGCAGCAGAAACTAATAAAGTGGAAAACTTCGTTATTTGGTTTTGCTATTACGGATCTTGGTTGGCAAAAAACAATTGATTTTTTACTTCTAATAATATGTTCGAATTTACAATAGGGGCGTGTGAATATAATATTCGATTCGATTCGAACGAATATCAATATTCGATTCGAATAATTCGAATATTCGCATTATTCAAAATTCAACTAAGAATTCGAAAAAAATCAATAGATCGAAAAATTTCGAATAACTCGGTAAAATTCAAATAATTCTAATCAAATTCTATTACATCGTGTAATAAAATATTTTACTAACAAATAATATAAAATTAATTAGCCGGAAAAAAAATTGCTCAATTTCAATATACGCGCATTTCTGTCACTAACATAAAAATCTAGTTACTAATATTGAGAAGAGATCTTTAAATTCGTTATTCGGATTATTAGAAATTTTTCGAATTATTCGGGAACTTTCGAATAACTGGTATTTCCGAATTATTAGATTCGGGTTTCAAATTAAATATGAATATTCGATTCGGAACTAATAATTCATAAGTTCGAGTTATTCGCACACATTTAATTTACAACGTTTTCATGTTTTGACTGCACTATGATCTGCCATATTTTACAAAACCCGCTATTTTTTCAACTTACTGTTTTAGGTTTACTTGTTCTATTTTTGAACCTGATTAAATGAGCATAATTTTTATACTGATTACTAAATTATACTGACATTAAATTGAACAAAACACTCAATCTTATACCTATTAAACAAGAGATTATACAAAGAAATGAGGTCTATTGTTGGATATAAAATAGCTTGTAAGGCAACTTTACATTGGACAACCATTAATAAACCCAAAAAGTAGAGTGATTTGACGCAAGAGTGACATCATATTGGGAAAAGAAAGTTGTGCGTATGCAGTAGTCTCATAATGCAACAAACGTCCCATAAACGTAAGTTTCTAAAGTTTTGCTAACAATATTAGTAAAGAATGACATATCTAAAACTAGAAAACTATTTATTGCAATTTTCTTCGAATCAAAGAAACAAAAAATGCTCAAGATTTAAGAAAATATCTATTTATAGTAGTAAAAACTACCCGCAGTTACTCTACATCACAATAAAATCAACAATTTTATTGTTATTTATGTAGTTTATTCATAATATATACGATATGTATTCAAATAAAATTGTACATTCTAAATTTGTGTTGTATTAAAATACTGAGAAAGAAATAAAGATTTTCGTAAGTTTTCTAATGAAGTGTTAACATATTATTGAGCTAGTATAAATGTTGCTTCCTTGATCCTCAAAACGATAATCATGTTCTCAAACTGAAAAATAATATAAAATGATTTTCGAACTATGAAAGTTCTATAATATAAAATCAAATACCATCAAATTGTCAAACTTAATCTACATTTTTCCCAGAATGACCCAATTATACAAATGGAATTAACACACTTACTCTAAACAACTCTATGTAGTCGATGAATAATAAATATGTTGTCATTAGCTAGACAATGAAATTATGTTTACCAGTAAATTAAAAAAATATGTGTAGAAGTAAATGTACAACATTAAAGTCTGCGTTCCTGTCAAGGAGCATAATGAATTTTTGATGCTGTAAATTGGAGCACAGAAGGTGAAGCTAGAACAAGCTAATTTATTTCCAAGCAGTTAACCGCATTATGTTTATTTAGGAAAGTAAATTGGAGATGACTTTTGGTTTAAATTACATTTTGTAAAATATGGGAAATGCCCTTTTCCGAAAAAAAATGCTTGTTAATTAGGACCGCAAATTTCTTTAATATCCAAAAGGATTAATGTAATGAACAATTAATAAAACATTGTTTATTTAACTTTAATACAAAAAATTCAATGTGTAGTGTCTTTGATAAATAACTGTGTCAATATATATTTTATAGAAATTTATTTGATAAAAGTTCCATATATATATATTGTAATTAAAGGTTTGACTTTTCATTTTATAATTATTCAACTCTAGTATTTCTTCCCACAATATTGAGAATTAAGTTACAGAGGTACAGGAAGTCTCAATTAGAAATAAATATTATTCACTACCGGAAATAAATGAAGCCGAACTATATTCTATTAGATAAACTGATTGAATTAAAAAACAAGTCCATTTACATAATTTACATAAATTAATGACTTTTTTATATGGAAAAAATAATATCTAAAACAAAAGCTCCGTTATACGAAATAGCCTTTTTTCCATGAACAATTGCAAAATTTGATACTGTCGATACTATGAAACAAATGACTAAATAACTCATAAAGGCAGGGGGTTTAAAACCAAATTAACTCTTTGGTCGTAAATAAGAGCCCGGGTCCAAACAGTATCCCAGTATCATTTATAAAAAATGCAAAAATTCTTGCTCCTTTTTTTAATTTTTAACAAATCATTAGGTATTAACTGGGACATATCCTATCTTCTGGAAAAGGGTATTAGTAATCCCAGTTTTTAAAAGTTGGGACAAAAAGTTATCATCTCATTTTTCTGTTATAGGCATATTTGGAAAGTTGTAGGAAGCTATTGCGACCAATGAACTATTTTTTTTTTTTATAATAAATAATAAATTAGATACATGTCAACATGATTTCTTTCGAAGTTGTGTTGTTACTAACTTTGTTCCAGACGTACAAGATATACACAATGCAATAGATAATCATTGTCAAATGGATGCTCTCTATACTGATTTCTCCAAGGCCTTTGATAAAACGCATCATGCTGCTTTGATGCGGAAGCTTGGAAATTGCGATGAGCCTATCATCATATTTTCTTTGATTAAATCATACTTGCAATACAAGGTACAATACATGCAGGTCGGGAATAAACAATCTTATTGCATTAATGTATGTCTGGTGTTCCCCAAGGGTTGCATCTCGGACTACTACATTTCTCCATATTCATTAATGATATAGTCCAATGTTTTTGTACTCTGAATACAGATTATATGCTGATGATATTAAAGTTTATCATACTCGACTAAGTGTAGATGATTATCTTAACTTGAAATTTGATTTAATTAGACTTGAGCATATTGTGTCGGCATTAGATTGGTATCAAACCTAGTAAAATGTAAACAAATCACATTTTCAAGATTAAGACATTATATTTGTTTCGACTACGCATTTGGCACTAATATTTTAGAGCATGTAACAAACATCAAGGACCTTGGTATAATATTGTATTTCTAACTTTTATTTGATTTGCATGCTGAGAATATTGTTAACAGGGACTACAGCAAACTAGGATTTATTTTAAGAATCACAACGAATTATCGTTAGAAGTACTGTAGAGTATGCTTCTCTGTTCTGGAATACTCAATTTACATATTGATGATTCCTGATACCTTTAAAAGATAGAAAGAATACAAATTAAATTCATTAATAATTTAAATTATCGGATTCACAAAGAATATGTAATTTGCCAAAATACAAGTTGTCTAAACTTTCCACGCATCGTGATATATTTTATGTAATATTTCTATATAAATTAGTTCAAATGAAATTGACAGTATTGGTGTCATTAATATGTCATTAATAACTTAAATTTTAACTGTGATATTAACCATAACTTAAAAACTAAATATTTATTTTACAGTCCTAGGTGTGATGCTAATTCTTCGTTCAACTGTTTTTTGACAGGATGCTGAGAACGTACAACTTACATTTCTTGCATATTGACATTTTCAGCATTTCCTTATGTGCAATAAAATAAATTAAAAAAAAATAAAAGAATTCGTAATGATTTAGGCCTTGAAACGTTTGAACTTTTCGAAATATACAGACTTTCAAGTTTATGTGGTGTTCTTCCCAAAGAACTCCGTAAAAATAAAAACCAGAGATGCCACAACTATTTCGAATACTTTACAAATTTTATTTCTTATTTCAATGGATTTGTCAATATGAGCTGAACAATTTTGGTCATTACACCTACTTCCCCGATTTCTCCTCAACTTTGTGTTGCAAAAATATACTTTTGACAAAAGAACCCCAATAATATTTCCAATTTGATGAAATGGGGTCAACAACTAGGCGACCACTAGTAATAATAACACAACCCCACAAAAAAAAATCCGATGCCAAAGGGTTCATATATATACTTATGGGTTTTGGAGGTCGCTGATTCCGAATTCGGTGTCCGTTTTACTTCACCAGGTCAAGATCAAGGTCATTTGAAGGTCAAATCGAGTAAATACGTCCGAAAAATCTGAAAAAATTCATACATACGTTTTTGGGGTCGCTGAATCCGATCCCGCTGTCCAGTCGACCTCATCAAGTCAGGGTCACAGTCAAATCTAATAAATCAAGATGATTTAACAATTGATGTATTTCGTTCGGTGTCATTGTAGTTAAAGGTAACATTGTTCGACCTATTCAGTGCGAGGTCAATGTCATCCTAAAGTAAAAAACGAATACATCTGCTCGTTTATTCTTTAAAAAGATATATTATTTTGTTCGACTTTATCACTCTTTTTTATGATACCGAACAATGTTGCTATCAAAAGACCTGCGAAGTGGGTTTCTTTTTCGTTTTCGCGTCTCTAATGGCTCATCTCTTTTTAGGGACCAGCAGTAATCCGCTAGCATGTTGATATCCCACCTAACTTGATACCTATGCTCCATTTCCTTAATATCCCGGTAGAATCTCTCTCCTTGTTCGTCGCAATTTCCTGGGAAGTCATCTAGGTGTAAATGTAAAAAGTGCACCTTGAGGCTCATCAAGCAACCTTGGGTCTTAGAGTTTTGAACTTTTCAAGTCGGATACAACTTAATTGTAATCGGGACTTTTGTCAGAAAATTTTTAGCTACTTCCTTAAAAGATTGCCATGATTTTTTCTCGCGTGCGTTCATTGTTGTAACAAACACATCATTCCTCATCATTTTACGTACTCAGGGCCATAGAAAATTCCTTCATTAAGTTTAGCATCACTTTTATTGGGAAACTGACTTTGGAGGTAATTAAAGCACCTTCCAGTTTTGTCTATGGACTTTACACATTGTTTTATGAGCCCCAATTTTATATGTAGTGGTGGTATGAGGACTTTTGATGGTTGTACAAGTGGTTGACATAGTATATTTTTACTACCATGTTCAAAGTGTTTCATTGGAGGCTTGAAACTCTTTACGTAAGGGTTTGCCCTATCGCGACTATCCCACTCACATAAATAACAAGGGTATTTTGTAAATCCTGACTGTTGACCTAATAGTTATAGTGAGGATTTTGAGGTCCCCACAAAGTAGCCACTGATGTTCATCGTATTTAATTCTTTGTAATATCATATCCATGTTGCAGTAATCTTCATCTTTTGACGAATCAATAAAAAGCCTCCACTCACGTTGTCTGTAGCATCCTGGTTGAAGCTCATTCATTATATGAGGTAAAACTGACAGCGGGATCGGATTCAGCGACCCCAAAAACGTATGTATGAATATTTTCAGATTTTTCGGACGTATTTACACGATTTGACCTTCAAATGACCTTGAACTTGACCTGATGAGGTAAAACGGACAGCGGGATCGGATTTAGGGACCCCCAAGGCCCATAATTATATATATGAACCCTTGGGCACCGGAATTTTTTTTGTGGGGCTGTGTAATTGCACCTAATAAACTTTATTGCTAAATTAATATCGACATCTAGGCATTTCAGGGAAAACTGACTGATATGTGGACACTCCTTTTACGATAAAATATTGAATTCAGTTATTTGTACTAAATACATAAATAATTATTTGAAATTTTAATATCATTAGCTAATCGAAACTGTTGAAAATTGCCGACTAGAAACAATATATTGTTTTGTGTTCAATTAATTGCAAAATCTGGAATAAATAGCATCCCAATAATAATGACAAGCTAGCGGTCTTAATGTTTATCCCCATAAAAAACACTAAAATCTAGTACATTAAATTCAAAATCAACAATAGCTGAGCAAATCATTGCGAATGTAAAAAGTTTATATTAGTGAAACCTTTAAATCTCTAAAGATACGAATAAACAATCATAAAATTTACATAGAACTTTAATTAATACGTTAAGTTAACCTACATTATACAAATATTCCCCCGGAGCAGATTTTTTAAATTTTCGTATACTTTCGAAAATATTGTTGGACTGTTTATAATAGGCCACTTCATGTGCTGCTAAAAGTAAACGTTAAGAGGCGTTCTAAATACCTATAAGTTAGAAGGACCTTCAAGTAACTATATGTTTATAATGAATCCACTAATGAAGTGATTTGTGCTACATTTATCTAATATAACGTTGTAAACTGAACAACAAGCACCCTTAATTTGATTTTGCATTTACAGAGTGCCTTGAATCAACCATCGCTTTCATCTTAACAAGATTACTCCAACTCCCTTGTCGGGCGGAGTTTCGTTCCTTCCTATTAGGGCCTATCAATTTAATGACGTAATAGAAATTTGTTTTCATTGCTTGTTAAGTTAGCGTAAGATATTTTTTAGCATCTACGCTTATTTAGAATCTTTTCAATAAAAATCTAATTTAGTAGCATCTTTGTACCATAAATACCTGCCGGTATCTTACAACTTTATTATATAAGCTTCGGCGTGGAAAGGTATTTAGCGCTCTTAATAAAGTCAAGTCCTTAGGCCTTATTGTTTCTTTAAAGAGATATTTTTTCATCTGAAAATGTGTCTCTTTTGAGACAAGATTGCCTTGATCTTTTTTAATTTTATTTATGCCTTATCAAATATCAAATTAAAACGATTATTTTCATTTCCTCTTTGGTTTTGAAACTCTAGCATACCTAATATGGAAAATTTATATATAGAGGTCTAGATTGTAAGGAAACAATATACTTGGTTTAATTACATATTGAGATATTATAAAAAAATAAAGGTAACTCACGTTTAAACAAATTTGATATATTTTATAAAGAGTAATATAAAGTTGGAGCGATAGATAAATAATTATTTACAGTTTTTAGTGCAATGGCAAAATTAGATGCATGTCTTTAATTGTAATTACTTCTATTCGATAACAATATGAGATATTAACAAAAATAAAGGTTATTCACTTTTAAGCAAAATTCATATTTGATGACAAACCTAGAGTTAAAGAAGTGACCTGCAATGATTACAGTATACGTTTTAGTCCTTAAACAATTGTTTATAAATAATAACATTTTCTCTTAATATTATTCATAAAAAATAACCGTTTATTATTATTTATTTTAACATACAGACTTATAGAGAATCTTCACCTTGAGGTGGATCAACTGACATTTATTTTAAATAATCCAAATTCTTTTCAATTTATTATACCCCAAGTTCGGAACCGAAATATTTCCATCTTTTAATACGTTTCCCGATTTTCTAAAAAAACGGTACAAGCTATGTTATTGAAAAAAAATCATTTTGGGATCCCCCGTAACAAAGCCAATTTCTTTTCAATTTATTATACCCAAAGTTCTGAACAGAAACATTTCCATATTTTAATACTAGCACCTCCACCAAAGTTTACTATATAAGAAGGTCGGTAGATTATTTTCCCCGATTTTCTAAAAAACGGTACAAGTTATGTTATTGAAGAAATATGGGACCACTTCGGGATCCCCAAAAGAAGATCCAGTATAAAGGATCGATATTCCTTTAGCCGTTTTCGAGTAATCGCTGAGCATACATAAAAAAACAGATACAGACGAATTGAGAACTTATTTTTGAAGCCCGTTAAAAATAAAACAAAAGTTATGGCTTGATAAGATACAAAACTTACATTCATAATACATGATTGGAACAAATTAGCTATTTAAATACTTAGCATGTGATATAACATATGAATTCAGAAACGATACTAAACACAATAATAGAATGTGAGGTACCTTGAGAAGATTTGTAGTGCAACACTGCAGAAGAGAAAAACAAACCAAATACTACACAACTGTAACAGTTCCCAAGGCTAGTGAAGAAACAGAATATAGCATTAATCGAAAAAACTGATCATACTATTCTACGAGGAGTAAAGAAATATACGTAATTTGACCATATAGAAAACAATATTATTAGAAGGGAATTGAAAATAGGTTCAATAGCAAACAAAGTGGTGAACAATCAAATGAGATGGTATTCTAATGTTCAGTGAGTGCAAAAAACATGCCTACATCAAAGAACGCTAAATTATAGATCAAAAGGAAAATGTTGTGAAGGGCGACTCTTAAATAGATGGGTAATTGAGAACGAATAGGTCACCAGGCCTAATAGTCCGGGAGCCTGTGGCAGAATTGAGCGACCAATTTCCTCTCGTTCAATACTACGTGGAATGCTTTCTTTAGCTATCTTATGAGAACCATGAACGTCAGCTTGAGTACTTTGGGTGGGTTGGAACATGGGTGCGTCCCAATCTCGTATAAGAAAATTCCCCGACAGGCAGCCAGCTGCGCTTTTTTTGACAAATTGCTGGCCGAGAGGAAATGATTGACCTCAAAATGTCACTGGTTTCCGAACTATAACAGGTGAAGATGATGACGGGAACGAAGAATTTACCCTCTTATTTTTCATAAAAACCGATTTTGATTAGTAGAAGTTGATAAAATTCATGTTGAGAATGTAGAAGTGTGATGGTAATTATTCCGAAAAAATCCGTAATATAAAATAGATGAGCCAAAAATTTTTAAAATTCAATTGTTTTAATTTATAAATGACAAAACAACACAATTCATAATCTTAAGCGTCCATTTAAGCACACACTATTTTTAACCACTCAACTAACATCTGATTATAGAACTAATTATTTAAAATTAATTGCATAAGATTTTATGATATGAACGTTATCAATTTTATCACAAATTAAATGTTCTGACATGGAAAACAAATGCATTTTGTACATTATATCTGGAAAGATATTATATTATCCTCATTCAAATGAAAATTTACGTGGCGCCTTCTTAATTTATCAGTTAGCTTTAAGAATCTCCCTTGCATTTACAAACATTTAGCCCTGTTGATTGTTTGTTTCATAGAGAGACTTTTTCTGCCCCCAAACAATTGTTTTTGCTACCGACAAGAAAAGGTGTTGCGAAACGCCGCCCGCTTCGCAAATAAGTTTTAATTAACTTTATGTGAGAAAAACTTCTAGTCTTGCCAACGCCAGTAAAGCTTTAAAATATTGCCGAAAACTATTTGAAACTGCAGTGTTAACTAAAAATTGTTCAACAACTTTTGGAGTTTAAAGCCAATTTAATCTGAACAGCAGCATTTGGGAAAATTAATAATAAATTCGGTTGGAATTGACTTATAACGTTGTTTTGTAATCTTGTTCCTTTTTAACTTTTTCAAAATAAAGCAAATGCTTGGTTTGGCGTTCCGAAAATTTAAAACCTACAAAGCAGTAGTAAATTACATTAAATCTAATAATAAATAAATGGGTTTAAGTGTATATTCTGTGTTTGTATACATGTTCTATACCTATTGGCAACTTATTTTTTATTAATTTTGTGAAAACAAGTTAGTCGGCATGAAGAGTTCTGCACCTAAAAGACAATCATTAGATATAATTTTTATAACCGTATAAGAGGGTTGTCAAAAAATATTACTTTTTCTTAAAGATAAAGTATCTTAATTTTTAACAAAATAGATACTTGTTAAAAAATGTTGGTTAGCTTTGAAAGCAACATTCAAATATGTAATTGCGCCCATTTACCATGACAAGTTAGGTTTTTAAATATATTATTATAACATATTCATTATAGAAAAATGCAAGTCTAAGATTAAACATGATACTCCAAAAATTTAAACAAAAATGTGTAATACTTTTCCGTTATGTTTACAATTGTTTCCTTAATTGCATTCTTCAAATTGTCCATATTATGAAATGGCCCGTGGAGATATACAGGGTGAGTTTTTTTTAATGATCAGTATGGAGATCTCGGAAACTAGCGGAGATAGAGCAAGGGTTAAATTGGGAAAGATTTGCAGTTTTAATTGTATCCCAAATATTATTGTCATGTCCTCGTTTGCGTGACAGCTCTCGTTTTCGAGATATGACACAAACTTATCTTTTTTGAATGGAAACCATAGTTGGCTATCACCTCAACAAATCGGACATTTTTAGAGCTTTTCAAATATATAATTCTCGATATAGTTATTCATAGAAATAACGGAGTTATGGATGCTTTTCTCTCTTAATTTCACTTTTAACGAGGTAGTCATGAAAAAGATTGTTTTCACTTTGACGTTTCCTCATTTGAGAGTAATTCCATTTGTAGTGCTGAACGGACATATTATATATTGTAACGAAGAAAAACTGAATATGGTCGAATGTTATATCATATGCCATAAAAATTCGTGCAGCTGACGAATACATTCATAGATAATTTAATCGTCGTCAACCTGCTCTATGTACATTTAAGAGGCTTTACGATAGTTTACCCAGATATGGATCTTTTACTAAACCACCAAAGGAACGTAATCAAATTAACGAAGCAGCACAAATAAATGTTTTGGCAATGGTAAATCAAAATTCATCTACATCAACTCGTGAGATTGTGGCAGAAGCTGGCACATCTCAACGAACTGTAGTTAAGATACTGAAAACGCACAAGTTCCACCCGTACAAACTTTCAGTTTCTCAAACTTTGCATGCTGGTGACGAACATCGAAGTATTTTGTTTTGTACACGGTTTAGACTCATGTGCCTTGACAATCCACAGTTTCCATTAAAGGTGCTATGGTCAGATGAAACTAGATTTACTAACGGCGGTATGTTCAATAGACATAATGAGCATATCTGGGCTAAGGAAAACTCTTTCCATGTACAACAAAGACGACCCCAGATAAAATTTGGTTTTAATGTTTGGTGTGGTATCATAGGGTATACTATTCTGGGGCCTGTTATCTATGATGAATCACTTACTGGGGAGCGCTACTTGAATTTTTTGCAATGCACTTTTCAAGATATGTTGAATAATTTGAATTTGAGAACTCATTTAGAAATTGAGTGGTTCCAACATCATGGCGCACCTGCTCATAACTTGTCACTAGTAAGACAACACTTAGATAATATCTATCCAAACTCTTGGATAGGAAGAAATGGCCCTCGCAAATGGGCACCCACAAAGTATACAAAAGAAAGTGTGAGACAGCTAGTGGCCTAAGGGAGGCTAAGGGAGGCGGTATTACAAGCAATTGAAGAAATTGATAGGCGGTCTCTGAGATAAGCAGTGATGACAATCTTAAAAAGATGCAATTTTTGTCTAAATAACAATGGTGGACTTTTCGAACATAAATTGTAACCATTATTATGTACTTTAATTTCTTAAGTTTTTAGTAAGTACCTACTTATTTAGTTTATTCGTTATAATAAATCAATCTATTTCATGGCTACCTACGTTAAAAGTGAAAATAAGAGAGAAAAGCATCCAGAACTCCGTTATTTTTATGAATAACTATATCGAGTATTATATCATTAAAAAGCTCTAAAATTGTCCAATTTTTTGAAGTCATAGCCAACTATGCTTTCCTTTCAAAAAAATATAAGAGCTGTCACGCAAACGAGGACATGACAAGCATATTCGGGATACAATTATCTTAAATTTTGATATTTACACTTTTTTATAAAATCAAAAAACAAAGGAGCTAGAGGGATTTGACTAAATCGACAGAATTTGTTTTTTTTTTAATATCTAGTATGCCATGACTTTTTACAAAAATCCGAAAATGTCATCAAATTGGGTTAGTAAAACTGCAAATCTTTCCCAATTTAACCATTGCTCTATCTCCGTTAGTTTCCGAGATCCCCATACTGATCATAAAAAAAACTCACCCTGTATATTCCTATTAAAAAACCCTACAAGTAATAATTGAGGGGGCTCAAGTCAGCAAAACAAGCGCAGCAAAAAATTTGTAGTGTCTATCTAAAAGTTTTGTATTTAAAACCGTATTGTCTTTCATTACTTATACTGTGGCATGGTACGCGATCTTTTTAGATCCCTAGCTTCTCAACTGTGAGTACTTCATCTATAAAATCGAAGAAATAGTTAATTAAAATGAAAGTAGCCTAGCCATTTAGATTTTCTCGGAAAAAGTGTCCTACTAATCTATATTTTTAAATTTTACACCATAATTTGTTTTAAGAACAATTTTTTGAACTGGCAGTATAATTAAAGGTAAACCTTGGTTCGTCGATAAAAATCATATTTCCTGTAACAATTGATTTATCTTTTATCCCTTCTTTATAAAAAAATGTTTTCTTAGTACTGATGTATACATTTAAATTTGTAAGACGAAACAACATTTTTTAAACTTTTAACTGGATTTTTACCAACATGTCTTTCGCTATGACCTACGAAACTTGACAGTCTCATTATTTGCTACCGGTTCCTTTTATAGTCATTTCTACAGTCCCAAAAGTGTTGTTTTTCACTGGCTGGCTCAAGCCCCAAAAATTTATATGAGTTGTGTGCTTTTTTTACTATTTATTCTGACAAAAAGTACCATCAGCATGGTCCTAATCGTTAAAGTGATATCTTGTGGCTAGATTGTATAGCTCAAAACAACTGAAGAAATTTAAAATAATATAAATGGTGGCCCTGGAATAAACAAATATTACGGCCAAAATAGTGATCAGCCAGCCTGAAAAAATATTTAGTTTTCTTTCTCAAGTATTCAAATGTAATATGTATGCTCACAACTGCATTTTCATACATTTAATAATCACGTTGCTATCAATTTAAACAAAGATGAAAAAAATATATTGCCAAATTGAGATAACTGAAAAAAAAAACTTTGAATTGTCTAACATAATGCAATTGTAAGTGATCAGAAAGTTATATTGGTCTAATATTTTTAATTTTAAGCAATCGCTTGCTAAAAGTCTAAACACTTTGTAGTTACCAATAACATTTTACTAATCCGCAACGCAATGTCTCTTAAATAAATTTTCATTTTTATTTAATTTTTCACTATTCTTTAGATACTATCTCAAGTAATATTTTTTAGAAACCAGTTTTTAATAATAATGAATAAAATTTCTCATATATAGAAAACTTAAAGGAACAGTACAAAAAATATATTTTTCAAGGTACAAACTTTTGTCACAAACTAGAACGAAAATTGAGTTGTTATAAAATATAAATCTTGGCACCTAAAACCTATTTCCACATATTTGACTTGACATATCTCGTACGTCTGTTGTTTTAGATGTTGTGAATTATACCAGCCTCCGACTTGCGCTTTTGGCTCTCATTAAAATGGCTAATGATAAATATTCAATGTTAATAGTCTGGAAATGTCTGCTCCAATGATTTGGAAGGAAATTCTTTAGAGCTACCAAACATCTTATCCCAGAGATGTCTGTAAAATACACAAATAACGACGAATAGGTCAACGAAAATCTGGGAAAACAGCCAAACATTCTGAAAGATATTTATTATATTAGTCACTGTCGTGGGTAGAAAATTTTATGAAGTTTTCATAACTTGAACAGTGCAGATTAAAATAAGGCCTTTTGTGGATACTTTAAATATTAAATGTAATACAGAGGCATAAATTAATTGTTTTTTTTTTGTTTTGTTTTCTATAACTCCATAACTTGATTTATATTCGAATTCTAATTAACTTTTTTGATAATAAGTTTTGATAGTTCCAAAAATAGAAGTAATTTACTTCTAAGCCAAAATTAATTTTTTAAACCTTCATAAACGATTGAAAAATTGACACGTGATTATTAAGATGATTAAGATTATAGGAGATTTTTATTTTCAAGTCGGTTCATCGCTGTTTATTTTCATTTAAATTTGCTACATTTGTTGCTATTTAATTTAGAATCCTAATAGCACGTTAGAGTAATCAAAATTTAATATAAATTTTAAAATAGAGTTAATTTTTCGTTTTATTAAAGTGAAATTGTGGTAAAAACGGTTTTCAAACCTAGTCAATAACTGCGCCAAAATAGGGTTCATGTTCTTAAATCTTTTTCTCGTTTCTGCCTATGTAGTCCAATTGAATGAGATGGTTTTTTCTTGCTTTCAAATGTTTTATGGAATTCTTATTCATTGCCTATTTTCTAACTTATTTAGACATTTCTTTAACAAAAATAGTTTACAGAATGAAATATTATAAATGATACTTACAATAATATGTGAAAATTGCGTTTTGAATCTTCTATTAAGTAGCCTAACGTTCACTACTAGTGCATCTACATGGTTAAATTATTATTTTTAATTTGGAAAAATTAGGTCCTAATACCGAGACTATAATAACTACCTACGACATTTATATTTTAAAACTATGGGTACATTGAGGGAATCGTAGCGTTGAAGCGCTTTGTTAAAGCGGTGTACTAAATAGCGACTGCTTTACTGGCAATGCTGCAGCGCTTTAATAATGCGTTAAAGCAGACAGGGTGGGCTACCTCTCCCCCGCAGTACCCATTTGGTTCTTACGGATATTGCAGAAGTCAAAGGGTGGAGAGACGACCCGTCCGATCGTTCTACTCCGGACCGCGTCCTTTTAAGGCTAACCTAGCATAGAAGGGTTGCCGCCCTAACAGGCTTACAAGTCGGCCTTGTTCCCTTTCGCTCAATCCCGAAAGAAAGAGTGTCCGGCGAACTACTTGTGTAAAATTTTGACAGGTCCCCTTATGATTTGCTCTGAATGAAAAATTGAATAAAACGGTTATTAAAAATTTTGGATGTAGTACTGGTTACCTACTGATAGAGAAAGTCATAGGGAGTCATCTTCACAAACCACAAGTTCACTCTATATACTCTATAGATATATATATATATATATATATATATATATATATATATATATATATATATATAGGAATATAGTTATTATTGTTCTAATGTACTGACTGTTTCAGGCTTAGAAGGTTTTTGCATGATAGCAATTACAAAGGTCAAAAATTGAAATGGGGTATTATTATAGACTTATATATTCACAAATTTGACCATGCAGTTAATGATGCTCTAACCTTTCCTAAAGTTGAATATGTACTGATTTAACTCATCAACATACATTTAAAAAAATTTAGTCACATTATAGAAACCTGTGGGATACCATGAACTGTATCTTTTAGTAATGACTCATTGTTGTTGTTTTTTGTTTTATGACTTCTTCCAAAGAGATAGCTTGTAATTAAAATCTCGTTTATAGACTATCCTGAAAATTTAACTCTTGAAGAACATTTAATATACTGAAAATTAACATCACAGTGGGTTTAATATAAATGGTTTACTTATTATCGCATTATAACTACGTAACTACGTAGGTAAGTAAATAATAGTAATTATGTACTTATTTTTAACCGACTGCGAAAAGCAGGGGGTTCTCAAGTCGTCTGTATAGGTTTTTACATGACCGTCCAGCGATTACTCGAAACCGGCTGAAAAAATTTGGATCGTTTAAACTGAATTGTTTAAAAGGGAATCCCAAGTTTTTTCAGGAACGTATGTTATAGCGTTTTTTAGAAAATTGTGAAAAATCTTTAATCAACTTTCTAATACTTTGGTGGAGGTGATAGTATTAAATAAAAAAAGAAAAGTTCTGTGTTTTTTGAATTTCAAGTAAAAGTGAAAATAATTAGGACAGTGTATTAATGAGTTGCACTTCGCACCTTTGCTGCTCAATGTAGCACAGGGTTCAGAAAAAGGATTTAATTTTTCGAAGAAAATATGTTTTCTTAATTTCATTTAAGTTTTTTTAATTCAGTGTGTTTCAAAAGAAAGCATTTATTTATGGTCTTTTATATGCTCGTCCTATTTAAAATTTACTGCAAGTAGTTTCCTGTTTATGAAAACGAATTTGTAAACACAGAAGCACCGTCATGGATTAATTTCTATTGCCTTTCCAAAGCCTGCCATATTTCAAAGTAATTCCATATAATGTCCAGTTTATCAAAATAATATAAACACTGAGGCACAATTACAAAATATTTCATGTTTAAAAGGGTATTACAGAACTTATAGTGCTCCTCACACAAAGTAAATCGTTTATGTTATTTCAAGCTGAGTACGTTTAACTATTTCTTAGCTAGCTTAATAACAACAACACCATTGAAACCAATATATAAAGCAAACAACATTATCTTTCGACAGTGTCGATTTTGAACTACCAAAACCCATTACATTATTCAGATTATATCACCATCATGTTTACATAATACGTTTACAACCTAGTATTTCTATTTTGACGTAGCTCTCTCTGCTGCGAGTTCCGTCGGAGATCAAAGACCACTAGAATGCTGCTCGGTGTTTCAATGCCATCAGGAAAATGTAATAAGGTGACGTGCTTTGAGGAGTTTCTTAACAACGTGAAAATCTTTTGCGAATGATGTATATTATGGATACTTGGCAAAAGGTTTTCATTGCTGGATTCACTCAAATTTCGGCTCGTGAAAACATCTTAAAATCGCTTATCTCGGGGTGTTTTCGCGCTCCAGGAAGTCGTTAGCAAAGTGGTTCTTTTCAGACCGATGACTGCTTCTGTGTTGACTTGATAAAATTATATTGAAACTTAATTAAAATAAACAGATTTTGATAAATTCTACTTGTTAGGTACTTGGATATTAATGGTGGAATTATTGTAATGGTGAAAGCTTAAAGTGTAAGTAAGTTTTTGTCTTAATTTTGAAGTTAATATTCTGTTTAAATGGGTAGGCTAAAAATGTAGTTTTTATTGAAATATGTGGTGTATTCGCTAAAATACTTAACAAATAGTATTTTTTTTTATAATAATTGTAATAGTTTTTTAGTTATCGGTTTGAAATCGGTTATATATTTTTTTAAATGTTTTATTTTCAACTTTTTAGTTTTTTTTAACTCAGGTAGTTTTTATTCCTTATTTTTTATTTTGTATCTATAACCTTACTAGACAGGACCAGGTAACGTTGAAAGTCCCAGCAGCTGGTAAAAGTTTATGAACAAAATATACTAGTATGCATTGACTTAATAAGCACAAAATACTTTCATACCTTATGGACCACGCCATGTAACCTTTTTTAAACTTTTTTGACAAACCTGTATAACTATAGATAATTCCACCTGACCCAATATACCAACTATCATGTACATACGACTGCCTACGGAAAATCATAAATTTGTTAGCTGCTTTCTGTAAATAATAGGAATCCATCCCATATTTACGGAATCAAGTCCGTCCTATAGTCCAACCATCGTATACAAGTCCTTGTGGGCTACCCTATAAATTATTTCATTTTTAACATTTTTTATGTCACCCTGTATAACATTAATTCCTCTCCACACCATATGCAACTTCTATGAAATAAATAAATTTTTAATCACACTGTATAAATATAATTCAACTCCAGCATATATTTCAACCATCCTGTATATGATTTGTTTATGGCCACATCATATAACAGTTTTTTAATCACCCTATATAATTTTAATTCCACATTTTTTTCCAGCATCTCCACTCCACCCTATATTCCAACTATATACGGCTGCCTATGGTCCCCCATAATGTTTTTAACTGCCTTCTGTAACTAACATTCTACTCCGTCCTATACTTCAATCATCATATATATGGAACTCCTATCAGTTTACTTTGTGATTTTGTTTGCTATAACTAGACACCCTGTGTATAATCGCAGCACTTAGAGCTTGACATGTGTTGTCATTGAACTTTCTATTAGGATGGTAGAATGTGACACCAAATCACGGTCTTCCCAAAAATGGAAAAATTTTCATTCAAATAGGTATTTGCCTGGTATAGAAACAAAACTAGCTTCCCGCACTATTAGGTTGGAATTAAAATATTTATGAGGAAATGTCGGTTACGTCACTTCGATGAAATGTTTGATATGAATATTGGAATTTTCGGGGATTTTCTGCAAAACTGCAAGTTGTATGTCGCTGAAAAGTATATGAGACCACCTAGGGATCTTCTTTAATATATTAGACGTTAAAAAACTATACACATCCATACGGGGTTTTTAAAAATCGACCAATAGGTTAGGGATATTGGTCGATTTCCATGAACGCATGTGTTCATTCACCAATTGCATCACTTTACCATTCGAATTCTTTCCCCAATTTTGAAGTTTCACCAATCCGGATATATACTCTATTAAATATGACCATACTCAAAACGATTCACAACAGGAGAAGAAATCAGGTAACATACATACAAAAAAAGGCGACAAATTAATAACCTCTTCCTTTTTGGAAGTCGGTTAAAAAGCTGATTAGAATTATAAACAGCATTTCCTGATCGGTTGACAACTGATGACTAGATTACTTTTTTATCAGCGCACAAAATAAAAAAAGAAAAAATACTTGAAAAAAATGAAAATAAACTTCCAATAAATTAAGAATTAGGTCCAAAATATTGGAGTCGGATATATTTTGATGTAAATTATTTGAATAGAAAATTTATGATTACAACTCAAATATACAATCATGTTTCTATAAATTGTTCTAATGAGGACAAAAATGTTGCAAAATAGCCACAAATGTATATAAAGAACTTTTTACTAAAATGCACCATTGTGCGAAAACTAAACTAAGCATTTCATTAACTGTTGCAGAAATCTCAAATCAATAAAAGTGTTGGCCGATAAAACTGTCCTTTGTAAAAGTAGGGATGAATAGACACATAGTTTGTACACTCAGTATGTTTACATGCGTTCTTGTTTGACTTACAAGCTTGTCGCGTGATTTCCTTATCACCGTTATTGTAGAAATGTACGCTATAATCTTGTGTAAGTTTCACAATTACTCTATTCAACTATTTATTTTATCCTAGAAGTATAATTAAATGTAGTTTTGTATGTGATATCAAATACAATTTAAAGTCAAATTCTTCGATTGAATATTATCCATTGTGTGGAGAGATTATATTTGCTATTTATAGGACAAAGTCTGTAATATAACAAATCTCCTCGTTAAAATCTAAATCTGTGTGTATGTATATGAAATTTTGTGAATATGAAATTATTTATAATTGGTAACCGTTGAACTTTGGGATTTACATAGATTATGACGGATTGAATGAATTATAATATGGATTTATAAAATGAGAATATATAAGGGACGAAGTGTTTGAGTTATGTTATTGAAGTCAAATCGTTATTAGTATTAAATACAGTATTAGCCTATAACCGTATTGTAGTATAAATTACAAAAACGAGAACTTTACAATTTTTTTTTTATTGACAGAACGTTTTACACATGCCTAGTTCATAGAAAAATTGCTTTTGTTATGCAATAACATAGACGAGCGGCGGTGTTAAGTAAATTAATGGAACGGCCTGAGCATAGGTCCATTTTCTGGTTTTGATGACCTTTATTCAACAATTATTGTTCTAGACGGTGTTTGCGATTCTTATAGGAAGTGTTAGGAAAGTATGTCTGACAATCTTAACCGACTACTACTACAACCTGCTAACAACTACGTCGTATGGTTCCCAAACAAACTATCTTAAAATGTCTATATATTGTGTGTATTTTAAGTAGAAACATTCTTTTTCTACATTAGGAAAGTGACATTATCTTTCAAAAGATGCTGTTTCCACAATTTTAGTTTGCGCTGAAGGCCGCCTTGAGTTTTAAGATACAAATTGTGAATAAAGTGTCCTTTGTCTGGAAGTTCCACATTTACGTCATTGAGATTTTGAGTCATGTCGGTAAGAAACCCGAAATTGCACACCCATTCTTTATTACCAAAATGAGGAAAGGTATATCTCTTCATATCATGGCATTTTTAGTAGTATACTTTATATTTATTGATGTAGATTGCAATCTACATCAATAAATATAAAGCCATAGATTGCAATCTACATCAATAAATATAAAGCCATTGACAACGAGGTCAGAATAGACTTTGAAACGTTTGGTATTCCTGCAATATACGTAGTTTTATTTCTATTGTGGTGTTATTCCCCAAAAAAACATAAAAGTAATCAGTGTTTATTTAATTTGAAAAAACAATTTTTTCTTTAATATTTTTACTTGGACTTTAAAAGTCATTATGTACTGGTGAAACAATTAATATCTACTGTTATATCGCATCAAGGGTTTTTACCAATGGCTACTCTTCACAGAGAAACCCTTAAAAAGGAAGAAGAAGAAGAAACGCATATCTGTTACACAAAAGAACTGAGAAGAGAAAAGTTACGCAGCCGCTTTTCAAGGTAATCAAATACAAATTTTAATGAGTAATACGTCACTATATCCTCCTACAAAAATGCAATTGTTTTTTTTCTTGATAATTAATTTTACACTTCGAATTAAGTTTGCATCACAATTAATAGGTCACGAAAACACTATTGAATATATGACACTTTTGAATAGCGAATATAACTAACAATTAAAGATAAAATTGGAATTGAAGTACAATACGAATACCTTTACATTTAAAGCAGCAATTTTTTGTGAAGGATACTCATGGCATTTTATTCATTCTTGAATGCAATCACCAGATTTCTGATGAAATTCTCTTAGTTGCAACTCTTCAAGTGTTCAAATATATAAAATTTAACTGTTTAAATATTCAACTAAATAGTTAAATATAAATATCAAACCACAACATAAAAAGCACTTATATAAGTTGAAACCTATTGACTACCTTGAATTGATTTATGATTGATGAAATATTAAATATGAAGCTTGACTGGATTTGCTTCACCACGACTTCAAAAATGTACTTAGATAGGTAGGTAATTAATTTGTATATATGAAACAAGGTTGTATGCGCGATGATTATCCGGAATTACGAGTATTTTGTGTATAGGCAATCAGTAGGTACCTCCCTGTATAATTGTTTTCTGTTTAGGATTATGATCTATTATTTTCAATTGTTTAGTAGATTCGGTTATTTTTTGACATTTTTTCAGGCGTTAGTTGGACTTATGGTTCCTTCAGGCCTTTGAAATTAGCTATAACCTAGGCTACATATTTTTTAAAATAAGCAGAGTATGAGTGGAAGCTCTTACATTTTCCTTAATAACTTTTAACCTAAGCATTTTAAAATTAGTGTGACAGGAATTCATCCGATAATTCAGGGGAGCGGCATTCATCCGATATTTCGACGAATTAGAAATATTGTTTGTCTGGTGCATTGATGTCGCAGGCTGGCTTTGATGAAGTTCTCGAAGAATGTTAGTCTAGTCTCGGCGGCTCTTTGACGTATAGTAAAGATAAATTGTAAATAGTTATGTAAATATAAATTCTGTTAAAGTAGTGGACTGACTTTACAAAGAAATAGAAATAAATAGAACAACCCGATTGTGAAAATAAAAACATTACATTGGTATACAAATTTCTGCTATATGATGCCTGTCAAGAGATTCAAAACTGTCGAAATTTATACGATGGAAATCCAATGAAATTTCGAACTCTAGTTACATTATCTAACATTGGCTAGTCAACCTACCAAAAACAATAGTAAAATAATTACAAATAACGAACTTTAATTTTTAAATGTTAACTAGAAAGCGAAAATTATTAAATTTGTTGTATTAAGAGAACCTAGGCTTAACACCGTATTAACAGTAAAAATTTTGTGAGTTGTATTTTTACTAGCTTTAATATTGAAGTAATTTCAGTTATATATGCCGCAATATTGTCATAACTTTTTATTATGAATAAAATTTTAGTAGCTAAGTGTTCGCTATTTTACTTAGAATTTGTATCCTAATATAACCTTAACGATAGAGGACGTTAAACGTTTTCACAACTTAACATTTGGGGTTAATGCAGCTCTAGTAATTTAATTTTACTTATTATTAAAATAAAGGCTTTTTGAATTTATAAAACATTATAAAGGATGGCAATTTTATGTTGAAAATTATGTTCTAAAGATTTTTAAAAACAGCTGACCACAAAATAAATATACATTTTAGCATCGATCTCTTTCTTTAGTAATACCGTTAAGAACTTTCGACTGGCGAGTAGAATTCTAAATAAATTTTCCTTTCCATCATATAAATTAGTTCCAAAACTTTTATAATTTTTTCCAATAACGTTTTCCACATTCCGTTGTGACGGAATACTTCTGAAGACATCCACCAATCTATAGACGAAAATTTTATGAACTCATTATTTGGAGTGCAGTTAGTGGAAAGTTATTTGGAGCTTCAATTTCCTTTCCATCTCGTTCGTGATGAAAACTGAAATTCACTTATCGAAGACCTTATCCAGTTCCAGACGTTTGACGAACCTCATTCATAATTGAAATTATCGACTAAAGCTTCAATATTGAAATTCATTAAAACTAAATCACAAAATTTTCTCTTGAGACAAATATTTTAGTAATATATAATTATGTTTTAGGAAAAGTGATATCATAGCAAATATGTTTGAATAGAGTAAGCAATTTGTGATTTATCATCCCTTACAACAAAACTCATAGTCTAAATACAAAGTACATGCCACCAAGGTTTCCCAATATAAAAATATTGACGTAAACTTCATAACTGTTTAATATTTTATGGTAAAATGTAATATTTTGTCGCGAAATAAATGTCGATATATAGGTTTATTTTTTTAATCGGTTGTTCTTAAATTTAATTTAAATTTTAACAAAAGTCGGACAAAATAACACATTGGTGCAGTCAATAGGCCTGTATGGATAATTAAAAAAAATAATGGTATAGCTAAAAATGAATTGAATTTGTGCATGGCAAATTGATATGGGATGAATGAGTTATTATTTGTAAAACTACAAGGTTATAGATGTCAAATTAACATAACAATAAGAATTCGGGAATGATAATATAATATTAATAGTGGCATTACATAGTTTCAGGTCAGTTAAAATTATATATACATATATAAACTTGTAGCATTATCTTTGTTATTATACATTTGCACTAGCGTTTATATTGAAAATATTTCAACCAATTAAACAGTTCATGGTATTAATGAAACCTCAACAAAATATAATAACCTCAACAACTCTGTATTCTCAAGTTTCAGTTAATCCTCTTTAACCAAAAGTTATTTAATATTTTTTAAACAAAAGACTGCTGGGTGCGTTTAGTTAGACCGTTCACTCATTTTGGCAAATCTGTCATTTGTTTTAGCGTAACATTTTTCACGTTCACTCTAAAATTTATCCCATTGGTTTCCCTATTTAAAATATGTTTTTTTTTTCATATTGGTTATATTAAACTGCAATTATATTTTTACCCTTACAAGATTGCATTTGTATGTCTCCTATTCAAATAATCTAAATAAACTTTTTCATGTTAGGTTTCACCTATCCATGAACAACATTCTAAACGTTTGCCTTCATCTCCAAATTCAAATATTTGCTGCAGCTGCATAGAAATTATTTGCAACTCACTTTTGCTTAAATCCAATACCTACTATAAGACTGAATTAAACAATTACGCTCTACTATCATTAACATTACTGAATTTTTTGTCAAAATCTGAATTCTGACATAATAAGATGTTTATTTGACCTTTATGGATAGGTGAAAACTATCTAAGCTGTAAAGTATTCGGTTATTCTCCAGTCAATGAAGGCAACAAACGGTAATACTGGGTAATTTGTCAAAAAAAAATTATATAAAAAATGTCCGGAAATGAATAAACTAACATTTTAAGCAATTCTTGTTCCATAAAGTTTTTTCTGCAAGTCAATTTTCTCGCGTTAAAAGCAAGTGAAAGTATCGATTTTTCAACCTAAAAAAACTAGTTTACATGCGGTATTTAGGAAATAACTTTAAAAATATGCACTTTAAAAAAATCATTTGAATCAAAAATATAACTTATTTTTTCTGAGTTCTTTGGGAAGAAAAAATAAAAACCAGAGATGCCACAATTATCATTCAGAAAACAAAAATATAACTTATAAAAAAAAAACAAAAAATGATCCTATTGTTTCTGCAGAACCAACACAAATGGAGTTATAGCTTTTTGAAATCACTTTTCAAAAGCGTTTTAAAAATTATTTAATTTGTTTTTTTTACAAAAATCTCTGGCATGAAAATTAAGCGAGTTATGATATAAATAAAATTGTTTTTTTTGACAAAAAAATTACAAGTTACCCCCCAGATACCACCACAGTTGAACTTAATTACTACCACTTGTCAAGTCACCAATTTGTAGGTTTTTTTATAAAATAATAGCTCATAGCTCATGTAAATGGAGAATGTATTTAACTGTTATTTTTGAGGGCTAGATTTACAAACTTTAAAGTGTCATATCTAACATAATTTTTATCCTACAAAGAAACATAAATTTAAAAAAACTTAGTTTTGTACAATTTTTGGATAAATTACAAAAATTAAATATTCTTTTGAGGCTCGATATTTTTTCAAACTACTTACTTTAAAGCGGTCAAACTTTCTGAGCCTATTTGAAATAAGTAAAGTAAGTAATTTGTGAAGTGGTAGCAATTAAATTTACTGGTAATTTGGTTAATTTGCCGGCTAAAGACTTATATGAAAAACCAATTTAAAGGATTTTTTAAGCAATTAGAAAAAGTATTTAGAAACTTTTCCCTTTTCCTGTTTTACAGGTATTTCAATTATGTTTTAAAAAACAAAAACAAAATTTCAACAAGCTATAACTATGTTTGTATTGGTTCTACAGAAACTACAAACACAACATTTTTTTTTTGTTTTTTATAAACTACATTTTTGATACGAAAAACCGTATGAAAATATTTTTTTTTGTTGAAAAATCGATAATTTCACTTGTGATTAACCCGAAAAGAATTGACTTTCAGTTGACTTTCAAAATTAGTTAATTTATTCATTCCCGGACTTTTTTTCATTTAATATTTTTCACTCCCGAGGAGGGGTAGTATCCCTCCCGGGAAAAAAGCAACCCCCGGCATGGGGTCAACTTTATTCCTGAAGGTTAGTAGAACTCAAATGCAATTTTTTGGGCAAAATCGGTGCTGCTTCGAAAATGGTCATTGGCTGGACTATGTTGCTCATAATGTTACTGCGTCATTTTCGATGTATGTTTTTTAGGATTTCTTCACATTCATCTCCGATTAGGCATTTTTCATGAAGAAATTTAAAGCGTACAAATAGGTAACATTTCGCAATAGCTACTGAATATTGCATAATGAATACGCTTTTCTTTCATTAAGATTTCAGAATTTTTTTGTCGAAATCAGAATTCGGGCTAAGATGTTTGTCTAACGTTTATGTATAAGAGACAACTGAGCTGTAAATTATAAGGTTAGCGGAAAAGTGTGTGGAGATGGGAAATAGCTACATAGGAATTATTTTAAATATTCAAATTTTTATTTCAAAAATTGTATTCAGATTTTGTTAGTTTATAAACAACCTTGTTTTAATAACATTTTTGATAAAAGTAATAAATAGTAGTACTTTTTTCTTGATACCTTTGCTATTTATCCTAATTTAATAACAATCTGTACACCTGATTGCAAATGTGTATATTGTAAATTAGGTTTCTCGGCAAGCAGAACTTTTTATAAACAATGACTTTTGTCGTAAAATGAAAACTTTTTTTTTCCTCTTGTGTACTCCATCCGCGCACACACCATATAGGTAAATTATTCCGTAATCTTCGCTTTCAATAATATTTTATATTCAACAAATATTACCAACTATTTACATTGATATTCTGTATTGGTAAACTTTGTGTAATAATTCAAATCATTTCATTCGCTTTGGAAAATGAAAATTTCAAACGTTGTTTTAGTAATGTCTTCCAAATTCTAGTACACTATATACCTAGTAATATTAGATTTGGTGAAACTAAATTTACGAAGTTTTTCAGAAAACGAAATGAACTTCTTTCATAAAATTCCTTTCACTACCCTCCAGACAGCTAAAAGTCATTCCCGTTGATCCACTACCAATACCAATTTATTTTTAGAAACGTTATTGTCACAAATTTACTCTTAGAAAAGCCATTGTCGGAGGCGTCATTCGCAATTTTTCAATATGTGACCTGATTAGAAATTCTCGATTGTGTATACACTCGTCTGTAGGATTTTCGAGCTTAGTCTGCTATCAGTCCTTAGGATTCGAGTGAAGCTCGCTAATCTGGATCAACAATAGCGTGTATGGAAGGATGTTGGAGGACGGCACAGCATATATAAAGGTTCCACACCAACGAAATTGCACTTAAATAATTTTTCCGGTTGTAAAGTACAATAAAAGACAATTAGTTGTAATTTTTCTAAAATCGGATACGATAATTAAGTCAAAACATTAATTTATGATAGAGAAACATTGAATTTATTCCATAATTTAGCCGCTTTTAAAAGACTATGGGTTCAAGTCAGTTAATTATTAGGATGGCTTAATATTATCAGTATTACACACAATTGGTTAGTATAAATGTATACATTGGTTAGTATACATGTATACTAACCAACTGTGTGTAATACTGATATATTAACTGATTTGAACCCACAGAGTCAGTATCAAATACATACTTACAAATCTTTTAATCCCTGTACAAATGTACAGAGTGTTATATTTTTTCATAATGTTTTGCTTGTGATTTTATACTAAAACCAAATGAAATTACATCAACATAATTCTATAGAAATATATTGAAATTGTCGCGCAGTATTTGAAGCTTCTTGACAATCGGATCCAAAACAGGTATGTGAGATTGCCCTAGACTTCTTTGAGGTTATAAGCTCAAAAGTGTTCCGTCCACTAAGGGTATGTTTATGTTGGCAGCTTGATCAGTTGCTATCTTAGAGCATCTACTTTCTGGAGATAGCCTGCAGTGCACAAATGCCGTGGTAAGACTAAAGAGAGAGAGAGAGTAATAGAGAGAGCAAGCGGCTATTTCACTCGGTTGTGAGCTGCTTCCAATGAAATGCTTCCACCCACTAAGTGAAATAGCCTCTTACAGTCTCTATTGCCCTCTCTTTCTAGTGTTGCCACGATTTTATGCATGATAGGCTATATCTAGATGGTAAATGATCTAAGGTTCCGATAGGAGGCGTAAGCAGCGGACTGTCTTGTATCGAGACGGCAACTTCACCGATTTTCGGTCGACGCAAGAGCACTATAAGGTGTAATTAGTTTTACCTTTGGTGTGATCATGCCATACGAATTTGGCGGTGTTTGTTTATTTAAAGGTATAGTTTCTAAGGAAGGAACAGTAGGCGGTTTAATTTCGTTTCTCCTTGTAAACGACCTAGACGCTCTGGTTGACGGTGGTGCATGTTACTTGGATCATTATCTCGACATTACTGAACCTGAATTAGTGCTCTCAGTCTTAAGGGAACCTTCGTCATCACCAGCATAAGAATAACTTCTTTTAATAGGTTTTCTGGTAGTACTCTTAGCAAACTTGGCATATTTTAGATTGATTTATAATACTGAAGAAGGTGATTTCATATTTGCTGATAAAGGTAGTTCTGAATTTCAGCAAAATATTAGTTGGTTATATTTTTAATGCAAATGAAAATTGATCTTACAAGTGGAGTTTTCCAATTTTTGCGAATTCTGCATTCTAATCCCCACTTCTTTGTATTTTTTTCATGTATAGTCTTATGTTTCATAATAGCTTCAACACCCTCAATACAAGTCCTTGTTGATCCTCTTCTTCTGTCAACTGAAGTGTCCTTTAGTGCTCGTTCTGGCCACCTGTTTTTTGTCAAATTCAACACATGCTCCTCTAAGAAAATTCTTTCTATAGTTTCTTTTATTTGTAATAGATAATTTCAGCATTGTGATTCAAGAATATTGGTTGGACATATCTTGCTAGTGAAAACCCTTCAATAGAATATTAGGTGTTCTTTAAGGTATCATTTGTAGTTTAATTTATATACGTTAATATTGAATCAACTGCGTCATCGAATAAATCTAAATACATGTCCCCATTCAAATTATTTCACTAAAAAGTGACTTACAATGTTCCAGCCCAAACTTTCAGCTTCTCTGGATGTTGAGTATGTACTTTATGAAATACTCTTGGATTGGAAACTGGCGAGTGCGACAATTATGTCGATTGGTATTTCCGTTCAGTTAAAATGTTCACTCTACATGATTTCACAAAGTTGTAACCGATGATGTAAATCGTCTTCGTTAAATTAAACACGGCCCAAGGTCAAACTACCGTACCGACTGGACATTAACAAGCGATTCAATAAGGTAAGAAAACTTAAACCTTAACCTTTTTTGGTACGGTGTACCACGGACTATAGTTTAAGTTATTATTACAAAGTTTATTTCTACGTTACTTAAAAGGATCCTTCTGGAAATTAATCATCTATTATATCAAAAACTACCTCCCCGAAATAAACAATTGCCGACAAAGACTATATTCTGAACACACGATTGATGCCAAAAATATATCGAAAAGTTCGTCAACTTTTCGAAAAAGCAACGATATACTAACAGAAGACGAGAGAAGGTTGCAGGCGAATAGCAGCAAAAAGTTGAGTTCAGTAGTGAATAAGCTAACATTCAAGAGGCAAATACCTAGCGGAAGTGTATATAGACGAAAACTAGTAGGACAACAATTAGTGGAAGTTTACTAAAGCAATTTTTCAAAATTCGAACCTATAGTCCGTAGCCAGTTGTTTCTAAAATGAAGAGATAGTAATTCGGCGAGATGGCGAGTATTGTGAGGGGGTGCGTGCTTCGTCTTGCTGGAAAAATATCTGTTCTTTAGAATTTAACGACAAATTATATAAGAAATTTCGAAAATATTTTCTGTCATTGACCCGACTTGACATACAATGTATGGCAGCACACTCCCTCTAAGGCAAGCATAGCGTACCTTTAAGGGAAAATTCACTAAATCCCACACATACTACATATCAAAAGGGTTTAGCTCTGTGGGAGCTCTTCCCAGGTTATCAGGCCTGTTGTTGGCGTGGCGGCTGCAGTTTCCCATGAATTTTCGGACTGTTCGGGCTGTTCCTAACAGGACGGCTTTTTGCATCAGTTGGTCAAGATGTTCGTCCAGATCGAGGTATTTCAAATTGTTTAATATATATTTTGGGACTTCTCCATTTGTTGACATAACAATTGGTACCGTTCGAATGTTGTTCATGTTTTATTGTATCTGTATTTGAAATTCTAATTCCCTATATTTGACTATTTTTTCCGCCTGCTTAATATTTATATTATTGTTGTAAGGGATTGCTATGTCAATTAAGGTTGTTAATCTTAAAAATAACAGTATTGTCCATCAGTAGTAATATAACGTTATTAAATTACAGGATTATATTGTATTGGTACTAATAATTACCACAGATCTAACAGACGATCGGTTACCAACTGTGCTGTGCCCTTTCAAAAATATGAAGATTTAAACAATTTTAGTTGGAAGAGAACATTGAAAAGTTTACTTCAGTTCGCAATAATTTAAGATCTGTAAGTTCAGATTGTACGTGCAAGTGACACATATGTTTTGTTATTGATAATTATTTTCTTTTGAAAAAAGAGTTGCATGAAAATTCTGCTCATTAAAAAATCGGTGTTTGAAATGGTGTACTTCACTCAGAAAAGTTATAAAACATATATACAAATCCTCAACTATTTTGGAAAATATCAAGAATGACATACTACGAAAAAGTGACAAGAAGCAAAAAGATTTATTTTAAAAGTTTCCAGTAATAATAAAAATTATCCAGAAATTTCTATAAACACAGATAGTGATGATACATTTATTATTTCTAACGCGAGGTAAACCGGTGGAAGTTGTACTAAAAAAGTGTTAAAAAACTTGTAGTTCTTTGCAAAGCGATAATCATTAAACACATTGAATATATTTCTTGAGATTTGAACATTCTTAATACCATTTGTGGCTTAATTTCTAGTGCTTCTTGTCATCCTTGTCCTTATTATGATTCTCCTCAACTAGTTTATATGTTAGCAGTGTTTCAAGAACAATAAATCAGTGTCAAGACTATTACGAAAAATGGTCACAGTCCAAGAGCAGTGCTAAAAGAACAGCAAAGTTCTTTAAAAATTGTGTTAATGCACCTTTCTAGCCAAAAGATATGAAAATTTTGCATTACATACCACCATCTGAATTGCACCTTTTGCTGGGAGCTGTCAAAATAATTTGTTATAAAATGTCAGGTGCATATGAGAACATCGATTCAGCATGGGAAGGAAATGAATGCATCAAAAAAGTGTATACAAGGAGTTAATTATGCATTTGCAGGAAATGACTGTAAGAAACTGCTGAATTCCATTAAGTTCTTGGGTATTTTTCTACTAACCTTGACCCAAAATTCAAAGATTACTTGATGGATTTTAAAACGAGTTATATGGCTCTGGCTCAATAAGCCAAAAATCCATATCATTTGTGAGCATAATGCGGAATTTTGTGAAACAAAGACACAAAGATCGGGATATTTTTCAGAACAGGCGATGGAAGCTGTTGATTGTGACTTCAAGGGGATATGGAAAAATTACAAATTGTGGCAAGATCATAAAAATTACTTTATTAATCTTTTGAGCGCATTTGTAAAAAATTAGTATCTCTAAACTTCACCAATTTGAAATACATTTATTTTCTTGATCTATTTTTAACTATCAATAACTGATTATAAATACCGAATACACTTATTTTATTACTAATATTAGTCACTATTATTATTTTTATGATTAGTAATATGTTCAAAAAGCAATATTATATGAAAAAAGTATATTCTGTGATTAAAATAAAACTTGGTAGGTACAATTTGATTTTTTATCCAAAATGAATCTTAAAGATGTCTAGAACATTATCGATACTAAAAACGGAAGTACATTATGTTTTTTAATTAAAACCTCTCAAGAGCACCGTGTACTCTAAGATAAAATATTACAAAGTTTCAAATTTCTCGTTATTTTCCCAAGACATTTTGCTGTTTCGCCTTAATATTATTTATTAAGTATAAGAAATGACTTCTATGATGCCCTATTCGAATATTTTACATGACATAGGCATACAAGGCGATGAAAAGCCTACTTGTTAACAACAATAACGAATTAAAAATTTCAGAATTGTACGTTTACGCTAAAAAGTATTAAAAATCATTTTTAATTCAACACAATTTAAATCATAGAAATCAGAAAAAAAGTTTCTTTAATATTAAAACAATAATCCATTTCATTTTAAAAAATAAAACTTTATGATAAAACCCAAATTCTCGAATATCTGATTACGTCACTGGATTTTTTTTAAAAAAGTGCCTCAAGAACGTTGAATTGTTTTAGAATATTTTCATAAATAAGTGAGACATTTCCATAGAACAAAAAGTCGAAAAATCAAACTTTTGTTTATAACTCAAAAATAATTTGGTCAAGTGCGAGTTGGACCCGCATACTAAGGGTTCCGTACCACCTTCAAGATTCTAATATTCCAGTTCCAGACAAGCAGGGAATTGGTTCATATTCTTATATTTACCCTTTATTATTTTTTTACCTTTTAAAGAAAGCGTTTTAAATTTATAAAAAATATACACTTTTATTTTCCACACATAGACTTTTTCTTTTATCTGCTTCAGGATTCGCTTGATTCTTATAAGAATACATATTTAATTTTCTTATTTGGACCCCAAAAATTAACATTAGAGTTTTATTTTACTAATAAATTTTCAGCGTTTCATAATCTACTGTCTGAATTTTGGGGCTCTGTAGATTGGAAGATATAGGGCAAAATAGGTCAAGTTTTAAATTATAAATTATTAAATCTATTATTCAAATTATTTAAAAATCAAATAAAATATATATTTCAAAATTTAAATAGTGTAGTTACTAAAGTGGGAATAAGTCGATGTTTAATATTTTTGTTAATATCTTTTAAACAAATGATTTAGAAATATGATATATTTGTAATTCACATAATGAACCTTTTACCTGATAACACATGATGCGACTGAAACTTTTATTTTCCGTTTAATTGTATAATTTGTCCCTAAAATTACTATGGCGGTTTTCTAATATTTTTTTTTATAAATTTCAAGTGAGCTCCAGTACCCCTAATTATTTTTAAAATTTTAGGTACTATGGTTTCGGAAATAAAGCGAGAAACGAGGTTTTTTATATCTTTATGTTAATATCTTTTAAACAATTAATTAAAAATATGAAAAAAATAAATTTGTTCTCCTCATAATGAGCCCTTTCCTTTGATGTATTGCACGATGCGTTAAAAAATATTTTTTTATTTTCCGTTTAATTCTATAATTTGGCCCCTAATATTAATATTAGGGATTTCTTCGTATTTTTGCTTTTAACAAAAAAGTAGGTCTTATAGATTGGGGAATAAAGGGGGATTGGGTAATTTTTTAAATATTTTTGTTAATATATTTTAAAATATTCATTTAAAAAAATAAAAAATATATATTTGTATTCGTCATAATGAGCCCTGTGCATTGATATATTATGTGATCCGTTAGAAACAAGCGTAATTTTTTATTTTTCATTTAATTCTGTCATTTGCCCCCCAAGATCAATATTAGGGGGTTTCTCGTTATTTTTCAGTAAAGTTCATGTGAGGGGCTACACCTCTATTGTTTATAGTTTCGGAGATAAGGGGGGGATTTATAATTTTTTAAATATTTTTGTTAATATCCTTTAAATAATGTATTTCAAAAATATCAAAAAAACTAATTTGTAATTTTCTTTTGATATATAACATGATGCATTAGAAACAATTTTAAATTTATATTTTCCATTTAATTCTGTAATTTGCCACCCAAAATTAAAAATAGAGGTTTCTCCTTATTTTTCCAGTAAACTTCTGGTAAGACCCTATACCTTTAATTTTTTTCAAAACGTTACGTTTTATAGTTTAGGAGATAATGGGTAATTTTGGTATACTTTCGTTAATATCTTTTTAACTATTTTTTTAATGAGATAAAAATATATTTGTGTTCCTCAGAATGGGACTTTCAATTGATGTATTACATGATGCGTTTGAAAAAAAATATTTCATTTGCCCCACAAAATTAACATTAATGGTTTCTCCTTATTTTTTTCTGTAAAGTTCGGGCAACGTTCTATATTTCATATTTTTTTTCAAAATTTTAGGCTCAGTAGTTTCGGAGATCAGGGGGGGAACGGTGGATTTTTTTAGTTTTTCCCCCCAGAAGTACCCCTAAAATTTCATCTTTTACAATATGTACTCCTGATCGGGTCACCAAACTATACATTTGATACCAAATTTCAACCTTTTCCGTCCAGTAGTTTAGGAGAAAATTGCTGTGATTTGACAGAGGCAGAAATCCGGAGTGATATTATAAGTGTATCCGTATATTGTATATACGGAACCCTAACAAGAGGTCACAACCAATTCTGGAGAGATCATTTTTAAATATCTATTGTAGTTATAAAGATTACCTATTAGAACATCGAATTCTGGCCATTCTGTTCTGATACCAAAATTCTATCTTTTCCGCCCAGTAGTTTCAGAAACAAGGGGCTGTGATAGACAGAGTGTATAATTTCTAAAAATAATACAATCCGGAAATATTGATCCCAGATGTAATTTAATTTCAGAAAGGAACAACATTTTGAATTCAAACAAGAATACCTATTTTTCGTTCAAGAAAAAAAAACAAAACAAGCATAGTACATTATTCAAACATATTCGAGATTGTGCATATGACGGAAACGTTCAAAGGCGAAAGTTCAGAGCGAACTCCTTTGATATTACGAATTCCCTTGGGATCTAATTAGACGAAAATAAACAAAAACTCGGCGCCAGCTTTTCATGTATGAATGAGCGAGACCTTCGATTATTGCTGGCCAATATTTGTATTCAAATCATACGTTAACTAAATGATTGATGAATTTGCAGTCATGCCCCAGTGGATATTTTTAGAAGAAAATATTTTCAAATGTGAGGGCTTTAATGAAAAATTACACATTACTAGCTTCCATCGGATATGAGTAACTACGAGTATGTTATAATAGTCATAGTGAAACGCAACTTTCGTGATTCAAAATGGGCGGTTCTAAAGATAGAGCAAACAATAAATCACATTTTATTAATATTCCACATCAATTAAACACTGTCCTTGTTGTGATTACTGACAACGAGTAGAATTATACGTTTAGGAAATATTAATTATAGAAGACATAACTAAAGCAAAATAATTTCCAAACTGACTAAATTGGTATACGCTGTATACCGATCCCAAGTTTAAGACAGAAAATTGACAACTTAATCGATATTTCTATATTTATGGTCAAACCAAACATTCACTTATTTTACAGGGTGTAAACGATTAGGTGCTAAAGGTTTCAAAATGTGCTTTCTTGAGTCATTTTAGGATAACAAGTTTCTATGAACACATATTCGCAAACGCTTCGTCACCCATGTTGAATGTTGTTAAAATCATCAGACTTTTTCAGTTTTTTCTTCTAACTACCAAAGTTTTCGACATATTTAGTTCAATTCTGGAGCATTAATGCCTCTATGAAGTCATCATAAAAAGGTCACAGAAGCAGTCATACTGGTAGAGTTTTTGTGTAATAATATCAATTTCATGTGAACCATAGAAACAAACAATCCTTCTATTATTTATTTTTCTAGTAGGCCGCTGTCCTAATAATTCCTCTTATTGACAACAGTGATAGTTCGGCATGACTTTTCGCGAAATTTCACCAAAACGCAGAAATGACTGGCATGCATTTCGTCTACGGTCTCTCTAATGGTAATTCCTTAGAAGCTTTGAGAAGATATGCTGCAATGTATCCTCGGCGTGTAGAGGCTCATCACACTGTTTGGACTGTTTCATCAACGACTAAGAGAAACAGGTAGTTTCAATCCTAGAAAACATAATTGTGATCGTCACTGGGATATTAGAACACTAGAATTAGAAGAAGCTGTACTTAATTTAATTGACGAGCAACCTGATACCAGCACCAGAAAATCTGCTTTCTTTACAGCTACATGTGGATCATATGACTGTACTTGCCATGTTAAAGGAACATCTGTTATATCCATATTATGTATTTTATTAACTGTGTCACATTTTCGTTTTGGATTCTAGATATGATTAGACAACACCCTTCTTGAGCATATTTTGTTCACGGACGAAGTTTTTCAAAGAAAACCATTATTAATAACCACTTCAACCACATATGGGCGGACAAAAATCCTCCTGCGATTATTGAAACCAGGAACGATTTTCTTTAAACGTGTGGATTGAAACTATTAGAGACCATCTAACTGGCTCACATTTCCTTTCACCTACATTAAATGGAGATACATACGCTCAGTTTCTAAGCGAACAGCTGCCAGTTCTACTTGATCCGATTTCTTTAGGTTTCAGAGCAGGAATGTAGTTTAAGCACGATAGCGCTCCTGCAAATTTTAGTATGAAAGCACGTCATTATTTAAAGGAAACATATCCCGATCGCTGGATAGGCGGAGTTGGACCTTAATTTTGGCGAGCTTGTTTAAAATCCGATAGACTTTTTAAATAGTGGACATTTAACAACGTAGGTTTATAAGGGAACTCTTAAGACATAGAAGACCTAAGAAACCGCATATTGTTTCGTGTAGAGTTATTCGAGATTCTCGTAGGATTGTCAATTAAATACGAAGATTTATGAGTCGACATTTAGATTCCTGGTTAATGACTAAATGTGGCAAATTTGAAAACTTTGTTTGATCTCTTCGCATTCAAAGTTACGTAGGTTTGTTTTTTTAATGATTTTGAAATAATAATAGCACATTGCATCACAGAAGGATTGTTTGTTTTTAATGTACACATGAAATTGATCATATTTTTTACAAAAACAATTGCAGATACAAAAAAACGCAGGAAATAAAAAAGGTTGCAATTTCAGATTCATTTACAATTTTTGTCAATTGCCAGGGGCGTACCTACTGAAAAAAATTTGTAGGGGCATGAAATAACACGTGACCTAAAATAAATACCACCCTGTAGATTTTCATGACCGTTTCTGTGATCTTATTATGAAGACTTTCGTAGTCAGAAGAAAAAAAAAACTGAAGATTACAATTAAACATGTGGGTTCAAAAAATCTGACCAATAAATGTGATATTGAGTGGTACATAAGCATATATGGTTTAGTTGAAAATATAAGGTGAAATAGAATTAAAGTTATACAGGGAGGTAAAATGTTGTATTGGGTGGTCTATAAGTAGATGCGTATACAGGGTGATTGAAATAAGGGTAAAGTAAAATTATAGTTATACAGAGTGGATAAAAAAACGTTTATAAAATTGTGAAATAAACATATGCAGTAAGCATATTTGAGGTATAATGCGGATGGTTCAAAACAGGTTGGAAGCAGTTACATATACAGGATAGTTGAAATATAAGATGGATTGGAATTATAATTATATACGGTGGTTATACAGTGTGGAACATAAATGGTTGGTTATACTTGACATATAAGGCGAAGTAAAATTATATATACATTATACAGGGTGATTTAAACAATAGAAAAATAGAAACAGCCCATAGGGTGAAGAGGATTAATACTTATACAGGGCGGTTTCAACATCGTACAGAAAATGATAGACAAATAATTTATATTGGGCGACCAATGCACAGAAACACATATAGGGTGGTTGCAATATAATGTGAATTAGAGTTAAAGTGGTCCAATTAATAAAACAAATAAAAAAGTTGAAAAATATGTGGAAAATATAGAAAAAAAAAATACAAATGGGAGAGAGAGTGGGAGAAAGAAAGAGGGGGAAATCGACAGCGAAAGATAAAAATACGCTAAAATAGTCAATAGCACCTTAAATCAGATAAAAAAGGAATATATGTCTGAAAATAGTGATTGGTCTCACACGATTTTTAAACGTTTTTTACTTTAAGCCAGTTGAAGTCGGTTCTTTTTTAAATATAAATTATATAAAACAAAAATCAATGAATTCGCGCGTTAGAGGAGCATTAATTTGAAAGTAAAGACCTCCTACCGGAAATTTGGCTAAATAAAAAATTGGCGTACTGGAAAAATATAAAGAAATATATAGACACTCAACGATGTCATTTTTATATTATCTCTAATCAAAAATAATTATAAATAATTTGTTATGATTTAGAGCGAAACACCCAAAAGTCACGTCATTTCTATAAATCACCGATTTTCTTGATTTTCAGACACTTGGGATGCTTAGATGCTTATCTTAGATAATGTATATCTATCCTTGAATTTGCCACAGAGTCCACAAATTAAACATTAGTTAAACAGTTCGCCTACCAACGTCACGAAACTCAACTCATTGATATCTTTATAGCGTTTTTAATGATCGCAATGAATTTTTCATTACTGCACCTTCGGACGTATTAATTTTTCTATTAAAACTCCATTAGGAAATAACTCCTTTATTCTGTTCGCAAAAGCGGATGAGTTTTGACGATTCGGTGAATTCATTTTTAATGAACGCTTCTTCTATCGTTTTGACCTCCGAAGCGCATACAAACCGCAATAGTAGCTAGGAGAGCGACGCTGATGAAAAATTCCACGCAATGTATATATCTGAACAAAGAGAGCGAGCAGGATCGTAAAATGATCGTATAATTCTCTTCGCACGACATATTTTCCGTTTTAACGTGGAATTTGATTGCACAGCATGAAATTCTTGACAATATTCCACGGGGAATTACAAGAAAATTGTTGGTTTATGTTAGAGAATATTTCAAAACTATTTCGCGTTGAATATTTGTGGGCATTACATAATTTTGAACTTCGAATTTCACACTTTAACAGTGAAGTTCAGACTGTGTGTTGCACAGGGTTTTTAACCGATATTAAAAAGTTTGTTAGGCCATTACTCGCAAACGGCTCAAGGAATTTCGACAGTTTATACTGGAGGCTGTTCCAGGGGATCCAAAAGTGGTTCCATATTTTTTTGCAATAACATAGCTTGTACAGTTTTTTAGAAAATCGGAGAAAAAATTACCGACTTTCGAATAAATTAAGCTTTGGTGGAGGTGCTGGTATTAAAATATGGAAATGTTTCTGTTCGGGACGTGGGGTATAATAAATTGAAAATAACTTGGCTTAATCAAAATAAATGTCAGTTAATCAATTTCAAGGTGAAGTTTTCAATTATTCAGCATATACAGTGTGCCTTCATAAATAATGTCACCTTTTTAACTGTAGGTTTATCAGCAAATATGAATTTTTATTTTAGTTAATATCTAAAATTGTTATCAAATAGAAGTCATTAGAATTAAAAACGACATCTAGTTATGCCATTACATTTAAAACTGTATAATTAATATTTATGTAACTTTTCCAACTATATAGTAGGTTCCAAAAAATATATCAATTTTTTATAATATCTCAAATTGTAATCACACAAACTTTATTAGAATTGAAAACTGCATCCAATTATGCTGTATCACTAAAATTTGTATCAAATTGAAAGTAGGCTGGAATTAAATCGAAATAAATGTCATTTAATCAATTTCAAGATGGAGGTCCTTAGTTGGTCTCGGTATACAGTGTGTCTTCATAAGTTGGATTCATACGGAAAACGGTCGTATGTATATTATTTAGAGAAGAAATTATTCGTATACTGTAATCACTACATGTCACTTTTTTAACTGTATATCAGGTTTGTCAGCAAATATGAACTTACTTAAAAGTAAAAAGAGCTCGCCAAAATTTTTAGAATATCTCAGACATAATATATTTACAAAACTATATATCCTTTGTTGAAAAACGACAAAACCGGCTTTCAGCTGGGCACTTTTTTAATTTAAAACCATAGAAGTTTGTCATCCTTACGTGCATCATCCATAAACTTGTTAATATTTTCCTTTTTGTGCTGTTCTGAATTCTGGCTATTTTAAAATATCGCGAACTTAAAATTGAAATGTTTATTGTATGTCATACGGATGTTATATTTTTTTATTTACTATTGAATTTTTATAACCGAAGTGAGTCTTAATATTGTTAAGAAATTTACCCAAAGCCGACCCTGTGTCATTTCAGCACGACAACAAACGCTTTAAGATAAAAAAATACGATTCTCGAAAAGACTCGACAGCGGAAGGAGCGATGATGATTTCTACTGGAGAATTCTACGCTGGTGATATAAAAGAAGAACGCCACGATCGCCAGGCAGTGATACCGCGACGACTAGCTTATATGGGATTGTTATTGTATTTTTGAATCAGCTGTTTGAATGTAAATAAAGTTCTAGAAAAGTGACAGTGAATTAGTTTTATAATTTTTAAATTGACATCGTCTCTGTTTCTTACACAGAGAAGTGTCATAGTACTTCTTGGGAAATAACATGTTTCGGAGTCTAGGTCAGACCCCGTTGTCAATGGGTAAGAAACTATGGATAAAGAAGTTCGCTTGATTTTTTTAAGAATACATGGATATTTAATTTTCTAATTTCGCCTCCAAAAATTAACATGAGGGTTTTATTAATAATATTTCAGGGAAGCCTTTTATAATCTACTGTCTGAATTTTGAGGCTCTGTAAGTCGAGTTTTAAATTATAAATTATTAAATCTGTTATTCAAATTATTTAAAAATACCAATGAAATATATTTTTCAAAATTTAAATAGTGTAGTTTCTAAAGTAGAAATTAAGTCGATGTTAATATCTATTAAACAAATGATTGAAAAATATGATGCATTTGTAATTCATTCACAAAATGAGCATTTTATCTGATATATTACAGGATGCGTTTGGAAATTGAATTTTTAGTTTCCATTTAATTGTATTTGTCCCTAAAATTACTGTTTTAGGTAGTATGGTTTCGGAAATAAAGCGAGAAATGAATTTTTTTTATATCTTTATGTTAAATCTTGTAAACAATTTATATAAAAAATATGACAAATATATATTTGTATTCCTCATAATAAGCCTTTCATTTGATGTATTGCATGATGCGTTAAAAAATATTTTTTTATTTTCCGTTTAATTATATAATTTGACCCCCAATATTAATATTAGGGATTTCTTCATATTTTTCCTGTAAACAAAAAAAAAATAGGTCTTATGGAGTTTGAGGAATAACGGGGGGAATGGGTAATTTTTTTAAAATATTTTTTAATATATTTTAAAATATTCATTTTAAAAAAAATTTAAAAAATATTTGTATTCTTCATAATGAGCCCTGTCATTTGATATATTACATGATCCGTAAGAAACAATTATATGTAAAAAATATAATAAATTTAATTCTATAAGTTGCCCCCCAAATGAATATTAGGGGTTTCCCCTTATTTTTCCAGTAAAGTTCAGGTTAGGGGCTATACCTCCATTTTTTTCAAAATTTTCCAACTTGTGGTTTCGGAGATAAGGGGGGGCGATGGGTAGATTTGTTAATTTTTGTTAATATCTTTTAATTATTTATTTTAAAAATATTTCATTTGATATATAACATGATGGGTTAGAAACAATTTTAATTTTATATTCTCCATTTAATTCTGTAATTTGACCCCCAAAATTAAAAGTAGAGGTTTCTCCTTATTTTTCCAGTAGACTTCAGGTCATACCTCTAATTTTTTTCAAAACTTTACGTTTTATGGTTTCGGAGATAAGGGGGGAGGTAATGGGTAAATTTTGGTATATTTTCGTTAATATCTTTTTAATTTTTTTTAATATGAAAAAAATATATTTGTGTTCCTCAGAGTGGCACCTTTCATTTGATGTATTACATGATGCGTTTGATTTTTTTTTATTTTTAAATTTTTATTAAATTCTATAATTTGCCCCCCAAAATTTATATTAATGGTTTCTCCTTATTCTTCCTGGAAATTTCGGACAACGTTCTATATTTCCTATTTTTTCAAAATTTTAGGCTCAGTAGTTTCGGTGATCAGGGGGGGTCGATTTTTTTTAGTTTTTTCCCAGAAGTAGTTTGTCCCCTAAAATTAAAATTTCTTCTTTTACGATATCTACTTCTGATCATACGCACCAATGGACTTTTTGGCCGCGAGATATTTGTGGCAGAGAGGTGATAAAAACATTAAGTCAACTTCCAACAATGGTTTTATTTAGATATAAAAAATAAAAACAAAGATTCTAGATAAATGAAATAGGTTTTGCCAACTGAGGATGCATGATACAGTGTAGAATAATACTTGCACAGTCGTATGTGCACATTTGACATACAGTTGTCGTTCTTCTTCCTTTACCCATTCCTGAACAGCGCTTTTTGGGGTTTCAATTGCCATATGTTCACCTACATTTTTCAACATCTTCGCCTTCTTCTAAGGTCTTCCACAACTTTTGCGTCGCAATTTTACAGCAGTTTGTTCCTTTCCATTTGCAATTAAATCTTCTGCTAATGAAAATAAAAAGTCTGATGACCATAACACGTTTTCTGGATATGGTGCAGCTTCTACATCATCACTAATATCTTCAAATCGGTATTCTTCAACGCTTTGGACAATTTTATAAGCGACAGTTCTGATAAAGTAGCCATCGGAAGGCTGATACCACTGATCTGACTCATCACTATTATGTAACGAGTCTTGATCTGGTAGCGAATCTAATGTCTCTGATTCTGTCATTTCTTCTGAAGTTATTTCGTCCAAGTTGCCAGGGGCAAAATTACCAGTGGGTAAGTAACAGCGTAATATTATGCAAAATGTACTATATCCACTAAAATATGAGTGTATGGCATATGTAATTGGTAAACAAAAAACTTGCCTTAAAAAATACATGAAAATATACTTACTTTTATTGCAAAAAGTTTAAAATTACTTTGGAATGTCGAACACTTGCCGTGTAGTGTCTGTTTATGAACAACTGGCTGCTCAGAGCGTTTCCACCTTTATCAAAAAAGCTGCGGTATAACACGTTTTCTTCAAAAAATCCATTACAGCATATTTCCAATATAAAACGGGGCATATAAGGCACAGTAAGAGAACTTTAATTAGTCGCTGGGTTCTATGTGTCCCAACGGACTTAAAAACTTCTAAAATCCTGTGATACGCCTGAACAAAGTTCTCCAATTACCACTGAATGTTAATATCATTACCTTGTACTTCATTGGTACTATTTAACATACTGCCAACGTTCGGTCGGATTCCATTACAAGCTGCTTTGTTGGACACATACGTGCCGTAGATCCACTTAATTACAGTGCTCTAAATTTGGTGTCGACGTTAAGAGAACAATATAAAATTAATCCCTTACGAAATGCAAAGTTACATTGATGGGATGCAGCTTTTCAGAATATTAACAAGAGGAAATGTCATTACACAAGGCCCATAAAGGAATAGTTAGAGTGAATATTCTGTTTCATGATAGTGCCGAGGACGGATAAATTCCAGGTTTTGAAAGGATTTCTCCAAAATTATTTATGGCTGGTGAGCAGCGATATAACAGGACAAAACTGTGGATCAAGCAAATGGGGTTAAAACTATTTTGTCTGTTTGAATTAATTACAATTATTTGCTTAGGTAACTGAGGCAAATATAGCGTTTTACATTAATTGGTATCAATTTAATTTTATAACAAAACTTTTCTTACTATAATTTATTTTTTAAAACAACCGAGTTCAACTGGCTTAAAATAAAAACCGTTTAGAAACCGTGTGCAATCAATAACTATTTTCTGTCATATACTTTTTTTATGTGATTTGAGGTAGATTTCTACTTATTATATTTTAGCGTATTCTTGTCTCTCCCTCTCTCTCGAAATTGTATATTCCGAATCACTCTCTACAAGTATAATTCAGTTATACAAGATGATGCAACCGCCCTGTATAAGTATCAATCCTCTTCACCGTATTGACTGTTCCTATTTTTCTATTGATTAAGTCACTCTGTATACCCATAATTTTACTTCGCCCTTGTGTTAAGAATAATCAACTACTTATGTTCCACATATTACTATAATTCCACTCCACTTTATATTTCAATCATCCTGTATATGCAACTGCATGTAACATTTTTGAAAACTCCGCCTTATAACTCGAATATATGCATATGCTTATTTGTTATATCTCTAATTCTATTGCACGTTATATTTCAACCATCCTGTATATGAAAGACCACTTTTATTTGTAACCCTATCTAATACATAATACAATAATGGAATATTTTGTGCCATTTCACTCTCCACTGAAGCTCCGTAGAATGAAAACCGTTATAAACACCCCGTGCGATATACTTTCATGGCATATCTTGACGTTAAAGCTAGATATTTATTTGACATTTACATTGTAACGGTATGTTTAACATTATAGAAAATTATACGTAATCAAGCTGTAGTTCCTTAATTACTGCTTTGTCTGATTTTCTGGAAAAGCGTAAATCTCAAAGTGAGATCAATCATTTCAAGACGATGGAAGTTCGAGGAATGTAAATTTCAGGTTATAGAAAATTATATGATACCGTTCTGTAATATTCCTTTATACAATGCCGTTTAATTATCAAAACTAGCTGTCGCCCAGTGGTCGAAATTCGACCAATTGTGTCAATATCTCTGGCAGGTTAAGTAACATGAAAATTTATCGTGACATTCTATCCTAGCTTTAGGGAGAACAGCAATACACAGAACGGATCCAGATTACTCTGTGTGACAGTTTTCTCGAAAATGCATGTCGGTCTTATATTTCGCTTCTACAAATAAGTATTCAAGGTTTTTTCAGATATAATTCATAGAACTTTATTTGTGTTCAAAGTAATTCTTAATTTAATTGACAACAATACCGCTAATGGGCTACTCTACATATTTATTTTTTTAATCTATAATAGCACTCAATTCTCTAAAATTTATTAAATCCTCACTATAATATTTCCATCTCATTATATATTTCCACCACCCTGTACTGTTGAACCACCTTACATTTTTGAACCACCGGCTAAACCATTCTGCCACTGCCTATGACCCACCATATTTACTCTTTTTGTTTATGATTATCTTCTGTAACTACAATTCTACTCCGACCTATATTTCAATCAATATATATATATATATATATATATATATATATATATATATATATATATATATATAATGGAACTCTTCGTGGTCTACTCTATAAATCATTTCCTTTTCTAACATTTTTTATCACCATCCTGTATATCTAAATTTCTCTCACCCTAACTATATATACAACTGCTTATGGGTGATGTTGCATTTCCATTTCCGCCACCCAATGCACCACCCTTCTTTCAAGTAAATTCAACGATGGAAGTTCGAGGAACGTAAATTTCAGGTTATAGAAAACTATATGTTACTGTTCTGTAATATTCCTTTATACAATGCCGTTTAATTATCAAAATTGCCCAAGTCGTTTTTGAATAATCACTAAGCAGAAATAAAATAAACATCCTGACGAATTGATAACCTCCTATTTGTTGGAAGTCGGTTAAAAAACAGAACTATATTGGTAGTTCAATTTTGAAAAGAAACTATCCGATTACATGAATATCGGAGCTTTGTTTCGCGAAGAACAGTCTCAATATTATTCTTGAGCGTCTCAATTATTGGTTGTAGTCTAAGGGACTTAGGAAATGAGAAGGATTCATATTAATCAGGTAAACAGGAAAACTGAAAGTAGACAAATCCATAGACCTACTTTCTCTTTATACCCCTAGTATTGACACTTATGACTCGGGTTACGTAAAGCGTAATATTTATGACAAGAAAAGAAATTCGATTAAAGATTAATACTCAATTGAACAAAAATTTCAATATTAGTATATTTTTTATATCTCTCAATGTCGATCGGATTGTTGTCTTGTTTAAAGTAAAAGTAGTTTTTGGTACCTCCTTTTAATTTTGTTGCAACTCATTCTACTGATATGAAACATTTCATTCTTTCTTCCATTGAAGCACACAATCAATAACATTTTCAACTTTTTTCTTCCAACTATGCTTAAAAATATCTTCATGACGGGGCTGACAATTACCCTATGGATCTTGCTTTAAGTCTCAATAATATAATTCTCTCTCAAAATTGTAGTATTCAAGTATCTTGTTCAACATCACCATAGATGAAAAATTCATGCCAAGATATTTGAATTTAAATGTCTGTCCTTCAATCTTCAGCTTACAATAGACATGGTATTTTAATGTTATCATACATTTAGTTTTGTTAGATGACATGCTCATATCATATTTAAGTAGTAATCGTTCTATAGATCACGCTCATTCTCTGCTATAAACACAGTATCGTCTGCGTAGGATATCTCCCTTCACTTGTCTGTATTTATTGTAAATTCAATGTAGGAATAAATAATTTAAAAAGTTCAATTAAAAACCTTTGTACCCGACCAAAAATAATTGTACGGAATTTTAGAGACATCTTGTATATTCATTAAGTGTAGTTAGTTACTGATAAGCACATGCATATGCATATTACTGAAATGTTTCCAAAATATAGTATCTTTAAATTTATTGGTTTTCGTTAATCTTAGTTTTTATAGAGTTCAGCGAAATCTAAGTCTAAGAAGTCAACTATGCGGCGGACTAAATTACATGTCAATACTTATACGGATACTTTAAAAAATCAATCGACCTACTTGACGAATAAACTAAGCAAATTAAACCCGACCTTCCATGATTTGAATCACTAGAAGTTCTCAAATATCGATTGGATCTAACTCCCGTAGTCATTTTTATCGACATGAGGTTTATGTGATATAAATCACTGTCATTACACACAGCATGTTCGCATTACGATTTATTTATTCAATGTAAATAAAAGTTGAGCATTTTATGTAAAAAATAGACATAAATCAAATTAAGAGACCTACTACAAACACAACTATCATTTAGAGTCAGTATCGTAGTTAATAAATACACGTAACCGTTATATAGAGGTAAATGTTTGAGATCGTTTAGCTTTGTAAACTTGATCCTTTTTTCAAGTGAAGCTGGATGTTTATTTTTACGGTTCTGTGACAGCCCAAATTTGTAAAGGCGTTCCATGTAGACCTTTTTGTAAGGAGATACATTTGGATGCCCTACGTTCTTGAACGAAAATCACTTCTTGCAGTAAAGTTTTTGGATATATCTATGGAAAAATATAAAGTAAATATACAAATTATGTTCTTTTGAACTGAAAAGGTGAAGAATTAAATATCTCTAGGCATTGACGTGATTAAATAAAACAATTTTTTTCAGTACCTGTTCCTCGTCGTGACTATAGAGTGACACACACACATTAGAAGCTTCATAATAAAATATCATTATATCTTCACATCATATTTATGCAAATTAAATACTGTTCATGATTTAAGTCATACCCGTTTTCAGTGTTATTATATATTTATTATTTGCGAATAAGAATAATAGCTATGACTTGTTGAGTTTCATGACATCTATGTTGCATTCAAATTGCAAGATTGTGTAACCATTCCAGAGTTCAAAGCTAGATATACTTAGTTAATTTTTTGACAGTAATGAGAAAATTCAGCACAAATACTGAATTATAATAGTCGATCTTAGAGTACTTATAAAATTATATACTTTAGATTTAAGTGACAATGAGACTACTTTGATAAATGTATTTATTAAGATCTAAGATTATGTTGTTTCTCTACAAGTGATTCAGATATTGTCAGTTCTTAGAGAACTTAAAAAACGGTAACAATTTATTTTGAAAACTGGCAGACAAGTAGGATTTTATTTGAAAAGTGCAATTCGATGCGTTGTTGTTTTACGATGATTAGTATTTTAAATTATTACTGTATGATTTATAGGTTATATAAATCCATTTCAGATTTATACTTTTTTTTGGTTTTTCATATTATAGATTAATGTTTTCGACATCAAGGAGTTTCAGGAAAATCTAGCTCACAGAGACTCCAAATCGGGAGTAGCACTATGTGTAACGCCGTTTCCCTGTGATTCCTAGGATATAAATCACACGAAAAAATTCGTAGGTTTACCAAAACCTGTCAAAGAAATTACGATACTAACTTTGCGAGATTTTCCAATCCATTGCGTTCAATGGAAGATCTAAGTTTATGTTGTTTCTCTACATGTGATTCATATTGTGTCAGTTCTTAGAGAACTTAAAAAAACGGTAACAATATATTTTGTAAACTGGCGCAGTCAAGTAGGATTTTATTTGAAAATTGCAATTCAATGCGTTGTTGTTTTACGATTATGAGTATTTTAAATTGTTACTCTATGATTTATAGTTTATATAAATCTATTTCAGATTAAACTGCTTTTGTTTTTCATATTATATATCACACGAGTGATAATAACTTTGTAAAGACATAATTTTTTTGTGACAAAGCTACGTTTTTTTGAACGGCGATTTTAATAGGCAAAACTGCCGTTATTGCGCTACCGACAATCTCCGATGGAGGAAGGAATATGGCACTCAACATCCTAAGAAAGTGAGTAGCTGGTACCGCATAGCCAAGAAAGAATTTTAAGTCCCTATTTATTTGACGTAAACCTAACTGGTGTAAGATATTTGGAGTTTCTTCGAAGCTATCTGATACCTGAACTAGTAATTTTATATACAAATGAGGAAATCTTTCAACAAGATGGTGCATCTTCCTATTATTCAGCACCAGTCCGTGATTATTTAGATGACGTGTTCCTAAATCATTGGAAAGGGGGCCAATCAGATCGCCAGATTTGACACCACTAGATTAGTTTTTGTGAGGCTACTTAAAAAGCAAAGTAAACGTTACTAGACCGGAGAGAATTGATTTGGAGAATAGGTATACCTCCTGAAGTAATTGACCATCTACAACAAGAATTTATTAATCAAACTTGGTTAGTGTGAGGAACCCAACGGTGCACAACTTGAACATTTGTTTTTATTATTATTATTAAATTTATTTATTTTTTCCATTTAATCTAGTTAATGTAATTATATATTTGACAATGTGTACCTAGAACGACACCCTCTTTGAATTACCATGGGCGTACTTTAATGAAACTATTTAAAAGAATGATGACGTCATATCGCAAATAACGAAAACGTCACAAATAAGGGTCGTATGTCAAAAATCGAAGTGTCAGAGGATTTTTTCTAAAAACTCTTCTTTCAGAAATAAAGAATTTATTCTTTACTTTTCGACAGCTCTGTATAATCCAATAACTGGAGTATGAGAAAGATCATAAACACTGACTTAAGAAGTCTCATATATAGTCCATTCCTGAGTTATAAATTGAATTGCATTGATGAATAGCAGATATTATCCAAAAGAGGCATATTGACTTTTAATAAATCTCTATAAGAATCTAATGTTTTATTGAGGCAAATATTCCAAATTGCACAGGCTTCCCCAGTCAATCTGAATGAATGCTTTTATTCTTCCCGTTCTGTGAGAATACAACTTTTTAACAGACATTCAATACGATACCCTTTGTAAGCGGAACACTTGGGTTTGACTTTGAAGTAAGAAACAATTCTCGCATAAAAATATTGGATAAATCAAAGGAAAATATTTGAAACTGCAGACAACATCAAAGCAAATATGATAATACTTTTGAGGTTATTCCTTTGAGCACTATGCTCAGAAAAAGAAAACAAATAAATCGTAGTGATCTAATAACACAATATGCTACTTTTCTATAACTATAACAAAACAATAAAAATCAAATTTATGAAATATTTTTCGGGTAGATGAAACATTAATAGAGCCTGAAATTAATCAATAAAAGTAAAAAAACCTTTAAGTTTTAAATTATTAGTGTTACAGTTTTATTGATGTAGGTGTTTTATAAACAACTTTTATTAGACATGTTACGCTTAGTGTATTGAAACTACAAGTATTAATAAATATTGTTAAGTTTTTAAAATAACCATATCCAATGGTCAATTTCATGGATAGAAGTGAAAAACAAACTTTATAGGTTACTATTAATAACTTCGTAATGATTATTGTCGAAATAATAAAACATTAATGATTTATTTAATTATTATTTTATGTACAAATTTAACAATCCAATTAAAAATAAATTAGAAACAGTTCTGGAAACATAAATTGCACTAAACCAAATTCACGATATACTTTCATGTCAACATAGTTATAGCATAGCAAAAAGGGAAATATAAATTGACCTAAATCTCACATTCAATATTTATGTATTGTAAATATATTTTTTTGGGTTTTAAATGTGGCAACTTAATTCGAAACCGTTTGAAAAAATCAAGTTTAAATTTTAAATGTAACAAAAAGTTACTGCTTGTAAAAAATCAAAATATGATAATGATTTCCGACAAGGAATTCGTAGGCATAGTACCAAAATTTAACAAAATTAATAAAAATGGTTATATTTGTAGGAAAAACTATTGGAAATTCATAGAATTTGTAAGTTCTTGCAATGGCAATGTTTGCAGTCAACGGCTTAATTGCAAAGGATAAAAAATATCTATTATGACATCGGAACAGGCCGAAAACAGAACAAAACCCTAAAATATTGATTACTTTTATGTTTTCTTGGGGAATAACACCACAATAGAAATAAAACTACGTATATTGCAGGAATACCAAACGTTTCAAAGTCTATTCTGACTTCGTTGTCAATGGCTTTATATTTATTGATGTGATTGCAAAATGAAAATTTGATTTGACATTTAAAATTGACATTAGAAAATTTGTTGTTTTTAGATATACAGGTAGCACAAAAAATTCTAAAGATCATGAATTATAATTAACCAGCTTTCAAATTAGAAGAATTTGAAAGAGTTGTCTTTAGAATTTATAAGTGGCATTTCTAGGTACGACTTTGTTATAAGATAGCGCATTCGCCAAAAATGCGATCAAAGAATTCTATTGTTTCAGTGATCCCATTAACGTCATAAGGGAAAACCTAGGAAAAACCTTATGAACTATTCCGATATTGGGTTGTTCAAAAGGAGGTTACCATTAATAATTTCTTCCATAATTGTCGGTAACCAGATACGATTAAATTCTACAGAAGTAGAAGCGATACAATCGTCTTCATTCAAAAGAATTAAGGCAGACTCTTTTGTTTTTCGTTTTGTGTTATGTTGTTCTTTGTGAAGTATAGTTGAATTGTCAAATTGTATTTTATGGCCTAGGTCCCAAGCATGTTCACAAATTTTTGATTATTACCCAAAATATTTTGTTCCAAACTTAGAAAGAACAATGACCATAACCATATCTCAGAACAAAAAAATGTTTCGGGGTGATATTTGTGAAAAAATTAATTCCAATTTTTGATGAAGCCAGACTTGGCAAAATATATGTCAAAATAAAAGTAATAAAAAAGTGAAAATTCAACTAAGTTTTTGTTGTCTTTAAGTAATATGAAAAATGAATTTTCATCAAGAAGACTGAATCAAGCATAAAAAAATTATTTGTTTTAACAATTAATAATTAATAACTGCTAAAAATGGTACATCAAGAATATCTAAAACCATCCACGTCATTTTTACTTATTACTCTAATTTATTGCTGATTGCTGAGCTATATCTAATAAAATATTTTATTTCAAATATTAAGAATTAAATTTAAATTATCATAAATATTAATGATATATGGTTTGATTATTACAAAAATGGACAATTCTACCAAGAAAAATTTCATATTAAACCTGCTACAAAGTTTCGTTCATTATAATATTTAAAGACGTGTTCTAATTATTGTAAATTAAATGTTAAAATGTGTCAAGTTGATAATAACAAATGGGAAAAGGAACGCTCACGCTAGAGAACGTACTTCTCTGTTGATCGCTCTGAAGATGTAGACTATACTTAAGTATGACTTACCACGCACTGCTTTTATATATATATATATATATATATATATATATATATATATATATATATATATATGTATATATTAGCCGTGTCCTTTGCACTACAGGTCGGATTTTTCAGTTAAACTAAGCACTTGTTTTTCACGAGCGAGAGAGTACCAGTCAATTTTGTAGATAGTCAATCTCTGGCAAGAGTGGATGCAAGTAAAATAATACAAAAAATACCAAAAAATAAATTAACTTGGTATTACACTGCTTATCCAAAATTGCGCTCACAATAACTGTATAATAATTTACAACTACATACTAACAAATCCTCAACAATCATATTTGATTTCTAATTATGCAAAATTATTAATTTAACATATTTATCAAATTTTATAATTTAGATAATATGTAGTTCCATAAATATCGAGGACACCCACAGAGCTAAACCCTTTTGATATCTAAGATAACTGGGGTTCAGTGAATTTTCCCATAGAGGCACGCTATGCCTGCCTTAGAGTTAGTGTGAGGCTATACACTGTTTAGTGAAGACGGGGAAACATCCATTGAACAACTACAACGGAAATTCTGAGTTCTACTCACAAAAGCTCCAAGTCTCAATCTGAAGAGCTCTGTCGAACGTACAACTTTGACACGGTGTAAAGGAGGAAGAGGATGGGCCGATATAAGCAAACAACTAGATCAACAAATTTCTAATTTGCCTAGTCATTTTCAGAACTTCGGAGAATTTTCTGATCTGACCAAGTTGATGCTTCAACACCACTTTGAATGGCAGAATAACAAGTACAACTGCAACACCATTGAACTGATCAGAAACTGGTCAAATTGAAAGGGAAGCCCGTTCATGAAAGACATATAAATGAGATCAACCAAGATTATGTCGACAGTTCAGCGTCGAACTACTGGTTGATCTCTGGTTATGTTTCCTGAAACATAAAACCAGCATATTCTACCACTTCGAAATACTCTTTAATAGCATACCGTTTAAACTATCCACGTATGTCAAGCAGTGTTCGAGTAATCGATGAACTTATATATAGACAAACTGAAAACCTCCGTACATTGAAACAACCTTGCGAAAAGCGTTGCTCCTTTCCGTTAAACTTTATAATGAATTTTATTATTTTTAAAAAGTACAAAATCGTGTTTCAATATTTAATGAAATTAGGAGAAATGCTAATGCTATATTACGATCCAGTATACAGCGAAACCACACTGAAAACTTTGGTTGCCGTTTTCAGTACGAAGTTAAAACATCAATTTAAAATTGAGCGTCAGTCTAAAATGTTATAAAGTCTTAGGCAGTGACGATGCCAAGTTTGAGTTCCAGGTATTCGGAATGCATTTTGTAAATGAGTTAATTTTGTAGAGAGCACATTTGAATGTTACTCCTTCGCGTATTCCGGTCGAATACCATTAATATACAACCTTGTCTTGAGATGTATTTATTTTAGCGGGATGCAAACATTTTACCTCAATTAAGTATTAATAACTTAATTTAAATTCTGCGTGTATATTTTTCAGCGCACTTACATTCATCCGTATAAAGCCATTTTCCTTATTGAAGAAGATGTTGCTTTAAGAACTGGTAGATGAAAACACAGTGAGGTAAACAGGTTGAAATGTTACATCAAGTTATTTACTCGACATCGTGAAACATTAATTGAATGCAAAACACAAATTGCAGAATCCTTAAAAGCTTGATGAATTACACTTGGTACGAGTCGACGACTGGTGTTTGCGGAGTACATAAATTTGTTTTGTGAATATGAAACTGGCAAATATTTAACTCGATCTTCACTGCAGAGTAACTTGCAGTAACCAGGTATGTTTTATAACGTATTAAGCTAAATGAGTCGATTTGTATAGGTCAAATATTTAGAAAATTATTATGAAGCATCTATATATAAATAGGCAAAGACAATACGGTTAGGTACCATTTTCTCCTCTGTCACTCAACCGATTTGCTTTACTTTTGTTATGTTTAGTAGCTACTGACGACCTTCAGTGCAGAATGCTAAAATTAATTAATAAAATAATAAAAAAAATCATTAGTTACATGCACAACAATGCCAAACAGTGCCGCCAGATTACATGGAGAGAAAATTATAAAAAAGGTTGACTCCAATGTGAAAGACAAACTATATTAAATGTAAAACTAAGAGTTTTGGCCTTTCGCTAAAGTTAACCTACATAGTCATGCTATTGATATAGAAGAAACGAAAAATTATAATACATAATAATCCCCGTTTATTGGGCGCTCGCAAGTTTGCAGTTTCCAACTTTCATTGCATTGTAAATATGGTTTGTCAACTAAAATCAGAATTATGTTTTGCTCATCAATTTATTTCTGATATCTTCTTTATTTTAACCTTATACTTTTAATTAGGAGTCCTTTTATTTTTGTCGGGTAACTTTCATATATGTTTGACTAAGATTACAGAAAATTGTGAAATTGTGCACAAATTCACGATAAATAGTAAGACAAGATTTCAAATTATTTTCAAGGATTCAATTTCAATTAACAGAAAAAAAGTTTCAATGATGGCTGTATTTAACTACCATTAATTAACAGTATGTGATTCCTATTTCGTTATATGTTCTACATAAAATAGAAATCGTTATGGGTTAGTTACTACGTTGGTAATTAAATTTTTTATATTAAAAATTATACTGAAAATTAATGTTTTCTGACAATGTGGGTATCTTATAGTTAATTAATTTTACATTACATGGTCCCATTGCTGCAAAGTTCTGACTGTGAAAAACATTTTAAAGATTTGTTTGAGTATATTAGGTTAAGTTATTATTTATTCAAGAGAAAAATATATTTTTTAGATACATATTACCTTTGAAATCGTACATTGCTGGCTTTAAAATTTACAACCTAAATGTTCAAAAAATTTAAAATCCAAAACTTTGGAGTTGCCTATAGTCCAATAGGAAAATATTTAGTGTTGTAAATAATTGTAATTTTTTGTTGTGATTATAATTCTGTCATTAATATAATATAATTTTCACAATATTCCGAAGGTGTTGTGCAACAAATCATTAATAAGCGGATAATGGAAATGTCATTAAATATTAGAGCTTTCTTTGCGTTGTTTCTCATATTTATTTTTAAAATGAGAAACGGAAACTTTTAGGTTACAAAAAAAATCCGCCGAGAATTAGATGGAACATGTTTTATAGACCTACTTATGTAAAAATAATCCAAAAATTAAATATACATAAATAAAAAAATATTTCATGAATTATTTCTATAAATGTATTTCAAATAATAGGAATAGCAAAGGCCTGGCCTACTTTTCTAACTTCGCCTCAACTCTATATGTTATACAGACAAAATAACGTCAATAATGTTCAACTCATAATTTTAATGAATTAGGGTCGAATTTTGACCACTGGGCGACCGCTATTATAGTTTAATATCATTTCAAGTATGTAAATAATCGGCGGAGCTCATAACTAACTGTTGTACATATATTGTACTGTGTACTTGGATTTAATTAAACACTCGAAAGAACTACAATTTTTGTCCGCTAATTTTTCCATCACACAAAAATATGCAATTTATTTTTGAAGACCTGTTGTATACTAGACGGCAACCGAATACTTAACAACCCCTTTTGTCGACTTCTCGTGTTTATATACTTGTTCTTAGAAGGATCTAGAAGACAAATAGCCGCCCAGATATTTCCTTCATAAATTCTATAATAACTAGAAAACTTTAACAGCACTAGCCGCAGGCCTGGAGGCGCCCCACAGACTTCCTGTCTGAAAAATCGAAGAATGAATGCTCCTCACATTATTTACATACATATATATATATATATATATATATATATATATATATATATATATATATATAATGAGTTCACATTATTAAGTATACAAATGAAGCAGCCCTTACTTTCACAATATCATGTTTAATACCTATAAAGTGTAAAAATCCATATTAAGGTTGTACTAGTCGAGAATTTTAACATTTTCTGCCTCGGAGTAAGGAAATGATATCATAATGATTTCCTACTGCCCCGTTTAGAAATAAAATAATAGAAAACAATACATCCATCAAATTGTGTTCCACATGTGTTTCAGGTAGTTCACACTCAACATTCTGATAAGTTATATGTATGGATTGAATGATCTTTTATTTCTACCACGCGTCTTAATGAAGCAATGTATTTGCAAGAGTTATCGCTCCAACATTGAGAGAAACGCTTGAAGATTATAACAATATATATTCCGAAGAGTTGACATTTCAATAAAAAGGGGCTCCTCCTCAAAAAAAAACAAACAGAAGTATCATGGTAGTTGGATCAGTCGAAGAGGGTCAATAGAGTAGCCTTCAAGATCGCCTGATTTGGCCCCCTTTGATTTTTTCTATGGAGTTACTTAAAAAGTAAGATTGATAAAACTCAGTCATAGTCATGAACTACGTCAGTGTCCCAGACTACTTTGTAAACCTAAACCATACCTTAAAGCTAATTTCAAGAAGTTTTTTTCTCAGAAAAACAGTGTCATTATATAGTGACGGAAATTCATCCGATATTTCGTGGAATCTGCATTAATCGAATATTTCGAGGAATCCAAGAAGTAGTTTGCCTGGCGAGTCGAAGAAGGCGGCTAGCGAAATACCGTGAAGGAAATTTCTAGGCGGCTCTCTGATCTTCTAGAGACTTCTCTGAAGGAACATATAAATGCCGAGAGCCGAAGAATGGATTCATTCAGTATTCGATTGCCGTATAGTAAAAATCAAGAGTTCAAGATAAATTGTATATAGTGGTGAAAAAAATATAATAAAATTAGTATTAATAAATTATAGTAAGTTCGACTGTGTGCCCGAAGTGTAATTAAAATTGTAAAATAGTTTGGACTTGTAAAATCATTTTGTTTTCTTTGAATTGTGGTAACATAAAACCTAATTTACCATTTAATTATTTTAAGCATTAGAGTTTACCTCTGCGGAAGTATAAAGTGACATAGTTAAAAACAAAACCAAAAAGTGTCTCAGTATAAAAAAGATTCTAAATTTTACCATCGAGAAATTACTTCTTTTTATTGTAATATCAATATTTTCTAAAACTTATGTGTATTGAACAGAAGATTTTGAGTATCTTCAAACTAAGGTTCCACGCGACCCCTATCTCCATGTTAGACTTTTTGAGTTTGATCTAACTCCAAGTGGCAAAGCTGAGAATATATACAAGATTTAGTTTTGATTGGCCTACTCGGTATCGCTGTACAATAAGGGTGGACAGTTATTTCAAAGTTAGCTAACAGCTCTCTTATTACAACTATTAATGAAATTAGCCAGGCTATTGCATAAAAAGCTTTAGTGTTTTGAGCAGCACTTAATTATAAAAAGCTCTTGCGTGTCTCTTTCGTGTTTTTATTGTCCTTAATTTGCCACAGCCAGTTTGACAAATGACTTGGAAGTCGGGAGCACCCGCTGTCAATAACACGATACCAAACTTTGATCATTATAAGGAGTTTCTTCATTAAGATATTTGAATAACCTTCAAACAGGTACAATTCTAAAACTTTATTTGTATAAAATGACGTCGGGCATACGATGTGTGCCTGCCTTTGGCGAACTTTTTTTTCAATATAAATTACTCAATAAAAAGAAGGAATCTTTGGATAATGGACGAAAATCAGACACACCTTAGGTACTCCGATTTCTATTCTTTTAAGGCGGGCGAGCTGCACATGCACAGTAACCACCCAATTATTAACAATGAACTTGGCTGCACACACAGATCCAATTATGAACTATTTTAGGCCAAATATGTTTACTAAACGAACATGATTTTGAAATATATTTGTTTCACTTTGTTAAGTATTTGTCGTATGATTTCTTGATCTAGACAATTTCCTCTATTTTTTACAATACTACCACTAACTAACAATTTCTAATTCCTTAGAAACAGTATGCTGTTTTTGAGGCGAAAGCTTCTTAACGGAGGCAAGGGAAAGAAATGTATAGTTTTAGATTTCATTTGATTCGACCCCACTGGCCCGACCCGACCGAACCGACCGACCGACACTACCTACTGGCTCGATCTTGAAATGTTCATCCAACTCAGTTCTATGTATAAGAAACAGGGACCAGGTAATATATTAAGAGTCTTTTCTTTCATAAAAAATCAATAATATATAGAAAATTAATTAATATACAATACCTGCAGAAAATTTGTTTTTCGTTCTAATAAAAACTACAATTATTTCTTTGCGATACCTTAAATTAGAGACTTGACATACGTCAGACATCAGAAAGAACACCACTAAACTTGACTTTAAATTTATACACTGACTAGCTTCGTATTATCAAGTAAACATTTGACATTAAGACTTCTGAATAATAATTTATTTGGGGAAAGGTAAATATGTAAAACTTCAAAACGTTGTTTTCATGAATTAATATTGTTGTATTTGTATTACCTTTCGTCAGTAGATGGCGTCACTATTAATTGAACATGAAAGAAGGAGGACTTTGGACTTCGTTACATTCTTTAATATCGCACTGTAGACCATATTTACCTCTGGAGGTAGTGTTCAATGTACATTTAATAACGGCCTTTAAACATATACTTTCTGTAACTTTATGAGAATAAACTAAAAGCTATTGTTTTATTATTTTACTTATGGACCTTAGAGCAGATACAAAATTATCGATATGTTGTATTACTTACTATGCGTATGTTCTGTGTTATTATCCAAATATAATTAGAATTTGAAATTGAAAAGATTTTTGCAGGTTTGTCTCTGTTCTGGTGTTAAACTTATCATTGAAGCGAAAGCTTCTTATCAGAGCCCCATATTTTCACATATGAAAATAAGTGAACAGGGGAATGGAATGCATAACTTTAATTTACATTTGCTTCGCCCTTGAAATATTCTGTCTAAAAAACACGGATTAGGTAATATATTAAACGTATCTTCTTTACTATAAAATCAATACTAAATACGAAATAAACTAATATAACCATCCAAGTAATATAGAATATCTGCACAAAAATTTGGTTTTCGTTGTAATAAACACTCGAATTCTCTCTTTATTGATATATTATATAAATTAGAGACTTGACATAGGTAAGAAATTAAAAAGAAAAACTAATACCAAACAAAAAGGCAACTTGGCATTAAATTTTTATATTATCAACCAATGTAGACTCATATATTATATATTTACATTAAGCAAAACATGTCCCTTGCTTAGCTCGTTTTATTCCCCCTTATAAAGTTTTTCTCTTACATTAAACAACGTGCATGTTACCGCCATTTCCTGTTACGTTCATTGATAAATTTGTTGTCATGAATGAACGTAAGATGAAATGGCCGTAACATGCATGTTATTTAACATAAGGGAGGTACACCATAAGAGGGATTATCGTAATAAACAAAGTATGTTTACAACTCAATAGAGGAAGTGATGTATTACATACATCCGGAACATTTATATCCTCAAAAGTGGTCCAGAGTCTACAGCGCACGGCTGCGAATCGAAAGTCCTCGGGTTCGGAACCGAGAACAATTATACTTTTTTTGAAATAATACCTCATTTTATTATTACATAGATTAAGAACTTAAAATTTTTTAAATTGTTGCTACCGTTGAATATATAGTTACATAATTTATTGATTTGTATAAATGTTATGTGATTTTAATGATTTTAGCTAAGAACAAAACGAACTTTTCTTTGACATCTTGTCTTCAAATATTACTTAAGATAAACATAACTATTTACAAATACTTACTCAATATATAAACTTATATTCTTTGCAGATATATTTAATTTAAGTATTAAATTACGATTATTGCTTGACTCGTAACAAAATAGTGACAATTATTTTAATTGACCTGATATTTATGGAAAAGCTGTGGAACCTTTAGTGTGTCACAAATGTAAAAACACAGTTTTGCACCCTAACACCAAACCTTTATTTTAAACACTCAACGCCGTTTCAACAACTCTAAGTTGTCATCTTCAAGGAGTAAACCCAAAACTAAGACAAGAAGATGACAACTTAGAGTTGTTGAAACGGCGTTGAGTGTTTAAAATAAAGGTTTGCTGATATTTATATCCATTACTAAGAGTGACACAAAGAAAGAAAAATAGAACTAGTGAGATAACGAGAAAAGGGAAGAATATTTGGTAAGAAGCTTTCACTTCCATCGTTTAGCCTCAAATGACTGCCGCTCTTTTTTTGGATATTAAGGTAAAAATTTCTTAAACAAATATGTAATCAATAAACTCAATCAATAAATTCTATCATACAATTAATTTAGTAGTTTTTCAGCTATAAACTAAAAAACACATAGGGTGCTCCTAAATGACATATATATAAAGCCTAAGGATCGATTTAACTCATAACTAAAAATTCACATTAACCTATTTTCGCATAGGCTTCTTTACAGTGATATAAGTTGTTTAAATTTCAAAATTTTTATTCTAGTCTGTAGAGCAACTCCAGTGTAAGCCCATATTTTATCAAAATATCTTGTAAATTGTAGGAGATAGAAAATAAATAAATCTAAACACCCTGTAAGGAAGGCCAACTTATATGAGAGTGACAGAGAGATAATGAAAGAGTCATCACCCCTAGTATATCGTGTAACGAAGTTTAAAATTCTATACTTAATTTTAGCCTATTAAGTTTGCAAATATATTTTAAGGGCAGATAACGTGTAAAACAGTATCCCGACTTGCATTGTATAACCAACCAATTAACATTTACGAAGTACATCAAATTATAACCAGACAAAGATGAACTGAAGATAAGCTGAATTTACGAACATGGGTTGCGGCCTTGTAGGAAACAAACAAGTTATCTACTAGAAAATTGTCGTCATGCAATCTTGCATGTTACACTAGAAAAAAAGTATCACTCGATAACAATTATGCTATATAATCGACGCCTTATTTTGATATTCCGATTCAAAACTGACAAATATTAATGAGCGACCTGAAGTTTTACAACGATTGCATTATAACCAACTGATTAACCCTCGGTATTTGTGAATTGTGAAAAAATATAACTCAAGACAAAAAAAGGCACCGATATAATTCCCATATTTTCATGGATAAAAGAAAGCATTAAGATTTGGTTAAGATGTGCCGTTTTGAATACGTATGGTTAGTTCTGATGTTGTTTTGTCCTCAATTTTTATATATTTCCACACCATATATATTATATTATAGTGATATATATTAATAATTATTTAGTTTGCTTTCATTGGATGCTCTGTAATCTTTGGTGTGTTACAAAACACGAGATTGTATAGCCAGTTGAAAATAAGCTTCAGGGTCTAGTTTCAGAACTTCAAAGATAGAAAAAAAAATTGTTAGCAGTTAAAGTGTCAACTTATGTAGAAGAAACAATTAAGTTCATTGTTATTACAATAAACACAATATTTAATAAATAGAAATTTAGGTAATTTATTTATGTATAAAAAACTAATTTATCGAATGACTTTTTTACCTTCGTTTAAATTATCCCGCTCAGGTATGTAACAGTTGGAGAGCTAGTGACCCATTTTTCATGAAGTGTTTGATACAGGTAAATATTTTACATAGAGTTTTTTTTGCCTTACTTACGTGGGGATAGTAGGCACTGAGGAGCTGGTTTCATTTAAAATATTTACAGTTCTACGACATCCGATTCTACCGGAAGCTAACCCCAACTTTGTTTTTTAAATAGAACACCACGTTTTTTATAGCATTTTTAAAATATGCAATGAATTTTTGTAAGACTTCATTGAGAACATATATCAGAAGGGCTCCAGTTGAAATTTTTTTTTAAAATTTTGACAGCCATTCACAATAAACACACACATAAAAGTTGAAGCGTCCTAAATCTTGGAAACTGTTCAGATAAATTCTATTGCGTGATCAGAAATTGGCGCCAAATCTCAAAAATCATATAAGTCATTTGTTTCACATCACTACCACTTTTTTCTCAACGCCAATGTTTTCTACGCAAAAAATATGCGGGAGGAGGGGGTTATACTTACAACCGCATTCCTGAACAGAATGGTTTTCGTATAAAATTGGTCATTAGAGATATCTGGATTATCATTAGTCGTTTTTGACAGAATCGACAAGAAACAAATGCTGAAGTGTCAAAAAACAACATTTGCTAATAATTTCCGATTAAAGCATAATTATATAGATCATGTATCTTGTCCCGGTTAAGATTTAGTAACAAAGATTACTTCAATTTGTGCGATGTGCTTGTAGTGCATTCATTCATTTTCTACGCCATATCAATATTGTTTTGCTTTTTACAAACTGCCTCTGAGTTTTACACTTGGGAATAATCTGCGTGATGGTGTCATGACTATCGCGGAAGAAAGGTTACACAGAATCTTTCAATATCAAATTCTCCATAAATGATTAACAAATTAAAGTAATGTTCTTGTGTTTCTTGTCGAATCTTTCAAAAACTCATATCAATGATTCAGTTAACTCTAATAACAACACGGATATTTTAGTTTTTACAAGTTTATACAAAAAACGTTTTATGTAGGTAAAAATATAATATCTGTCAGAATTGTTAAAAACATTGAAATGGCTTTCAACTAGAGTCCGTCAAACATATGATATTTCCAGTAACATCTTGGATTCTAAAAATGCTATAAAAACAAGGTATTTCATTTTAGAAACAATGTTGGGGTCCACTTCCGGTAGAACAGAAAGTCATAGACAATTGACAATATTTTATCTGAAATCAGCTGCTCGAAAAACACCCGTATACCCATTTTCAGATAAATGCTCCCTGTAGTTTTCCATATTCATATATGTATATGTATACCTTTCTTGTATGCGGAGTACCAACCGTCCCCATGTAGGTAAGGCAGACAACCGATTAACGACTCATTTATCCTATCTCTAACTCTATGCAAAATATTGACGTGAATATATATCATGTCTGCGGGTTGGTATCATATTTCACATAATTACCCTCTATTAGATCAAAGAAAACAAAACTCCGAAGAAATCACTAACGTCTTGTTATTTTAAAGTTGTTTCAAAACTGCCTACAATTGTGAAGCAAATTATAATTAATCTAAGACGAATATTACTTGACATACTTTTCTTTGCAAGATTTCTTATCAATAAAACTTATTGGTTGATTGTTAGCCAAAACCACACACACAAATTTGCCTGTCATGTATAAAATCAATTTGCGTATATGACAAAATTCCATAAGAGGTATATTCGATTTCCAAGATTTGTTCAACAAAAGAATTATTTTTAGTCCTTATCTGGAGCCGGATATATCCTCGATGCAAAAAAATCTATTGGCATAGACGAACGAAATACAGCATATGAATTCTTGCTTGGAGGTTTCAATAAATCATTTTGTATGTCATGCGGAAGTATTGACGTGAATTCAAAGGAGACTTCCCCAATCCAACAAGTCTGAAATCCATCAAACTTTCTGAAGCTCCGATTTCAGCATTTTACTCAATTTAATAAAAAACTGTGTCAGAAATTAACGACATCCGATATAGGATAAAAAAATAAACGAAATTAAAAAAAATAAGGTATCAAAATAGTCAAGAAAGCTTATTTGATGCAGTCGAACGAAAAGTTTTATGTTAGAAGTCAATTTAACGTAAAGATCTCCACCTGAAGATCATATTGAACTCAGCCAATCCCAGTGGTAATGGGTGGTCCAAATAGATCAAAATCCATAAATAATTTTCTATAGTTTTGTGGAAGAAAGAAACGTAGTATGACGTCAAACGTTGTGGTGTAGTAGAACGATGGCCAAAACTCAAAACTCAATAGTGTAATATTATCACGAAAACGGTTCATTTCGTAAAACAAATTCTAGAGTGACAATCTCGCACTTTGATGCATTTTGTTTTATAAATTCTTTATTCCCGACCAATTTTGAAACACATTAGGAAAAGTAAATGTTAACTACTCTTAAGATATGGAAAAGTTTCGTTGAAATCGGTTAACGGATGCTATTGCTCCAGAACAGCGTGGATAACTTAAATTGGCACTACTGATATAACACGCCCTTTGAACATATTTTTAGCCACTTAGACGGATTTTATCCACATTCTCTGATATCCGACTTAAACAGCACGAAGAGAATATTTGGTAACAGAAATCTATATTGGGCTTCTGAAACACTGGGACAACACCCCAAGAGGCGTTAGCCAAACTGAAAATGCAGTTGAAATCGGAACCAATGTTTATTAGTGGAAGTCATGAGACAAAATAATTGTTAACCTTATCTATGATTGTGTTATGCCGCTGGAATGGCTCTTGTTAGAGTCTCTTCAACAAAAAGAACTATAACTATTCATCTAGTGCTTTTACTCTAAATCATATACAGAATAGAATCACTAGAATTTGGATACAATGACGCCTCATAATATGTACTTTGTGTAAAATAATTTGGTCAAGTGCGAGTTGGACTCGCATACTAAGGGTTCCGTACTACCATCAAGATTCTAATATTCCAGTTTCAGACAAGCAGAGAATAAGTGCATTTTCTTATATTTGCCCTAATATCTTTTAAAGGACGCGTTTTAAATTTATGAAAAATATACACTTCAATTTTCTACATATAGACTTTTTACTTTATTTGCTTCAGGATTCGCTTGATTTTTATAAGAATCCATATCTATTTAATTTTCTAATTTGGCCCCCAAAAATTAACATTAGAGTTTTATTTTACTAATAAACTTCAGAGAAGCCTTTTATAATCTACTGTCTCAAATTTGAGGCTCAGTAGATTGGAGGATATAGGGCAAAATAGGTCAAGTTTTAAATTATAAATTATTAAATATATTATTCAAATTATTTAAAAATACAAATAAAATATAATTTCAATATTTAAATATTGTAGTTTCTAATGTGGGAATTAGGTCGATGTTTAATATTTTTGTTAATATCTTTTAAACAAATGATTTAAAAATATGATATATTTGTAATTCACATAATGAGCCTTTATTCGATATATTACATGATTCGTTTGAAAATTTAATTTTTTTTCCATTTAATTCTATAATTTTTCCCCAAAATTAATATTGGGGTTTTCTAGTAATTTTTTTTATACATTTTAAGTGAGCCCCAGTGCCCCTAATTATTTAGGTATTTTAGGTATATATATATTTGTAGTTCATATAATGAGCCTTTCATCTGATATGATGCGTTTGAAAATTGTATTTTTATTTTCCACTTAATTGTATAATTTGCCCCTAAAATTGCTATGGGGCTTTTTCTTATAAATTTCAAGGGAGCACCAATAAGCCTAAATATTTTCAAAATTTTAGGTAGTACGGTGTCGGAAATAAAGCGAGTAATGAGAATTTTTTATATCTTTATGTTAATATCTTGTAAACAATAAATTTTAAAAATATGAAAAATATGTATTTGTATTTCTCATAATAAACCCTTTTATTTGATGTATTTCATGATGCGATAAAAAATATTTTTTCCCTTTAATTCTATAATTTGGCCCCCAATATTAATACTAGGGATTTCTTCGTATTTTTGCTGTAAACAAAAAAAAATAGATGTTATAGTTTAGGGAATAAAGGGGGGAATGGGTAATTTTTTAAATATTTTTTTATTATATTTAAAATATTTATTAAAAATATGAAAATATATTAAACAAAAGCCCTTTGAAAAATATTCGTTATAAACAATTATAATTTTTTATTATCCATTTAATTCTTTAATTTCCCCCAAAATAAATATGTTTTCTCCTTATTTTTATAGTTTAGGGAATAAAGGGGGGATTGGGTAATTTTTTTTTATATTTTTGTTAATATCTTTTAATTAATTTATTTTTAAAATATGGAAAAAATATATTTGTTTTCGTCATAATGAGCCCTTTCATTTGATATATAACATGATGGGTTAGAAACAATTTTAACTTTATTTTTTCCATTTAATTCTGTAATTTGCCCCCAAAATTAAAAGTAGAGGTTTCTCCTTATTTTTTCAGTAAACTTCAGGTCAGACCCTATACCTCTAATTTTTTTCAAAACTTTAGGTTTTATAGTTTCGGAGATAAGGAGTGGGGAATGTGTAAATTTTGGTATATTTTCGTTAATACCTTTTTAATTATTTTTTTTAATATAAAAAAACATATTTGTGTTCCTCAGAATGGGACCTTTCATTTGATATATTACATGATGCGTTTGATTTTTTTTTATTTTTAAATTTTCATTTAATTAAAATTAATATTAATGGTTTCTAGTTATTTTTCCTGTAAAGTTCGCGTAACGGTTTATATTTTCTATTTTTTTCAAAATTTTAGTCTAAGTAGTTTCGGAGATCAGGGGGGAACGGTCGATTTTTTTAGTTTTTCTCACCAGATGTACCCCTAAAATTAAAATTTCTTTATTTACTCTATGTACTCCTGATCGGGCTACCAAACTATATATTGATGCCAAATTTCAACCTCTTCCATCCAGTAGTTTAGGAGAAAATTGCTGTGATGTGACAGAGGCAAAAATCCGGGGTGATATTATAAGGGTACCCATATATTGTATATACGGAACCCTAAATTGCTAATATCAATGGCAGAGTATATAAACAAGCAGCCAATTGAGCTTTTTTAAATTATCTGAATGATGGCCGATGAGGGACATACAACAGCAAAGATTACTTAAGACAGAAACAATAATATTACGGTTGGGGAAAAAAATAATAATACGACTGGAAAGTAAGTAGAAGTGAGAACAGCAAACTTCCATTAAAACCGTCCCCATGTTATGAGGTGAAGTTGAGATCACTTGAGTAATGAAGATTGGGGAAGGAAGGGAACTAGCAGCGAAACTATCTACATCTTCGAGACATATCATTAAAAATGATAAGAAGGTAGTAGAGGCCAATACTGTGAAAACACAAAAAGAAACCTTATCTGGAAAACATGCCAGATAGCATAACTTCAAATATGGAAAATATTGGGTCAAAAATGCTCAAAATAAAATATGTAACTTCAAATATACAGCCTTTTACTAAAAAGAAAACTTTTTAATGTTCCGTATATACAATATACGGATACCCTTATAATATCACTTAGGATTTCCGCCTCTGTCACATCACAGCAATTTTCTCCTAAATTACTGGACGGAAGAGGTTGAAATTTGGTATGAAGTATAGTTTGGTGACCCGATCAGGAGTACATATTACAAAAGAAGAAATTTTGATTTAAGGGGTACTTCTGGGGGGAAAAACTATAAAAATCGACCGTTCCGAAACTACTGAACCTAAAATTTTGAAAAAATAGGAGATATAGAATGTTGCCTGAACTTTACAGGAAAAATAATGAGAAACCATTAATATAAATTTTGGGGGGAAAATTATAAAATTAAATGAAAATTTAAAAATTAAAAATTTTTAATACGCATCATGTAATACATCAAATGAAAGGTCTCATTCTGAGGAACACGAATATATTTTTTTCATACTTAAAAAAAAATAATTTAAAAGATATTAACGAAAATATATCAAAATTTACACATTCACCCCCCCCCCCTATCTCCGAAACTATAAAACGTAAAGTTTTGAAAAAAAACTGATGTATAGAATCTGACCAGAAGTTTACTAAAAAAATAAGGAGAAATCTCTACTTTTAATTTTGGGGACAAATTACAGAATTAAATGAAAAATATAAAATTAAAATTGTTTTTAACGCATCATGTTATATATCAAATGAAAGGGCTCATTATGACGAAAACAAATATATTTTTTTCATATTTTTAAATTAAATTAATTAAAAGATATTAACAAATTATAAAAAAAATTACCCATCCCCCCCTTATCTCCGAAACCATGAGCTGTAAAATTTTGACAAAAAAATACAGATATAGCGCCTCACCTGAACTTTACTGGAAAAATAAGGAGAAACCCCTAATATTCATTTTGGGGGGCAAATTATAGAATTAAATGGAAAATAAAAAATTAAACTTGTTTCTAACGTATCATGTAATATATCAAATCACAGGGCTCATTATGACTAATACAACATTATTTTTATAATTTTTTTTAAAATACATATTTTAAAATATATTAAAAGAAAATATTAAAAAAATTACCCATTCCCCCTTTATTCCCCAAACTATAAGACCTATTTTTTTTTATTTACAGGAAAAATACAAAGAAATCTTTATTATTAATAATGAGAGCCAAATTATAGAAATAAACGGAAAGTAAAAAAAAAATTGTCATGCAATATATCAAATGAAGGGGCTCGTTATGAGGAATACAAATATATACGATTCATATTTTTCAAAATTAATTGTTTACAAGATATTAACATAAAATTCTCATTTCTCCCTTTATTTCCGAAACCATACTACCTAAAATTTTGAAAATAATTAGGAGTACTGAGGCTCACATGAAATTTATAAGAAAAATTATTAGAAAACCTCCATGGTAATTATAGGGACAAATTATACAATTAAATGGAAAATAAAAATGCAATTTTCAAACGAATCATCTAATATATCAAATAAAGGGCTCATTAAGTGAATTACAAATATATCATATTTTTAACTCATTTGTTTAAAAGATATTAGCAAATATATTAAACAACGACTTAATTCCCATTTTAGAAACTATACTATTTAAATTTTGAAAAATATATTTTATTTGTATTTTTAAATAATTTGAATAACAGATTTAATAATTTACAATTTAAAACTTGACCTATTTTGCCCTTTATCTTCCAATCTATAGAGCCTCAAAATTCAGACAGTAGATTATAAAAGGCTTCCCTGCAAGTTTATTAGTAAAATAAAACTCTAATGTTAATTTTTGTGGGCCAAATTAGAAAACTAAATACAGCGAATCTTGAAGGTGGTACGGAACCCTTAGTATGCGAGTCCAACTCGCACTTGACCAAATTATTTATTAATATAATTTAATATCTAATTATTTCAAAATTGAATAAGCATAAGTATGAGAAATGGGCTGATATACTTTTGTTTTTGTTTTGTGATATTGTAATCAAGTAAAAACTATTAATCTCTAGAAAATCGGATAAATACTATATTTTCTGTAAATATTCAATTCTGTAATATTGCACTAATATTCATTGACTGTTGGAATTAGCCAGCATTAATATCTACTTTAAATGACCAACTAAAAGTTATATTTATCATCAACGTAATTTGGAGTGTTTAGGAAAATCCATTACAAGCAGACAACATTTTCCTCTTCTGAAATAAAACGGCGTACATTAGAGATGAAATTAGAGTACGGTACAAAAAATAAGTAACTGGCTTATATTAATAAACTCAGAGCATATCAAAACTGTCGACTGGAAATAAATGCGAGTTGAATTATTATAAAAAGGTCATTTTCGTTCTGGCAACAAAGAGGGTATTTTCGTTTATTCTACCACAAAACATGTTATAAAATACGCAGTACATTTTGTATAATTAGAAAGTTAATTAAAGTAGATAGTTTGAACATTTTTAACATGGAGAGAAGTTACATTTTAATTAAATTATGAGCTGTTTTCTGAAGAAAAAATCTTGTCATATTTATAGAGGAGAAATAGCTGAATGTGCATTTTTTGACAGCAAATGAAAAAAAAAATTGCTAATTAGGTGTAATTTCATTTATTCGTCGCCCATAAAATAAATTCATCACTTAATTTTTCTCTCTATTAAAAGTTCATTAGTTTCATCTTAAATTTAATTTCAATATTTTTAAGTATATATTTTAGTAACAATAACTTAATTTATGTTTATTTTTCAACATCGACAGTGTACGCCGGTACCTTTGTATATAATTTCACAGAAAATAGCGTTTGCACTAATAGAATAAAGAAACATAAAATTTCTCATATACAATAGAACTTGGTTCACTTAAATTTCAAGGGATATGTTGAAAACTTCCAATAAATGAGTTGACACTCTTTACATTCCATAATTTTACTATTTTATAAAAAGTGTCACCAGGAAAAACAATTTAAAAGTTTATACCCAAAACGAAATACAGTCATATCGTATTACAGCTTGTAGAGCTTTTAATTGTTTTTTTTTTTCAGGGGAGGTGAAATTCGCTAACCAAACGTGCAACCACACGAGTTCCCTATTGCGTACTGTAGTGTGGGGTTCGACCCACTAAAACACCTCCATCGCCTTCTAGGTACCTGGAACTCATCGTAGATATATCTTCAGGTACCCCGGCGTAGTGACTATTCTCCCATTACTTCACTCATAGTCAAGTACATTCATTCCTCCCGTTCTTTACTTATTATGATGTTTACCACATAGTCACTAAATTCCATCCACCCTATGTGGTCGGCGGTTATAATCTCCACTGTATTTTGTGGCGTGATTACTCCTCTCCCTAGCTCTGTTGTCATCACCCCTCACCCGGCGCCCCACTTTTCACACTCCATCACCGTATGCTGCGAGGCGTCGACCCTTCCGCAATGTATACACACATCCTCCGCCCTTCTCATTCTCAACAAACAGCATCTGAACGCCCCATGACAAGTTAGAAACTGGGTCAGCCCATAGTTCAATTCTCTAAGCCTACAACTCATCCATTCATTTATCCTTCCTATCAGTAGCTTGGTCCACTGAGCTTTTTCCTCATTCGCATCCCATCTACTCTGCCATAACTCTATGGTCCTTTCTCTCCCTCTCACCCTTCCTTCTCTATCTGGACCGTAGATTCTCGCTCTCTCTTCAACCAAAAGCTCAATGGGTATCTCCCCAGTAACCACATACAACCATTCCATCGCCACCGTCCTATATGCACATGCCACCTTTAGAAGAATCGGTATAACCGTTTTTTCCCATAAGTTTGCGATATATCTTCAATCTCGTCACTCTGTGCCATCTAGGAGCCCCATACAACAAAATAGACTTCACCACCCTATACAACAATCTCCTTCTCCGTTCACATTCGGAAGTAGCCTAGCCAGAGCTGCCCCATTTTTGCGGCCTTCGCTGTGACAAACCTGACATGATGGTTAAATCTCAGCTTGTCATCTAAGAACTCCCAGGTATTTGAAGACGCGAGATGTAAGACCGACATCTAGGATTTTCAAGAGAATCAGTACACAGAGGTTCCGAATCTGGAGCCGTTCCGTGTAATTGCTGTTCTCCCTTAACTCCTAGGATGAAGGTTCCCGACCAGAAACAATATATATTATATTTATATATAATATATATTGTCGTGCGTACAAAGGAATGACACGTCGAAGAGAGAACTCCCAGGTACTTGACTGTTTGGCCTGGCACAATCACCCTTTGTCCACACTTAAACTGTATCTCCCTCCTTGACATCGGTCCTTTCATAATTACCACCAGCGTCTTTTCCTCCGCTACGTCCAGGCGATTACTCCCCATCCAACCGAGTATCTTACGAATTGCCTCATCACCCTTCTCCATCAACTCCTCCTTGCTGCCTGCTCTCACTACCACTGACAAGTCATCTGCGTAGGCCAGCGTCTGACACCCCTCCGGCAACGTTAAGCGTATTACCGTATCATACATTATGTTCCACAGAGGCGGCCCTAGAACTGATTCCTGTGGTACGCCCTGTGTCAACTCCCTCTCCCGCTCTCCTACCTTGATTTAGCTTGTTGAGCTCTAGAGCTATTAAGCATATTAGGGATGAAAGCAATTATAAAGAAAATGCAGTAGATAGATGAATATGAGGTAATGGGTAGTTACGAACACAAAGAAAAAGATACTGCAATGCAGATTATAGGTAATTTTGAGCCTTTAAAGAACCTTTTATCTTTCGTAAATAACAGTTTATCTGATCATTATTATAGATGTTTATTAGTTTATTTAAATTTTATTATTCAAATTATAAATATTTAAAAATATTATCATTTGAGTAATATTAACAGCAATGTGTGACGCAGTCTGACGAAGAGGTATCAAAACGGCAATATTTAGTATGACGTGTGCGTTATGAACGGCATCTAACACTCAGTGAAACAAATGACTTAGGAATTAATAATTACCTTTTTCTATTATATGGTAGCCGGCACATTCTTATTTATGAGCAAAAAGTTAATACTTAACGTTGTACCCATCCACAAGCGAGCCTTGGTTGGTCATCACATGATTCAACTGTCTTCGGATGATAGTACACTGAAAGAGTCCGTTGTATTAGGAAACGGATGTCTGAACCGGTGAAAGTCCACATCTCCACTACAAGGGGTCATTTGTTGTCCTAAATGTAAGAAAGTAGCACCTGTAGGAACTTACGGAAAGAAAAATCTCAAATGAAAAAAATATAAACGATATCAATGAAGATACATTAAAATGAACAATAACTCAGAGAGGAAGGTACATATTCCATGTAAGGCAATGTCCCACGTAAACGCGATATGGGCGTTGCGGGCGGTTGCGATGCGTCAATGTGACAACTACAAACTGCAACTGAGGGCGAAAACAATCCAAATGAGTGATGCGATAACAGAAAATCGTCACAACCGCATGAATTTATTTTCGTGTAAGGATAACATGCATTCTTTCTATATGTTTTATAGTTTGCAGCTATCACATTGACGCAATGCACCGCCCGCAGCGCGCATATCACGTATACATGGGACACGGCATTAGACTAAACAAAAATAGGAAAATAGGGTACTTAGAACGAAACCTTGAAGGTAGGCAGTATAAGAGCAAAAGTACTAGACCTAATCAACTGAATGTTTAAGTACTTTTTGGGAAATAACAACACACGTCAGCAAAATTGGTGTATATTTCCAAACGTTTCGGGGTCTAGGTCAGACCCCGTTGTCAATAGCTAAGAAACTATGAAAAAAGGCACAATTCTAAAATGTAAAATTAAAATGTTTAATAATATCCATTATTTGAGATTTTAATTTTACATACATTTTAGAATTATGCCTTTTTCATAGTTTCTTAGCCATTGATAACGGGATCTCACCTAGACCCCGAAACGTTTGGAAATATACAGCCATTTTCGTGACTTGTGGTGTTATTTTCCAAAAAGTGCTTAAACATTTAAAAAATATGCCATAAATATCCTTCATAAAACAACTAATCAACTTAGTCTCCGAGCAGTTATTTAAAATTTCTGTTCAGAGAAATGGTTTGAAGCCTGCATGCTAGCGATATTAACAAAAAGCTAAAATTAGAGGGCAGTCAGCCTCATAGATTTAATGGGAATCCTGCACAGGAAGATTACAAAATATAACTGGTACAGGTAATATTTATGAAAACGGGAGAACGTCAAGTAGATGTTGCAAAGACAATCCAAGAAGTAAGTACATTTAGCGTTTGTGAACAGCACTTAGCACCGAATTGCACAGGCAACTTGCTGTATAGCAAAACAGACACTGCATCCAGATCTCAGCATTCCTTACGTCACTCAGGTAATATAAGAAAAAGTAATTAAACATCGTGGTAAACTTCAAAGCATATTGGCTCATTGAACTATAAAGTCAATTTTAGTTATTAATACGTGATTTACGTTGATGATTTATCAAAATCCATTGAACAAAGCCACATAATTTTTAAATCTTAAACAGTCTATTGCATTCTGTTGTTGTACTGCTCACCAACAGGTTAATACTACTGACATTTTATGACTAGTAGGGGCAATTTTTGGATTTCAAATTTGGGGCTTTAATCAGATGGAGTTTAGTGCATCTGGTGTCTGAACTGGAATTAGATAACGTTTATCCTCAGCGGACTATAAAGAATTTTTTCTAGTGGAGGAAACTGGTTCATTATGGTATAGATTGATGGTAGGTGATTTCTGATTGCAATACAAAGTAAATCATGTAATTATTACACTTATTATAAAAAAATTGTGTTTGTATTTACTTTATTTTCAGGCATCTTTTTAAAATATGATATTTATTAATGACTCCTTAGAGGCAATTTTTGACATAATATTTTTAATTTGTTTAAATGAGAACGTTAACTCATTCAAAGGTACTTCTGTTAAAACCGAAATGGCATTAAACATAAAAGTTTTATCCAATAAATGTGCTAATATAATTAATTATTCTCATTTTAGGGTATGGTTTAGGTATTTTGCTTAGACATTAATTCCAAAACGCCGGATCCACCCTTTTCAATGAGATGTCCACTACGTCAGAAAATCAAGTCAAAAGAACAAAACTTCGTAAGTGATAAATGGGTTTTAAAGGTACAAAATAATTTTCCCTCTTGCGTATAAATGCCAAAGCACGATGAGGTAAAGCTTTGAACCAGTAACGAACATTTACAAATATAAATGGTATAATTTGGAACTGTTTTTGTTGGCAACGAAGCTACATTCACATGTATTTCCTCAAGTGTTAATGGTTATTACCAACCGATAGTATTCATAGTTTATAAAACGATGCGTTGTCACAAAATATGTGGTAGGCGCGTTGACGTCATTCATTTTTTTTGTTACTCATTACTGGTATTTTGACAATAATTATCGTGTCATGGAGTACAAGGTTACAAAATATTTACAGAATGATCTCCAGCACATTTTAAATGTAACTTAGAAGTCAATAATTAATTTCGTAAACTCTAGTGAATTAATTCTGAATTAATTACTGGAATATATGTTTAATAATAGTCGCTTTTTAAAGAACTAAAAAGTATATAAAGCATCTCTTTTTAATACTAACCGACTTCAAAGTTGAACTCAAAATTCCAAATATTAATTAACAAAACTTAACACTAAATAAAGTATATTTAAAAAAGAACCGACTTTAACTGGCTTAAAATAAAAACCGTTTAGAAACCGTGTGCAATCAATAACTATTTTCTGACATATTTTTTAGGTACAATTCTGTTGACTATTTTAGTGTAATCTTATCTCTCTCTCTAATATGTTTTTTTTTATTATAATATCCACATATTTTTTAACTTTTTTATTTCTTTTATTAGTTGGCTTTCTTTTTATAAGCACTTTCTATAAGTGTAACTCTAATTCACTATATATTGCAACTGTTTGTCTATTATTTTTTTAATCACCTTGTACATCTATAATTCAACTCTAGCCGATGTATAAGTATTAATCGTCTCCACCCTATTGACAGTTTCTATTTTTCAATTGTTTAAATCACCCTGTATACCTATAATTTTACTTCACCCAATATGCCAAGTATTAGCAACTACTTATGTTCCACACTATAAGATTTTTTAACCACCCTGTATAACTATAATTCCACTCCACCTGATAGTTCAATCATCCTGTATATGCAACTGCTCCGTCCTAAAACTCGAATATCCTTAGTGCATATACTCATTTAATCAATTTTTTAAGATTTTTTATCCACTCAGTATAACTATAGATTTACCTCACTCTTATTTCAACCACATTGTAAACGCAACTACTTATGTGCTACCTAATACAACATTTTCTGAACCACCCTGTATATCTTTAATTCTATTTCACCTTATATTTCAAGCATCCTATATTTGGAACTGCTATGTTCCACCCAATATCACATTTATCTGTAATTTTTTGAACCCACCTGTCCAATTGTAATTGTACTTCGCCCAGTATTTCAACTGCGCATACCAATGTATCTATATCATATAGAAAACAACGCTCACCTAAAAAATTTTCTTTACTATACACTAATGGAATATTTCTTTAACGTGCATTTGCACATATTTTAAGACTTTTGGAAAAACGTAAGTTATAGATAATTATACGTTGTCAAGCTGGGACATCTCTTTGCAGAATACAAAATAAAATATTCAAATTGGTTATGAAGGAATACCTTAATACAATGTCGTTTAAATCATCCAATTTGCCCAAGCCGTTTTTGAATATATACAGAGCATACATAAAAAACGTGATGACGAATTGATAACCTTCTCCTTTTTGGAAGCCGGTTAAAAATAAACAACATATTCATTGTTATTAGGCATCTACACAAAAAGTCAAGAATGTAAACAATAGTGCTCATTCCGGCCAAATTAATTACCTAGCTATCTAGTATATTTTTGAGGTAGGTGCCAAACAACAATAATGTTTGGTGAAGTAGTAGGTATGTAAGCTATAGAGGATTTTTGGTGTACTTGGCACCGATTTCAAAAAAACTCTTCATAGAAAGTATGTGATCCGTAATCATTCCTGTTCTTTAGCTACGGTGACCATTACCGAAGCGTTTACAAAAGAAGGAACTACAACAATTTTTTCATACAGAATCGGAATAGGATTCAGTTTGTAAAGCCATAAGCTAAAAGACAGGATTGGCCAATCTCAGGAAATTGGCTTCGAGCGATATACCTCAAGTAGGGTTCACTACATACTCCGGTTCTCCGGTCAAGTCCAGTCAAGTGTCAATGGACCGGATATCTTCAAAGCTTAACACGAAGAACGTCGAGGAGGACATTAGAGATGGAGTTTGTCGAATAGGTTTGATGTTGGTAGGGCAAATTGGCAGGTTGTGGCTTATAAAAGGTAGCAGGGAAACCAGGTTGGCAGGTGTTTTTTCTTGATGGGAGCAAAGTTTTCTGTTAACATAGGTAGAAATGTGCATCTAATATATTATGTATTAACTAAAATAAACAATTATACGTTTTATGTCACATGTTACCAATCGCGAATGACGTCGGCCAAACTTGCACTTGCATTCGCGGTACATTGTTGAAAGATGCACTTTAACAGCGTCCTTCGAAAAAGAAACCAATAAATATGGATCAAACTGGATATGGATGTAGTGTGAAATTGTATCTACATACATGATATAAAATTGTACCTACAAAAAATAAATAATTTTCCTGTTCTTAATCAAATAATATATTACCTAGTTCTGTGGTTGTTTGGAAAATAAAAATACAGTCCTACATATAATAGAATTTATTTACCAATTATGATTTAAAAAATTATATTGAAACATCTTGTTATTGTTGTTGTTAATCAATTGTTAAAGGTTATTAGCAAAATAAAAAATACATATATGTATATTATTGTAAGGAAATGATACATCCGATAGGTATCGATCTTAAGGAATCATTCGGTTGCATGTTGGCATATTATGTTGAGCCATGCTACTACGGAATTTACCGTAGTAGCAAAAAGTAACGACAGTAACGAAGTAACGGATAACTCGGCATCTGTTTATTTTGTATCTGGTTAAGTAACAAGTAGATTGTAACGAATGACTATTTTTTCCTTTACTTTGATAACAAATTGATTACACTGCATCTGATTAGAACGGTTAACTGAGTTTTCTTTATATTTCATTACAGATTTCAATCAGTGAGGAAAACGCAACTCTCGAAAGTCCTCGACCAGAAACAATATATCTCGAAAAGATAGTGTGTTTTCTGTAATCTACATGTATGTTTGTTCGTATTGTTTCATGGATAGAGCTATGTGGTCAAAGTTTTCTTCTGGTATACATCCGTTCGCCTGTTGAATTCAGTTGAACTCTTTCTTGAAGTTTCGCCAGAATTTTATATGGCATTTTCAAAAGCTATTATCTAACTGTATGTAAAAAATAGCCATAATCAAGAGACAAAAAGTTTAAAAGAGTTTCAGAGTCTAGATCGAACTCGGGGTCTCAATCTGCCAACTCCCCAAGCGTCACTAGGCAACTGAACTGAATGTGTATCTGCTCTGCTTCTTTTATTTATAGTTATCTGTCGATAAGAAGGGGATGTCACGTGCTGAAGAGGATGTGCGGTGATTGGTTGGTTATTGGTGGGCGTGTTTGGTTTGTGCAATTACGGAGGTCCATGCTTCAGAAACGCGTGAGCTGTCATCACGTCGGTTGAAACAGAGGGGTGGATTCTCTATTTCTTTAGCTTCGCCAATAGTGGACCCCCTAAGGGAATTGAGATATGTATATGATAGTCCTACTGCCGTCGAAGTTGATAGAGTGTCCTATTTGGATATGATGATGCGCGAGAGCTGAAGTCGTATCGTTTTTACGAAATGACAGGGAGTGTTTATGTACTCGATGGTTGAGGAGCCTGTTGGTACGACCGATGTAACTTTCTGGGCAATCGCGACATGGAATTTCGAAAACTCCTCGATAAATAAACATTCTCAATTCATATGACTACCTACAACCAGGATAGGCCACTACCGAATGTTTAACACTAACATAGCTAAGTTAGAAGTTGTTAAAATAATGTGGTTTACGGCTATATCTATCACACAAAACAGTAACGGATATATTTTTATGAACAACAACAAATGGAACAAAATGCAAAGGAACTTGGTTAGCTAGTTGGCTGGAAATTAAAGCTGTCATTTGAAAACAAAATAAAAATATAGCAGTCAATAAATCTATATGGGCTTACAACTAAAGAAAGTAATCAAACCACGATCATTAGCCTTATGGCATGTACTTTTGCATTCAGTTACAAGCACTGGAATTTTCTTTAATTCTTCCAAATCATTGGTGCAATATGAACAGGTGTTTAATAAACAATTTCATTAAAACGCATGTAGAAACAAAAAAAACGATTTCTATCAGGTAAACGAGGTGACCATTCAACAGAAGCTCCACGTCAATTCCAACCAAAACTCTAAAATGTTCCAAACCACGTGCTACTTGTTTTTTTTAAACATCCTGTATGAATAATTTAATTCGGCTGTTTTGTTGGCCTGTAGCAACATTTGCATGTATTTCCTCAAGTGTTAATGGTTATTACCAATTACCTATTCAGAGTTTATAAAACGGGCAATTGTTACAAAATATGTGGTAGGCGTGTTGACGTCATACGATCAAAGATTTCGAACGAAGCTTTTGCAGTTCATTAATAATTATCGTGTCGTATTGTACATCGTAACAAATTGTTTACATAATGATGCCTGGCACAGTTTAAATGTAACTTGATACAAGACAATATTTATTTTAGTAAATTTTAGTGAATTAATTATCAAGTACTTAAGAAATTTTCTAGCATAGCCATGCTTAGTAAGGCCAGCCATTAATACAGTATTTAAATAAAATGTAAATTTTTATTAGATTTGCGAGCGCTAGTATAAAATAGCCTGAGACGATAATAATTGAATGTAAGACAACTCGGTAAATAATAATTTTCCTCGTCCTTGGAATTATTTCAATGTTTGCTTATTCAATATACCCAAAGTTAAGAACAGTTATACATATTCGTTTAATAATTGCAGGATAAGTTTCGATTGTAATATATGTTTTAATCCTTTTACAGAAACGATAAATAATCTTTATGGTTTTAAAACAGATAAAAACTAGAGAGTCATAAAACAATTTATATTATATACCGGCTCTACATCTAGGAAATGTGTGCGAATTTGAAATATTTCGTTATGCGGAATGAAATGGGACATACCAGAGACTAACAACTAATTTTTTCAATCAGCATACCCCTTTTGATAGAGCATGGGAAACACTTTTTTTGAATACTTTCTACTAAGTTTTTTTTTTCCTTATTTGATATAACAGAAATCTACTACCAAACACAGTGCCACATATCTTGCATTTGGGCAAGAGAAAAATTAAGCTAGCAGGTCCCCACAATTACAAAAGGTATGTTGGTTCCATTAGTTTTAATCACAGAACGATTATTTTTAATCAAAAGCAAAAATTTGGCTATTAAAATTAGAAAACAATTTCATTAAACTGATTACTTAAATATCATAACTTGTAAGTCAAATTAGACAAAAAATAAACTAAATGAGTTTTGGATATGGCCTCATTCATTACAATATATGTTTTTAGTCGCCGTGATAGTCATTTCACCCGTAAGACTATCACATGCATCCAAAATTCTCGGCTTGCTATGGTTAATATCATCCGTTTTTGTTTTGTATTTGTTATAGTTTCCCATCAGAAATATAATGTTAAATCAGTTGATCATGGTATCCTCGAAACTGCGGGATTTGGAGGCATGCTCACCTTCTTTCAAAATGTTCATTTAGGAAGTCTTGAATTGTAGCATTTTTTGAAGAAGCTCTTCATCATGTTATCCTTATTAAGTCATAAGAACTCCCAAATGCAGATGAGCATTTTCTTATAATTCTGGGTATGCATTACTTAAATAATCAATAGACATATTTACATTAGTTGTTCTTTAATAAAATATGATTCAACTTATTACATTATGGAGATTTTCATCGAAAAATTTTTGGTTCGGTTAACCATTGTATCTCTCCTCTGAAATAAGGAAATTACGATTCTCGATTTTTTGGAACATGAATCGCGCTAAACAATTTACTCTGCTTCCCATTTTAAAAGGCTAAACAATTGAGGGTTATTCCACCATAAAGCACATTCAATTGGTAGCTCACTTATGTAATAGAGTTATAAGGATTATCAATAAAATGTAGAATTTTGGCTAGTTCCTGATTGTTTTCCTAATTAAAAATTTAAAGATTTGGGGTATGTCTGTCAGCACACGGTTCTTTATATATTCTTACAGCTTTCGGCCTAATCTTTCGAGCTTCTCCATCAATAGGTAACATATCTCATCACGAGAATTCATGTTAGTCGTTATAGTGCTTGTAGAATTGTACTATACTTTGTAACAAACTTTTCAAAAATCACATTATGTCACTTCAGCCAATCGAATTATTGTAGTTATTGACGCTAATTGATGGGTCCCTGTAGATAAATTTTGGTAACCTCAATGCAAGCCCAATGAAGCACTATTGTTATTGTTTTATTACACTGAATAAGGATAAATATTCAGAAAAAATGACCTTTCCAGTGCTGTATCAAAAGGAGTACATTGAAGGAAAACACAAATTGTAGATACGGTAGCTAAAAACGCTAGCCCAAGCAACGTAAAATGTAGATGCGCAGTTTCTTAAAATGCATAATTTATTAAAATACGGTATAGAAATTTGAATAGAACAGAAGCAGTATTTCTGGAATCAAGACAAACCATGGTTTCCAGAAATTGCTCACAGTAACTGAAAACATAAATACCAAACAGTTTTGGCGAGGAAAATCATATTAACTTAAAAATCTTATTAACATATGCATTATTTTTTTTGTATGTCCTAGTTGCTATCGAAACGAAAAAGGTATATGGACTGCGTTATATCGAAGGTTTCGCTGCAACAAAGGAATCTGATGAATTACTATTTTGGCACAGCTCATCAAGAAAAACGATGAAGCAGCACTTCAAAGTTTAAATAGTGATAACGACAAAAACTTTTTGCTCTCATAGGTAGAGTTAAAATTTTACAGTAGAAGTATTTATTCATTTAATAAGTGATATGAAATTGCAGAATAACGAACTTAAAATTTCAGATTCCAAATGGAGATAACGGTATTGCAGACCGAAATACTTACACTCTATACTTTTTAAGAAGAATATTTACTTCTTCCAAGATGAACAAGGATTATTTGAATAAACTGGAAGATTATATTTACATTTTTACATATTAAGACTTGCCTCCCAAGATCTTATGCTCTGCGTCCAGGTAGTTCTTCTAGGCTTATGGAGCGCGCCAGGAAAAAGGCTTTTCATTAAAGGCCGTTGCATATGAGCCCTAGGTAGTACATGATGTTGATTTGGTGCAGTTAACAAAGTCAAGTTTTGCATGAACTCAACAGCAGAAAAAAAAATTGTGGCCTCCCGCAAACGTATAAACTGCTAAGGCCGGAAGAAAGATAGCGAAAGTTTTAGAAAGGCATTTTTTAGAATTTATCAGAATAATGAGGAAGGTTATTAAGAAAGTAGGATCCAAATTATCGAAAAATACCAATAAATAATCAAACTTATATATAGATGAACCCTTAAAATATGAAATTATATATCGTGTGAGCTGTACAATATCGCTAATAATTCGAATATGACGAACAATAAACACAACAATACTATATAATAAATAATATAAGGAAAGAAGCACGAATCTAGACAAAATGTCTACAAAAATAAATTTGTCTCAGTGCCGATATTATCTTAAAATTAAAAGTACTTTTAGCGCAAAAAAATACTAACTAAACATTATCAGCTTTGCTAAAACAATTATGAAGTACGGAGTAGACTGAAACATCACGTAACAGCGTTTCAAGACTATTGACACTTAATGAAATAAAAGGCATGTAACCTAGCAATTGCTGAAAATACCTTTGACATTCTAGCAGGTGTTTCTTTTCGATGTTTCGTTTGGATTATATTTAACAGAAGTGAACACATAAATACTTCTTATTAACGATTATACAAAACGTATCGTTTTAATCTATTACAACTAGCAATAAAGTTTATAACATGAATCCTTATCAAAATGTTTGAAATATAACCAGCTATTGAAGCATATGGTTGAAATTTAGCTTAGATAGACACTATTGTCCGTACAGTAAAATAATCGAATTAGTTTAATATTCATAATGTGTTTCGTACAAGTCAAAAACTATCAATAAACTAATTTCTAGGGCGATAGAAAAATGCTAAATAAATCATTTTTAATAAAATGTGAAGAACCACAAAGAAAATGATATGAATGGGGCCAAGAAACATATAATTGAAACTTTTTTCAAGACTAAAAGAACTGTCAGTTGTGAGCTTGCTGGCCAAGCTGAACTGTGTTTGGCAAGCATCGGAACAGTATGCTTGTACTAGTCAGTTACCGTAAAATATAAAGACAGTTAAATCTACTCGTATAGTGTACAAGTAGTGACTCGAAGATTAGTTTTCTATCTGTTTCAAGAATTGGAACAGTCTTACCAGAAATAAAAATTTTCAATAAATGGCATCTGTTCCATAATTGCCCACATTTTGTTAAATTTACAACTGCGAGTGATGTGGATGAACCATGGAAGAATGCGAAAATAATGTTTACAATTGTTCACGTGCGTATTTAACCTTAAATAATAAACTTTTATGCTATATTTACTTAATGATTTGATTCTTAAAACTGCGGTAGGTCGTGTATTGCAAAAATGTAGTGATACTTGTTTTGAATCTAATATTCTGATATGATTTTGCTGAGCGAAGAAAATTTTTTTCACTTGAATATTCAGTTGCTATTTTTCAAATGCGAATGTTTCTGGCAAAAACGTCTTTACAATATTTTTCCTTCTTCAGTTCGAAAGTTTTCATATTTTAGTATATTACTTCGAACCGTGCAAGTACAAAGTTGACAAATGTATAATATTTCAAAAAACTTCAGAATCAAATAGGTCTTTGACTGTTACACTACTTTATGTTACACACTGTGTAGGCTTCGAGACTAATGCTTCAGCATTGCTTACCTCCCCTTTCCTCTTAAATGTATACATTTCTCACATAACAAAATTAATAAAATCTAATTCCTACAATATTTCTTATTTTGCATGTCCGAAAGAAAGATTCCCTCTACATAAAAGAAATGATTCATCAAGTTAGAATTAGTTTGGTGACTAATATATTACTTTATAGGCCGAATGTATAGCTAATTTTAATAAATTTCGTACCTAATATTTCAAAATTTATTTTTTTATTTTGAAGTATATTGAGTTTCGCAACTGTATCTCCACCCATGTCACATATTTTTTAGCAGTCTGATTTTATCTTTGTGCAAATTTCTCCTTATTCTGCTTGAGGGGAGTGAAATATTACGTCGACTCAAATCGTTTTGTTGGAATATTCTCCCCTCTGTCTTTTGAAGGATGTTGTTATTCCCTAAATATAGTGGATTTCTGACAAGGTATTTATTTCTTAGCTGTAATATTCCTCAAGAATAACACAAACATACATTTATATTTTTCTTTTGTTTAATTATATTGGTTTCATAATTGTTTTCGAATGAAATATATTTAAATCTCAAGTATCATTCACAAGCAATTACATCTTCAAAAATGCAAAAAACATAAAACATATTTTAAACATGGTGCGATGTTTTCTAACTTTAGGATGATGTCTAGAAATTCTTTGGAAAATTTGTTGCCACCCATAACTATCTCCAAAAATTACCAATTAATCTTAAAAGAAAAAAAAGTAGTATCTTCCGACATAGTTCGTTCACTATGCCGTCACTTGAAAGCTGTCCAACTGAGTGCAGGTGAGAATTTAAAAACACGGGTAGAGAAAGTACGTTTTGGTCCTGTATTTTTGCATGGCATTCTTACCATCAATAGATCCATGAATAATAATGAGGAAACATACGAAAATAGTGCGCCGCAAAGTTATTGGGTATGAACTAGGTCCTTTTTATATTGGCAGGGTCAGAGAGATAAACTATTTTGACCATCTGGGTGTTCCTGGAAATGAGAAATTATTCTGCCTTTGAAACCAACACATACAAGAGTAATTCGCCAATAGGGAAAGATAAGTAATTTCGAAAAGATTGTTGAGGAGGTCTTGAATTATTTTGTCTATTCATGGGTTTTCTCTCCTCCAAATTTTTTCCTGTAACAGATAAGTATTTAAAAAATTGTATATGTAGAACAAAGTGTAGTAAGGCAATTTCGTAAAATTGCCCGGATTACTGGTTGTCTGTACAGAGATTCTTCCTCACAGTTTTTCTGAGAGAAAGAGATGTCTATAAAATGATCAACCAGTATTCCTGTATATAAGTAATGTATTGTATATTGTGTAATACTTATCTGTGAATGGAGACGTTTCAACTCCGAGTCTGGAGTCGTTGTCAATCGTTTAGTGTTGTTTTCGAGGTTTTTTTCTAAAAAATTTTCGCTTTGATTTTGAATTTATTGTTTGTCAAAAAATTTGACACTGACAATTTGTCGTTTGGCGATCACTTGACGCTGAGGTTACCGTTTTTTTGTTCTGTTAGCAGTAAATTCTTCCAGTCCAAATGAAGGTCGGCTGAAGGTGCTCCGATTTCAGTGTTGTTTATCATCATACAGCTGGCTTCTTTAAGTTTTCTCTTTTTTAAGTTTTCTTCTTTCAACAAGATCTTTGTTTTATCCCAGTCTATCCTATGGCTGCCGGTGCTCGTTAATACATGATTGGCCAAATTTGATTTGTCCACATGTCTTCTGGAAATGTTATATTGATGTTCTTTTTTCCTTACTTCTAAAGGTCTTGAAGTTTCACCGGTATAAGAATGGCCACAGTCACACAAAACACTGTACACACAATTTTTAGAACTCTGGGTTGCGTTAAACGGTTTGGTATGTGTGAGGATAGAGCGCAAGGTATTATTTGTTTTAAAAACAGTTTTAACGCTGTATTTATTTCCTAACCGCTTAATTTTTTCCGATACACCTGGGATATATGGAATTATGTTCATAATTTGGTTGTCTGTTTGTGTTTGGTTGGTATTAGTGTGATGGTTATTTGTGCTGGTTTGTTGTTGCGATTTTCTTTCTAACTGATTTATAGTTTTATTTATAAAGTCTTGGGGATATTCGTTTTGAAGTAGATGTTCTTTGATAATATTGACTTCTTTGTTAAAGATTTGGGTGGATGAAGATATGTTTTTTGCTCTATCATATAAGCACTTTACAACACCTTTCTTTACATTTAAAGGATGGTTGGAGTGAAAATTCAAATATCTATTAGTATTTGTAGGTTTTCGATAAGTACTTGTACTTATTGTGTTGTTTGTTCTATCTATAAGTACATCAAGATAAGCAAGTTTATGCAAATTTTCCATCTCCATTGTAAATTTTATTGTGGGTTCTTGACTATTGATGTAATCTAGGAATGAGTGCAGTTCTTCAGCACCATACTCCCAAACCACAAAAATGTCATCAACGTATCTCCACCACACTTTTGGTTTATTTTTATATTTGCCTATGAATCTTTCTTCAAAATATGTCATGAATATATTACTGATTATAGGAGATAAAGAAGAACCCATGGCCATACCAAATTCTTGTTTATAGAAATCTCCTTCAAATTGAAAATATGTAGTGTTTAAGCAAAGTTCGGTTAATTCCATAATTGTGTCAATGTTTAGTTTTGTTTTGTTGTGTAAGGTAATATCTTGTTGTAATTTATTTTTTATAATTTGTAATGATTTATCAACAGGTACATTTGTAAAAAGACTAACTATGTCGAAACTTACTAGTATATCATTTCTGTTGATAATAATGCTTTTTAATTTTGTTAAAAAATCATTAGTGTTTTTTAAATTGTTTGGATTATTTTCGTAAGGTTTAATTATATTTAGTAAAAATTTTGATATATTTTGTAATGGTGAATTTATTGAACTTACAATGGGTCTCATTGGTATTGTGTCTTTATGTATTTTTGGAACGCCATATAAATGTGGAGGTTTACTATAGTGTGGTGTTAAGTGTTTTCGTTCTAATGGAGTGAATTCTTGTTTGTGTTTTGTTATAATGTCTCTAGCGGTTTTTCTATATTTTGCGTAGGATCTTTTTGAGCTTAGAATATGATCCTGTGTTAATAAGGTCCATCATTTTGGTGTTGTAATCATTTTTATCAAGTATAACCGTAGCGTTACCTTTATCGGCAGGTAGAATTTTAATTGTGTTGTCTTTTTTAAGTTTTTCTACGGCATATTTCTCTGTAGGAGTAAGATTGTATTTCATTTTGTGTTGCTTTTCTAGAAGTAATTTATTTCTTATTCGGTATTCACTTGACACTTCTGGAGGCAGTTTTTGGGCTGTGTCTTCAATCGCAACTATCAGATCTAGTTTAGGTATATTTTGTGGAGTGATTGAATAATTTAATCCCTTAGAAAGTACGTATTGTTCTGTTGGTGTAATGTGTTTAGTTGATAAATTAATCACAGTTTTATTGATGAAATTTGTATTTGGTGTAAGAACAGATTTTTTGTGTTTTTCAGAAAAACTGTGAGGAAGAATCTCTGTACAGACAACCAGTAATCCGGGCAATTTTACGAAATTGCCTTACTACACTTTGTTCTACATATACAATTTTTTAAATACTTATCTGTTACAGGAAAAAATTTGGAGGAGAGAAAACCCATGAATAGACAAAATAATAGGGAAAGATGTTGAAGTAAAAATGGGTTGGCTTGGGGAAGCATATCTTACCCGAGGATTTTTCTTGTTTTAAAAAATATATTTTAAAAACAGTTGTTTAAGAAAGTCGAGACAAACGAGTTGTCTCAAAGTGGGTCGTGAAAATCCAAATGTTCTAAAAAATCGTTCGCCACACTCAAAGCATAATTAAGTTTTTAGGTGTTCATTGTAACCTTTTCTTGTACTCTTACTGATTTTCTCCAAGTATTTCATTAAACATTCGAGTATTAAGTTTAATCTATTGATATATAATAATATGCATACAACATCCAAAAAGCCTTTTATAAAAAACTTCACATACAGTTAAATCACATTAAGTTGGGGTTTAACATTCATAACACCGTCAAATTCGTTTAAAATGTCCAGTCAGTCTACTAAAATCAAGAACTATTATTTTGATGAAGATTAATGTTTTCAATACGAAACATTAATGGGTTAAGGAAAATAACTTATTTCGCAATCTCTGGCTCTTCTCTTGCTCTAATCGGGAGTTATAAACGCTTATGGTGAAGGTGATTGTCTACAACTTGATAGCATTACGATCACTTTATCACTTTTCATGATACAAGTAAAAATGACTCCTTAATGTTGCGAATAGTATTGTTGCTATCCTGTGATTTATCCGCTATAATCTATTACTGAATTGATGGCATTAGCAAGTTGCTATTATATTTTGCGTCTAAAAATGATATCAACTTTACCATATTTACTAGTTTGGCAAAGCAATATGTAGCGTAGCTCTGCAACCCATGACTGGTAGTTTAAAGAACTCTAAGTTTCTTAGTAATAGTATTGCAATTAAATGAAAAATTTTGAAGTTGTTTAGTTTCCGGTATAAAACGACGAACTTGCTTCAACTTGTTTTAACTTTAATTAAGAGGATATTAAAAAGGTGAAGTATATTATTTTAATTGGATAAATTAGTGAAATAAAAGTTTAATTGTGATAATTTTAACTTTGAACAGTTTGTGACAGTTTTTATATAGTACTTTACTATTGTATTCTGAGCGTTTGCTTCAAATAATGAAACTAATATGTTACGCAACACTGTGACAACGTCAGATCGTTAAATTATGTGTTATTCCCAAACGAAGCTACATCAGGCATAAAACGTCCAATTATTTTGTGCAGATTCTGCGATAATTTGAAATCAATGATAGAAAACAAACTGACTGGTTAAATTTTATTATCACTGTGTTTAACTGTGGTACAATAACAGGCTCCAACAGTTTCTCCACTTTCTACTAAAATCGTTATACAAACTTCGTTTGTTTTTAGGTGATGCCTTACTACCTAAACGTATTTTCTCGAACCCGTGTCCGCCATGGGAATAATTAAAAATACTACTATGTAAACCCACTCACCTTAAATAACAAGTTGGTCAAACTCGGATGAACTAATGATATCCGAACTATTGTTGCCTGCTGAAGACGAATCTGCCGTCAGATTTGGTCTATCACCTTTCAGTCTTTTGCAAATAGCTGAAAAACTTCAGAAAAATGAAGACTTGTGGGCAAGTCGAATCTGCACATGTGATGTATATGTCCCGATGTATTTTCACATGCTGTCATCTGTCATATGTCACATTTAAGGTACAGAAAACTTTATTTTTGTAGATCTGTGTTAATATAATAAAAAATGGGCTCTAATACAATACGCCAAGTGAATAATGACACACCTCCTATGAAGGGATACAGATTCGTCTGGCTAAAACTGCTCTACTTAAATTAATAAATTATTTCTAGTCAATAAAGTGAAGAATATTGGTTATATTAGTCCACAACAGATTTTATAAAATAGGAAGGACTGTATCAGTAATATTGAAAAAGATTATATAAAAATGAAAAAAAAAACTGCAAGATTCTGCTGTGCATTGCCATTACAGATATAGGTCATATTAGAGAAATAAACAACAGATAAAATTTAAAAAAATACATATACAGAATTGAAATTATTTGAAAGTACATAATAAAAAAATAATAATTCAGATAGTCATTGTTAGATTATTTGGATTTTTAAGATCATGATCACAATGTATTTTAGTTACCGGCTATGAAGAGAACAAAGTTCTAATTTTTCTAATTATGTTAGATATAGAATTGCAGAATATGTTAGCAACAAATTAAAAGCATCTCTACCGCACTGTGTTTGTTTCTCATTTAGATTTTGCCCCTATGTCATTGTTTAGACCTGTGTTGTAAATGTTAGATTATTACAATTTATGGTAGTGTTATGTCAAAAATACTAAATATAGAAAAGAAAAGGAACATATTTAAATGGGAGGAACATAATATATTAGAAAAAACAAAACTCAATTTATATGGAGAATATGCTAGTTTATTTAATATATAGTACCTGGGTGACCGAACTTCACTCGTAAATTCAAGGATTTATGATAAACGTACATATATCCAAATAATCGAATATTTGCTATGTAAGCTAACTCCCGTAACATAATATTTTTCTCTTACATTTCTTATTTACATGGTATTACTACACTTCAACTCCCCCCCTATATTTCAACCACCCTATATGTGCAACTTCTTATGAAAAACCCATACAAACATTTTTTTAATCACGCTACAATTCCACTCGATTCCATATTCCAGCAACTCTGTATATGCGACCGCTTTTGGCCATTCTACAAACACTTTTGTTTCCAAATTCTTTCATTTATATTGCAACACTTTGTATAACTATAATCCCACTCCACTCTAAATATGCAACTTTTTATAGGCTACCAAATATAACATATTTTAAATCACACGGTATAACTATAATTTCACACCATCATATGTTTCAACTACCCTGTATGTGCATTTGTTTATGGCTACCTATTATATATTTTTTTTGAACCAGCATGTATAATTATACTTCCAGTACATCCTAACATTTTCTTAGCGACCTGCATAACAATACTTTTACACCGCCTTGTATGTCAGCTATCATTAATTTCCAACTGCTTATGGGGTATCATACACAATTTTTTTTCTCGCTTTTTTCTAGTCATACCATAATTCCATTTGACGCTATATTTTAACCATCCTGCATAGCAACTCTTATGGACCATCTAACATATTTTGTTAGACCCTGTATAATTACAATTTTACACCAACCATTCATATTATATGAGAAATCATGAGATCTTACTCATCCAAAAATTGCCTACCATGCCAATTTTTTCACCTTGAAAACTTGAAATGTATAGGTATAAAAATATAATGCTAGGAAAATATGACGGTCACCAAATCATCCTGTATTAAAAAAATTTTTACAACAGGAGTCACTCTTACATAGGTTACCAAACTACCCTGTATTGAACGCCTTGAAATTACAAAGCAGCCGCCTTGATTGTCAAACTGTCAATAATTTTTTAATAATTCAATTCCTCTCTAAAACGATTTTTCCCAAAGATGAGACCCTCGCCAATCGATTTCTTTCCATCGAAACTTCCAAATGGGAAATTTTCATCGAATTCGTTAGAGCCGTTTTCCAGAACTTAATTACATATATATATACAAACACTGCTCGTATTAAAGTATTAGATATAGAATATCTAAAACAAGCATGAGAATTTATAACCTACTAAAAAAAACTTAAAAACCAATACTTCACAGTTATTTCCGAGAATAATAATATGTATAAATAATAATAACGCTGTGCTTTAAATTGTACATCCCTCAAAAAAAATAGTACGTTTTGGCTGAATAAATTTCATAAAAAATACCCTTCAACCTAAAAAACTCTGTTCAAATACAAGCGTGTCAAGAGCAGCGGTTTTATTGGTGGTTATTAAATGACGTTGTTTAATTTCTGTAATAGCTTGAAATGATTTTATAGTTTATGTTTCTGAGAAATTAATATGGAAGTGTTACGCTTGAAATTATGTCAGGTGATTATTTTAATTAAAACAAATTCCACTTAAACGAAGTTAAAGGGAAATGTAATTAAAAATTAATGTATCTGCAGTACACCTATCCAGCGTGTTACTCCCACAACAGTGGAATTGTTTCATTGATGCAACCTGCAGAATACAAGTAACTGCTATACGTTAAGAGGAAATAAAATTGAAAATGGATTTTTATAGTAAAAGAAAACCAGCTAGTTGTGAGTAGCGCATAGGCGTGCATATTAAATTATACTTTCAATGATTATGAGGCATATTATATTTAATTTGTATGTCAAACCTCTCTTGATCTTTGAATAAGATATAAATTTGCAATATTACAAAAATATTGCATAGTCTCTTGGTATTTTTAGGGATTGAGTTAATACAAGTTAGTTATCATATAGCTCTAATATTAGAATAATCTGTTGCCATCTGAAATATATATCTGCTATTGTAACTTCGGTGATTCTAAGAAAATATTAGTTAACTTTAGAGGACCATATATTACTTCAGCGGATGGACCTTTCATCATTTAGAAACCAAACTTAGATAATCATTTGTCCCGGTTTCTGTGTATACGCAAATAAATATAAATTGTATATCTAATATCCCTAATATTAGTATCAATTAATTTGTTATATTTTTTATTATAATTGTTTAGCTATTTAATTATATTATCGTTAGTGTTCTTATTAAGTTTCAACTCCCGATACAAAAAGAGGGGTGTTATGAGTTCAATCTGTAAATCTGTGTGTCTGACTGTGGCATCATAGCTCGTAATCGAATCGACGGATTTTCAGGTATTTTTTGTGTTTGTATGATGACGTGAACGAGATTGTTCTTAGCTATAATTTATGAAAATTTGTTAAGCCGTTTAAAGATCATCAGCCGATTTTCTACTTGAAAAAGAGTCTTACTAAGCTGATATTGATGAAATTTTTTGAGCGTGCTGGGTCCGGTAGATGACCCTATGATCGGAATCGAGAAATATATGTTTTTTGAACACCCAAAAGCTAGACAGAGTTTGTTGTTTTTTGTGAGTTTGTCTGGGCCTGTAATAGAGGAGGCACCTAAATATTGGAACCGTTCCAGTGGAGAAGCTCCGTAATTATAAGGACTAATCTCATAGGTATGAAATTCCGAACGCAAAAAATCCGAAATATAAGTATTCTTAACTTTTTACAAGTTAGTTGTGTCGGGGTTATATACATTTTTTATTTTATCTTATTATTAAAAGAGTGTGGTTTTAAGATTAACGTCATCAATCATATTTGGGATAACACATTATTACCTTAGGGGATATCTATTTTTATAGCACAGATTGGGTATAAATAGATCTATCTCTGCGGTCAAATGCAATGAAACAAATTAATAACATTATTTCTATTTAAATTTTTTAAATTCTGTTCAATATTGTCCATAAAGCAAAAACTGTTTTAATAATTTCTCTCAATACCTACCAGTGTAAGTTACAAACCCAATAGATTATTCTAATAATTAGAATTATAAAATTTGTGTCAAGTGTTACAACATTAGTAACAAAAAAAGCACAATAAAACTGTTGTATTCCAAATATGTTTATACCGTACTGTGAACCTATTTATTTATTTATGTCCTCATTGAAATCTTTATCAATCCACTGCTGAACACTAAACACATATTTGGAAAAGTCTGCTAGAACACACGTTATTGTGAACGTAAGTGTAATAGTAAATAAATCTTATAGTAACTTTTCAATAGGCAATGCTTTAGAAAACGACACTACCTTGTTCGACGGTCTGGAATAGAAGAAAATTGGTCGACCTTTGTATGAGAATAATTCAGTGAACAAATGACATTCATTATATATATATATATATAAGGATTCGCGCCTAGATGTGAATGAACAAAATGCTTTAAATGTATACACATCTTAGTGGAATTTAAAAACAACAACAGGCAATCAGGATTACCAGAAAGTGCAAGTATAGCTAGTGTACAAGTAAGCATAGACGAGTATTTAAATAGTTCTAAGACCATTTATCAAGCAAATAACGTCAAAGTAATTCTGGGTCTACTTAAAAAATTGCACTATTATTTTCAATAGCTCAAGTTTATTACTAAGGATAACTTTAAGATGTCTGTGACATCACGTTGAATAACATGGTATCAAGGTAAGTTTCCCGATAATAGAATAATGAAGAGATGACTTTTCTAAACCTTTTTCTTGAACAATGAATTCTAGTACAAATGCATTCCTGGTAGGTTTTTGAGGTGGCTGTGGAAAATATTGACATGCCGTGATTGTACCGAATAATTAAACATTGACCGTGTGTAGAATGTTAAAACAACTGTTCAAATTTTACCACAATTACTACATTGCAATGTTCCATATTTTTTAAACATTTTGGAGTAATAATTTATAAAAAAGTTTGTTGCCCATGTCCTAAAATTTGAGTATTGATCACTTCACTATAAAAAATGACCTAACAGCAGAGTTCTATACAAGGGTATGACGACTGTTGAAAACCAAACTAAACAGTAAAAATGTGTTTCAGGCTATTAACACCTATGCGTGTTCAGTGCTCAGTTACTCTTTCGGTATAGTTAATTGGTGCAAGACTGTCATTGAACAATTACAACGAAAAGTTCGAGTTTTACTAACAAAAGCTCAAAATCACCATCCAAAGAGCTCTGTCGAACGTACAACTTTGCCACTGAATGAAGGAGGAAGAAGATTAACAGATCTAAGCAAACTATTAGATTAACAAATTTCTATTTTGCGTAAGCATTTCCAGAAACTCGCAGAATTTTCTGATCTACACAGAGTCATGTGCCAGGTTGATGCCTCAACACCACTGCGACTGACACAACAACATGTCCAATTACACCACCAGACCACAGATCAGAATCTGCTGAAATGGAAAGAGAAGCCCCTTCATGGAAGACATATAAATGACGTCAACCAAGATTATGTCGACAGTGCAGCGTCGAACTACTGGTTGGTCTCTGGTCATATGTTACCTGAAACGGAAGGCTTTATACTGACAATCCAAGATCAAGAAATTCCAACGAAGAACTACCTAAAGTACATCGTTAAAGACCCTTCTATTAACAACGACATATGCAGGTACGGTTGCCAAACATCTGAATCTATCCAGCATATCACAGTAGGTTGTCAAGGGTTCGCTGCAAGTAAATACAAAGAACGACAAGATGCTGTGGCAAAAATACTTTACCAGGAACTAGCACTGAAGCTTGAATTATCACAGTCGGTAAGATTACCATACTATAAATACAAACCAGAATCTGTTTTAGAAAACAACAACCACAAGCTACCGCATGATACTGACCGATCGACCCGTTGCTCACAATAGACCAGATATAGTTTTGGTAGATAAAGTCCCTCGGAAAAGAACTGTAATTGAAATAGCAATTCCTAACAACAATAATAAAAATATCCAACTGAGAAAATAACCAAATATAGAGTTTTGGAATTACAAATAAACACTCCGTGGGACATGAACAACACACGAACTGTACCAACTGTTATGTCAACGACAGGACGACTAGTTCTAAAACATCTATTAAGCAATTTAAAATACCTCGGTCTAGACGAACATCTTTACAAACAAATGAAAAAACCGTCCTGTTAGGGACAGCCCAGACGGTCAGGAAATTTATGGGAAACTGCCGCCACAACTCCAACCACGGGCCTGAAAACCTGGCAAGGGCTCCCACAGAGCTAAACCCTTTTGACATCTAGGATATCTGGGGTGTAGTAAATTGTCCCCTAAAGGCACTCATAGTGTGCCTTAGAGGAAGTGATACCATACATTGTATGGTCAAGACGAATATGAATCATCTGGAAAAATGTTCTTTACAAAAAGAGCCTACAGACACACAAAAACATTCCTTGGGATATGTACATGCCTACAAGTATGCCCGTACGTATTAGTCAGTGCGTTGACAATAGGTTTGTTCATACTAGCCAGTTGCCAATGATTCCAATGGTTTGAGAAATTCTACTGCAATCGAGCTCGCTGATTGGCGTAGAATTTCTCAAACCATTGGAATCGTTGGCAACTGGTTACTATGAACAAACCTAATCAGATGAAGAGATATACAGGCCCCTTCTAGAATTTTTATATGCCCGTACCAGTTGCACGTACACATCATTCCGTATGTAGGAAACACGCATTTAGGTATCGGAGATAATATCACTGCGGTTTGTGTCAATCATAACCTTGAGGTGTTAACTGTGGTTTATTATTAGTTAAGCTATGATTGATAGTCACAGCCATGAGAATAAAACTGGTTCATCCCTTAAAGTTATAGAAGTATGAACGACTTTCACCAGGAGGAACTATACTGTTTGCCGTCAACAGCTCCCACACAGTTCGAGAAGTTATATTAGATTTAAATCACTGTTAGTCACTGCGGCCATGTTGATTAACAGACTGGATATAAAAATTATCTTTCGTCTGTAGGCAATTCATATAAATGTTTATGTACGGGCGGACTTGTGTGTCTATAGGCGACTAAACACACATGCTATTCCTTTAAAATCATTTCTAAATATTTTTTCAATCTACTTTTAGTTCTTCTGCAACTCTAATGTTACATTTACCTACTGCACAGCGCTAAAAAATATTAAATTTTAAAATAATGTACATCATGTACTAATACAAACCAGAACGCACTCATCAATATATAGGGTAATTCCCGATATCTGAAATGGAATAGCGTGGCTAAACAACTCAACGATAGAAACTATTACATCTAGATATATTTAAAAATTATTTTACTATGCATAGGGAGTCATAAATATAAGAAATATCTATTTTACATTGAACCCATAGGGTAGAATATTTTTCTCAAAATTGATTCAGATAGTGACATTCCGTATCGAATAAGGTGAATAACCATGTATAAGCAGTAGACGTGCAGAAATGAGACACTTAGTGCCCTCTGCAGTTGCTTTGTGAAAGTAGACCAACTTTTCGTATTGTGTTAGGATTACTATCACTCCACCTTTTTCCTACAGCGGAATAAAAAAAATTCTAGAATAATTTCAATTATTTTACAGACACCTTAATATAAATTGATTTCTTTATAATATTGTAATTTTTGTATTTTCACACAGGCACTCCTCGTCCCACTGCTATTGTACCTTCCGCTCTGTGAGTCTAGTTAGTGGCTTGGCGATGTCGGCAAATCCGGCTACGTACCGACGATAGTACGTGCATAACCCCAGGAAACTTATTAACTGGTGAATATCTTTAGGTATCGGCCATTCCTGGAAAGCTTTAATTTTCTGCTTATCAATAGCGACTCCTTGTGCGGAAACTACATGTCCAAGATATTGCACCTCTTCTTGGAACAGCTGACACTTCTTCGGGCTTAACTTTAGTCCGGAACTTCGAATTCGCCGCAATACCTCATCCACGTTCTTCACATGGTCTTCAAATGATCTTCCAACCACCATAATGTCATCAAGATACAGCAGGCATGTTTTCCATGAAAGCCCTTTTAACACTGTTTCCATCAACCTTTCAAACGTCGCTGGAGCATTACTCAATCCAAACGGCATCACCGTGTGTTGGTAAAGTCCTGAGCCGATGGTAAAAGCAGTCTTTTCTCAGTCTTCTTTAGCAAGTTCCACCTGCCAATAACCGCTCTTCAAGTCCAGGGTGGAAAACACCTTCGATCCAGCCAACGTATCTAGGGTATCGTCCATTCTTGTAGCGTGGTTTAATTGCTGCAAGTACACGCAAAATCGGGCCGAACCATCTTTCTTTTTAACCAAGACAACTGGAGAAGCCCAAGGGCTATTGGATGGTTCAATAACAGCTCAATTTTGCTTTTTGGTTTGGTTTCAAATTCTTAGATGAATCGGTGATGAGTCTTTCCAGTTCCTTAAATAGTTAACCTGGTGGTATTTCTGCATGCTGTGTGCTTCTGACTACAGAGGAAACTGTTGAACAATGGCCCAAAATTGTTCCTTTCTCGAATTGGTTGATGGTCGATTGCACCAGCAGTCGGATGAATTCTTGTTAAAATCTGAAGCTACTCAGCACAGTAATCCAATGGCTAGTCACGTTACCCTTTTTTGTGGTGTCCTTTCTGACTTTTGACATATTTTCTCTAATGTAATGTAACACATAGAAAGAATTAGAATGTTTATTAGGACGAAAAGCAGGTTTTTTGTAGGTATTGTAAATTAATTGGAACTTATATTTGTTTATTTTCCTATAATTTATCAATGACTTATAAAAAAAGAGACTCTTTATATTACCTGGTCCCTGGTTCTGATACAGAGAACTGAGTTATATGTGTATTTCAATATCTAGGTAGTGTGGTGTCTAAGTTATGCATTTCAAAAATATTTAGATATAGCACTTTCAGAAAATTCTGTAGGTATACAGAATATAACCTTTTATGAAATTTGTTTCGATGTAACCAATTACGGAATAAAAACATTGGAACCTAATGGATTAATGGCGTCAAAAAGAGATATGTTACACAAATATTGTTGAACCAAAAATGTGCAACAAAAAACTTGATAATTGTTTCATATATAATGGACTCACTAGCTTAAATTGTAAATGCATATAATACTAACGAATATAAATGAACAAAATATTTCCGCATCAAAATAATATTACTGTGGGTTTGCGTAATGACTCATTACATAATGGAGAAAAAATTTCCATTTCAGCTCTAACGTTGACGGAGTGTTACTGTCAAACCCGCGCATATATCGATTGCGGGAGGTCATCGTATTTATAATTCTCTTTAGCAGGTGAACCGATAAATCAGGTGGCCTACCAATGTAGTGATGATTGTGCGTTTTGGTCTTTAAAATTTCTGTGATAATGTCAACGTGTTTGTAGAGCAAACTTAAGAAAAATCGATACATGTTCTGCGTCATTGTTATTTTATATTTCAAACTATAGCATTCTCAATGGGTCCAGCAAAATTTTTATATTTATTAAATGATAATTATGGATGCAAAACGGCTGTTCTATGTCAATAGTATACAGGGTGTCACATAATGCAGTGCAGTTATTTTTGCTGCTGGTAGAACTGGTTATTGTGAACTGAAAACTCTTAACAAAGACGTATGTATCATGTATAATCAGGGAACCACTCCATTATTAAGTTTTTGAATAAAACTGCGGTACGAAAATAATGTACTTATAAGTGAAATGTATTAAAGTGTATTAGTGGTATTTAGAAATATGCAGTTATTTATTTATTTTATTCATTTTTTTATTACGGTCTAGCCTTAAAAAACGACAGTAAATTTATTCCAATGTTGCCATAATTTCATTAACCCTGTTGAAGATATAAATTATTTTTGCCCTTAATATTACTTTGCTTGGTTAAAATGGTAGTGTTTTTTTTATTTTACTGTTCTGTTGCTAAGTTTATTGCAGAGTTGCAAATAAATGGCAAAGTGCACACGTAAATGCTTAGTTTGACAACTTTGAGCCGTGAAATTTTGACATAAGACATAAAGTCTATTTTTTATTTATACTGATCAGTTCTATCACCTGCACTGCCATACGTTGCACCACCCTGTAAAAATGATTTAGACTGTAACCGAAATAAAGTAGGTACAGATATTTGCTTAACATTTGGTCTAAATGTTAATAGAAAATTTAAAAAATACGACTGTTCAATATTCTTTTGACATAAATAACAAACTATAGTTGATGGCTTGTAGTTTTATCATTCGATTTAAGTAGAACCGGAAAAAATCATTCAGCCTTTAGTCCATTTATATTGCAGTTTATTTATAGGCAATGAATTGCCCAATGAGTGTCTAGATTTAAAAAGGCAAAACAATACACAAGATAAAACTCGTCTTGTTTACTAATATGAAGGTAACAAAATTGTATTTTAGAAAATAATATTTTAAAAATTAAAAAAACGCTTTAAATCAATAAACTGAATTCAGTTCCTGAGAACTGTTTAAAAGAAAAGTTTTAAAAGACATTATTTAAAACTAACGGTAATGTATCTAAGATTAGATTTTGTATTTCAGTAGTCAGTATACTTGCTCGTTCGTTCGTGGTAGCTTAGTAGTAAGTCTCAAACGTACCTAGTTGGTATGTTTGAAAATTAATGAAAAAACACAGTTTGGCACTCTAACACCAAACGTTTTTTATTATACACTCCAGTTTGTTTCAACAACTCTAAGTTGTAATCATCAAGGAGTAAACCAAACTGTTTGGTCCACTCCTTAATCATGACACCTAGATTTGTTGAAACGGAGTTGAGTGTTTAAAATAAAGGTTTGGTGTTAGGGTGCAAAACTGTTTTTCATTTGTGACAATTCAAAGGTTTCACAGCATTACCATGAGGGAAAATTATTTTGTGTTCTGTAGACATATTAGAAATGAAGTACCTACGATATAACGTCAGTGATGTGCACCAAGATTCAATCTTCGACAGACTGCTTATCAGAATAGTTATTCTAATTTGATGCTCCTTGTATAGATTCCGCCGGTTTGATGTCTGAAGGATGATAGCACAGCAAGGTGGTGGTATTAGCGCCAAACACGATTATAATTATATTCAAAAGATTGCTAAAATTTGTCATTTATCTGTACAGGAAACAAAAGAGGACCCAGTACCAAACCGTGTGGGATACCAAACACAAACCTTGGATTTGTTTACTGTTGAATTTCAAAAAGAACATACTGTGTGATTCGATTAACTTCACTAAGTTCTACTACAAAACCAGGTCTTACTATCTCGACACTTAAGATAAAACCATTTGGAGTACCAAACACAATAACGGTTGATGGCCACAACCAGATTAGATCACCAACGATTACTTTAATAGCTGTACTCATTTACGTCGCAATTAGTGTTGGGGATGTTTCTCTAGCCGTGACCTTGACCGGTAATATAGATGGTCGCTGATATTATGGCGACTTAATTCTCCGCAAAGCAGTGAATTGATTCGCTGCCTGGATGCCGCATGGTACCTCGTAATCCTCGTATAGTCGTATCGTCCTGGGATCGTGATTGTTCTACCGGCGACCACAGCCAGCGACCTAAATCTACGCAAAGAAGTGAATTGGTAACTGCCTTGACACCGCACGGTCCCTCGTGTACTCGTATCGTCGTAGATGGTGTTTGTTTAACCGGCGACGGCGATCTATTTCTACGCAAAACAGCGAATTGGGCAACTGCGTGCACGACAACGGTTTCTTCTATTAGTCGTAATTCTCGTATAGCCGTTTCGTTATTTTCGCCCGTCGTCGGTATGTGACCTGTGTATCTAGTTTTGCATTAAATCTGTTATTTCAATTGGTTTGAGATTTTGTTTTAAGTCAAATTAGATATGTCAAACAATATTTTATAATTTTAATGTTATTAGTAGCTGTTGTTATACGGCTAAAAAAACTGGAATTATGTTAAGTGCAATAGTTTGTGTTAGAAAAACAATTTTTCTAAAATAATAAATTTTAAGATGAAGAAGCACATAAAAACTAATCATCCTACCGTTTCTATAATTATTAATTATTAGCAGGTCTCAACGAGTGCAAGATGAGTCGCGGCTTAGTGTCAAAATCTCATATTAAAAAATTGTTCAACGGCACCGCTCACACGACATAGCTTCATCCAATTTGATTTTGTGTAACTTAAAATATCACATCAACACAGACATTGAAACAGCAACCTTAGTCACTGTCACCGGTATACTGGTGATCGCTGATATGCTCATCACTAGTGGCAATATTTTATAATATATAATGTTCATCGCTAGTTTCGGACTAAATCGTATCCAGTTTTGTTGAATAGATCAGGAAAGAATTCAGTGTTTCCGTTCTTAAAAAGCTTATTCAGGCAATAATAAAGCTTTAAACAGCCACTTGGCAGCTATTATTATAAACAGCAAATTAATTTTATCAAAAATTAAAATAAAGATATATTTATTTTTTCTTGAAGACGATGTATAAAAATCTGTAAACAAATGGACACTAAAAGTAGTTACTTGGAACTAGTTGGCAAACATATACGCTCATTAGTCAATTTGAGTAAAAATAGAGAGACTATTGCTAAATTACAATTCAATAAGTTTATTTCAAATGTTAAAGTTGCTAGTCTAAGATCTCAACTATTCATGTATATAAAAGGAAATATTTGAATATTTTAAATAATTTTTTGCCTAAATTTTGCCTATTAAATTTTTAAATTATGTCTCCATGAGGGGCGGTTAGTTATATTAAGCAGTAACAGTTCGCAATGCAATTTTGGCGGTCACTGTTACGTTTCCATTTCTCGAAATGATTCACACCGGAAAATGTTCGCGCTAGAATTCGGTCGTCTCCTGAGATGCATATAAAATTTTCTGCGTAGCCATCTGGGAAAGGGCGAGTTTGAAAATTCATTATAAAGTTGATTGCTTTTGGAATACTGATAGTATTAGAGATATTTCTTTAGCGGTATAGCAATTGCAAAAATATTTCTTATAACACTTTCCCGTTGTTTAACAAGATTACAGTCCAACTAGCCTAGAGTTCATTACATGCTTCCCCATACTTGATTCTGTTACTCTATTGCTAAAATATCTTTATGTGGAAAGTAGGTATTTAGGCCATATATTAAACTATGAAACTAAAACGGGGTAGGGTACAAATATTAATTTGCATTATTTATCTTTATAGAAATACCATATTTGACCATTTTTAATCAAAATGTACAAAAATGTTTCTAATAATGAATAAGAAAAACCAGCTCTACCAACAATACATAACCCAATAAATCTTTTGAAAACCCTGAAATTTGGCTACAAAGGTTTGAAAAAGAAATCGACATAAATATGCAGGTTATTCAGTCAATTATAGAAAGTACATTAATGAGATTTACATTCTTAAACTCTAAAATATTTAATATATCTTCATAATGCTTAAATTTCAATAAGATCAACGCCGCAGTCATCGGAGGAGGGGGGGTGGTGTTCGGAAGTGTGAACCCCCGAAATTTAGGATTGAAGATTTAATTTTAACGAAGTAACAACTTTTCACAAAAAAATATTTGTTTTATTCTGTACATTTTTATATATGGGAAATACATGTGATCCTAATCATTTCATCTATGTTCAAAAAATTTGTACACTTGTCAACCTCCCCGGTAATATTTTCTCTGGTTACGGCTTTGAATAGTATCAATACTATGTTATTATGTACAAAGTAATTTAGTTAAGTATGTAGAATTTATAAATGCTTGTAAATGTAAGCTTTATATACATCATGTGAACTGTCAAATATGGGATATATGGGACCTAATATTTTGTAACAACTATGCTAAAATTTTGTAGGGAGAATAGTCCACATTTCTATGGAATAGAATAGTTACCTTGACTTTCATGTATATATTCACAACAAAATAATTAGAAATGTAATGATGAATTTAATATGAGGTATATGCTGAATAGCGTTTACTAGTCTAAAACAAAAAATGTAGAGACAAATTACGGTTTCACTTGGTATATTATGAAAGTTACTGAAAGTTGTTGTTTCATATCTGTGTAAGAGTTTTTTAAAAATATATAGAACTTATAATATTTTCAGTATTTCTACTCTCAGATTTTTAATTAAGTTATGAGTTAAAATTATGCTATTTTCGAAATTTTGATGATAGTTTCTGTCTTTACTTGGTGAAATTCATTTTAATTTTATATTACAATAAACACACTTAGGTAATTTTCACTTCTATTTAATTGCTAATGACAATATTGTTTCACCAGGTTACTGGCTTCTTCAGAATACAAAGTAGAACGAAATGCTAAGTGCCTAAATCTATTACAAAGAAATATATATTACCATTTCGAAATTTTAATAGAGAGAGTAACATGTTTAAGACTGGTTTGGTTTAATAAGTTAGTTTATGCATAAGGTATATTTTGGTGAGACAAGGCTTTTTAACAAACAAAAAAATATTCCAGAACTCTGACCGGCTAATAACAAAGGATATTTTCGTAACTCTAAAATAATTTAACTTCTAATCAAATTATTTTATACCACTTATTACAACTGAACTAGTAATTATCGGATTCGTTTATGGGCTGCCTGTTGTCAATGTTGATTCAACTAGAAATTGAATCTAATGATACGAAATTATTTATACTACAATGTCAAAATAAAACAATTCAAAATACAGTTTACTATGTCAAATAAACACGTATTTAGTTCATATTTGTTGGATTTTTCTATATATTTCTTAAGGATCTAATGTTTACGACATAATTTTATTAAGGTTAAGTAATATATAAAATTATCGTTCAAAACTGATTTTTTCTGTCTAAGTTTTAGTAAAAACTCAATGATTAGTGTAATTTATGGGCTCCTGGAATAACTGTCCTGTATTTTTTTGACGAAAATCCCACTACTCTTAACAGCGACCGCTATATGAGTTATTATTTGATTAGCTATTTCAGTGGGTACACTGTTAAATATATGCCCGATGCTTCTATCACGAATCGTTCGTGGTTTATTCTCGTAATCACCTGAGAGAAGATAGCCCCATAGAAATAAATCCATAGGGAGTTCATCGTAAGATCTTAAGGTGCGTTTACAATAATATTTCTGGAAATTACGTGTCCAGGACAATTTTAATAATTATAGTAATCAAAAACAAAAGGTTCCACGTAATTATCTGAGAATGGCAGAGTTGTACAAAGCGATGTAGATTAAGGAAGTCTTTGTTACAGTAAGGATGCTATTTAGAGTTAAGTTGAATACCATAGGTTTTTTGTAGTTTTCAAATAATTATATACACATTGCTACTTCAAAAATGTTAAATTTAAATTTAAGGTGTACAGTTGCAAGTATCTAGGGATAGTTTTACACTATATTTTCGTAAATCTTTTTGGAAAATTATATGAAAATTTGTTGAACGCTACATTATCATTTCCACAAGGTTATGCAGTTATTGCTTGGAAGCTGCGTGTTTTAGCAAAATGTTCAAAAAAGATTTGTTAACGTAAACTCGTATTAAACAAGTCATCTTTTTCCTTAAACCCCTAAAGTTCGTTTAGATTGATAAAAAAAATTAACCATTTTAATTAAACTTCTGCTAAATTAGTCAACTGTAGACCATTTTTGTACATTATTAAATGAATGGTGTGATCATTAATTTAAAACGAAAGATTTAGTTAACGTTGTCGAAAAGTTAAAAAAAATACTTAAGGCTGATGACAATAAATAAATAACTAAATAACGAATTAAGAATCCTGTTTTTTAGTTTCACAAATAGACTCTATTTTAAGTAAACACATGATTTCGTAATAAATTAATAAAAATTTGAAAAGGTTGTTTTCATTTTCGGATTGTTTAAACTAAATTGGAATCTCCCTTGATCTATTATATATTGCTTAATGTTTCTAAAAAAAAACTGTTTTATCTTAACTAGAAAGTATTAATACACCTCTTCAATATGTATATTTATATATGATAAATAAAATAATTTCCGGTATTTCTATGATGAAATCGAACTTGGGCAGTTTACATTAAATAACTTCATAATTATATTTATCTTTGGTAATGTTTATAGAGAGTGGAATGTTTTGCACTTGTTATCGATTAAGTGGCAGTTTCTCACTATGCATGTTAATAAAGTATCGACTTTATCATATTTTTCCATTTCAATAAGCTTTTAATAACTTGTATAAAATAATTTTATAGAGACCTATTACAACTGAATTGATAATAACATATTTTGTCTATGTGCTCTTTGTCGTTACTGTTGATTTCTAGCAATTTACTATAATGACACGAAATTATGGATTCTACAATGACAAAATAAAAATTCAAAAGCTCAGTTCAATGTCGCAAATGAAAACGATGTTGATATATCTTTTGTTTTCTTTACAATATATATTTTCAAACATCTAAGCTTTATGACATAAGTTCGTCAAGTTTACATAGTAAGACAGGTGATTTCTGAAATGTTATGACAATTAAATGGCAAAAACGAAACCAATTTATTACATATTTAATGGTAATAACAATAAATAACTAAATAATCAATTAAAAATCCTTTGTTTTACGTTTTAAATTTAACGTTGCAAATTATCTACAAATTATTTAGTTTATATTTAGTATCATTAATAGATTTTATTTTAAGTAAAAATATGGTTTCGGTATAAATAAATAAAAATATTAAAAGTTTGTTTTCATTTTCTAATAGTTTAAACCAAAGACCTACCAATATTTAAATTGGAATATCAATTTATCTACTATATATTGCTAATTTTTTATAATAAAAGCTATATAGTTTCATCTTTGCTTAAAACTATTAGTACACCTCTTCAGATGCATATTTATATGTGATAAATAAAAATTATCTGTATTTCTATAATGAAATCAAATTTGTTCCAGTGTAGATTAAATAACTTCGTACCTACTGTAAAGACTTATCAAACTTTTCCATTCCCATGGGTTATTTTTATCACTTATATAAAAAATATTGCCATATTTCTCATATTTGTTACAAAAATATTTTCTTTTATAAAATAATTTTATAGAGACCTATTACAACTGAATTGATAATAACATATTTCGTTTATGCGTTGTTTGTCGTTACTGATGATTGCTAGCAATTTACTATAATGACACGAAATTATGGATTCTACAATGACAAAATAAAAAATTCAAAAGTTCAGTTCAATGTCGCAAATGAAAACGATGTACATGTATCTTTTGTTTTCTTTGCAATATATATTTTTAAACAACTAAACTTTGTTACATAAGTTCGTCAAGTTTACATAGTAAGACAGGTGATTTCTGAAATCTTATGTCAATTAAATGGCAAAAACGAAACCTATTTATTACATATTTAATGATAATAATAATAAATAACTAAATAATCAATTAAAAATCCTGTGTTTTAAGTTTTAAATTTAACGTTGCAAATTATCTATAAATTATGTATTTTATATTTAGTATCATTAATAGATTGTATTTTAAGTAAAAATATGGTTTCGATATAAATAAGTAAAAATATTAAAAGTTTGTTTTCATTTTCTAATAGTTTAAACCAAAGACCTACCAATATTTAAATTGGAATATCAATTCATCTACTCTATATTGCTAATTTTTTATAAAAAAAGCTATATAGTTTCATCTTTGCTTAAAACTATTAGTACACCTCTTCAGATGCATATTTATATGTGATAAATAAAAATTATCTGTATTTCTATAATGAAATCAAATTTGTTCCAGTGTAGATTAAATAACTTCGTACCTACTGTAAAGACTTATCAAAGTTTTCCATTCCCATGGGTTATTTTTATCACTTATATAAAAAATATTGCCATATTTCTCATATTTATTACAAAAATATTTTCTTTTATGAAATAATTTTATAGAGACCTATTACAACTGAATTGATAATAACATATTTCGTTTATGCGTTGTTTGTCGTTACTGATGATTGCTAGCAATTTACTATAATGACACGAAATTATGGATTCTACAATGACAAAATAATAAATTCAAAAGCTCAGTTCAATGTTACAAATGAAAACGACGTATATATTACATTTGTTTTCTTTTCAATATATATTTTTAAATAACTAAACTTTATGACATAAGTTCGTCAAGTTTACATAGTAAGACAGGTGATTTCTGAAATGTTATGACAAACCGACAACAAAGATAAACCGTTACATATATTTACATTCTTACGTCAAATCAAACAATCGAGAAACATAAATATTATTATGTAAACGCTCCGCCTTTTAATTGTATCATTATAAATTTACTGAAGGCTCACAGTCTTTTACGGCGCATTGTAAATAATTTTCAGTGGATTTACCTCGTGTCTTTATCTCGTCAATTCGGAATAATCCTTTAATTGCTCAACGGACCGTCTGGATCGCTTGATATGGAGCACAAACATGCACACACTTGTCATACACACTCTCACGCACCCTTTGACCACGTTATTGCCTGTTAATCGGGTTCACTTGTTTCGCGTCTTTTTCAAAGGCCTCTAGATATCCCGCGTTCACAGCATACTATGCTCGCGTTAAGGATGTCGAATCCCGGAGCAGACGCGTACCCGCACGACGATTGACGAACGTCGACGATACTGACAACAAAAATTTCGTCGTTATATACCTATTGTTGCTTTTCGCATTCGAATAATGTTTATAATTAGTTTACCGGTAACATGTGCTTGCATTAGAATAGATAGATTGTGGTTTACTATAATTGCGAAAATTAATTGAGTTTGTTAAGTGCTCGGAGACTAGGCAATGGAATATACGTTGATGATGTTAATTGGAGAAATGGCATAGATTCCGATGCAAGGCCAGTCATGTCCAGGTGTTGAATAGCCACGACCTTAGTGATCATGTGTATTATGTTACACTTGAATGCACTTGACATCCTTCAAATTGTTTCAGACGATGCGATTAGGATTGCTGCTATTTTCAATTTGATTTTTTTTCATGCTGAGAGCGTTAAAACATAACATTACGTACAAGTAATTAATGATAGATTAAAACATAATTATCGACAAGATAGGCAATTTGACGAGAAATCGGTTTGACATTCTAAATTTTCGTGTTTTTTTAAGAGCTAAAGTCGTTCAAAGTTCGATATTACAATTTACTGTTCTATAAAATCTGTCAACTAATAATAAAAGTAATAATAAAAAAATAAATATAAATGACGTCAACCAAGATTATGTCGACAGTTTAGCGTCGAACTACTGGTTAATCTCTGGTCATATGTTTCCTGAAACGAAAGGCTTTATATTGGCAATCCAAAATCAAGTAATTCCAACTAAGTACTATCTAAAGTACATCGACAAAGACCCTTCTATCAACAACGACAGATGCAGATATGGTTGCCAAACATCTGAGTCTATCCAGCATATCACAGGAGGGTGCCAAGCGCTCGCTGCAACTGAATACAAAGAACGACACGATGCTGTCGCAAAAATACTGCACCAGGAACTAGCACTGAAACTTGAGCTATCACAGTCGATAAGAACACCCTACTATATATAGCAACCAGAATCTATTTTAGAAAATAACAACTACAAGCTGTACTGGGACCGCATGATGCTGACCGATGGGACTGTTGCTCACAATAGACCATAGTTTTAGTAGACAAAATCCCTAGGAAAACAAATTTAATTGACATAGCAATCCCTAACAACAATAACATAAATATTAAGCAGGCTGAAAAAATAGCCAAATACAGGAATTTGGAATTTCAAATAAAGACACAGTGGGACATAAAGAACACACGAACTGTACCAATTGTTATGTCAACAACAGGAATAGTCCCAAAACTTCTAGTAAATAATTTAAAATACCTCGGTCTGGACGAACATCTTTACCAACTAATGCAATAAGTCGTTCTGTTGGGAACAGCCCGGACGGTCAGAAAAGCTGCCACGACTCCAAAGAACCAACAGAATATGGAGGAATGTTAATAAGATTCTTGTTGCTTGAGACTATGGTGTTGAACTACTGCACCTTTGTCTGGAGTACAGCAATAGTCAAGAACCAAGAATAAAATTTACAATTCAGATGTAAATAAACTTGCTTACCTTGATGTACTTATAGATAGAACAACTATCACCTTAAGCACAAGCACTTACTGAGAATCTACAAATAGTAATAGATATTTGAATTTTATCTCAAATCATTCCTTGAATGTAAAGAAAGGTGTTGTAATAGACCAAAAAGCTTATATTCATCCATCGAAATATTTAACGACAAATACAACATTATAAACGGACACATACTTCAAAAGCAATATCCAGAAGGATTTATTAATAAAACTATAGATGAACCAAACTCACAACAGCAACAGAAAAGACAACCAACACAACACCAATATACATCAAACACAAGCAGAAACAATTATAAACATACTTCCATAAATTTCAGAGCAGCGCAGCTTAGAATTCCAGAAATTGGGTGTAAAATGTTATTTGAGGATAAAGGAACACCAATATAATAATATAATATTTCCAGAGGACATGTGGACAAATCAAATTTGGCCTAGCATGAATGAATCAGCACCGGCAGCAATAGGATAGACTGGGATAAAACAAAGGTCTTGTTGAAAAGGAGAAAACTACGGGAAGCCAGGTTTTTGATGGTAAACAAGGCGGAAATCTCGGAAACTTCACTTGACCTGGATTTGGAGTGGAGACATCTATAGCTACAAGAGCAAAAACACGGTACCCTAAGTAACAAGTGATCACCAACCTCCAAATTGTTACTGTCAAAATTTTTGCCTGGTAAGAAAATTCACATCAAAACACTAACAATATAAGAAACACTATTTATAAAAAGGAATGCTGGTTTCTGTACAAAAAATAAGTAATCCGGGCAATTTTTCGAAGTTGCTTTACTAACTTTTTTACCTATTTACAATTTTTAAATGCTTATATGTTGCAGGAAAAATCGGAGGAGAGAAATCCTTAATGAAAATATCTGCATATGAATCAGATCCCTGAAAAACGTGACAAAAAGAGAAACAAAATCAAGATAAAATCGAACAAAGGTTAGTACAATCTGTTGATGATAAATGTACACCAACTAGCTTGAACGCAGATGTTGGCCACCATCGATCGGATGAAAGCTTGCTATGATCTCGAGGCAAATTTAGTCGGCTTTCAAGACAGAGACAAAATCTGGCAATACAATATCAATAAAAACAAATTTCCAAAACTCAGACTCGCCTGGGAGGGTCAATACGAGGTGGTCAAGAGGATCAATGACGTAGTTTATTGTATTCGCCGGATCCCATGAGATAAGATGTAGGTTGACACCCTATCATGGAGAGCATGATTAAAGGGGACAGTATTATAACATTCATTTTACGCTGCCAAAAATTAAGAAATTTTCGAGAAATTAATAATTTTAAATCAAAGGAACGGGATTCTTCACCAATTCGATTGAAGGTAAAAATTAACTTTCTGGTACATTTGGAAAAGGCAGACCGTACACACTTCCTTACGAGAAGATACAAGCAAATTCTCGACGGCCGAGGATATTTAAAACGCGATTGTTTAAGTAATGTATTTGTTTTGGTAAAATAAAGGCGGTTATAGTGACTGTACAAACAGTATATATGTTGTTTTTAATAAACGGGGGCATTTTCCACATACTGAAATATGACATATCATATCTGTGCAAGTGGTTAATCAATAAATAAATTTAACTATTTATTGTTGTTTTAAAACTCAAACCCTTAAGAGCAGAGCAAAGTCTACCTAATGAGGCAGTCACGATCTGAAATCCTGGTATATTGTGAAGGCTGAAAAACCTACCCAAGTTTCTAAAGATAATGGAAGTTTGATTGGGAAATAACACCATACTAGAAAAAAAAATATATAACATCCAAACATTTTAAAGTGTTACTTCGTTGTCAATTGGATTAAAATGTGAATAACATCGTTTTGTTTTAAAATTAATGTTATTGACAACGAAGTCAAACTAAGACTTTAGTTATTTGGAGTATTAGAAAAATACAGTTTTTTTCTCAAGCTTAGTGTTATTTGCAAATCAACCCATAAAAATAAACAAGAAGACCCCATAAATATGCTTCAGAAAACAATATTGTAAAGCAGCTTAATAATATGTTTCGCCTTATTGAATAAATATAACTGGAATAATATAAATCTAGCCCATACTGTATTGAATAGCTGTAAACATACATTTAGTGTTTCAGCAGTAATAGGAGAACCAAATACTGATCACCGTTTTTGGAGTAAGCTTCTATTCAAGCTTGAATGAACAGAACCTTTGAAATAGGATTTGGATCTATTAATCCCATAACAGATGCTAATAGATGTGGAGTATTTCCGCAATTATAAAATGATTTACACTTTCGAACGAAGCTGAAATACAGAAGTGGAAGGTTTGGAACGTCTAAGTATGTATTATTATTAAATTATAAATATCCAAAGGACGTATAATTAGGAAGTGTTTTATGTTTATTTGGGCAATAAAACGACATATATTGAAGGAAAACCAAACGTTTCAAAGTCTATTCTGACTTCGTTGTCAATGGCTTTATATTTATTGATGTAAATTGCAAAATGAAAATTTGATTATGGCATTTAAATTGATATTAGAAAATATGTTGTTTTTAGATATACAGGTAGCACAAAAAATTCTAAAGATCATGTTTTATAGTTAAATAGCTTTCAAATTAGAAAAATTTGAAATAGTTGTCTTTAGAATTTATAAGTAGCGTTCGTAGGTACCACTTTGTTATAAGATAGCGCATTCGCCAAAAATGCGATCAAAGAATTCTATAGTTTCAGTGATCCCATTAACGTCATAAGGAAAACCTAGGAAAAACCTTATGAACTATCCCGATACTGGGTTGTTCAAAAGGAGGTTACTATTAATAAAAGGAATCTTATGTATGCAGTTTCTTTAGTTCTGGGTTTTGTTGCTAGGTTTTGTTTTCGATATTAGAGATTTCAGTGTATTTCTTGTTTGGAATGTTGTTTTAACATTAAATCTGTTGCCCACTCTTTTCAATCTTTCTGACAGACCCTGTATATATGGTATAGTTGTAACTGTAGTTGTCCTGAGTAGTAGTAGTGTTAATAAGAGAAGTTCTGGGTTGATTCGGAAGGTTAGTTTAGTCTGTTTAACTATTTGTTGATAAATTTTGTGGGGTAATTGTTTCCAGTGAGAACCATTTTTAGGGTTCCGTATATACAGTATACGGATACCCTTATAATATCACTCAGGATTTCTGCCTCTGTCACATCACAGCAATTTTCTCCTAAACTACTGGACGGAAGAGGTTGAAATTTGGTATGAAGGTATAGTTTGGTGACTTGATCAGGAGCACATATCGCAAAAGAAGAAATTTTGATTTAAGGGGTACTGCTGGGGGGAAAAACTAAAAAAATCGACCGTTCCCCCCCCCTGATCTCCGAAACTACTGAACCTAAAATTTTGAAAAAAATAGAAAATATAGAACGTTGCCCGAAATTTACAGGAAAAATAAGGAGAAACCATTAATATTAATTTTGGGGGGCAAATTATAGAATTAAATAAAAATTTAAAAATAAAAAAAACTCAAACTCAACATGTAATATATCAAATGAAAGGTCTTATTCTGAGGAACACAAATATATTTTTATCATATTTAAATAAAAATTAATTAAAAAGATATTAAAGAAAATATAAAAAATTTAACCATTTCCCCCACCTTATCTCCGAAACTATAAAACGTAAAGTTTTGAAAAAAAATACTTTTATAGGTTCTGACCTGAAGTTTACTGGAAAAATAAGGAGAAACATCTACTTTTCATTTTGGGGGCAAATTACAGAATTAAATGGAAAATATAAAATTAAAATTGTTTCTAACCCATCATGTAATATATCAAATGAAAGGTCTCATTCTGAGGAACACAAATATATTTTTTTCATATTAAAAAAATTAATTAAAAAGATATTAAAGAAAATATACCAAAATTTATCCATTCCCCCCCCCTTATCTCCAAAACTATAAAACGTAAAGTTTTGAAAAAAAAATACTTTCATAGGTTCTGACCTGAAATTTACTGGAAAAATAAGGAGAAATATCTAGTTTTCATTTTGGGGGGCAAATTACAGAATTAAATGGAAAATATAAAATTAAAATTGTTTCTAACCCATCATGTTATATATTAGATAAAAGGGCTCATTACGACGAAAATAAACATATTTTTTTATTATTTTTAAAATAAATTAATTAAAAGTTATTAACAAAAATATAAAAAATTTTACCCCCCCCCCCTTATCTCCGAAACCATAAGCTGTAAAATTTTGAATAAAAAATAGGTATAGCGCCTCACCTGAACTTTACTGGAAAAATAAGGAGAAACCCCTAATATTCATTTTGGGGGGCAAATTATAGAATTAAATGGAAAATAATAAATTAAACTTGTTTCAAACGTATCATGTAATATATCAAATCACAGGGCTCATTATGATTAATACAAATATATTTTTTTTATTTTTTTTAAATGAATATTTTAAAATATATTTAAAAAATATTAAAAAAATACCCATTCCCCCCTTTATTCCCCAAACTATAAGACCTATTTTTTTATTTACAGGAAAAATACGAAGAAATCTTTAATATTAATAATGGGGGGCAATTTATAGAAATAAACGAAAAATAAAAAATATTTTTTAACGTGTCATGCAATATATCAAATGAAGGGGCTCGTTATGAGAAATACAAATATATATTTTTAAAATTAATTGTTTACAAGATATTAACATAAAGATATAAAAAATTCGCATTTCTCGCTTTATTTCCGAAACCATACTACCTAAAATTTTGAAAATAATTAGGGGTACTGGGGCTCACTTGAAATTTATAAGAAAAATTATTAGAAAACCTCATGGTAATTTTAGGGACAAATTATACAAATAAATGGAAAATAAAAATTCAATTTTCAAACGAATCATGTAATATATCAAATAAAAGACTCATTATGTGAATTACAAATATATCATATTTTTAAATCATTTGTTTAGCAAAGATATTAAACATCGACTTAATTCCCATTTTAGAAACTATACTATTTAAATTTTGAAAAATATATTTTATTTGTATTTTTAAATAATTTGAATAACAGATTTAATAATTTATAATTTAAAAATTGACCTATTGTGCCCTTTATCTTCCAATCTATAGAGCCTCAAAATTCAGACAATAGATTATAAAAGGCTTCCCTGAAAGTTTATTAGTAAAATAAAACTCTAATGTTAATTTTTGGGGGCCAAATTAGAAAGCTAAATACAGCGAATCTTGAAGGTGGTACGGAACCCTTACAATGCGAGTCCAACTCGCACTTGACCAAATTATTTATAATTATTTTTTCTGTGTTGAATTTATTATCATCAGAACAGTTGGTCTTTGCTCTATCATATAATGACTTAATAACACCTTTCTTTAGGTATCTGCTTGTATGAGTTGGTTTTCTATAAACCTCTGTTTCGAATGAAGATTCTGTTTTTGTTATTAATATGTCTAGGAAAGACAGTTTGTTATTTTCTTCAATTTCTGTGGTAAATTTGATAGTTGGCTCTTTGTTATTTATGTTATTTCATAATTTATATAGTTCTTCAAGATTGTGTTCCCAAATTACGAAAATGTCGTCAACGTAACGCCACCAAACTAAAGGTTTATTTTCTTTTGATAAAATTACTTGTTGTTCAAATTTTCCATAAATATGTTACTTAATGCTGGTGAGAGACAAGAACCCATGGCCATGCCAAAATCCTGTTGGTAAAAGTCATCGTTTAATTGAAAGTATGTAGTTTTGGTATAATATGTTACTAGTTCCATTATCATTTCATTTGATAACTGAGTTCGTTGATTTCATGAAGAGTCCCGTTCTAGTAGTTGTTTTACTATTGAAAGTGTTTTTGGAAACAGGAACATTGTTATAAAGATTTACTATATCACTTGCTATTGTAAAGGTATTTTTGTATTCTATAACAGACAGTTTTTTCAATAAATGTGCACTGTTTTTTTGATGAGAAACAGAACTTCCAGCAAGAGGACGAATAATGTTTAAAAGAAATTTTGAAAGTTCACTACACGGAGAATTTATAGAACTGACAATTGGTCTTAAAGGAATATTAGGTTTATAAATTTTGGTTGAAATGTGATGGTTTAGTATAGTGTGGAGTGAGTGCTTTACGTTCTTGTTCTGTGAATTTATGCTTGTGGTTGTACAGTAAACGGTATATTTTGTTTTTCCACATATAACATGAGAACCAAAGTACAGAGCAGATGATTGTATAGGTCTTTTAACAAAGGCTAAATTCGGTAAATATTTTTTTCGAAATAATCGGTAGTTGGTTTCTTCGTAAAAACCAGATATGTTGAAGCCGTACCACCGCTGAAACTACATTACTATTTATCTGGCTAAACCAAATGGCAGAACGAACTGTCCCTGAAATAATAAACTTCACCATGAACTCTATTTGGTATCCATTTTCGAATGTCTGTACAAAGATTTATTCATAATTCATATTTCGGAGGTCAGAATCGAAGTAAAAAGTTAATTTGAGAATGAATCACATGTACTACTCAAGAGGAATATTTTGATATGCAGGGCAGTCACAAATAAAGATAAAAGCTAGCATTTGCTGTCATGAAAGGTATTTGAAATTAATATAAATAAAAACTTATTAACCTTTGCAAGTTTGTTGCAATAATTTTCATATTTATCATTGTTTTTCAAGTAAACTTTTTGAGGAATATTTTCTTTTTATTATTAAAGTAGGTTAATTTAAATACTTTAAACCAAAGTACGAGTTGCTCAGTTCCATGAGAGACGAGTAAAAACATACAATAACTTACCTCTGTCTTCAATTCATTTAGAAAAATACTTACAGGTTGTAAATGTAAAAGCAATGATGTCCTTTATTATAGTTTGATTAGCATCTAAGAGAACTTGAATTATAGAAGACTATAAATATGTTTTCAGACAACGATACCTAAGATACTTCGCAATAGCAACAGAATAACGATATAGTTATAGGGGATGTAAACATTGTTGATATTTTCTAGCATTTATCTCAAAATAACCCTTCATAAATCAAAAGATATTGACGTCTTACGATATTTAGCCCAATAAAATGCTACTAGGTCAATCGTTCTTCTTCACTAGTTAACATTTACCGAAATCGATTCCACCACAAACCGATAAAACAAAGTGATATGGCAAATAATCAACCTCTTTATGTTCAAAGCTTGTTGTTTGTTATAGAATATTAAGTATGCGGCTTCTATCTGCCGTCTCTAAGGTGTCCTTTGAATCGCTGCATCGCCTTTGATATCTCGGGATAGCAATTAAACCACTACTAAGAGATTTATTAAGTTTGGTGTTTAGCGACTCATATTTATTCACTATGGAATTCAGTGATTACAGTCAGCTAGAGGCAATCTGGTTTCCGAAGCAGGTTCACGACAAAAGGATATTGTTAGGTAGGAGATTTCGATTAACATAAAAATCCAAATTGATTTTCTGAATCATTTGCTTTATTACAGTGTGTATGGAATGTCAGTATCTAGGTTTAGGGTAGTTACAGGTTGTGTGTTTTTTTATTTCTGAGAGAACTTGGGTTTTAATGACAATTGTGTTGTTTTGAAAGGATTAGAAACTAAGAGTTTCAGTAAGTTTCTTTCTCACTATGTTGACGAATCTCTCAACATCCTGTGAAAGAAACTTACTGAAGACGAAACCCTGATGGAGAGGACGGAGCTACCAATAGACTCAATCATGGACTTGCTTGAATGTTGCCTCAAGAACTGCTACTTTCAGGAAAAGTACAGGTTCTTCATGCAAGAAGATGGATTGCTTATGGGTCCCCCTTTATCACCAACCATCGCCAACATCTACATGGAATGGTTCGAAGAACATGCACTGAAGAGTTTCGAGAAGCAGCCTAAGCTATGGTTGAGGTATGTCGATGACACCTTTATTATTTGGCAACATGGAGAGACAGAACTACAGGCATTCCTGGTGCACCTGAACCAATCCCAACCATCCATTAGATTCACCATGGAGATGGAAGAAAGTGGGTGCCTACCATTCCTTGATGTAAAGTGTCAAAGGACAACAGGGCGGAAATCCAAACAACAGTCTACAGGAAGCCTACGCATACAGGATTATACCTTCACTACAATTCCAACCACCCATCAGCAACGAAAACTGGCATCATCAAAACACTAATCCATAGAGTCAAATATATCTGCAGCACACCAGAAGCCCTCAAAGAAGAACAAGTGAAAATTAGAGAAGACCTTTTGGCGAATGGATATCCGGAAACGATCATTACCAAGGCATTTGAAGAGCTGGACAAACCAACTAGGCAGGAAAAGGACACCACGGTAGCAACTCTACTATTACCGTATACTAAAGGCCTGTCGGAGAAACTTAGAAGAATTGCACACAGCTATGGAATCAGAATTATCTTCAAAAGCAACGACACCTTGAGGAGCATGATAACAAGAACGAGGTCAGACGCACCAGCAATACCAAATAACTGTATATACAGTATACCGTGTGATTGTGGCAATATTTACATTGGAGAGACAAAGCGACCGCTGGACACCAGGATTAAGGAACACCGCAAAGCTACTCAAAGGGCAGAGGTAACGAAGTCTGGGTTAGCTAATCACGCATGTAATCACGCATGGACCGAACACCATAATATCAACTGGGACCAGGCTAGAGCAATTCACAAGGAGGAGCACTGGTACAAAAGAAAATTCATAGAGACGGCATATATAATCTCGAACGAAAATATAATTAGCCAGCCCAGCGTCCAAATTAAAAATATTTGGAGAGCTCTCCAGGTACGACGACGCAGATTGGACCAGATAAGACCCAATGACCATGACCGGCGACGCATGACCGGTTAAGGGTATAATATAAATACGACCCACACTCTGAATTTCCTATCATTCACCTGATGACGATAGCAGATACACAGCTATTGAAACGTTGTGAGATCAACCACTTCAAGACGATGGAAGTCCAAGGAAACTTCGAGGAACGAGTTACATTGTCTACAAACTTTAGACTAACTTTAGGTAGCATAGTTTCGAATATAAAATTGGAAATGACAATATTCTTACATATTTCTTTTAAACAATTAATTTTAGAAACATGAGAAATATATATTTGTATTCCTCATAATGAGCCCTTTCATTTGATGTATTTCATGATTTGTTTAAAAAGTTATTTTTCTATTTTCTGTTCAATTCTATAATTTCCCCCTGAAAATGAATATTAGAGTTATGTGCTTATTTTTCCTGTAAAGTTTAATTATACCCATATAACGGGGGAATGAGTAATTTTGTTATTTTTTTCCTTTAAACAATTTATTTTAAATATATGAAAAAAATATTTATATTCCTCATAATAACTTCTTACATTTGATGTATTGCATGATGCATTAAAAAATATTTGTTTTATTTTTTTTATATTTATTAAATCTATTATTTGGCCCCCAAAATTAATATTACGGATTTCTTCAAATTTTTCCTATAATGGGTAAAATTTGTTATACTTTTAAAAATAAAATCTTTTAAATAATTTATTTTAAAAATATGAAAAAAATATATTTGTTCTTGTCATAACGAACCCTTTTATTGCATATAGTACATGATGCGTTAGAAACAATTTTAATTTAATATTTTCCATTTAATTCTGTTGCCTCTCAAAATTAATACTAGAGGTTTCTCCTTATTTTTTTTTCAAAATTTTAGGGCTTATAGTTTTGAAGATAAGGAGGGGGAACAAGTTAAAAATTTTATATTTTTGTTAATATATTTTAAGTATTTTATTTTAATAACATGAAAAAAATATATATGTTTTCGCCATAATCAGCCTTTTTATTTGATATATTAACTGCTGTGTTAGAATCAATTTTAATTTTATATTATCCATTTAATTCTGTAATTTGCCCCCCAAAATTGTAGAGGTTTCTCTTTATTTTTCAGGAAAAATTCAAGTGAGGCCCTATATCTCTAAATTTTTGAAAATTTTACTTCTTATAGTATCGGAGATAAGAGGGGAAACGGTCCATTTTTAGAAAATCAAAATTTCTTCATGTACATGTAGTTCTGATCGGGTCAGCAAACTATACACTGATACCAAATTTCAACCTTTTCATCCAGTAGTTTAGGAGAAAATTGCTGTGATGTGAAGTGGGGAGAAATCCGGAGTAATATTATAAGGGTATCCGTATATTGTATATACGGAACGCTTATTATTATTAAGCAAACCAATATTGATCTTGGTTGTTCATTGCTAAAGTGACATTTTGCTATAGCAGAAGGATGCATTTATAGTGATAGGTCCCAAACTATTGCGATATTTCTTGGTGAATAAGCTTATACAATTATTAATAATGAACTGTGCTCGATGCCATGTGACACCTGTGTCCGACTGTATTCATTTTCCGACGTTTCTTCTTTTATTTGGAATCATTCTCAGGGAACAACAAAATAAACGAATTGGCATCTTAATCTGTCTTCTCCATAAGTTACTTTAGACAACTGTTTCAACAAGATCAATGTCGCGCCGAACCATTATCTGCAAACTTCTACTTAATAGCAAATTTTGTATTCTTCAAATCTCAATTAAAATTTTTAGTTTCTTTAATTCCGTTGTGTTAATGTTTATGCCTATTGAGAACGGTGTCTGATTTAGAGCCTGAAACGTGTGGAATATTTGAAATATACACACTTTGCCGTAACTGTTGTGTTACTGACAAAAAATTCTAAAAATAGAAACTAGGCATGCCACAACTATCATTCAGAAAACAAGTATCCCCAGCGCTCATGAGGATACTAAAAAAGATTCAGAGTGCAGATTGTACTCAGAATCTCAATCTTTCTATCCCTATGTTTCACTAGATAACTAAAGTAATCAGCTTCGCGTATTTATGCCTGTAGTTCGATTAAGTGAGGGTGTCACGTGAATATGGGCCTATGTCGTGACTATACTGTTCGTGGTTAGTAGTAGTAGTCCACTTATGAATGACAGAAGCATCAGGAGTAGCATCCCAAGCGATACCACTAGCCCTTAATTGCTGAATAATTAATTTCATTAAGAGAGTAAGGGGTGTTAGAAATCCTAATGGGTGAAAGATTCGTGCCAATTCTGAAAGTATTGAGCGTTTGGTGCATAAGTTTTTAAATGCATGAACCTTAAAACAAAAATGGTCTTGAGAAGGATTCCATTGGAGAATTTTTACTGTCTGGTTAAACTCGAGATCGAAATCCAGAGAAAGAGGCTCAGAATGAATCTGCGAAGCGAGTGAATGAGAAAGTAGTGCAGGTTTATTACTAGCCCATTTACGCAGCTCAAACTGACCTTTTTGGAGTAGAGATATCAATTCTTTCTGGAGTTGAAGAGCATGAGAGATAGAATCTGCACCTGTGGCGCCTCACGTGGTTCGTGAGTTGTTCTGTGTATTGTTGACCTCTATAGGGTAGTAAATATATTCGTTACATACATACATGGTAAGGATGGATGGTTTGGGGGGTGCCATTTATGTCGAATGTAGGACACAAGAGCATATATGCATTATTTAACAAATTAGTCTGGAAGCGTTTTGTGCTGTCCCAACAATTGTCTCAAATGATGGAAACTATTGTATTCGATGTAACAAAACGGGTAGTACACGACTCGGCAGTAGTATATGAAGTTTGCTATAATGAGAACCCCATTGATATTCTTGAATTAAAAGACGGCTGACCTTTATTTGACGTATAACTAAAATATGTCATGTTTCAATCGTTTACCTCAATATCAATATTTTGTTATTAAATTAAACTGATCAATTATAAATTTTTAAAAATATAAGAGGTAAAAAACGTATTTTGGACGACAGTTAAAACAAAAAAAAATATTGGAATTAATTTGTATTTTAGTGTTTATACTCCTGAACGTAGCCTGCAATGCACACATATCGAGCTAAGACTAAAGAGAGAGAGAGAGAGAGAGAGAGAGAGAGAGAGAGAGAGAGAGCAAGAGGCTATTTCAATGGATTGGGTGCTAATAACAATGCGTTAAGCATACAGTTCATTCGCAGCTTCCAGCTACCAAGTAAGATAGCCTGTTTCTCTCTATATTGCCCTCTATTTCTATCCTTGTGCGCATTGCAGGCTACCTCCAGAAGTATGTGCTTTAAGATTTAAATACTTCCCTAAGGGTGAATTTAAATGCAGCGTAACAGCAGAGCAGCATAGACGAGCGTAATGGACTTAGAGCATAAAAAATGTTCATTTTTATGTTCCAAGGGACTCGGCAGCCAATCATTGCTCATCAAAAATGACATAACTTATGCCGCAACCAACTTTTCCTTCGGTGCTTATTCTCCGCCTTTACATTGAGCAGAATAGAAACTAATAACGTACATCGAATGCATTATAAATGAAGACATGAATCTTATGAACATTACTAAAGCACTTATTTTTTGTGTTTATGATAGAAATGTGATTTTAAAGCCTATTGATAGAATTTGCGTTGCACTGAATAAAATTATTTTACATTATTTGAACAGAATTTGAATGCATCTTTACAAATATATAGGTGATGGTGTTCAGTCTTTCGGTGAAGAATTAAAATGAAAAAATTCAAAAGTGTATGTTTTGCTATGTTCCATTTTGTTGTAGCTAATTCAGACCCAAAATTTATCAGAAATACATTTAGAAAAATTTTGATCAATTTGTCTATAGTGCATAAAAAATTCTAAAAGGTTATCAATGTAGTACAGACCAATATTTATCAATTAGCAGGCTGTGTATGGAGACATCAATAATTTAATAGCGTTATTGGAAGAAACATTTTCAATTTTATTTTAATTATTCAGTCAATGATTGCATGGGCGTCCTTAGCTTTTGGCATAGGGGTGGGCAATTTGGCAGATTTCAGCAACTAAAAGAAAATAAATTACCTGGTTTTGGCCTAGGAGGTGGCAAACACAAACATAAATAATAATGTGTTTTATAGATACTGAATACCATAAAGAAAGATTTTATTTCGTCTGCAGTGTCATAAAAACATTACCTACTGTATAATTATAATTTAGTTGAAAATGTACACTAACAGTTTTTATGGCAGAGGTTAAAAAACTGTTCTTGGTCAGGATTGCTCAAACCAGAACAATATAAAATTCATTTTTTTTAAGTTTAAGGAATTAACCAGTAACTGTATCGCTCAGAGATCGAGAATATTAAGTTAACTTACTCAGACATTTCCTCAAAATTGAATTAACATATTTTCTTCAAATGATATAGTAATTGGCTATATTGTTTTTTCGATTAACATATCGAGTTTCCCATCCTCAATTTCTTCAAATGTATGGATTATATTCTTGAAAGAACTCTTGTAATCTGTCATATCTTCTCGTTTGACTTCAGTTTCGGCACTTTTATTTTGCAATTCCTCCACTCTTTTACGAATATTTTCGGTCTGCTCTGCCATTTCTTCTCTCATCATATGAAAATCGTTTCCTAGACAAGCACAAGGATGCAAATTATAAGTCGACGACTTTCTTCTGATACGAAAATAATTTCAAATTTTCCACACTATGCTTTATCTGAGTCAAATATTGAGAATTAGAATCGAGCTTCTTCTTCAAATCTTGAAACTGCCTTCTGATCTCTTGGCTGTATTCTGTGGCAGTTTGTTTTATAAACTATACTTCACAAACGTGAGAACTTTTTCTTCACAGTCCTACTTCAAAGATTTTGACATAAATTCTAATAAGCGTCCATCAACATCTTATGATTGAAGTCAGAGAGAAGGGACTGATCTCTCTGATAGAAGTCATATACATGAATTCGTAGGTTACCTAAAACCTATCAAAAAAATTATGATACTATCAATTCGAGCTAGGTTACACTGTAACCCTTACGTGAGTATATTCACTTCGCCATAACATATTAAATTCAAGTATATGTACTAAATACATAAATAATTATTCCAGATTTCAATCAGTTGACGGGAGCGCAACTCATGAATATTTTGAACTCGGAACAATATTTGTTTTCTGAAGGATAATTATGGCATATTTTTCAATGTCTAAGTGTTTATTGGGAAATAACACCACACTTTAAAGGAAATAGCTGTATATTCCAAACGTTTCGGGGTCTAGATCAGACCCCGTTGTCAATGGCTAAGAAACTACGGATTAAACGTTTGGAATATACAGCGATTTCCTTTAAAGTGTGGTGTTATTTCCCAATAAATACTTAGACATCGGAACAATATATTGTCTCGCATTCAATGACTGGTAAAACATCAAAAAAATATTATACAAACATTAGAAGAAGCACAAATTCACGTAATGGATATCGCTTTTTATCATCTATTGATACAGAAATAACCATTTTGCATGTCTTGTGCTTGGAGAACCATATAGATAAAGATAATTCACAATAGGGATAACCTTTCGGTGTATTAATAATTTTAATCTTTTATACGAAAATTAAATGCTTCTTGATGTTTTTTAAATGTCTCGATACAACTCATCGTTACAGTATAGGTTAGGTTAGGTTAGGTTAGGTTAGGTTATAATAATTTTAATCTTTTATACGAAAATTAAATGCTTCTTGATGTTTTTTAAATGTCTCGATAAAACTCATCGTTACAGTATAGGTTCATTGAAAATATTTTCAAGCTCTAGGTATTATATATCTACAGTATTTGTTGATTAAAATAACTAAAAATTTACCTCATAAGCACTTAAATGAAAGATGCACGAAGTGTTCACTCGGCGCGACCGTGGAGAAATGGCTTAAGGCGGATTTATATTTGTGTGACGTGTCTTGACGTGACGTGTCAGAACAGTATTGGTTTCATGCATTATATTAGTAATGTGCCATGTGCCGTGATGGCTTGTGTCATTTCGCATCAGATGCGATCTCGATCTGCATCAAAGCGATTGGACCTTAGAACATAAAAATTGACATGGGCTGAAAAAACGGCGACATAATGATTTCTATTTTGAGCCCTCTGTGTGATATGTGCTCTGCTCTATATTTTTGCGGTTGAAGTGGCTGTAAAAGTGAAATCTTAAGTATAGTTAGATTCCAAAGAAAAGTGAAAAGGATAAAGAATGTTTAGTTTCGAGTTTAGGAATAGGAAGCAAGCAGTTTATGTTAGACCCATTAATTGAAGATTAGGAATATTTAAAGTTACAAGTGAACGTGTTTTAAAGACAGAATTTTAAATGTATGCATAGTACAATAAATTGTAAAAGACACTCATCGTGAATAGCGATATGTTCTGAATATTTGAATCGAGGACCAGCTTTGTTGACTCGAATATCCTCTTTTTCATTGTTTTAAAAGAATATCCAGTACTATAAATTGTATTTCTTCTTCATAAACTGATTTGACATCGGATGATTCTTGGGAAAACCTTTGCCACCTAACCCGACTTTTTCCAAACCAAAGCGGCGGGCTTATTGTTTGAAAATGTCAAATTTCAGAAGGCTTCAAAACACGACATATATCTGAACACTATCCATGACGTCAGACAGCATCACGACACAACACGTCAGACTAATATAAATCCGCCTTTACTCGTGCTGCAAAGGAATGAAATGGTAAGGGTATTAAAATTACAGCATAAATACAGAAGTATATATGCTCCATAAATAAAGAAGTATCCATGCTCTAAGGCAGACAACAGTCATTTCTATTCTGTTAATCCGCTCCACTTCCTCTATTCCGCTCCCATGTAAATTCAACCTAAGAGTATTCGCATACGTTGGATCTTCGAGAATGCCTATTAAACATCATTTGTAGCAGTGTTCGTTCGACTGATGTCGTTACTCGATTTGTAGAGCATTTGCACACGAAACGGTGCCAATAAGCATTTTTTGGTCTTAAAAACGGCCCCGTTTCTGGGATTTTTTGGGAGGTTTTAAATCATGAGCAGTTCTTAGGATATAAATTCTGTATGTTTCGGCCGTACTATTTATATAGTGTGTTCTTATCTATCTCGACATCTTTTAAGTCTCAGCTTCAGCTTGATTTCCCTTAAATTGGTATTTGTGACAGTGTGCATTATGAATTATCAAACTCTTGTTCTTGCTCTGACTGTATCGTAAATTATGTGGTTTTCTTAACATAGTGCTGACTTTTCTTTGCTGAAAATACTGTCGATAATGTGCCTATTAGAATAGAACAAAACACGAATAACAAATAAGGCTAATAAATTAATATGTAAATTATATGGGTAAGTGGGATAAAATAATATCAACATACCTATAGGTACGTAGAATCTGAAGACAATCTGGAACTTACCTGAAACAAAAACCATAGAATAAAACATTACGATAATAGAAATAAATAGACGATATATTTAAATTTTTGTTTGCATAGTATTATTACCGAAAGCCTTCACAAATCATCTACACTATTATAAAATTGTAGTTTGTTTGTCTGTTTATTTCTTGGTTATGTTTATTTGTTCGGACATAACGTAACAACTACTGAACTGATATTGCTAAATCTTTTTTTGTTGTAAATCCCTGTAGTTTGATTTAAAATCTGGTACACATTTTATCTCCCTACATTCACAGAAACGGTATATATAGCAAAAAAACTTCTACCATGTTGGATAACACAATTGGTTCCACCGCGAGCACCAAGTACGAGATACTTGTATCAGCTCAGCATTTATTCAAAATTCGGAATATGCCAATGTAACATGTTTCGATTTAAAAAAAAATCAACTGATATATCAAGTGTAATTTTACATAGTGTTCTATACTTCGGAAACTTATTGAGGAGTAGATTCAAAAAAAATCAAAAAAAGTTATATTAGGTGTCCCATAAGCAGCTGTACGTATACAATGTGGTTGAAGGAATGGAATTAGTTATACGGGGTGGTTCAAAAAAGTTATATGGAGTGGGCCATAAATAGTTGCATATACCAGGTGTTTGAAAAACGGTCAGAGTAGAAATATGTTTATACAGACTAGATATCAAAATGCTATACTGTTTGCCTCATAAGTACTTGCATCTACAATGTAGTTGAAATAAGTGTAGAGAACTAATACAGGGTGGATAATTTTTTTTTTTTTGAAAAAAATGTGTAATGTAAGCAGTTGAGAGCTTTGAATTATGTTATTATAGTTATGAAATGGGTTGAAAAAATGTTAGAACGAGTTGTTTATACAGGGTGCTTAAGACATAAGATAGATGGAATAATAGTTTATAGTGTGGTTAAAAAATTCTTTTACATCTTAACATCCAAAAGCAGTTGCATATATAGGACGGTTGAAATATGTAGCAGAGTATAATTACAGTTATACAGGTGGGTTCAAAAATATTATAGAGAAATGTTATGATTTACTAGCTGTTCCATTTACCGGGTGGTTGAAAAATAGGGTGGGATAGAATTCTAAGGATAGAGGGTGGAAAGAACATGTTATACGGGGCAGCAAATAATTAGTTGCATATACAAGGTTGTTGAAATATAGGGTGGAGTATAAATATAATTATATATGGTTGGTAAAAATGGTAGAAAATTTTGTTATATAGGGGTTGCTATATGGGGTACCTGAAATATAGGGCGCAGTAAAGTTATAGTAACACCACAATATTAGGAAAAGTTGCAAATGAAGAGTGTTTTAAATGTAGTGTGCAGAGAAATTGTACTTTATAATGTGGTTCAACAAATATGAGGAGAAATTGTAAAATAGCTTAGCTCATAATCAGCTGAACAGCTAAGATAGTTGAAATAAGGGGAGGAGAAGTGTTATCGTTAAGTATTCATCAAAAAGCAGCATCTTATAAAAGGGAGTTGTAATAAATACAAGGTGATTGAAAAAAATGTTTAATATACTTCTTATATAGGGTGCCCCTTAAGCAGTTGCAGTTTTCGTGAAATATATTGTGGGCATTGATGAATTTATAGTTATACAGGGTGGGACAAAAATATTATACTGGATGGTCGATAAGTAGTTGCATATACAAAGTGGTTGAAATAATGGGTAGGAGTAGAATTATAGATTAAAAAAATGGTAGAATAGAACATGAGCTATCGTATAAATACAACAACTGAAACATGGATCGAAGTAAAATAGTACTTATACAATGTGATTAAAACAATGTTAGTAAAAGTTGTATATAAGGGGTGGTTGAAACATAAGATGGAGAAAAATTTCAAGGGTGGTTACAAAATGGTTATGTAGAGTAGTACAATCTACATTCAAATGAAAGAGAAAAAAATTATGCACTTATGGTGCTGTCCAAAGACAATCATTTTCATAAGAGGTTCACTACTCCTCTCATTTTGGTGGTAAATACGCATATATATATATATATATATATATATATATATATATATATTATCTTGCCGACAAAAGAACTCCCTTTACAGGAATTGCATTCATAGATGCTTTAAAGGTCGAAATTACTGATTAGATTGTTTCTGAATTTCTATGGCATGTGGCACCGTATCCTCTTTTCAACCACTTTCAGATCATTCAATTAAGGCATAAAAATTGCATTTTCCAGTAACCATAACTAACGACATAAACTATGTCTAGACTATCCTTGTTCTTTACGGAGAAAACTTCGTTAATGCAGTCAGACCTGCTGTTGCAGCATAATCCGTTCTACGCATTTTACTGGCTATGCGTTTTTACTAGGGTTCAATTCATTCTTTCTTCAAGTTGCCTTTATTTCTTGGTAACGTTTTATCCCATATATGACCCAAAATTAGATGTTTTCGTGAATTTTAAATCATTTGTAATAAACACATATACACTAATTTTCTTTCTCGGTACGGTAAATTTTAAAATGTATTTCGTAATGCAATCCACCTAAAATTACCGCTGCTCAGTAACGCTTACAAATCCATGCAAGTTAAACTGCACCCAGAACTCAGTTAAAATGTAGTAGTTTATCCTTATAATATACCATTAAAGTTATTCAGGAATTCAATAGAATTTTTTCACAGTTAGTTCCTATCAGGAACACTTTTTTCAACTTGTAGTCTTTTTTCAGTAATTCCAAACCTTTAAAGATCATCTAGTTTATACTAAAACTTTTTTAATTCAAATTGGAAACAGTTTTGTGGAGAGTTTTACAAAGTTCCTAACTACTTGATATGTCTGCTGTAATAAAAACTTCAATACTTTCTTGACCTGTCGAACTTTTAATCGAAAAAATACGCTATAGTTCGCAGAAGGTTTTCTACGGAACCGAAAATAAACTTAGTGGTAAAGTCACAATAAACTTTATTTGATAACTTTGTTGCAATACAGTTATGGCGCTTGAAATAATTTTTCAGGGTAAACGAAAATCAATAAGAACATTTTTTACATGTACTTAAAGAATTGTATTTATAAATGTTTAAGTACTTTTTGGGAAATAACATCACAAAATTGCCTAAAAGTACGTAATCATTGAAAAATGTATTCATGAAATCACATATCTATTTAATTAACTCAAACATACACAAATAGGTATTAAATAATAAGAATTTTTTTAGTAAGTGTTTTTAATAAGTGGTTTGTATTTTGAAGGTGATAGTTTTCTGCTATCATGAAAACTATCTAGATAGAAAATCACGATTGTCTATAGCGTACATAATAATCATTATTTTTATTATAAACTATAACTGGTCGTCGAAATGACAGTGACCTAGGCATAATTAAAACTGCATGCATTTAGGTGAATACTTTGATTACAAAACCACATCAGAAATGACGATAATGTAGTCCAAACAATAAAACCAAAAATAAAATTGACTTTATCTTATCTAATGAAAGTCATGTTATGGTCTTGAGGACTTAAGAGGTTAGTGAGAGCAAAAATAATAATCAATTTCGTATTGATGGAAAAATCTCTTTAAAAACAACTCTACCCTACCGATGAGATTATTATTTTAAAAGAAACATAATATGAAGATGAGTTAATTTGAACCAACTCTAGAAAATAGAGACAGTTGAACTCGCGGATTAATCTTCAGCAATAATAATCTGTTCAATAACAAGAAATTACAAAGAATATGTCAAAACAAAGTATAGTTAGTTAAAAAGAGGCGATACCCTACGAAAACTACAACCAAATATCACAAGGATCTAAAACAAAATGATTAAATAAGACATCAAAAAGGTAAAAGAAACGACAATAAAAAACTGAAAGACCAAACCGTAAAGTAAAATTGGAAAATGAACATATTTATTAAGAAAATCTTTAAAAAAATAACAAAAATAACGAACGGTAACAATATTGTAGTAAGAACAAAAATGACGTCATAAAACCGATTGAAATTTTCCACACTAGTCTATATTCATCTAAATCCAAAAATCATATAGTATGAACTGAGATTCTTCTGCATTACCTTGAACTGTCTTAACTACAGTAAGGTGTTATTTGTTTTACCTAAAAGTTTCAAAAATTTATTATTATTATATGCTTAAGATTCTGCTAAATAACTTCATTTCATAAAGTAAAGAAATATTTAACATATGAACTTGTCGCAAAGTTAAGGTCCAACGTAACTTATGCAGGTTCTTTGCAGAATAAAATGTAATCTCTCGGTGTAAAACCTATCTGTACTGACCCAGTACTAAATTTAATCTTGATGGTGATGACCAATTAGATCAAACAGTCTTTAATGCAAATATTTTGAGCTTGGAATTACAGAGCAAACGGTATTACATATTACTAAACGAACAATGTTTATTTATATGTGATATCAATAGTAAAGCGATTTACTAGCATATTCCCCATAAAGTGTATATTATCATTTATTCTATAATAAGCTCTTCAATATAGCTGACTTCACTGGAACAGCTGCTGCACTTGAATAAGGGTCTCTATTCTAAATTGCATGAAATATACCACCAATGCTGGAAGATGATTTATGAATCGACCTTGTGACCATATGTTTGTAAAGGAACTACTTTAGTTATTAGAATATCTAGTCATGACAACTTATAGGAATTAATAAGGATAATTCAAGTAATATTATTTTGTTAACATTTTTTGTCGATGACAAATGTGGGGCATATTATTCACCATTCTATTTTCATTCTGGTAACCAATTCTAAAAAATGCTCCAACATCAATGATATTAATATTAGTTAGAATATAATATTAATATTAAGCTTAATGATTCATCTACATAACACGTCAACACTGGTTTTCTTTTGTCCTGACAACTTACACCACATAAACAGGTTTTAGAACATTGAGTTTCTCCTTTATGGTTCACCTAGTTCATGCCTTAATATGAATTGTTAATTGGAGGGATGACATTCGAATTAAAACTCTGTATATTTAAAAGCACCAAACTTTTCAGCGTTTACATTGTAGCATGTTAAGAATTATAAACGTAAAATTTAAAAACTGATACAATTCAGCATGTTACACATTTAAAATATCAGAATACATTTTATCATTAAAAATATGTATATATTTTCGATATATCAGATACGCTGTTTTTAGTTTCAATGTGGGTTTCAGTTTGTTAGCTATTATGATTTGGGTTAGCAATATTATGGGCTTTTATTGATTTTGCTATTTACTGCTTTAAATAATAGCTTGGCAGTTGTTTTTTTTTATATTTATTTAGCTCTAATCTCCTCTTATTAACATAAATATGACAACATCTTGACTTTACGTTTATAATTTTAATGGGATCACTGAAATATCTTCTTTGGTAGCATTTTTAGGGAATGTACTACCTTACAAAAAGTAGCACCGAAAATTCTAATGATAAGTCTTCTAATTTCATTCAATTTGAAAGAATGTTTAATATGATTTGATCTTTAAAATTTCCTTGTGGTACTCTGTATATTATCAAAATTAAAACACCTTAATACCGCAAGACATAACCATAAAGAAAAAGTGATGCAACTATAAGATTATCTTCTTTAAATTTGTATCTGCGATGTTGACAAAAAAAATAAATGAGTCTTAAAAATATTGATAAGAATTTTCTATGGGTTCAAGCAATTAATTTACTCCGAAAATAAATCTTCTTCATTTTCTATACCAAATTTACAATGCATTATTGCACATTAATATTTCACACTACCTGTACTTGGTAAATTATTATTCAGTTAGAATGTCTTCGCTTCTCCTCTGAACTAACTCCTTCATGCTGTAGACGACTTGTTTTTATAGTCTATTACTCTTTCTCCAATATTCTAGCCGCAGTCGGTCTCTATTTTAGATGTATGTCATTGCTTACTTGAAGTGACAAGAAATTTGGGTACTTACTTGTCGTCAATGGTCCATTCAGAACGATAGTTTTTGTCGCCAACTGTTTATTTCGTAGATGTAGTTTTTGTTATAACAAAAAACCCATAGTCGTGTCCATAGAAAACTTTGTTCCTTAAAGAAGTGAAATACAAAACTGTAATTTTATTTTAGTTTGAACAGATATGTAAATTCCTAGAGTTTGACATCTAATCACATACTAAAAAATTGTGATTTGCAAGGTTGTAATGAAAAAAAAGGGAAGATCACATACGCAACAATACGTATATCGTTCTCCATCCTACGGAAGCTGGAAAAATTTTAAGTATCCTTTTTCATGATGTACAATAAAATAATTTTCTATATTCTTATAGTATCTTACCGTGAAAGAGGATACAGCTATAGATACCTAATTTCAAGTTGCCAAAAATTAAATTTCAAACAGAACCTGCAATGATAAACTTGGGAATAATAAAATACAAGAGATCGTATAGAGGTGTAGAGAATGTATCTCAAAACGAAATTTGTTATATTAGTTAAAATATTCGGTAGATTCAATTCCAGAAATGATATGGATAACTGCAAACTATAAACATATCGTCTTAGCTAAACCATCAAAGCCTCAATTATAAAGATTAGATCTAGTAAATTTGTAAAAAGTAATTCATGAAATACTAAGAAATAATTTATCCTTTGCTATTTCCCAGAAATGATTAGAACTTTATTCAACAGCCAACAAGACTAATTCTAGAAGACTTGTTGCACTCCATTTAACAAAATATATAGGTAATAAATTTATTTGATTTTAAATTATAAATATATTATTTATTTCAAACTTTAGATATCCTCCAGGGCAGGAGAATAAAGAGTTTCTCTACAGAAATGGTTGTGGTAGTTCACTAACACTTCAGAACATGTTTATGTTAAACATTTTAGGACTACTAAGGGTTACAACTTAATTTATGAGGCCTTCAAGTAATGAATTATCAGGAAAATCGTTGGCGTTGTGAAAAAAAAATGTTTAGAACAAAACTGTAGAAAACAATGGTGGCCATCTTTCATATCAGTTTTGACCTTTAGGTTGATTCTTAAGTTCATTTGAAGGTCAAAGAAATTCTTTTGAATAAGAAACCCTATTATTCTCATCGTATCCTAACAGATCGAATAATATTACGTCCAAAACGATATTTTCAGTTTTTTTAAGACGATTTTTAAAAGGCCAAAATAATTATCAAAAATATTGTTGACATTTTACAGTTATTTGACTTTCTGACTGTAATTTTCAAACATAAATAGTATTATTTTTCAGAATCCAGAGTCAAGAATCAGAATTTTCAATACAAAAAAATCAATATGAGCTTCAAATGACCTTGTTAATTGTCCTCAACGTAAATATACCTTAATGGGTCACGAGCACAAACAATTCCTCGCCTACAATCCTTGAAAATCCTAAGGAAACGGTTTTGAATGAACTTACAATATTTAACCTATAGGTAATTCAAAAATAAGAGTTCCATTCCTGAAAAATCTATCTTATCTCCAAATGTCCTCGAAACTCAATCTCAAGGTCAAAACTGATAGAAAAGGAAGATCGCCTCCATTGGCCGCAATAACTTTTCTCTATACAAAGTCTGTTCAACGCCTACTGTGTATATTCCCAAGTACCTAATATAGCTAAGGGGTTCGGTTGCACTAGCGACCGTTTCATGGAAGCACATTATAAACAAAATAGATGCTAGGTCCAGGTGTGGCACACAATTTTATACACATACAAGACAATACAATACAATATATATTGTATGCCGAATTTCAATTACAGGGAATTTCAGAAAAGCAAATAATCAAAGACTTCAATTCAGCTATTTTCAAAGGCTTAGTAAGACCCATAATTTATAACGGCTCACGGCCAATTGTTTATAGCGGTTAATGTTTGGATTTCAGGCTAAAATTTTAAAAAATATATATTTATCAATTAACCAGGAGCAAATATCAAATCACAGGGTTCTGATATTTAAAAAATATGTTTTTTATATATGTCTTTCCTCCTAAATCTGTAAACTCGCTCTGCTTCTAAATTCATAACAACTTATTATCGGCCTCTATTGAAAAATGATATTGTACTACAAACATAACCTAACTTCATCAACAGCATTTACTGAAAAATTTGGCGTATTTTCCCTGAGTTTATAACGTAGAAAGTTTGAACAAATTTCAGATATTACTTTAATCAAAATAAAATTATATTCATACATAACCGTTTTTACTGTTTAAAATTCTATTTTACTTCAAGACCACTTTGCGTTATATCAGCAGAGTTTCAAAACAAATTTGAATTCAGCAAAACCATCACGACTGGCTGCTTTGAAATGAAACATGAGAGCTTTCCAAACAGTGCTTATATATTAGTGGTTTTAGTATTTATTTCCTGACTATCCTTAGAATGAATTGCCATTATTCTTCAATTACAGTTTCATTGTTTGATAAAGTATTTTGGAAGTTCAGGGAATGAAGCTAATATTTCATAATAAATCATAGAGAGTTGGTACTACATGTAGTGTCATTCATAAATGAAAATAACAGAAAGTAGTAATTTGTGAAAACTAACTTTTTTGTAGATAAGATGTTTTGTTCAACAACTAGATTTGAGTAAATTTTACACATCTAAATGTAACTTAGGAATTATGTGGAGAGTTTGACTCTTGAAATTCAATAAGTAGAGAATATTTAAAACTGATGTTTTCAGTTTTAATTATTCTGAGCTGTTGCTCTACGAAATAAACCAATTGAACCTACATATAAATGATTCAGTGTCTACTGCTACAATATCCAGTATAGCTGCAGTTGAAATACAGTGAAGAAAAGAGTCTATGTAAAGTATGTATTTTTAAATAATACGTTTAATAAATATCAAGCAAAATGCACAAAATTCGTCACACTAACCTTGGGAGCTACTGGTCACTTAGTTTACAGAAAATTATAGCCAATATCATAATGTTAATTTTGGGGGCAAATTCGATAATTAAATGTGAAATAAAAGGTATATAATGAAAGGGTTTGCCGCCCTGTTTTTTTTTCATCTTCCTATAATATTTCGGGACAAATTTCGTCTCTTCTAAGCTAATGTTAGCAACAGTTAAATTGTGAGTCCATAATTTGCGACACCCTGGATATAGAGTAAATGAACTACATTGCTTTTTAACCTAAGTACTCACAGTTGGCAACTGAACACCGGAATATAGGTGGAATTTATTTTGTAAAATTCTATAACATGTCCTACCAAGGCAGTTGCGTTTAGATTAATAAAACATAAAGTGCAATTTATTAAACTTAGTTGAGAAAATGGCTTTTAAATTTACCCAGTCAATAGCGATTTTATCATACACACAAATTCAATAACTAAAATGCGAAAAATGAAACAACTTGAAAAAAAAAGCACTGAAATAATATTTGTAAGGCAGTTTTTAACAAAAAGAGAAAAACTCATTTTCGCATTATAAATTTATAGTGACACATTTATTTACCATTATCCGCAATTACAGTTAATAAAAGCACAGAATAAATATACGGTTTCTAGATGAAGAAAAATTGTAGAGAAAAGAACAAACTAGGTGTTTCATTGCGTATAGCAATTTACAATTTAAAGTAATCTGTGCGACAGTATTTGCTAATGATAAATTCATGGAATTATAGAACGATGATTTGTAAGAATTATTATTTTTAGTGAGTCATTTTCTGTTGTATATTCTTGTTGTTTACATAGTAATTCCAATAATAGTTACATTTTAAATAGTTAAGATGTAAATTATCTCTATTTTTTTTTAAGTATATAAAAGACGTTAACTAATCATAACTAATAATCAGTCCGTAATTAATATTCTCTACTAATTCTGAAAGATCTTGAGGATCGTTCAGTTTTTTATGAAAATTAAAAAGAGAATTTATAAAATTTTTGAAATTCATAGTTTAATGATATTACAAATATTCGAAAATGGAATATTAAACAGTTTTCACGACACCGCAAAGATGTAACTAATTTCCTCATGTTAGCGCAGGGGTCAGAAGCATTTTAGAAAATAAAAAATGTCAAATTGTTGTAATATATCACATGAAAGGGTGATAAAGGGTGATAAAGGGTGGCTTTTGTGAAAAAAAAAACAAAAATTTATAACTGTCGAAAACTGATAATATATATGGCCATTTTGTAAAGAGATTGAACAAAATTTGGTAGTTTTGTGATAGCCACTACGGCCAATCAATTGACGTTTTTTCTAGGTTTTTACAACAGTAGCTAACTTTGTTATTTCAATTTTTGGCTAAGTTGGCTGTGAAACAAAGTGCCATGTTTGTTGTCATAGCTAGTTATCTCAGCAGGGGTGGTCGGAATTGGTCGTAAAAAAATTTTCAAGGTCGTCCCTTATCAACCGCAAGCGCCACCTGATAAGGAATAAGGATTTAGCTATGAGCACATCTGTTCTAGTTTGAATATTTTGCAGCCATTCTGCTGAAAACGACGAAACTTAATCGCTAAAAAACAAAACGACTCACTTATTTAAGTAGTTTCTAAATGATTGAGGAGGTAAATGATTATTTTGAATGTTCATCTGGGATTTTCTCTCATCGCAATGGTTTCTGAAAAATGCAGATAAGTTAAGTACTTGAATATCAAGGTGTAGTATCTAAGGGCAGTTTGTGGAAACTGCCCGGAATACTAGTTGCCCTCTTATAGAAAAAACTCTCCCGCAGGATTAACTGTGAGAAAGTAGGTCTACATATTTGTCAACCAGTATTCCAGTATAATATGTTGTGTATTTTGTGTTGTACTTATCTGTTTTTTTTGTGACGTTTCGATTCCTTATCAGGAATCGTTGTCGAACAATGTTTGCGAGAATGTTTTGCACTATATTCGCTTGACTTTTTTGGTAATGTCAATTGACTGATTAATTGAATTTGAAGTTTCCTTTTTGATGTTCATTCGTCAGAAGTTGTTGCCATGCAACCGGTATCTCTACAGAAGGTGTCCCGATTTCTCCATTATTCAACAACATGCAGACACTTTCTTTCATTTTTCGTTTTTTGATATGTTTTTCTTTAAGTAGTATTTTTGTCTTATTACAGTAAATTTTGTGTGTACCATTACCAAAAACTCAAGCGAATATAGTGCAAAACATTCAAGCAAACATTGTTCGACAACGATTCCTGATAAGGAATCGAAACGTCACAAAAAAAACAGATAAGTACAACAGAAAATACACAACATATTATACTGGAATACTGGTTGACAAATATGTAGACCTACTTTCTCACAGTTAATCCTGCGGGAGAGTTTTTTCTATAAGAGGGCAACTAGTGTTCCGTGCAGTTTCCACAAACTGCCCTTAGATACTACACCTTGATATTCAAATACATAATTTATTTGTATATTTCAGAAACCATTGCGAGGAGAGAAAATCCCAGATGAACAGTCAAAATAATCACTTATTTAACAAAAATGAAAAACTTCCACCTTACTTGTCCTAGTTTTTGAATATTTTAGAGGCATTTCTGCTGATTACAGACATTGATCTAAGACCGCCAAAAACTTAATTATTGAAAAACAAAATGACTCATTTATTTAACACAAATTCCACAATACTGGTCCTAGTTTTGAATATATTTCTGCTGATAATGCCGAATAAAGCATTGTGATAAATCGCCAAAACGTGGTTGTAAGTTGTAATTCAGTAGTTCTTCAAAACAATTAAAAAGTACATTGAGGAAAAACAAACAAAATGACCCACTTGATAAAAATGATAATATTTAAAATCAGTAAATTCCACCATTCATATTTAAAAATGAGTAAATTACACCAATCCGGTCCTATTTTTGAAGCTTTTAGAATTATATGTTTTGAAAATACCAAATAAAGCATTTTGCCGAAAAGTCAAGACAGTGATTGTACTTTAGAATAAGTATTTAATTGTTTCAGAAAAAAAATCTATTTATGAAGGCATTTTTTTATTGTATTTATTCTTAAATATGGTGTTATTTAGCAGAACAAATAAGAAAAAGACGAAACTGGTATATGTCGCAAATAAGAGTAAGAAAGCTATTTCCTTATATTTTTATATAAAATATATAAAGATATTAATCGCATTACAAAATTGTAATGTGATGTTAACCCTTAAGTACCTAGCACCTGTTATTGTCACACTACCACCCGTAGCAAAATGATTCTCATTTGTAAAATTTTGTGAGGCAAATAGATCTTAAATAAAAGTCAGTCAGTTTAGGAACATATTAAACTATTTATTAGAAATAAGGAGGGCACATGAAAATCAACTGTTCTCATTTTATACTTTTAAACTAACATCTTTGGAAAATGAGTTCTATTACAATAATAACATCAAGTCGGTACTTCTTTGTAGGATTTTTTAATATACTATATATATATATATATATATATATATTATCAGAAAACATTTAAACAATTAATATTCTCAATCAAAACAAAACTTAAAAGAAATTGCAAGACCTAAACGTACTGTTTTTCACGACAATAAAAACACAATTTATGTGGGCATTCCAGGCAAATAGGATCTTTGAATTCGAAATACACATATTGTGTTTAGCGTTTCTTTCTAGAGTCGAAAGTAGAACAGTTCTTCCGTACTTTTTTCCAGCGCTACTACTAGTTGGAACTGCTGATGAAGTGGTTCCCTTGTTACTAAGAAGGATACTTTGAATGTACATTCTGATATTGCATTGCAATGTTATTTGTAAGACGCTCCACATCTGTTGCTGAACACCAGCAGCCAGATTTTCCTTTATGAAGCAACTACACCTAGTTTCTTCATAAATGGAAATCTGGTTTCAATTTTTTGACCTCGACAACCTCACGACATCGCACTTTGTGGCAGAAATGTCCATCATTCGGTAAAATACAGTCAATAGCCATATGCAAGTGCGGCGACCTCTGTTGTATTTTGAATACCTCTGGTAGAGTAGATCAACTCCAAATTTGGTTTGGTCATAAAAAACTATTATCTCAGATTTCTCAGTAGTTTCCTCAACAAATAGCATATGATGCATATTCGACAGGGTGATCACTTCTTCATTCTGCTTTGAAAAATACAATGATATATATATATATATATATATATATATATATTCGTACGTAAAGAACTCTTCTTCCTTCCTAGATATCCTAAGTGGTTACAGAATTTCAGAAAATGACATCCTAGTTAGCTTCGATGTTGTATCTCTTTTCACCAATGTCCCCATTTCAGAAACGTTAGATATTCTAAAAACAAAATACAATATCTCTTCTGACATCATCAAACTTGTACAACACTGTTCCTCTAACACTTATTTTTCATTTCAAAACACTCTGTTCAAACAAGTCCGTGGGGCCCCCATGGGTTCACCTCTTTCTCCAGTGCTTGCTAACATTTTCATGGAACAAATCGAAACCCAGGCCCTAAACTGGCATTTGGCCTCATGGCAGAAATTCATTAGACTTCTTCCTACAACATCTCAATTGTATACATTCTAATATACAATTTACAATGGAAATCGAGTCCGATTCTTCCTTCCCTTTTCTTGATGTCCTCATAACAAAAACCAACAATGACAGATTCTCACATACCGTCTATAGAAAACCAACCCATACCAATCGATACTTAAATGCCCAATCCCACCACCACCCTGCCCAATTGAGTTCTGTAATGAAATCTTTGACTCTCAGATCTATTCGTTTAACAGATATTGACAATAGACAAAACGAACTTAATAATCTTCAACAAATCCTTCGACAAAACGGTTATCATCCGGACTACATTGCGCGTATAATTCATCAATGTCAACAACCCCCAATCACACCAACCCCGTCAGAAACAGAACAACAACATCAAAAAGCCATACTTCCATACATTCGAGGAGTCACTGACAAAATAGCACGAATTTTACAAAGACATCAAATAAAGACTATCTTCAACACCACTCAAACTATAGGCAACTTAACCGGTAACCCCAAAGACAAAGTACCTAACGAGGATCGAGGAGTTTACGAAATCTCATGTCGCGATTGCCCACAAAGCCAACAGGCGCGTTAACCATCGAGTATATGAACACTCTCTGTCAGTTCGTAAAAAAGATCCGACTTCAGCTCTCGCGCATCACCATATCCAAACAGGGCACTCTATCAACTTCGAGGACAGTAGGACTATCATATCTCTCAATTCTCTTAGGGCATCCACTATTCGCGAAGCCATCGAAATAGAAAAAATACCTCTCTGTCTAAATAGACGCGATGACAGTACTCGCCTTCTCACAGCTTGGACCTCCGTAATTGCCAGATTAAACAAAGTAGACACGCCCACCAATACCCAACCAATCACAACACAGCCTCATCACGTGACATCTTCTTCGAACCCAGCGCTACCTATAAATAAAAGAAGCAGAGCAGACTCAAATTCAGTTCAGTTACCTAGTGACTCTTGGGGAGTAGGCAGATTGAGGCCCCGAGTTCGATCTAGACTCTGAAACTCTTTTTCACTTTTGTCTCTTGATAATGGCTCCAAAGCAGGAGTCGAAACGTCGAGTATTCAATAAATTCAGACGCGGTTCTCACCCGGAACCTAGCTTAGTTCATATATATATATATATATATATATATATATATATATATATCTTAAGCAAAACCACCAACCGTAGAACCTACTCTTCTCTGAAAAGCTGGTAAGAAGAAGAAGCTCGAAATTTTAGTAATAAAAATGCATTTTCAACTAAAATAATTAAAAATACAAGACTGTTAAAAAGTCACGCAACCTCCTAACAGGGGCCTATTAGACTCTCGGGGACAGTTTTTTATTTACCAGAAACAAACAAGGTACAAGGTACAGGAACGAACAAGTTTATATGACAACAATATTCACGACTATAAATTCGTCGGGATCTGTAAGATTTACGCTAGCGGGTTTAGGTTTAAAGATGTTTTTGTATGATCAAATTTGATCAACTAAAATTTTTCACAATAATAATGTCTTAAACCATATATTTTAGTAACTTCCAACTATAACTCGATATTTTGAGTTGATTGAGTTAGATATCGTGTTTGTCTTTCTCCCGCGAGAGGTGCAGAAATAAAAAAAGAAATAATCTTCCATGATGACAATATCCAAACTTGAAATACACAGAACTCCCCCTACACTAGGGACACTCTGAAACGTAGGAGTGAGATATATTCTATTGAAAAAATAAGCGGTTCAAAGTTCATTTCTTTTTAGCCAGAAAAGTTTCGAAAGAGTCCGAAAAGTTATACCCTGAAACTCGCTTATCGTGCTCATTGTTGGGATGATGAAATAAGAGGGTCTATCAATATGAGAACGATGTTCGTAAGCGAAACTAAGCAAAGAACATAAAAGCCGGTTGTGCAGATTTTGCAACAGAATAGATTTTCTCTTTTTTATGTTGTAAGGGGAAGTTTGCCTTGTTATTTAGGGCAAATTTTCCTAACAATATTTAAATATCGAGGGGTATTTTCAAGAAGTTGAGTTTTCGAAGTATCTGAGGAATAAACAATAAAATTTATCTGAAAATTACTTCTTAAAATATAAAGTGAATAGACGAATAATATGCATAGCCTTTGTTTAATCACACAGTACCGGCATCTAGAATGCGTATACAGAGTGGCGTCAAGCCCGTAAGCATAGTCATTTCCCACTCATTTTCCACCAATAAGAATCAACTAAAGAATCGATAACAGGAATCCTTATGAGTTATGCGATCCTTCAGACCAGTGCAGATTATTATACGGAAAGTAGGGCTGTTAGATTGCTTGAAGAGAAAAATCCTGCAATCTCAATAATATTCTTTTACGTTTTCGGCTCAATGAAAAATATCATCAAGAGATCGCCCATTGAAAGTAAAAGTTGATAATAAAATTCGCTACATTAAAAGTAAAAAAATATACCTACCAATTTTATCTTTAAAAAATAAAATATTGAAAATAGACTTGTTTAAAATATTTGTAGGGAACGATTTTTAAATTCCTCTAATATGTAAGTACGCAAAGATAACTCTCAATACTTTGTAATATGCAGTTTGTCAAGTAAAATCAGGTTGATGCTGCAATCGACCTTTTCTCTTCTGTTAGTTATTGAATACTGTTGCCAGCATCTTATAATTCGAAAGCTGTGCATTTTTCCGGATTAAATTTAATATAATGTAAGTGAGAATAGCAAATGCTTAAATTATATACATGTTGAGAGATTTACTTTTTGTCTTGAGAACTGACAACTCTGCGACAAATAATAAACATCTGTTCTCCCCTTCCTATAGAAAACCGCAAAAATTGGCGGAACCAATAAGCATTTAGCCTATATCTTGGCAACACTCTCTTTATAAGCACTCTGCCTGCATCTCATACCAGATACGAAGGAGTTTCACATGAATGAATGAACACCTATGAAAATGAGAGGACCTTGCCCCAGGATATTTGTGGTTTTCTGTTTTTTTTTCGAGAACAATTAATGCCAAACCAACAAGGAGTTAAGTGTTTGGAGAAGGTTGTCCAATGAGGTGACTCTCCGGTGTTGTGCAGTGTTTGGAGGCTTGGACGTACTAGACATTAACCAGGTCATACATGCGCCTTCTTTGTGTCATAAATAGACGGGACAATGTACTTCAAAAAAAGAGATTATCTAGTACCAGGTAAAGGATGGATATTCTCTAAGATGACAGGTAATGGAAAATGAGGCTGAGAGCTTACCCAACCGTTTTGAACCCCTTTGGTATCATTGACACCACAACCTAAAATTCGACGTTTGAAGTGGTGCAGAATACAACAAAACTGCAGTGACTAATGTCATATGTTATGTTTGGGCTCCCTTGACGGCCTGAGCAGTAAGCGCTTTTGAAGTGAGACACGAATATAAACTTGGCAAGCATATCAACTTTCGCTCACATCCACGACCATCCGATGGTAGGTGAATGAGGTGTTGCAGCCAGTTATACATCAAATCATACCAAATGTAATCCTTCAATAATAAAATGTCAAACTGTTGATGGCTCATTAGCCATCATACAAGAATTTGGCAGATTTTGTATTGGCCATCAAGATCACCTGATTTGAACCATCGACCACTTATTGGATTCGGTTCGTCCCTCAGCAAACTTGGATGAACTCTGGCATGCCATATGGAAGGCAGATAAGGATATGATACAAAACCACAGAATAATCAAAACCAGAAACGAAACTCTCCGTTGCCGTCAAATACAAATTTCTTTGCGCATGTGTGACAAAGCTATTAATTTGAGGGTAGGTTCAATGAACCACAGAATTATGAAGTATTGTAATATTTAAAATGTACCCTATCCTCAGAGTAAAAGCTACAAAAAAATCCTATTATTCACAAAGAATCTGTTAAATACATATGACTTTAATATACACAATATTCAACTACATATCAATTATCAAACATAACCTAACTATGCAGTAAAATTTACTGTGTTTGAAACAAAACAGGAGAAGGATCGCGTTACGAGCAGTAAATATTATAAGATTTATTTATTATTCACAATTGCATCAAAACGAGGTATACAAGTAAGATTAGTGCGTCAAAAAACTTTAAAAAGATTGTGAGTTGGACCTATTACTTCCACACCAGTTGAAGTGGAACTTTTGGTATATCACAGATATTTAAACAGAAACCTTTATTTTCACACGGCTTCTGATTAATTTTTTTTTTATTCATATGCCTCTAAAACTTACATTTTTCAAATATATTGTTTCTCTTTTAATATGAATTCGTCCTTATATTTAATTCAAAGTTAACTCCCGTATATTGTTACTATCAAAGTAATGGCCGATTCTGTTCAAGATCACGAAATCTTGACCCCCAAAACATCAAAGGTTCCGACAAGAGTTTTGCTTCTGGGTTTGATTAGTCTGTAACAAAACATCAAATTCTACCAAGGCCCCAGCGAATCACCGGGTGCAATAATAACCATGGAACAGCTAAACATCATACATTTTTTATTAGAATACTTTGTTCAAAAAGTTTGCAGTTACTAAGACGAACATAATGTATCTTTATATAATAGAATAATTTAAAATAATTTGTTTATCATGGTGTTGCACTTATTCGGGTATCCAGTGTATATTATTATTTAAATTTTTGTAACTATGTTGCATGTAACAAATAAACTCATGATTTGGGAGCAATGTTGTTAATTATTGGCATTTCTTGGTAGCATTTCTGGAACATGCATTAAAATATTCCTTTGTCATATTCTTGTATCACTCTTTATTATGTTGCTTAGTTGACTTAGCAGTTCACTACTGCTAAAATATAACAAAGGTTACATGTAAAAAGAGTTATTTGTTATTAGATTTTTATTTTGCGTTGTGTGTTCAAACACAAACTGCACTCTACAAAGCATGTTTCGATCCCAATTTTCTCAGTTTTCAATTTGTCTATAAATAAATCTTATATAAAGGGATTCCGCATTTTCTCAAGGAAACAGCTATCTTAAATCCTCTTTTGACGTTTTCTTTTTCTGACTACTCAAAAATACATTTTTCATCCATAAAGCCTAGTATAGAAGATAGTCAGCAGGAAATATATTCGCGAATATGCATTGCAAGGATATTCGAGTTTTCCGAGAAGAATACCTATAAAACATTATTCGGTTATGTTCGAGCTACTCCTACTATTCAACAGAATAGTTTCCAACGGCATGAATGCCTCTATATGCATTTGAACTTTCAAATGTAGAAAAATTATTAAATAACATACTCTGGAATATCTGTATCTATGGGGTCATGAATATCATGATACTAGGAAAATACAAGGTCCCGGAACCAGAAACAAATAAGTAATTTTATTATTTACGACTAAGTTCGAGGTATACAATTTACACCCCATTATCAAGTTAGACGCTACAAAATGTTCAAGGTAAAACAAAAAATAAAGTAAATATTGTTTGAATACTGACATGCTAAACTAACAAAGTAAAATATTGTCCAATATGCATTCAAATTATTTTTTAAATAACTGAAGTTATTAAAGGCTAAACCAAGTTTATAATTAAGATGTGTTCTTGGCAGGTTACGTATGAAAAGAATAACTGACATTAAATAATTCAAAGTTATATTAACAAGAATAAAAAAGAAAACAAATGTTAAAATTCAGATTAGTGCTGCAGAAATTTTGGAATATTTGGTTTCACGATTCAATAAATTATCTTTTTCATAAGAATAAATTTTATATTTATTCAATTTTATATATCCTGGAAATACATGAACAAAAATATAAATTTTGCAGACCTAACCAGTCCATAACGATTAAAAAAAAATTATGCAACCCACCCGGAAAAAAATTCCTGACTACGGCCTTGACTTATACATGTAATAACTGCAGAGGGTACTAAATCAGCAATATATAAATGGTTTGAAAAAATGTTTTTTTTTTTGTGTAAAAATATATAAAAGGATTGACTATTTTCAAACGCAAACAGGTTTTGATTTATTCTTGCCTAATATAGATATTTTAGTTTTGTGAGAAATGCACGACATAATTGAAGTGTACAATTAACCTGCCTTCCTCCAACATATGCTTCTGCTTTTCATTACTTATATCGAGTATCTTGTCAAGTCCAGGTGTTGCTGGCAATCAACATGACTCACAAGATAGAGGTTCAAAATTAATAATTCTTGGGAACCCATAAAAATTTTGTCCACACCAGCCGTCAAAAATGTCTTAAAGGTACGATTCCGATCCACGAGGCAGACAGCAGACAGCAACGGCAGACGGCAGACAGCAACGGCAGACCGCCGACAGCAAACGCTGTCGGGCTTCAGTTGTCGTATAGATTCCGAAGCCGACAGCAGGCACTACAGTTGCTACAGTTACTAACTTACTACTACTACTGCATTACTACAGCATAAATAATCAAATGTTGCAAGTTATGGCATGTGGTTTTGATAATGCCGAAGGTTTAGTGATTCGGAAACAATTGAGACTAAATGAGAAACTATTATTTCAAGTTTGAACCGCAGTTGCCAAGTAGGAAATTTTGAAATATCGTAAATCGTACCGAATAGCATGAGTATTTAATAAATAATATAAATATAATCTTTATAAATATGATTTTTGCTATAATATAAACAAGGATTTGTTTCTGTGTTCTTTTGGAATAACACCACATAAACTTGAATGTCTGTATATCTAAAAAAAATTCATACGTTTCAAGGTCTAAATCAGACCCCGCTTTCAATGGTATTAACACAAATAAACAAGAATTTAGTAATGATTAAAAAACATTAATGTTTGACAGTCAAACTGATGTACCTAAGGAATTTTCTACAAATTTGATATATAAAGGGTATCACCAAAAATGCTAAATATCATGTGAAATAACAAAGCTTCTTTCAAACTAGAAAAATTTGAAATAGTTATCTTTAGTGATTCATGTGTGGTTCCCAGAAAACAAATAAATACGGATATTTAGACACTAAATTAATAGAATTTTCGCTTTCTTGGTCTGATAACACGTCCATAATGTCTAACTGCAACGGCAGTACTGTGATTGTGCGGTAGGGCAGTCTGCTGGTTGGCAGCATAACAGGTGACGTACTGTCGCACGGCAGCTGCAGTCATATGTCGGATTCGGTCTCATACAAGTTAATACTGCAATGTATTGCCGTCGGCTGCCGCGGCACATGCTGTTACCGTCTGTCTGCCGTTGCCGTCTGCGAGCTGCCGGTGCCGTCTGCCGCGTGGATCGGAATCGTACCTTAAGACCGTATTTTGCAGTGCAGTTTTAGTGAAAACTGTAAGTATGTATGTATCAGATGCCAGGGTTAGTCTTGCTCAAAGGTTAGACATTTTAATAACCAAATACAATAGATGAAACAGAAGTTTTTGGAAAACCGATCAATAAAGAGTATCTCAACTATAATTAATCCAAGCAGGTTTCTAAATTCTTTGACAGAGAACAACTGTTCTAATATAGATATTCTGCAAGAAAATGAAGAAAAAAACCGAGGAGAACATTACTCTTGAAGAAACATTAGAATATTATAACTCAGAGTAAAATTTTACCGAAACCATCAATAACTACTCACACTATAATCATTTTCAATTGTACCATTTTTCAATTAATTGAAAAACTGACTTATACCAGACAACTTTTAGACTCGTGGGAAATAGTATAAGAACTATTTCTGTAAATAATTCTACAGAATACAATTTTTGTCTGAGAAAAATGCAAGAAACGAATCTTTTGGCTTCTGACCTTGTATACATTTTTAAGCAGACGTAGAAACATTTTTTGTAAGAATCTACCTAAGATCCGTACTAGTATACAGCTGTTTGATTCACAAAAAGTAAAGCTATGAATATTGCATAAATCACTTCAAAAAACATTGTTCGACAACGATTCCTGACAAGGAATCGAAATGTCACATCAAACAGATCAGTATAACACAAAATACACATTATGCACCAAAAGAAACGAGTCTGCTTTATTTTGTAAATGAAAACATTGTATCCGTAGTCCTACGTTCTCACGAGAGAGTTTTCTCTATAAGAAGGCAACTAGTGTTCCGGGCAGTTTCCACAAACTCCTCAGATACTACACCTTGATTTTCAATTTCTTATCTTATCTGTATTTTTTAGAAACGATTGTGAGGAGTAAACAACCCAAATGAACATTCAAATTCTAAATATATTTTAGAAATTGCTGTGCTACCCTGTATATTGACAAGTACATGTCAATTGTACTATCATTTGAAATAAAACATTTGATCATTCCCAAATAATTTGTGTATTTTATTAAAAATTTATAAATTAATCTCAAATTGGAACACCCTTTATATTGTCAACTAAAACATTTGCAAAATTATTCAAAAATTGCCATACCAATATTATTTAACATATGATGTGATTATATGATATAATATGAATAATTACAAAATGTTCCTTTAACAATTAACAAAATATTTTCGTGTTTAAATTATTTTTAAACACATGGTATGATTACATTATCATCTAAATCTTTTGAACAATTTGTCACAAATTGCCGTACATTCATTTGTTGCTTAAATAAACACACAAAAAAACATTCTTTACATTAGAAATCGAAATACAAATGAGGCATTTGTTAATGCAACAAATATGTATGTAAGTATTTACTGGAATTGAACAGAATAAAGGTATATTGATTCCGGGTATAAATTTGAATATTCCAGTGCTATTTTATCATTTCAGTTTTAAAGAAAACAATTCCCCCAGTAAATCTGCATTTACAATCAAATTCAAAAAGTGTTTAGGGGCAAACGTTCGATTCAAGCAATTTTTACACATGGTCAAATATATCAATATGCCGATTCAAGATGAGTGGGATCTTGGGATAGTTTAAAATTTTATTTTTATGAACAATGACGAAGGAGTACTTACAAAAATATACATTGTTTATACTGAAGTATTAAATTAGGAACCTTCTTAACTATTCACTTTTTTAAACAGCATTATCATTAATCTTTATTTATTGTAACATAAGTTTTGTCAACTACATTTATTCTTATATCTTTAAGTTAAGAATTAAGTATTTACATACAAATAAAGTCCAGTTAATTATATACGAAAACCAAGACTACAGGCCTTATTTATTTAGGTATGAATCCCCATGTTTGAACATCAATTCAAAGGCATGGAAACGAATCAAAATTAATGATTATGTAATATCAGCCTGATAGTCTAAATAATCTGTTTCGATTCCCCCAGGATAACGTAATGAACTGAGTAATTCTCACGTGACAGCATACATATGGAATATCAATAAATGCTTGTTGTAAGCAGACAACATGGCAGACGATTTACCTTCTATATTGGTATGTCACTTCCCCAACAGATTATCCGTCTGCTTTTCACTTACCTGCAACAAAAAAGAAATATATAAATACATTGTGTTAAATTTAAAAAATAATTCTTATAAAATTTAATTTATATGACTTTAAAAGTTTTATGTTTAGCTATAATAAAAGCGTTTGTAGCAGGCCTTAACAATTTTACTGAAATCATTACTATGCTATGAAAACAAAATTTCATATTTGTTAATGTTTAGTTTTGCTACCTTCGGGAAGCCCCGTCAGAGTGTTGGTATATGTAAGTAGCAAGAGATTTCATTCATATACAGCATGACGTTAGATGTTGTGAATCTCTACGGGTTTATTTCGCTGACATTTGTCCTATAAGGTACTTACTAGCATCGAAGTGTTTCAGTTTAGTGATGGCAATTGAAAAAAAAAAACATTGATGTAAAACATCGTATAGTTGCATCAATTTAATATCGATTTATCAAACAAAGTTTTTAGAGTAGCGTATTTCCAATATACCGAAAATCTTATATGAATATCACCACTGATTACTCCGTCTTTCACATCATGAGATATTTCTCCGGAACTATTTGAAGGAAAAGGATAAGTATTAGTGTAAAGGTTGGTAACCCGATCAAGAGGACCAAACGCTCACATAAAGGTTGGACTTCTGAAGGTAGCTTACATTGCATAAATATCGTGAACTGGCTAGAAAGAGAGGGCAAGAGGCTATTTCATTCGGTTAGTAGGTGCATCCTATGAGCTATGTGCAATATGTATATATGTATGTATGTAGTTCTCTTTATTACCGCTCCTTTTTACTCTTGACAAGATATTTGAGCATTGCAAGCTAACTCCAGATGGAGTTCTGGATTGAAAGAGAAGCAATTAGATAGAGCAACAGGTTATTCACTCAATTCCTAGCTGCAGTTCCCAATCAAGTGAAATAGTCGCTTGTCCTCACTAATGCCCTCTCTTTCTAGTCATGGCACAATATTTATGGTACCTCCAGAAGTATATGCTCTAAGGCTTATGTAGGTAAGCACCTGCCTATTACCTCTATGGTCAACACTCACACCATTCACACAACTCTTGTTACTAAATTCATGTTTATGTACCGTGCTGTATAACCCAATGTAGTTAAGAGAATATATTTTAACAATCAATGTAGCTTTTGGATCATAGGAACTCATTACAAAGTATTTGTAGTACGTTTACGTTTGCCCTCCGATACATAGAATAAAAACACATCGATGTATACTCGATGCTGAGGTCTTAACAATACATCGGTTTCACTCGATGCATCCATACCATACATCGAGTGTTGTTATTATACATGGATGTATATCCGTCCATTCCAATTTCAGTTCGTAGCTACGTTATTCAGGGAAGCGTACCTGATGATAACTCCTAGTTCGAAACTTCTGTCGTGCGTTGAATCATGTAGTTATGGAAAGTAAATTTAATATTTGCTTTTAGAATTTTGCTAACCTCAGGAATCGGATCATATCCTTAATACATACTCAGCATGATGTTAGATGTCGTTGATGTCTACAGGTTCATTTCATTCACATTCGTCCTATAAGGTGCTTACTAGCATCGAAGAGTTTCAGTTCGAAGCTACGTCATTTAGGGAAGGGTATCTGATGAGAACACTCAGATCGAAACTCCCTCATCTGTTCTCAGTTGCAATGAATACAATATGTAATGAAAAAGTTTACAAAAGCAATCATAAGCAGATGTAAAACTTGAATTTAGAGTGTTTGACATCATTCAGAAAACAAAAAGAAATTTTACTTTATACGATTTGAGGTTAATTGCAAAAAAATATAGCGAACTTACAATATATACAAATAAACGTTTGGCAAAAATGTAGATTCTTTGTTATCATCGAATGTTGCTTATCAACATATAAATTTTAGTATAATGGAAATTTCTAAATTCTTATGAGAATATAGGAATAAGAAACAATGTTGATATCCTTGTAATGAAATGCATAAGAATGGGCTACAGTTTTCAAAGTTAGAGTTCATTTTTCAAGTTACGACATACGTGGAATTGAGAATAGCAGACATCGGAATGGTACACGTGAGAATAAAGAGACATATTTGCCGAGCAACCCAGCCGTCGTTTGTTTGCCTTTCTCTCATGATGAAGTCCCGACTAAAGTATTGTATGGGATTGCCAAAGATTCCCTAGGGTAAAGAGCGGTGAATCGCAATATTTCAATGGGACCTGAAATTTCCTGGATCCTACCATTAAAGCAAATTCAAAACAGATTAGGTAGAAGTTTATTATGTTATATAGAGTGTTATTAGCTACGGATTCTTACCTTTAGAGAAAAATAGTACAAGACGTCACAGCGACGGGAGTTATAGTTGCAACAGTTTTCTAGAAAGATGCCTTTAGATGTAGACATAGTTCTGCTACACGGATAAACAATTTAGAAAATATTGATGTATTCCACCTGTGCGTCACTGTTTAAACAAGACAACTTTTAAAGCGACTTCTATCTATAATGCTGTCACATTTTCTCCTTAAAAATTATTATAATGGGTTTCAATATTTCGCACTGAAACAGTTAACGACATGCTTGATACTCCACCACTAATAGAACAAAAAAATAATCACAAGGGTTTTGGCATTATTGATGCTGGAAATGGATAGAGGTCGTAGAGGTCCAACTGAAATCTAATCAAAGCTCTGATACGGCAGAATATTTGAAATATTCTAAGAGTTTGGAGTCCCTGGTTTATCCCCGACTATCAGGTATCATCTTCAACGTCAACTATCTAATTTTATAAGTGACTATATCACTACTGTATCGTCAACTAAAAATAATAGGACACTAGTGCTTTACTTTCCTCTTACCACTTAACAATTTCCAGATATCCTGCTGTTCGAGTATTTGAACCTCAGACTTAGTTGAACCTTAGGTAAGCCTCTGATGTCAGCCCTACATTTCTGTTTCACCGTGAGACCCACTTAGCTCAGGAAATGTTCTTTGAAAAGCTGCTTTCCTATAAATATGAATGTAGAAGAGAATTTGGGTAATTCTGCGACACAGGTACCATTTTTCACGGCAAGGGTGGTTTGTGTTGCAGGCAAACTAACTTGCGATTTACATAGAAAATTCAGAGATTTTTTGTATAGTTGCAAGTTACAGGTCGTAGAAAAATATATGGGAATATGTATGTATGTATCATCATTAATAGAAAATAGTTTAGTATACTCAAATTTGTCATTTTTGATAAAACAGTTGTCCGCGAAAATAACCGAAGACAGATACAAGTTTAGTGCAACTAAGCGCTTATCGAACAATATAGTAAGCAGCAGACCTTAACTGCTTTTGGCGAAAAGCAATGGATATATATATTTCGATGGATGATAATACAAATAACAGATAGCAGTTCGTTCTTGTCGTTGTAAAACATAACGTACCCTGAATTGCGCTGTTAATAGAGTGAATAGTAGTCAATGGCCAAGCAGAAAAGGGTTATTAAAGGGTCACAGTGCTCTGTTTGATGTACTAAATGAATAATTATGGATATTTTGTGGTTCTGATAAATTTTTGTTCATAGCTGTCATAGTTTATATCTTGATAATTTAATTATAAATGAACTTATAATAGATAACCATTAATATGTATTAGAAACTATATTATATATATTATTTAAAAAAATATTGAAATGGTTCCTTGAATATTAAAACATTATAGTGAACTAGCCCTTTAAATGTCAATTCTTATTATTTAATAGCACTCAGTAAATCATATAAGCATAATAGGATTGAATTGAAGAATATATTAACAGAAGACGAGTATTTGTGATGAGTTATTACAGATTGAGATGCAAAAACATAATTTTTTTTACACTATCAAAATATAATCGACTGACTAACGCGATATGAGTTTTCTTATTGAAAAAAGCCTCTTGCAAGCCATTGTCGTGATATCTGTGGCAAGTTACGCTTAAACTGTAAAATGAACTAAATATAATTGATAATAAGGTGTGGTTTATTCGCGGTAGTTATGTTGTGTATAACCACACTAAACCATAGATATAACCTTGAAAAATCCAAAACCTAAAATCAAATTATATATAGAGTATTGCGTGCGGAACCTGTTTTAAAAGGTACGTAGGCTAAACAAACAAAAGACTCTGCTAGATTAGAAAAGCACAAATTATGTGTCAGAAACATACAAACCACGTCTGCTCTATTTCATCACCAACAACAGACAAGCCACAAACTAGATTTTGTCAGCTGCAAACAAATACCTAACACAATAAATTATAAAACAATGATTGTTCGAGAGGCAATTGAAATTGAAAGTTCCTGACAACTGAACCGAAGATATGACACGCTGCACATCTCCAATACTTGAAAAACAGTAATCAAATATTGCAAAACCTATTTCGCAACACACACACCGCGGAACTGACGACGATAAATATGAAATAAACCAATATAACATCCAAGTAATACTGAATACCTACACAAAATTTGATTTTCGTTCTAATAAACACTCCAATTCTTTCTTTCTGATATATTAAATTGGATTCGTGAATACGTCAGAAATTAAAAAGAATACCACACAAAAAGGCAGCTTGGCATTAAATTTTTATATTATCAATGAATATAGACTCATAAAAGGATACAATATTAAGCAAAACATGTCCGTTTTTACATCGTTTTGTTGTCGTAATAAAGTAGGTTTACTACTCAATAGAGGGACAGATCTGGAACTTTTATATCTTTTCAAGAATATAATTCAATAAAAGGCAAGTAGTTCAGAATCTAAAGCGCAAGGACGTGACTTCAAAGTTCCCGGGTTCTAAACCGAGAACTATTATACTTTTTTTTAATATTATGTTATTAATTAATTTTATTTACTATTTACAACTCACATCAATTGAATAAAACGCATTTTAATATTACATAGAATAAGAGAATTTTAAATTGTTGCCACCGTTGAATATAATATATATATATATATATATATATATAATTTATTGTTCTGGATAAATGATATGTGTTTGTAATGATGTTAGCTACGAACAAAACGAAGTTTCCTTTGACATCTTATCTTCAAATACTTATTCAGATGAACAAAGCTATTTACAAAAAACACTTACTTAATATTTTAACTTATATTTCTTCGCAGATATATTTAAATTAAGTATTAAATTAGGATTAATACCTGAGCAGTAACAAAATAGTGACAGTCTATATATAAATAGGCAAAGACAAAACGATTAGGTACCATTTTCTCCTCTGTCTCTCAACCAATTTTCCTCATTTTTGTTTTGTTTAGTAGCTACTGACAACCTTTAGTGCAGAATGCTAATATTAAGTTATAATATTGGTTCATTCATTAAATAAAATATTATAAAAATTAATTATTTACGTCCATACTGTCACCGCCAAACATCTGACAGTGCCGCCGCCGCGGGTCCGTCAAAACTCAAAACATTGAGTAATATTTGGAAAGGTCGTTTGTTAGATGCTGTTATATACTTAGAGCATGTACTTCTGGAAGTGGCATGCAAGCGTTTTTATTGTTTAGTGGTAAAATAGTGAATGTAGTAGATCAGTATTGATTTTTCGGATGGTTTTTAATGTGAATTTAATTATTTGATTAATATATTATTGTCACAACCTTCCCGAAGGTGTTGTGTAAAAAGTTGTCAGACAGCGGACAATAGAAAATGTATTAAATAGATAAGTTCTTCTAGGGTTGTTGGTCCTCTCTTTTCTTTAATATTCCTGAACTTGATTGAAACCACAAATTGATTATATTTTTATTTTCTTTTTATTTCAATAGATCAATCTGAGTGCACAATATTGGTCATGACATCTACTTCTCCGATATCCTCACAACTCTGTTTCTCATAAAAATATACTTTATGAATGTCATGAAATGGGTCGTATTTCGACCACTGGGCGACCACTAGTTATTTTAATTCACTTATTATTTATATCTATTACTAAGAGTAACACAAAGAAAGCATAATTTGGTAAAGTGCGAGTTGGACTCGCATAGTCAGGGTTCCGTACCACCTTCAAGATTCTAACATTCCAGATTCAGACAATCAGGGAATGAGTACATTTTCTTATATTTACCCTAATATATTTTAAAGAAGCGTTTTTAATTTATAAAAAATATACACTTTGATTTTCCACACATAGAATTTTTATTTTATCTGCTTCGGGATTCGCTTGATTTTTATCAGAATACATATGTATTTAATTTTCTAATTTGGCCCCCAAGAATTAACATTAGAGTTTTATTTTACTAATAAACTTTTAGAGAAGTCTTTTATAATCTACTGTCTGAGTTTTGAGGCTCTGTAGAATGGAAGATAAAGGGCAAAATAGGTTAAGTTTTAAATTATAAATTATTAAATCTGTTATTAAAATTATTTAAAAAAAAAATAAAATATATTTTTCAAAATTTAAATAGTGTAGTTTCTAAAGTGGGAATTAAGTCGATGTTTAATATTTTTGTTAAGATCTTTTAAACAAATGATTTAAATATATGATATATTTGTAATTCCCATAATGAGCCTTTTATTTGATATAATACATGATGCTTTTGAAAAATTTTTATATTTTTGTTAATATCTTTTAATTAATTTATTTTAAAAATATGAAAAAAAATATTTGTTTTCTTTATCATGCGCCCTTTCATTTGATATATAACATGATGGGTTAGAAACAATTTTAATTTTATATTTTCCATTTAATTCTATAAATTGCCCCCCAAAATGATTATTAGGGGTTTTTCCTTATTTTTCCACTAATGTTCAGGTGAGGGGCTATACCTCCATTTTTTCTTTCAAAATTTTCCAGCTTATGGTTTCGGTGATAAGGAGGGGAATGTGTAATTTTTTTTATATTTTTGTTAATATTTTTTAATTAATTAATTTTAAAAATATGAAAAAAATATATTTGTTTTCGTCGTAATGAGCCCTTTCATTTGATATATAACATGATGGGTTAGAAACCATTTTAATTTTATATTTTCCATTTAATTCTGTAATTTGCCCCCCAAAATTAAAAGTAGAGGTTTCTCCTTATTTTTCCATTAAACTTCAGGTCAGAACCTATTCCTCTAATTTTCTTCAAAACTTTACGTTTTATAGTTTCGCACATAAGGGGGGGGAATGGGTAAATTTTGGTATATTTTCGTTAATATATTTTTAAATATATATTTTTTTAAATATGAAAAAAAATTCATTTGATATATTACATGATGAGTTTGACTTTTTTTTATTTTTAAATTTTTTATTTAATTCTATAATTTGCCCCCCTAAATAAATATTAATGATTTTTCCTTATTTTTCCTGTAAAGTTCGGGCAGCGTTCTATATTTTCTATTTTTTTCAAAATTTTAGGCTCAGTAGTTTCGGTGATCAGGGGTGGGAAATCGATATTTTTGGTTTTCCCCCCAGAAGTACCCCTAAACTAAATTTTTTTCAAACTATACATTGATACCAAATTTCAACCTCTTCCGTCTAGTAGTTTTGGAGAAAATTACTGTGATGTGACAGAGGCAGTAATCCGGAGTGATATTAGAAGGGTATCCTTATATTGTATATACGGAACCCTAAAAACAGTGAAAGTAAGATAACAAGAGAGAAGAAGAATATGTCGTGAGAAGCTTTCGCTTCCATCGTTCAGTATCACATGACTGCCACTTTCTTATTAAAGATTATCGTGAAAAATACAAAAAAATGAATAATTAATGTTGGAAGAGAATGCATTTTGTGTTGAATTTTCAAAACCAGCATCAGAGAAGTGAAAAATAAACAACTCAAAACTTCAACAGGGCAATAGAATTCTAATTGCACAACGCAGTCGTTACTGAATTTAATTTTAGAATTAGTTTTCACAACGAACGAACTGTTATCGGAAAACGAACAATTAATAGTGAGTCCCATGTAGTTTATGATTCATTAGAGCTAATGTGTTCCAGTGCGAGAGTGTATTAATACTGCAGGTTGGCAAGGCATGAAATTAAATTTGGCAGCAGTAACGCAACACAGACAGGTCGGGAGTGGGATCAGTTTGTTCAAAGTGCGAAACTAATATTGACTGAAATTTATTAGTAATCAACGGAAGTAATTAGTAGCATAAAACGACCAAATGCCAAAGGTCTTGAAAAGTACAGGCAATCAAAACTTTAAAATCTTGACAGAATCGAAAGTTTTATTCAGGTTATACAGTTGTAATCCAATGACATTCACGGTAATCATAAATACAAATTCCTATTAGAAGTTGTTACAAAAGGGTCACCCGCAGCATAAACCAATTATTGTATGATTGATTTTTAATGAACTCTTGAACTCAGAACTGATTGTTCCGACTCGACAATTGAAATTCCTTTTAATCCAGTTTACATAGAGCAATCGTCTCACATATTGCTACGTGGAAGTAAATACACTACTTGTGTTTGCTAAGTTGGATATAAGCATTCATATTTTTAATCGTCTGCCAAAAAGGAGGAGGTTATCAGTTCGTCGACACATTTTTTTGCATGGTGATTATTCAAAAACAGCAAGGCGAATTTGATGATTTAAACGGCATTGTATTAAGGAGTATTACAGAAAGTTACCATATAATTTTCTCTACCGTGAGATTTACGGTTTTCCAGAAAACAAAACAAAAACAGTAATTAAGGGACTAGATTTTAGTGAATTTCAATAAATCTACACTGTCTCTCTAAAACGGCTCAACCAATTAGAATATTTTAAATTGTATTCTACAAAGAGATGTTCCATCTTGATTCCGTCTAATTATCTATAACGTAAAGCATACAGTTGTAAAGACCGACATCTAGGATTTTCGGGGAAGAATGACACCTCGAAGGAAATATTCAATATCTCTGACAGGTGAATTTAACCTGAAAATTTCATTGTGATATTCTATCCTAGGAGTTACGAGTTATGGGTAACCGCAATTACACGGAACCGCTTCAGATTCGGAACCTCTATATACTAGTTTCCCCGAAAATCCTAGATGTCCACATCTCGCGTCTTCAAATTGAACGATATGTATCAAGTACATAAAGAAGTGTTCGAGAGGACATTCAATTGTTGGAAGGGCAACTGATGAAGTTTCCTTAACCAGAAACAATATATAATATACTCGAAGAGAGTATAAATGTCTAGCTTAAATATCAAGGTATGCCATGAAAGTATATCGTACGGGGTGTTTGTAACAGTTTTCATTACAGTTGAGTGAAATGGCACAAAATATTTTATTAGTGTATCCAAAAGATGATTTTTTAGATGAACGATGTTTTCTATGTGGTATTCGGAGGTAGTAGGTGTGTGGGTGCATCGAAATTCAAGTAGCAAGCAATGTGCGCAGTTGAAATATTGGGCGAAAATTAGTTAGGTGGGTTCAAAAAATCTTACAAATAAATGCGAAATTGGGTGGTACATAAACAGTATATATAGGTTGGTTGAAATATAAGATAAAATAGAATTAAAGTTATACAGGGTGGTTCAAAATATGTTGTATTGGATGGCAGATAATACAAGGTGGTTGATATAAGAATGAAGTTAAACTATATTTATACAGAGTGGATAAAAAAACTTAAAAAATGGTTAAATAAGCATATGCAGTAAGGATATTCGAATTATAGGGCGGAGGGTTCAAAAAATGTTAGACGAAGTTGCGTATACAGGATGATTGAAATATAAGCTAGAGTGGAATTATAGTTATATAGTGTGGTTAAAAAAATTGTATATAGTGTGGAACATAAGTAGTTGTTTATACTTGGCATATTGTGCGAATTGAAATCATAGATATACCGAGTTATTTAAACAATAGAAATTAGAAACAGTCAATAGGGTAGGGAGGATTAATACGTATACATGGTGGTTGCAATTATAGTTGTATGGAGTGATTCAGAAAATGATAGACAAATAATTTTATGTTGGGTGACCAATACACAGAAACATATACAGGGTGGTTGCAATATAGGGTGAATTAGAGTTACACTTATAGGAAGTGAGCCAAATAATATATAAAAAAAAAAGTAAAAAAAATATGTGGATAATATAAAAAATACATATTAGAAAGCCTCTCTCTTTCTAATATGTATTGACAGATAAGAAAAAAATAATCAATAGAATTGTACCTTAAATCAGAAAAAAAAATATGTTAAAAAACGGATTGACTTAATTCACTAAATTTTTGTTCCTCTACTCTTACAATGTTGACATTTTTTATTATTTGGCCACCATTATCCTTAAAAATGTTAGAACTTGTAATAAGGAGAGGTTTTTTATAACACTAAGGAATCGAAAATCATATATGGAGTTGTCCAATATGAATCGGAATTAAATTTTTATGTCACATATTTGTAATTTATGGATCGATTTAAACTAAATTTGGATTGTTTAAGAGACAATTGATAGTTTTAGAGTGTAAAATTTAACGTCATGACTAGGATCAAGGCTTACGACCCTTTAAGTTTTAGACTGTTCTAGTGTTATAATTATGCTTTAAGTAGCTGTGTCCTGAAGGATAGTTGTGGCATAGTTTGTCATTGTTTAAGCAATTTTTTGGGAAATAACTCCGCAATTCACTAAACTACGGAATATTTCCAAACATTTCGGAGACTGACGTGTACACCGAAACGTTTGGAAATATAGACCAACTTTGTGAATTGTGGTGTTACTTCCCAAAAAGTGCTTAAATATTATAACTTAAGTTATCACCTATTCCGGGTATTTTAGATATAACGGAATGACATTGCTATCTAATAAATGGTAAGAGATATAAATATAATTAAATGGAGAAAAACTTACGTATTTTAGAGCACATTAGACCACTTTATTATAACAAATATCAAAACATGATAAAGGGGAAAGTTTACTGAAACATGCTTTTAGACATTAAGGCGTCATAAAATCTTTATTGCTGTATTTTGTTTATTCTGGGCCATCATCAACTATTTTGTTTTAAATACTGAAAAGAACTTTAGGGTAAAATGTCGGTTATGCATATAAAGACAAATACAAGGATATTTCATATGCTATAGTTTAAACAACTTTGAGTGTAAAAATATTCATCAGAGAAAAAATGTTAGTGGTTAAAGCATAAGTAGTCCATTGAAATAAATTTTTCATGACCAGGAAACCTATAATTTTATTTTACTTGATTTTGATGCTTGTGGTGGTTTTGTCATACAATATTCAGTTTGTTAGCAACAATTATTTTTACCCAAAAAGTTTAAAGCTGCATAACTAATTTTACAGAGAGTACTTAACTTTTAAAGTGCATGTAATGATTACAGTATACGTTTTAGGCCATGCAAACCTGTTTATGAAGAATAACTTTTTGTCTTAATATGATTCTTAAAAATAAATTGTTTGATTTATGATAAATACTGTATATACAGACTAATTGAGAATCTTTATTTTGATTAATCAAATTTCTTTTCAATTTATTATACACCACGATCCCAACAAAAATATTTCCATATTTTTATACCAGCACCTCCACCAAAGCTTATTAAATATAAGAAAGTCGGTAAAAAGTTTTTGCCGATTTTTTAAAAAACCGTACAGGCTATGTTCTACAAGAAAAAAATATGGGACCACTTCGGTATCCCCGGAACAGGTTCTAGTATAAACGGTCGAGTAGAGTCGTTTCCGAGTAATCGTTGCACACACATAAAAAAAATCGATACAGATGAATCGAGAACCTCTTTCTCTTTTTCTTGTATAAGTTGAAAATGGCATAGCAATATTTGTTTGATTGTCGAATAGACTCTAAAAGACACAAGTTCTTCTCTATTTTATCGTGTTTGTACCTTTTCTTAGATACAAATGTCATCCCTTCATACATGAAACAACCTGCATATAAAACATGAAATTGTTTCCATTAAATGTATTATAATGGTGATAGTAAACATAATTGATTAAGTGACCTTTTAGGGGGTATAGGCAATTATCTTATGTTTATATAGTATTGTCTTAATATATAAATTACTGCTGTTTTCTTCTTGGTTTAGAAATTATTTGTAAACATAATTTATTTTCATTTATGGAGATTTTATGTAGTTCCGCAAATGAGAACCTGTCGTATTGAGAAATTACACAATTATACTTAAAAAGAATGGCAGGTCTCTTGTTTTCGTCTTTAGTATTGAGAACAAATACGTTAAATGAAACAACGTATCAAAACCAATGTAACGTAAATCACATGAATATACTAAGACAATAAAAAAAGGGGTTTGGATTAGCTAATTAAAATCTTTGAGTACAAACGCGATAAAACAAAACAGGAAATTAATTAAATTACAATTTTTCAATTAAAATGAACAAAGCAATTGTTTTGGGGAACACTGTTGTTATGAGTAAACTCATTTTCAACACTCCCACCCGTTAGGTAATTTTAATTAAATTCAACTGAAATCTATGTATAGTAAATACGAGAAATAAGTATGATACAAACATTACATATATTTTTAAATTACAGTATCCGTGAAACTAAACAGAATTGACAATTTTATATACATCTACGAAAAAAGTAATTCTTATACTTTTTGGAAAACGATCACTTTTTATTTTGCAATGATAATGTTAGGTCGGGCAAAAAGAGACACTTGAAGTATATGGTATGGGAATTTCTTAATTCCTCAAAGGTATATTTTGAAGTTGGGTGATATTTAGAAAGAGGTAGTGAAACTCTCATAGCCATGTACCCTCAGTCAGAAGGAAACATTGGAGAATCTAATATCTATTAAAAATCGACCATCTATTCGCGACAAAGGTAATACAACAAATTAAGTTATTCTTATGAGAGATTTTAATGCCCAAATTGGAAATACTCCTATTACACATATAAAAGAACATTAAAGGAACGTGCAATGAGAATGGAAACTGGCTTACAAACTTTGCTAGCTACACTAAATTAAAAATTACAGTTTATTCTGTAAAAAAGACACGCAAATAGACCATAACGAGCCGAGCCTCAGATCAGTTATTGATTATATAAAAAATTCATGAGCAAACATTTATTTATTTAGCGTATGGCACTAAATTACTATTAGATAATTTATAATTTATATATCGTTAAATCACAAACTAATGAATTTTCATAGGTATTAGCATTTTGCTTGGCTTAAACCTTCTATATTCATGTAGAATAGTCATTGTACTATTTAGCCAGAAGACCAGAATGATAGTCTGAATGCCAGATTTCGCTAACTCAATTAGCATTAACCAGGGTGCGCGTGTAGTCTAAGAGGAGTAACAGAAAGGAAAGAGAACTACCGGCGCAAACTAACACTATACCAGATTTCTAATTAACTCCGACCGGTAGTGCATATGTATTAATTAATATATTAAATTCGCAACATTAGGAAAATACACTAATTGCACTCATCCTGTACTCCTCAAGATGTGTACGTCATTAAACTCATTGAAAACAGAACAACACTTGCATTAAAGTAACTTCCATTAAAGTAATAATAATAATAAATATTTATTCACAACTATAACTAACTATTCCTTCACAAATATAACAAAATTAAAGAAGATGTATCTAATACTATAATACGAGCAATGTTTGTTTGTATATATATATATATATATATATATATATATATATATATATATATATATATATATTTGTAAATGAGTTCTTGGAAAAGGCTCTAACGATTTTGATGAAAGTTTCCCATTTGGAAGTTTCGATGGATAGAAATCGATTGATGATCTTTGGGAAAACTCGTTTTACTGACAAATTAAATTATTAAAAAACTCAATACAGGGTAATTTGGTAACCTAGGTAAGAGTGAGACTCCTGTCAAGGTGAAAAACTTGGCACGGTAGGCATTTTTTTGGAAGAGTAAGATCTCATTATTTCGCCAGTTAATTTGATGCATATAACATGAATAGGTTGTGTAAAATTTTAATTATACACGGACATTCAAAATATGTTATATGGTCCATAAGAGTTGCTATGCAGGATGGTTAAAAGTATCAAATGGAAATATAGTATGGTTAGATAAATGCCAAAAAAAATAATTGTGTAGGGTACCCCAAAAGCATTTGGAAATTAATGATAGCTGAGATACAGGGCGGGAAAAGGTATTGTTATGCAGGTCACTTAAAAATCTTAATACAGTGTTATACCTATAGGGTAGCTTATTAGCATTTACATTTACAGAGTGGTCGCAATGTAGTATGTACTGGAATTATAATTATACCAGGTGGTTAAAAAAATTGCAATAGGTGGCCATAAAAAAATGCATATACAGGGTAGTTAAAAATATGATGGTGTGAAATAATAGTCATACAGTGTGATTTAAAGTATGTTATATTTGGTAGCCTATATAAAGTTGAGTATATAGGGAGGAGCGGAATTATAGTTAAACAAACAGTTTACAAAAATGTTTGAATGGGTTTTTCATGAGAAGTTGCATATATAGGGTGGTTAAATACGAGAATTGTAGTAATTCCATGTAAATAAAATATATTATGTTACGGAGTTTAAATTAGTGTACATAGCAAATGTCCGATTATTTGGATATATGTACGTTTATGATAAAACCTATCTATCTATATTCATTAAAAATGACTATAGATAGATATACAGTGAACAAATGTTCTGTTTACGAATAGAAGGTGAAACCTGTGCATCGGGATTACAGATAATTCATGTTGAACACAAAGTATTCAACTTTTAAAATGCAAATATAGATTTAGAGTTATAATAAAATTTAAGTAAATTATATTAAAAAATATTAGAATTATTGCGGTTATTAAATCATGAACACAATTTCTTTTCGTTGATAATGAAAACAACTTTACCTGCTTTTTAAATGAGTGTATAATTTTTATGTCTCTTATCATTTTCGGAACAAAATTATATAGTCTATTAACAAGACCTATTAGCAAGATAATTAAACCCTATCTGCCCCACAGTTGTTGAAGCGAATTTAGTTTTTCACCCTTATTGATTTTTTTATATTTATTATAAGTATGTTCAACATATTCAATTTCACGCATATTTTTGTATAATTGTGCAACACATTTTAAAAAGTATATTTGCCTTAAGTCTAGAATATTATGTCCAGAATATAATGATTAGATTAATCGAACGTTATTTTAAGTATTTTTTAATTAACAACATTTAGGAACTTTAAATCCGATTCTCCCCAAGCGACTGTGCCATACGATAGGTTCGAGTCTACTAGACCATGATGGTTGGAATCTAGAATATTTGCGAAGAACCTAAATTTCTTTCTTTCTTTTTAAAATTGACGGTTAACTTCTTGTAACGGAGACATTCTAGAAAACCCTTCATATCAGTTTTGGCAATATTTTTAATCTCAACCCTTTTTTACCTTCATATAAAATAGCAATGTCGCCCGCCAAATTTATGAGTGTCCCACGATTCTTTCTTTCGAGTAGGTTATCTATATAAATTGTAAACAATATGGGTCTCAACATTGTGCCTTGAGGTACCCCAAATCTTTATATAGATCATTTGCTTTTCCGCACAAACTATGTTCACCCAACGCCTCAATTAGCTGAACATGATTCACCGTGTCGAAAGGTTTCGCAAGATCCAAAAACACGGTCAAACACGATCTTCCGTTTCATACACTTGAGAGATAGGTGCGCAAATGGCATCAGTAGAGGACATTCCCTCCATAAAACCAAAAAATAAGTAGCTTATAAAAAGTATTTAAATAATATTACAGAAAACAATCACAAAATATATTAATAGAAAAGAAATTTGGTAAAAAACAATATAATCAAGCACACGAAGAATTTGGTTACTCTTTATTGGCGAAATTGAAAATGGCGAACATGTAGCCAATAATTATTACATAAGATAAGGAAAGCAATCAAATCATAGAATCCAAAAAAAAGAACGTGAATAGGATAAATGAGTAAAATACAAGAATAAATTATGGTTGGAAGAAAATGGAATTTAGGGGAAATAGAAAGAGTAGATGTAAGAGGCCTAGATGACATAGCTAGAGAGACGCTATTAAAACACCCACGAAACACATATGCAACAGGAAGAGGTGGCGAAAAACAGCAGATTATAAAAATGCAAAAGTACTAGCAATATTTAATAACATTGATACAAGCCAATGAAACCACTATAGAGGGATAAGCTTACTGCTGTCAGCTTAAAAAATTATTGCCAAATTTTGATAAATAATTGAGTGAAACGCGGAAAAGAAGAGAATCTGAGGAGATCAAATATGTTTTAGAAAAAGGCAATCAAGAGTAGATGCAACAGGTGACTGAAGAACAAAAAATAATAATAAAGGGACACATATCAGTTTCATAGAGTTAAATAAACCATCTTCCGCATAAACACATGAAATTTCTGGCGTATCATAGAGAAGAGAAGATCCACACAACAACTAATAAGAACAATATGTACCCCGGTACACTGTACTAAATTACTAATCGACATAAATGGAAGAAAAACATCAGCAACAATAACAAAGGTATCAAGTAAGCAATGTTTCGTCAACTTTATTTAATGTATATAAATGTCATTATAAAATAAGTTTATATAGCTGACTTAGTATTGTTGAGCGAATCAGAAAATTTGTAAGATCTATGATATTTAATTAATAATAAAGAAATTATGGAAATTATAGCACATTTTAATTATATAGGTTTGAATACTTAATTATTTGTTTATTTACTTATTTATTTATTTATTCTTATACGGGTAACCCCATTTACATAAAAAACCAAAAAAACAAAAAAAATAGTGTAAATCTATATATAAATAAGCAAATACAAAACGATTAGGAACCATTTTCTCCTCTGTCCCTCAACCGATCTTCTTTATTTTTGTTTTATTAAGTAGCTACTGACGACATTCAGTGCAGAATGCTAATATTAATTTATAATATTGGTTCATTCATTGAATAAAATTTAATAAAAATTCATTATTTACGTCCATATTGTCAACGCCAAACAATTGACAGTGCCGCCGAAGTTAGTCGGTCTAAATTCTAAACTTTGAGTAATTATGTATGGAGCAATCGGTTTTCTTAGAACATGTACTTCTGGAAGTTCTATGCAAGCGTTGTTAGTGTTTAGTGGTAAAATAGTCAATGTAGTAGATCAGTATTGATTTTTCGGACGCGTTTCAGTAACTTTCATATTAAATTCTGTTTTTAATGCGAATTTAATTATTTGATTAATATATTATTATCACAACCTTTCCGAAAGTGTTGTGTAAAAAATTGTCGGACAGCGACAATAGAGAATGTATTAAATTATTAAGTTCTCCTAGAGTTGTTGGCACTCTCTTTTTTTTTAATATTCCTGAACTTGATTGAAACGGCAAATGATGAAAACTTTTAGGTGGTAAAGAACAATTTTCCAAGTATTATATCCGATATTTTGCCAGGAACGGTTCCAGTCAAAAATTTGGGGGGTCATTCATTTATCAAAAGTGTTTCGAATACCGATATTTGATTACATTTTTTTTATTATTGCAATAGATTTGTCAATATGTGTGAACAATTTCCCCAAAACTCTGCTTCTTATGAAAATATACTTTTTACAATTTCATGAAATAGGGTCGACACTGGGCGACCACTAGAAACATTAAATCTAAAAAACATATAAACCTAAAGTTGACATGTCTAACATTGGGCTAAAATTTTAGGAACAATATATAATAGAGAATAAAATATAGTTAATTAAAATTAAAATTAAAATATATATTGTCGCGAAGAAAAGAAAAGTACACATTAAAACAAAACAAAAGGCAGCATTAAATATTATAATATAAGGAGCGCTTGATTACATTGACGGAGTAATAAAACACATCAATATGCGAGGAGTACTGATTGGCTGTAGGCATTAACCTAGTCATTGCTGAACAAAATCCATAGTTAGTTCTATGAAATGAAACAGAGTGAAGAGTTCTAAAGAACGAGTTCACATTGTCGTATTCAAAGAAATTCTGTTTAGTAAGGAAGGGCAGTCAAGTTCATCTGACAACAACTTGTATAGAAAACAAATTTCAGCTATGTTACGCTGATTTTGCAAAGATTGTAAATGCATTTGTAATAAAATATTACTATATTGATAATTCTAACTGCTCAAACCCATGTTAAATGCTACTATACGAAGAAATTTATTTTGAACTTTCTCAATTTTAGCTATATGTGCGTTATAGTAGGGGTTCCATATAACAGAACAGTACTCCAGAATAGATCGTACTAGTGAACAATATAGTAAATGAATCGTATTACGGGAAAATGTTTTAGATGAACGATTGATAAGACCCAAAACCTTGCAACTCTTGGAAACAACTAGATCAATGTGCCTACAAAAATTAAGAGAGTTATCAAAAAGGACACCAAGGTCACGAATTTCACTTACTCGCTGTGTCGTTTATGAATTAATAGCGAGTGAAATGATTAAAGGTTGTGAAATTTTTGCAAAGGTAATAATAAAACAGGTAACACCAGGCAAATAAAGAGTTTAAGTCGGATTTGAGTAACATAGCGTCATTGCAAGTAGCAATTTCTTTAAACAGTTTGAAATCTTCAGTATATATTAAGATATTACAGCGATTAATTTCCTCAAAGTTTCCTTGGTTTCTCAGTGAGATCAACCACTTCAAGACGATGGAAGTCCAAGGAGACTTCGAGGAACGAGTCTACCAACTTCAGACTAACACAGTGATTAATTATTTTCCAAATATTGTCTAGTAAAAGTTATTAAATACAGTTTAGTAGCTACACACTTTTGTATGAGACTAGACTATCTAGAACACTTGAAACATAAAACCAGGAAAGAAACACAAATTAGGTTTTACAGGATAATGGCTGATCCAATCCTGACCTGCGGTAGCGACACATTCGCAATCACCAAGAATGAAGACAATAGGATATCTCAAGAAATGAAATGATTTAATAAAGTTCAAAGGTTGCATAGGTATGGACATAATAAGAAATAATAGCTCAGGAAGAGAATTGAACCCTTTTATCATAAACGATGTAATTACATATAAAAAAATCCCTAGGTAAGCATAGAACTATGAATGTAGAGATAGACGAAATGTTGGTAACAGGCGAATGCCTGGTATGGCGATATTCGATATTAAATTCTCACCTGTTTTTTATATAGAAAAAATTCAGTAAAAATTAGTTATAACCATCTACATTTTATTGAAGTGGGATTTATGTAAAATAGGTAAGTGAATAGACCTTAACTTGGAGAAAATTCACTGTTAAATATGAACAGCAAACTTGTAAAGTAATTATTATAAAATTTGTCATGCCCTCTACGTTAATCAAATATTATTTTTATTTTTGCTATCGAACACTAATAAAATGCTAGTGTTGTTTAAATTATTTTGTAGCACCATCTATCACTGGTCGTAAGAAATAATGAGGGCGGCAGCAGTTCATGTAGGAAAACCAGAATTCTGTATCGGGAAAGTTTCCAATATCGAGGAGTAGATAGATCGCAGCGAACTGCCGCATTTTCTTCAGTTAAGGAAATCCACGATAGGTGGCGACAAAGGGATACTGATCTATAACATTTTCAAGGATATAAATATAATCTTTCTGTTAATTCCGTTATAAATTTAAGTTGGTAAAATTATATTTGTGATAAAAATAAAAATACTATATATATGATACAGAGCAGAAATAAACACACTGCGCCTGTTTTGTATTTGAGAGGTTAATCTGTAAAGTGAGAAAGATAAATGTCTGCGATAAACAATGCATGCTACTTACCAACTTTATGTTAATGTGGTATTTTCATTTATTATTTACTTAAGAGCAATGCACTTTGCCAAGAGCTGCTACTAACTAAATTAAAATGCATAAACCTCTGTCTGCTTTTGGTAATTTGGGAATTTTTATTCAGTGTTGTAAAATTTGTGATAGAACAAAAACAAAGTTGTCAAATAAAAACTCGTTTGGAGATTACAAATTTAAAATTAGTTATTTAGTTATGGAATTGGGTTTTTAAAAAATATTTATAGTAAGATTTATAATAAATATAAAAATACTGGATGTGGATTTTAAGAATAATAAAATAAAATTTTAAAGTCATGTGACTAGTGTAATTACGAACGCGCCATGACGTCACTGTGCTATGACGATTACTCTATAGTCTATAGTATATTATACCTACAAATTAAGGCGAGATCTAGGAATTTTAGCTCAAAAAGACTCTAATTCGCGAGTTGTACTATTAGTAAGAGAGATAGAGCGGGATTTTGCTCGTTATCCTAAAAATGGACAGAATTTATCGTATTAAGTTCAATTCCTGAACTACTTCACGTTTCTAGGCAGGCGCCAATGGAAGTGATATCCGAGGATAGTTACAGGGTGTGAAAATGGTAATTTTTTTGGTGATGCTCATCATCGAGTAACCGTTCCAAAATTGGCTGCATACAAGATTGGGATATATTTAAGCAAATTACCGAGAGGCGAATATGACTTTGACCATGAATTTAAACTTGATCTTCCGGATGATTCCAAGATCGAAGTTTTTTTTGAAAAATCAACCAATTATAGCTAAATTAGGTGTACGGAGATTTCGACATCGCTGATTTCGATTTGAAACTAGTGTCTCAAAATTCAAAATCCAAGATGGTGGACATTAAACTTGGCCACCACTTGTTTTGAAAATTTTCAAAAACTGATTTTATTTTCTTAATCATCGACGTCGAAAACCCCCGTATATCAAATTGGGAGTAGGTTGGTTGATTTTTTTCAAATTCTCAATTTTCAAAATCTGATTACGAATCTGAAATCAGATTTTCGTAATCCAAGAGGGCGGACGAGTTTTTCATACAAAAACTAATTTCAAATTCGAAATCAGCGACGTTAAAAACCCCCCGTACACCTAATTTGGCTATAATAGGTTGATTTTTTAAATAAACTTTGATCTTGGAATGACCTTGAAGGTCAAGTTCAAGGTCATGGCCAAAGTCCTATTCGGACCTGAAATTTTACGCTCTTTCCAAATAAGTAATGAAAAATATTACTTCGCATTTAAAAAAATTGTGTATGATGTCATACAGACCACATTAATGACGTCATGAAAAATATATTTATGTCATTTAGCTGTACGTCCTTTTGGATTATGATTTTTTTTGTGACAGCAAAAACTATGGTGGAAATGGCGTTCTATTTATTTATTGACGAAGTTCACCCCTATTTTTGACAAGTTTAGCCCTGTCCGCCAGCTTGATGGTAACGCTTTAGGCAGACGTCTTTCGGAAATTTGCTTAAAGGCATCACAATCTTGTATGCAGCCAATTTTGGAAAGTTTACTCGATGATGAGCATGACCAAAAAAATTACCACTTTCACGTCCTGTAACTATCCTCGGTTAGCACTTCCACAGGCGCCTGCCTAGGTACGTAATGTATTTCAGGAATTGAACTTAATACGATACATTCTGTAAACCTTAGACTATATGTGTAACGTCGTTTCCATGTGATTCCTGGAGTGTAACTCACAGGAAACAATTCGTAGTTTGACTAAATCCTATCAAAAAAATTATAGTGCAAACTTTTCGACGTTTTTCATTCCACTGAACGCAAAACAAAATACTGTTTGTAGTCGAGAAATTTCATCAGTTGCGCCCATATTATTTATTTATTTAATTTAGTTTTATGTACTAATTACATTAATAATGATGAAGGTTCTCGAATAGAAACAATATATTGTCTTGCGTTCAGTGGATTGAAAAATGTCAAAAAGTATAATATATGAGGACAGTTTCTATAGACGACATTAATGGTATGACAATATTCGGAAATAATCCCTGTTATGAATTTTATCCACATTTTAACATTTTATAAAAGTGTTATTGCTAGATTAAGCACAGAGGTTTTCTTCTAGTAACAATATAAGATTTCAATGGAAAAGGTTGTACTAATTAACAATAAATGTACGTTGTAAACGGTATTTGTATTGTATTTCTTTATATTTCGGACAAAAACCTTCAGTGATTACATTGAGGTTTTTTGTTCGATTTCGCCATGCATTTGGCCAATTCGCGTTCGAGTCAAGTAGAGTTAATTGAGTCAAGACCGCAGAAGTTGAGAGAACTACATTTAAGCATTTAACTGGAGCCCGGGAAAATATCTAGATTACAGCGGAAATATCCGAGTCACAGCCCTAGTATCTGCATTCACCAGAAGTAAACATGCATTTGAAATAAGCCTTGTTTAAGGATGATAATTTAGTTTAAAAAGGCCGAACACTTATTCGATTCCACCATTTGATTTTTAATTCCTTCAAGCTCTTTCCCATAAACATACGACTTTGTATTTAACAACATAGGTACTCTTAATTTATTGTGCTTTACATTCTGTCTTGCAGGAGCGCTCTTGTCTTGATCACTTAGCCAGTAGTCACTGAATCTTGTGTCTGAAAGGTATATGACTGAACTAGACGAGAATTGACATTTAGGTCGTCGAAATTGATTCATACTTTTCATTGATTTATGACCATATGTTGTTTCAAAAAGGATGACAACTACAAATACAAAAATGCACAAGATTCAATGTACTTATAGGAAATAATTCTCATGAAAAATTTTACCTAACTTACTCAAAAACTTTATTAGGGGTTAATTGTGACAACCAAGCTAAAATGTAATATAAACACAACATTATGGTCGTACCCACATATGTGTAATTTTAAACAGATGGAAAAATTTATGATTGGAATAAAGAATTGTTTCTTTTGTATTTTGTAGACTATTAAAAACAATAAAATTTTAAGTGTAAAGTTCAGTTATGTATTTTATTACAATTTGAATAAGATTTTGGAAACCCATATGTATCAATTATTATTTTTATAGTCAGTGTATTGAACCTAATAGATGTCGGTGACATCTACCGTCTATTGAGTAATTTAAGTATATGAAGACATACTATGCTATAACATATACCATACTGTTGACAGATGGTTCGAGTGTTTTATATAAAAACACATAAGTAAATATATATACAGATATATATCCACATATTTAGAACTATATCATTCAACGTATGACAGCCGTTTCGAACCAGGAGTTCTCGTCAGATACGCTTCCTTGAATGACAAGTTCTAAAATGAAATACTTGGATGTTATACACATCAGTAAAACAACAGTCAGTGTATTGAACCTAATAGATGTCGGTGACATCTACCGTCTATTGAGTAATTTAAGTATATGAAGACATACTATGCTATAACATATACCATACTCTTGACAGATGGTTCGAGTGTTTTATATAAAAACACATAAGTAAATATATATACAGATATATATCCACATATTTAGAACTATATCATTCAACGTATGACAGCCGTTTCGAACCAGGAGTTCTCGTCAGATACGCTTCCTTGAATGACAAGTTCTAAAATGAAATACTTGGATGTTATACACATCAGTAAAACAACAGTCAGTGTATTGAACCTAATAGATGTCGGTGAGATCTACCGTCTATTGAGTAATTTAAGTATATGAAGACATACTATGCTATAACATATACCATACTTAAATTACTCAATAGACGGTAGATGTCACCGACATCTATTAGGTTCAATACACTGACTGTTGTTTTACTGATGTGTATAACATCCAAGTATTTCATTTTAGAACTTGTCATTCAAGGAAGCGTATCTGACGAGAACTCCTGGTTCGAAACGGCTGTCATACGTTGAATGATATAGTTCTAAATATGTGGATATATATCTGTATATATATTATTTTTATGTGTTCTTGGGAAATAATACTACAATCGAAACAAAAATCTGTATATTCAAGGCAAAACCAAACGTTTCCAGGTATATTGTGAGCTCTTTTTCAATGGCATTAAACATGTATTAAAAATATTAAATGCATAATGAAAGCTTGATATATATATATATATATATATATATGACATTTAAGTTGACATAAGAAAAATTTGTTGTTTCTAGATATACAGTAGCACAAAAATTTCTAAAGATCTTGTATTACAGTTAAACAGCTTTCAAGTTGGAAGAAGTTGAAAGAGTTGTCTTTAGAATTTATAAGTGGCGTTCCTAGGTACGACTATGATATAAGAACCGATCTGGTTTTTGGGAGTTATGACCATCCATATAGTAACAAAAGCACATAAACTTTTTATCTCTCCAAAACCAGAAATATACAAGAACCTGCTAATATATTTCCTGTTATCGCTGAACATAATAATAAAGATTTAAAAGTTATGTCATGTATTTTAGTCTTGTGTGAAGTTTTTACCATCTGGTAGTAATCTCCTTGTTTATAAATTCCTGAATTAGAAATATTTTTTGAAATTAATAAGATAGAAATTTTTTTTCAGCTTTTAAAAAACGAACATCTCTGTCAAACAATATACTGGTTTCGCATCAATAAAAGAGAGTATGAATTATTTGAATTTGAATATTTATTAATTTTGAACTAACACATTGGGAACATTTTGCATGTTGTACTCCTGAGGAAACACAATGTTGGTTATGTTTATTATTCTTTATTAACAGCAATAATAACTCCTTGCAGATAATTTATATATCACACAAGGAAAACTTTAGACCGAACAATTAATATGTATTTGGTATTTTTACAATTGTAAACACAACAGCTAAAATGATTCAATTTTAAATGCGTTTATTGTCAAATTTCCTAGTATATTTCATACTGGCCCCTCGAGTACGGAGGTAATCCTATTTTGCTCTTGGACGCAGAGACATCCGTACCTAGTGCATATTTTGTTGCCAATTGATTGCTAATTTATTGCCAGTAAATAAAACTTAATGCTACTAAATAATATTTATTGTCCAAATCTTTCCGATAAACAGTTATTTTTTTGGGGGGAAATAAATGAGCAATAAATAAATAAAATATCTTGAGCCAAAATTGTGATCAAAGAATTCTTTTCTTTCAGTGATTACATTAAGGTCATAAGGGAAAATCTAGGAAAAACCTTATACTGGGTTGTTCAAAAGGAGATGGCCAATACTAATTTCATCCTTAATTGTCGGCATCCAGATATGATTCAATTCTACTAAAGGAGAATCGTTACAATCGTCTTCATTAAAAAGAATTAACACAGACTCTTTTATTTTTCGTTTTGTGTTATGTTATGTTTTGTGTAGTATAGCACTGAGTTGAAAGTAATATACAACACAACAATTACTATTAATTAACAGTAAGCATTTTTGGTATACTTATCAAAATAATTACATAAACTTATAATTTAGCAGCTACTCTTCTGCTCTATATAATGTAATGTTTTTATTTACACCTCGGGTTCCCAGATTTTTTTAAAAACACAGTCAAAATTACTTTAATGTATTTTCACTGATTTTATGTGCACAGAACTATTTACAATTTATCTTTTAAAAACCTGATGTTTACTATACGGCCATCAAATACTGAATGAATTCTGCCCTCAACTCTCCGTATGTACATATTTCTTTTCGGATTTCTCTAGAAGGTTTCTCGATCATTCGATGAGATTTGATGAATTTCCACACCGCCAGTCGCCAACATGGGGTCGAATGTCGATTCCACGAAATATCGAATCATTTTTTCCCGTGACAATAATAATCAATATAAAAGGTAAACAAAACACCACAAAGACAAATTTTAAAGCAAGTGATTTAGCGAAATATGTTGATTAAAGAACTTACGAGGTCATCATCCAATAAGGTGAAGAGAAACTTCAATTTAGTAAATCAAATTCTGAAACTGAGGGAGATGAATCTGAAATTAGTTCAGAGTATTAACCATCTATCTCTGTCTGTACATCTATCTCTGTCTGTACAAAGATTAACTGGAAATTATCTATTGGTTGCCCAAGATCGAAAAACTTTACACATCCTGCTTTTGTTCAGCAGCGGACAGAATAGGCTAGAAATGATGACGAAAGTATAGTTTGTTATTCAAGACGAATGGGATTTTAAACCATAATGTAGATTATATAATGACACCTCGAAGAGAGTATTAGATTATATAAGTCAGGCAAAAAGCTATTTATTTTCTAAAGCATATTTGTGCCATGTTTTTTCAGTATTTAAGCACTTTTTGGGAAATAACACTACAAATTGTGAAATTTCTGTATATAATAATGCCAGAAATGAATATATGTGTCCATACCAACACTGTATTCGAACTACACATAATAAATAAATTCTCTGCAGTTTTTCTACTGTTGTTATTTTATTGATTCTGTACTTCCCCGTTTAAAATTAATCTGAAAAAGCATCTAGGTAATACTAAACGAGAAGAATTCCACTTCATTAATACCTGATCAACAATTATAAGCATATTTTCGTTTTTCTCCAAGAGATGGCCACAGAATTTTTGCCAGTGAAATAAATATAACTATTATCTGCCATTTTCAGTTGTTATATGCATATAACAATAACAATAACAACAGTTATTTAAATGTAGCAGTATTGCCCACCTCAATGGCTACCATTACTACCATTAATAAACATTGGCAAAAATTAACTTTTTATGGTAATTACAATATAGTTATGATGAATAAAACTGAATATGCTCAAGCTGTTCAGAACAAGTAGATTTTTCATAACTGGCAATTATCGGTAATATATCTATTATACTACATATCTGCTGGAGACAAATTCAGTTCTAAACATGTTATACTAGTTACATTTATAACAATTTAATTTGAGTATCTGTAACTTATTAAAACTGCAATGGTGATACTGTTATTTATTCATGGTAATATTGATTATATCAGCTATATCGGAACTAGTAGCTACAATATTCTCGTGAATAATGCATTAATCCTCATAATAAACCATTAGAAATTTGATACCTTGAATAAGAGCTCATCAATATTTATTGATTGAGAAGCAGTTTTTATCGTAACCGAGTACAGTAATAGGACTCGGGTTATTATACAAATTTGATAATCTGTATACATGTATACATATATCCAAATGCACAAAACACATTAATATTTATAATATCAACAGATATTCAAATCAATAGTTTATTATGTCAACTCTCTAAATTTTGCTCAAAATTTTCATAAAGGGAAAGTTTCAGGAAATGCGAAGAAGTGAAACTATTTGACCATACATTAATTTTACGTGGAAGTAAGCACATACTGTATATACAGAGAGGAACAGAGCAACTGCAGCCTACTAATGGAAGTTTATAGCAAATGCCATATTTATTTAATTTGTCATTAGTTTTAATTAAGAACATTGTAAATTAGTATTTAAAATAACTTGAACATATTCGAGATGGACTTGCATACTAAGAGCTCCGTACCACCTTTAGGATTTGCTATAATCATAATATGCATATTTTTAATTATCTAGTGTGCCTTTAACAGTTGCTTAGGTTTAGTGGTATCCATTTTCAAAATTGTCCGCTAAATAGTTTTGAAGATAAATTGGGACTGAAAACATTTTCTTATATTTTTCTTAATTTCTTATGCGTTTGAAAATTATAAAAAATATTCAAATTTATTCCTCACAACGAACTCTTTCGTATTATCTGCTACATGATGGGTTTGGTTTTTATAAACTATTTATTGCTTTCTAATTTGCACAAAAATAATATGGGTACTGTATAGTGTGGACAGTATGGTGAATGAAGGAACACCGTTCACAGCGTGGATCAAAGACGCGAAGACAGCTCACGACAGCACAGAAGAGTCGTGCAGGGATACAGATATAACAGAGCAAGAGCTTGAAGAACATATACAGGGTAATTGAAATTCGCCCCTCACCATCTATACGATGACCTTTTAGATTTGCGATGCTACGTTTCTTTTTACGGCTACCATAATCAATTTGTTTTGTATATGGACGCTACATTCGATTTTTCCACAAAAAAATAATGCATTTCACCCTGAGTTCACTGATATACTTAAAAGTGTTTGTTAAATGAAATTTGGAATAAACATAACATAGAATAAACATTCGCAATGAGATTCACAACTAAAGAAAAACGATAAATGTTAAGAGTTTATTACTAATTTGATTGACACAGTAAAAAACAGATCAAATGTGTTTTAAGTTAAATTCCGACAAGCAACAGCCGCATAGACCATTATTTAAAATTTTGTTCGAAATTAAGAACAATAAAATATACAAAAAATGTTAAAACAAGTTCTCGAATTGGCGGCTTTCCATTTATGCAGGTCGATTTAAATAAGTGATATAATATCATAGTACCTGGGTGACCGAGCTTCACTCGTAAATTCAAGGTTTTATCGTAAACGTACATATATCCAAATAATCGAACATTTGCAATGTAAACTAATTTAAACTCCCTAACATAATATTTTTTTCTTACATTTCTTATTTACATGGTGTTACTACAATTCTACTCCCCACTATATTTCAACCACCCTATATATGCAACTTCTTATTAAATAACCATCCAAACATTTTTTTCTAACATTTTTTAATCATGTTACAATTCCACTCGATTCCATATTCCAACTACCCCGCATATGCGACCACTTTTGGCCATTCCACAAACACTTTTGTTTTCAAATTCTTTCATTCATATTCCAACATTTTTGTAAACACTTTGTATAACTATAATTTCGCTCCACCCTATATATGCAACTTTTTACAGGCTACCAAATATAACATATAAATTTTAAATCACACTATAATTTCACACCACCATATGTTTTAACTACCCTGAATATGCATTTGTTTATGGCCACCAATTGTATTTTTTTGAACCACAATGTATAATTGTAATTCCAGTACATCCTTTATTATAACAACCCTACACAATTATATTTTCTCGCTTTTTTCTAGCCATACTATAATTCCATTTGACGCTATATTTTAACCATCCTTCAAAGCAACTCTTATGGGCATCTAACATATTTTCATAGACCCTGTATAATTATAATTTTACCAATTTTTTCACATTGAAAACTTGAAATGTCTAGATATAAAAATATAATGCGAGGAAAATACCTATGACGGACGCATAAAATAGTTACATGTTTGAAACATACAAATACAATATTATAATTCCAGTACATCCTATAATGCAATCACCCTGTAAATTCAAGTGCTAATAAGCTACCCTATAGGTATAACATGCTATTAACATTTTTTTAGCGACCCTGCATAACAATACTTAACATGCGAAATCATGAGATCTTATTCATCCAAAAATTGCCTACAGTGCTAATTTTTTTACCTTGAAAACTTGAAATGTGTAGGTATAAAAATATAATGCTAGGAATATATGACGAAGGCATAAAATAGTTACATGTTTGGAACATATAAAAGCAATTTTTATTGAAAGAATGTTTTAAAAAAGTTTCACTCTCAAATAGGTCATCGAATCACCCTGTATTAAAAGAATTTTTACAACAGGAGTCACTTTAACGTAGGTTACCAAATCACTCTGTTTTGAACGCCTTGAAATTACAAATTGATTGTCATAAACTGTCAATAAATTTTTTAATAATTTAATTTCTCAGTAAACCGATATTTCCCAAAGATGAGACCCTCACCAGTCGATTTCTATCCATCGAAACCCCCACATGGCAAAGTTTCATCGAAATCGTTAGAGCCGTTTTCCAGAACTCAATTACATATATATAAATATATATATATATATATATATATATATATATATATATATATATATATATATACAAACATTGCTTATATTATAGTATTAGATGCGCTTCCAAGACATCTGAAATATGTAAAATTGATTTCTGTAATTGCTTCTATCGTGTTATACTGTCGTTTCGCATATACTCCCATTTTTCAAAGTGACCTTCAAAAAAGTATACAGAATTGTAAGTTCAGGAAATCTTGTTGGCCACCTTATCGACCCCGAATTACCTACGCTATGGGGAATTCTTTGATCTAAATAGCTCTCGTCGTGCTGAAACCAACACATATTATAATCCTTCAAATTGAGTTCTCAAGAAATTAAGATATATTTCACCATTGAAAATGGACTTACAACCTAACTTCCTAAAATTTCTAGGGTTATTTTAACTCAAAATATGTTTACTATGTCTGTTGAAGAAATCAGAATTTGTACTCTGGTCAGTCAAAATTATGGTTTTCTAAAAGCCTCGATTATCATCGATATTTAAGTCAACTTCAAAACTCCATCTTCTGTGAGGATCACCAGGACGTAGTTTTGTGGAAATGTGTATGTCTGACAAAACTTGGTATAATAATTTCAATGATGTGCATTTATCTACAAACCATAGTAAAAAAACAGTTTTTTAATTTTAAATTTATGAAATTTAGTATTAACTCTGACATTGAGTTATTTCAAGTTCTAGTTCAAAAAGCGCCAAACTTATCCAAATATTTATCATACGTTTTAAATAATGTTCTATGTGGCTGATATGATCCCTTTCCGGTTATAACACAAAATATATTTGAACTGTTCTCTCACTGTTTTTATTAAATTTGAACATACATGCACTCTAATTTGGTTCGACAAGTACTGTAATGTTTATAAAAGAAAATTATTTGATAGAGTCAACGCCAGCTGGGATGACGTTTCTATTTATTTAAGTATTTGTGCTTTTAAAATGCCAATTATAATAATTTATTTATCAGTGAAATCTGAATAAAATGCCCCATTTTTCTGTGAAAAAATCTAATGTGGTGTCCTTAAGAACAAATGTTCATGTTGATGGTCATCTTATAGCTGAAAAAGTGTGAATAAATATGTCGTTTAATTTAAAATTAAAAAACGGCATTTTTTCAATGCAATTTTGCCCCCATTTAATTTTAGTTTCGGGATCACAACGGTGAGTGTCGATGGTGATGTTGAAAATCGGACAATTATTAGTTTTAGCATATTGAAGTGCAAACATTTTGATAAGTGATAACTCTATCAATGCTTGGTATAAACTAAAAAAATTTAATAATGTGTGTCCGCATTAAGTAGATTTTTCCAACATAGATAAACTTGAAAACCTTGCAGTACAGATGTCTAGAAGTACATATTTCAATTCAGAAATTTATGAAATAGTTTTATTTCCGATTTGCCAGTAACTGATGGCGCAATTCATGGCGCAAAACAACTATCACAAAATTTAAAAAAAATCAGTTAAGGGTAAAATTATAACTTCCATAGAATAGAATGAAAACGGTAATAAAATTGTTTAAGTGGTTTGACATTAAAAATTGAATATAGGATTATTACTAATTTTTTTTCAATGCGGCTTATTAAGTAATGTTTGTTTAAAACAATCACGAGCTTGGATAACTAATGTTACCAGATTATGTGTAATAGAGATTATAATCTATTATTTCCTTAAAACTTTAATTGCTTTCACTGGATCTATAGATATTGTATTTGTTGTTATCTTCTGTTGGTACAGTTGTGCTGTCTTGTATCAACATTTTTAACCGACTTCCAAAAAAGAGAAGGTAATCAATTCGTCGCGTTATTTTTGTATTCATGTTACCTGATTTCTTTTCCTATGGTGAACCGTTTTGAATGAATATGGTCTTAATAGAGTATATATCCGGATTGGTGAAAGTTCAAATTTTGGAAAAGAATTCTATTAGTAAAGTGATGAAATTTGTGAATGAGCACATGTGTGCATGTAAATCGACCAATATCCCTAATATTTTAGTCGATTTATCGACAACTCCTTATGGATGTGTATAGTTTTTAAACGTTTAATCTATTAAGGAAGATCCCTAGGTGATCTCATATACTTTTCTGCGACGTGCAACTTGCAGTTTTGCAGAAAATCGCTGAAAATTCCAATATACTTATCAAAAATTTCATCGAAGTGACAAAACCGACATTTCCTCATAAATATTTTAATTCCAACGTAATAGTGCGGGAATTGAAGGCACTAGAAATTTTAATTGCAAATTTGAAATTTTCTATGTACTTCTCAAACATATAGGTAGTATTTTCGGCTCCTTAAATAAATGAGTACCAAGCTCGTTTTGTTTGTATACCAGGAAAATATCTATTTAATTGAAAATTTTTCCATTTAGCGAAGACGGTGCTTTTGGTGTCAGATTCTCCCGGCCTAATAGAAAATTCAGTGACTACACATGTCAAACCCTAAACTGCTATTTGGTGCGTTTATACACAGGCTGTTTATTTATAGCAAACAAAATCACAAAATAAAGTGATAGAAGTAGTTGCATTTAGGTATATGATGATTGAAATATAGAACGGAGTAGAATGAGACTGGTCCATAAGGTGGAGTGGACGATTGGTGGTATAAAAATGTTGGAAAAAAGTGGAATTAAAATTATACACACACATTCAATTTGTTAGGTGCCTACAGAGAAACTAAAAAATGTAAACATTAAAAGGTGTTCTGTATAAATTAATCACCTAGCAATCAAGTATATTTTTGAAGCCGGTGCCAAGCAAATCTAAAATCCTTCATTGCGTTCTTCTAAGCAAAATCTAAGTTTGCTGAAGTAGTAGATAAGTACGCAATGCATAATTTTAGATTTGCTTGGCAATGACTTCAAAAATATACGAGAGTGCTAGGTAATTAATTTGTACAGAATGAACACCTTTTAATGTTTACATTTTTTACTTTCTTGCTAGGTACATAACAACATTGAATGTGTTATTTATTAGCTAGAGTTGTATTTTGTTATAATTATTTTCAGCTTTTAAGTTATAGGTGGAAGTCGGTTATATATTTTTTAATGTTTTATTTCTCATAAAGCCTAAACGTTTTAACTTATTTATATTGGAGTTTTTTAATTCATGGTGGTCGGTACTACCATCAATCAAAATATATGCATTACATTGTGTTACACTGTGATGTTTTAACCTAAACAGAATGAAATTCATTTATAAATTTAGTTAACATCCTCATCGGATGTCTACTGTTGTTTATACAGCGTGTCCCAACAAAAATGAGCTACCAGGATTACTTCCCAAAATACTCATTATTTTAAAAATCCTAAAATCATGTCGTTGACATATTTGTCCATACTAACCCTTAATTAAATTGCACTCTCATCACCCCAAAGCCAGCTACTCAATTTTTATTAAATGCAATCATACCGTAATTGACTCCTCTTTACAAAGCCTATTTAAAAAAGAACTCAACGATATGTCGTTTTTGATATTCCATCAACATTGAAGGAATTTGCGAATTGAAACGTGATTCCTGGATATTTATCTGTTCTTAGATATTATTAAGGACTAATAATTAAAATAAATAATTCGCCTATAATTTTAAATGTCTTAAAGTTACTTTTCTTTATGCACAGAATAATAATTGTGCTAAAAAACTGCTCGTAAATTCAATGAGCAGCATCCAGAAAGATTCGGCATAAAGGCATACATACATTATTAAACTGGTTAACACGAATGGCGAGCCAAGAAGAAAAGATAAGATTCAAGTAGCAGTATTAAGTCATGTAGTGATAGAACCGATAAAATTGCTTTAACATCAGGCGTTTAACGCTTCGTTACAGAATCCTGTAACGTTATAAGTTCCATCCTTATAAACCTTATAAAATCAGACCAGTCCAAGAATTAAAAGAAGACGATTTTGACAAGAATAAAATTGTATGAAACATTTTCCGGTCACATAAACAACAATCCCAATTTTTTGCTTCTCTGACGAACCCACCTTTTATTTAAAAGATGAGGCAAATCGTCATAACTGCCGATATTGGAATAATATTAATCCAGTTATTTAGAGATACTCACACTCAGCGACCACTAACGCTAAACGTGTGGACAGGAATGCTAGGTGATCATATCGTTGCACCTTCTTACATAGATGGCCCTTTAAATAGAGACGATTATTTAGAATTACTTGCAAACACTACATTACGAAGATTAACTGAAATTATGGAGGCAGTTGCTTGTCCAGTAGAAGACTAACTTGTTCTTCAGCAAGATGGTGCTTTACTACATTATGTTTTGCCCATTAGAGAGTTTCTGGATAAGCGACTTCGTGACAGATGGACTGGAAAAAGAGGTGACTTCGAGTGGCCAGCAAGATTACCAGAAATATCCCCCAGGATTGTAAGGCATTAAAAGACCGGCATGTATGCTATTTCCCCTGAGTCACTGGATGGTCTGCGACATCGTATCCAAGAAGAATGTGGCCGACTTACTCCAGATGTTTTTTCTTCTATGCCCAATGAATTTGAAGGACGATTATATCACTGCCTTGACCATTTCAAATATCGGTTATAATAAACTGATTTATAAAATCCATTGTTAGTTACATTTTCTTTGTGGTAATCTCAAAATATATTTAAAATTATAAGTGAATTATATGTTTTTATTGTCATTTGTCAATAACATCCGAGATCAGAAAAATATTCAGGAATCACGTTTTAATTCGCAAACTCCTTAAATGTTGATAGAATATCCAAACCAACACACTGTTGAATTGAGTAGCTAGCGCTGGGGACATGAAGCTGTAGTTCATTTAACGGTTAGTATGGCCAAATATAAATATGTCCCTTTTCGTAAATCGTTTGACATGTTTTTGCGATTTTCAAATAATGAGTATTTTGGGATATATTCCAGGTGACTTTTATTCGTTGGGTAATCCTGTATAAAGAAATCTTTAGCACGTTCAGTACAAGTATAATAACGGAAACAATTTTATCATACTAGAGTAATAATTAACGAAATTAAACAACTAGTTGTCGCTGAGTGCATGGAGGCATAATGGCGCTTAAAGATAATGTTGCCTGTCATAATTTAAAATTAATAATATACCTCAATATAAACGTCACGGAGGCATTCTTAACTACGCTGAGTATAGATACAACAATTTGAGGGTTATATTAAAATCAAAATAACTACGTTGTTTACAACATTATTAGGTTGTCATAAAATAAAAACTCTTACCATATTATCAATTATACTCATTATAATCAATTCTATACTTAAAACAACTACTAACCATTTGAGTACTGGACCACCAACCACAGTCCATCCCCTCTTTCTCCTCAATACCCTCTGCTCGAATGCGGCAAAATCGTCGTTATGCTTCTTCCTGAATGGATGATTCATAATTGAACCTGGTGACAAATCACTGAAGACAAACTATGCGCAAACGAAAAACATCACAAACACATATTTTAACACTTGGCACGTCAACTGATTAAGTTATTAACCTTACTGTTTTGCACCAACACAAAAAAAGAACACACTAATTAAAAACACAAAAGAACACTAAGGAACTGAACTTGTTGCACACTATCAAACGTTAGATTTCGCGTGTCGTGTATTAAATTTTGATTTTGTCGTTTCAACATTCATCGGATTGTGATACAGCCACACATCTACACTGAAAGGAGCCACATAGACAAACACTTGCCGCTGTCACTAAATTGGAACGACAAAAATAGACATGTTTTGAAAATAAAGTACCAGGTGTACGCGGGAATTTCTTCATGTTGTCTCTGCATTATTAACAAAATCAGTGCGATTTATACAGTTACTCGTCGAAACTAAAGTTGGCGACAATTTTGTAAGATAAATGTAATCATCTATGCCAATAAAGATTAGTACGTATATTACACGAACAATTCCAATGTCATCGTTAAAATATTGAATTTTATGTCTAAACCGTCGTACGCGAATTTTAAAATGTATTTCAGAAACTTTTTTGTCAACGAATTTCATAGTCTCGAAAAGATTGTTGAGGAGGTCTTGAATTATTTTGTCTATTCATGGGTTTTCTCTCCTCCAAATTTTTTCCTGTAACAGATAAGTATTTAAAAAATTGTATATGTAGAACAAAGTGTAGTAAGGCAATTTCGTAAAATTGCCCGGATTACTGGTTGTCTGTACAGAGATTCTTCCTCACAGTTTTTCTGAGAGAAAGAGATGTCTATAAAATGATCAACCAGTATTCCTGTATATAAGTAATGTATTGTATATTGTGTAATACTTATCTGTGTATGGAGACGTTTCAACTCCGAGTCTGGAGTCGTTGTCAATCGTTTAGTGTTGTTTTCGAGGCTTTTTTCTAAAAAATTTTCGCTTTGATTTTGAATTTATTGTTTGTCAAAAAATTTGACACTGACAATTTGTCGTTTGGCGATCACTTGATGCTGAGGTTACCGTTTTTTTGTTCTGTTAGCAGTAAATTCTTCCAGTCCAAATGAAGGTCGGCTGAAGGTGCTCCGATTTCAGTGTTGTTTATCATCATACAGCTGGCTTCTTTAAGTTTTCTCTTTTTTAAGTTTTCTTCTTTCAACAAGATCTTTGTTTTATCCCAGTCTATCCTATGGCTGCCGGTGCTCGTTAATACATGATTGGCCAAATTTGATTTGTCCACGTGTCTTCTGGAAATGTTATATTGATGTTCTTTTTTCCTTACTTCTAAAGGTCTTGAAGTTTCACCGGTATAAGAATGGCCACAGTCACACAAAACACTGTACACACAATTTTTAGAACTCTGGGTTGCGTTAAACGGTTTGGTATGTGTGAGGATAGAGCGCAAGGTATTATTTGTTTTAAAAACAGTTTTAACGCTGTATTTATTTCCTAACCGCTTAATTTTTTCCGATACACCTGGGATATATGGAATTATGTTCATAATTTGGTTGTCTGTTTGTGTTTGGTTGGTATTAGTGTGATGGTTATTTGTGCTGGTTTGTTGTTGCGATTTTCTTTCTAACTGATTTATAGTTTTATTTATAAAGTCTTGGGGATATTCGTTTTGAAGTAGATGTTCTTTGATAATATTGACTTCTTTGTTAAAGATTTGGGTGGATGAAGATATGTTTTTTGCTCTATCATATAAGCACTTTACAACACCTTTCTTTACATTTAACGGATGGTTGGAGTGAAAATTCAAATATCTATTAGTATTTGTAGGTTTTCGATAAGTACTTGTACTTATTGTGTTGTTTGTTCTATCTATAAGTACATCAAGATAAGCAAGTTTATGCAAATTTTCCATCTCCATTGTAAATTTTATTGTGGGTTCTTGACTATTGATGTAATCTAGGAATGAGTGCAGTTCTTCAGCACCATACTCCCAAACCACAAAAATGTCATCAACGTATCTCCACCACACTTTTGGTTTATTTTTATATTTGCCTATGAATCTTTCTTCAAAATATGTCATGAATATATTACTGATTATAGGAGATAAAGAAGAACCCATGGCCATACCAAATTCTTGTTTATAGAAATCTCCTTCAAATTGAAAATATGTAGTGTTTAAGCAAAGTTCGGTTAGTTCCATAATTGTGTCAATGTTTAGTTTTGTTTTGTTGTGTAAGGTAATATCTTGTTGTAATTTATTTTTTATAATTTGTAATGATTTATCAACAGGTACATTTGTAAAAAGACTAACTATGTCGAAACTTACTAGTATATCATTTCTGTTGATAATAATGCTTTTTAATTTTGTTAAAAAAATCGTTAGTGTTTTTTAAATTGTTTGGATTATTTTCGTAAGGTTTAATTATATTTAGTAAAAATTTTGATATGTTTTGTAATGGTGAATTTATTGAACTTACAATGGGTCTCATTGGTATTGTGTCTTTATGTATTTTTGGAACGCCATATAAATGTGGAGGTTTACTATAGTGTGGTGTTAAGTGTTTTCGTTCTAATGGAGTGAATTCTTGTTTGTGTTTTGTTATAATGTCTCTAGCGGCTTTTTCTATATTTTGCGTAGGATCTTTTTTGAGCTTAGAATATGATCCTGTGTTAATAAGGTCCATCATTTTGGTGTTGTAATCATTTTTATCAAGTATAACCGTAGCGTTACCTTTATCGGCAGGTAGAATTTTAATTGTGTTGTCTTTTTTAAGTTTTTCTACGGCATATTTCTCTGTAGGAGTAAGATTGTATTTCATTTTGTGTTGCTTCTCTAGAAGTAATTTATTTCTTATTCGGTATTCACTTGACACTGTGATTAATTTATCAACTAAACACATTACACCAACAGAACAATACGTACTTTCTAAGGGATTAAATTATTCAATCACTCCACAAAATATACCTAAACTAGATCTGATAGTTGCGATTGAAGACACAGCCCAAAAACTGCCTCCAGAAGTGTCAAGTGAATACCGAATAAGAAATAAATTACTTCTAGAGAAGCAACACAAAATGAAATACAATCTTACTCCTACAGAGAAATATGCCGTAGAAAAACTTAAAAAAGACAACACAATTAAAATTCTACCTGCCGATAAAGGTAACGCTACGGTTATACTTGATAAAAATGATTACAACACCAAAATGATGGACCTTATTAACACAGGATCATATTCTAAGCTCAAAAAAGATCCTACGCAAAATATAGAAAAAGCCGCTAGAGACATTATAACAAAACACAAACAAGAATTCACTCCATTAGAACGAAAACACTTAACACCACACTATAGTAAACCTCCACATTTATATGGCGTTCCAAAAATACATAAAGACACAATACCAATGAGACCCATTGTAAGTTCAATAAATTCACCATTACAAAACATATCAAAATTTTTACTAAATATAATTAAACCTTACGAAAATAATCCAAACAATTTAAAAAACACTAACGATTTTTTAACAAAATTAAAAAGCATTATTATCAACAGAAATGATATACTAGTAAGTTTCGACATAGTTAGTCTTTTTACAAATGTACCTGTTGATAAATCATTACAAATTATAAAAAATAAATTACAACAAGATATTACCTTACACAACAAAACAAAACTAAACATTGACACAATTATGGAACTAACCGAACTTTGCTTAAACACTACATATTTTCAATTTGAAGGAGATTTCTATAAACAAGAATTTGGTATGGCCATGGGTTCTTCTTTATCTCCTATAATCAGTAATATATTCATGACATATTTTGAAGAAAGATTCATAGGCAAATATAAAAATAAACCAAAAGTGTGGTGGAGATACGTTGATGACATTTTTGTGGTTTGGGAGTATGGTGCTGAAGAACTGCACTCTTTCCTAGATTACATCAATAGTCAAGAACCCACAATAAAATTTACAATGGAGATGGAAAATTTGCATAAACTTGCTTATCTTGATGTACTTATAGATAGAACAAACAACACAATAAGTACAAGTACTTATCGAAAACCTACAAATACTAATAGATATTTGAATTTTCACTCCAACCATCCTTTAAATGTAAAGAAAGGTGTTGTAAAGTGCTTATATGATAGAGCAAAAAACATATCTTCATCCACCCAAATCTTTAACAAAGAAGTCAATATTATCAAAGAACATCTACTTCAAAACGAATATCCCCAAGACTTTATAAATAAAACTATAAATCAGTTAGAAAGAAAATCGCAACAACAAACCAGCACAAATAACCATCACACTAATACCAACCAAACACAAACAGACAACCAAATTATGAACATAATTCCATATATCCCAGGTGTATCGGAAAAAATTAAGCGGTTAGGAAATAAATACAGCGTTAAAACTGTTTTTAAAACAAATAATACCTTGCGCTCTATCCTCACACATACCAAACCGTTTAACGCAACCCAGAGTTCTAAAAATTGTGTGTACAGTGTTTTGTGTGACTGTGGCCATTCTTATACCGGTGAAACTTCAAGACCTTTAGAAGTAAGGAAAAAAGAACATCAATATAACATTTCCAGAAGACACGTGGACAAATCAAATTTGGCCAATCATGTATTAACGAGCACCGGCAGCCATAGGATAGACTGGGATAAAACAAAGATCTTGTTGAAAGAAGAAAACTTAAAAAAGAGAAAACTTAAAGAAGCCAGCTGTATGATGATAAACAACACTGAAATCGGAGCACCTTCAGCCGACCTTCATTTGGACTGGAAGAATTTACTGCTAACAGAACAAAAAAACGGTAACCTCAGCGTCAAGTGATCGCCAAACGACAAATTGTCAGTGTCAAATTTTTTGACAAACAATAAATTCAAAATCAAAGCGAAAATTTTTTAGAAAAAAGCCTCGAAAACAACACTAAACGATTGACAACGACTCCAGACTCGGAGTTGAAACGTCTCCATACACAGATAAGTATTACACAATATACAATACATTACTTATATACAGGAATACTGGTTGATCATTTTATAGACATCTCTTTCTCTCAGAAAAACTGTGAGGAAGAATCTCTGTACAGACAACCAGTAATCCGGGCAATTTTACGAAATTGCCTTACTACACTTTGTTCTACATATACAATTTTTTAAATACTTATCTGTTACAGGAAAAAATTTGGAGGAGAGAAAACCCATGAATAGACAAAAGAATTTCATAGTCGCTAACTTCAAAATGTGTAGTGGACTGGTATAAAAAAATATTGGAAAGAATTAAATCGTTGGTAAGGCATCCTCGAAATAGTGCATCAAACTGTAGGTGCCCTTATTTCATTTCTCTATTAATGAACAACGTTCCGGCTTGAGATATTCACTTCGGCCTTTCAGGCTGTGTCCTAGAAGAAAAAATATTACCCAATTATAGAAAACTAAGTTTTGAGTACCTTGTAATTCTTATTCAGTCCACAGACTAGCATTATATTCTGTTGTCATCAGATATCTATGACTTTGAACATACATATAATACCAACCTATTGGCCTCACTCATGTTCCTTTTAAATTTACCATTTCCATTTTTGGATATTCTATCAAGCCAGCTGTATCATACACAGAATTGATCTAAATATTTTGAACGTTCTCATTTTTTTCAGGTGTTGTGGTGTATACTCAATTTTTCATGGGCATACGAGGTGTGTTCAAAAGATACTTGGAATTTTCGCTTTTCGAAAAAAATATTTATTTATCCATCTACATCGTTGTTGTATCCTTCAAAATAGTCCCAACTAGATATTACGCACTTATGCCATCGCTTTTTTCCATCCTCAAAACACTTCTGGACCTCGATCTTTGGGATAGCTTTGAGTTCTTTCAACGATACAATTTTAATATCACCAATGGTTGTGAAACGACGCCCTCTTAGGTTTTTTAACTTTTCGAAACAGGAAGAAGTCACAAAGGGCCATTTCTGGCGAATATGGAGGTTGGGGCATCATTACAGTGTTATTTTATGCCTAAAATTCATGAACAAGCATCGATGTGTGAGCAGGTGTATTATCGTGATGCAAAAGACATGAACTTTTTTGCCACAAATCCGGGCGTTTTCTTCGCAGTGCTTCACGCAAACGGTGTTGAACTTGTAGATAGTACTCTTTATTGATCGTTTGACCTTGTGGCAAGAATTCATGATGCACTATGCCATTAAAATCAATGAACACAGTAAGCATAACCTTGGCGTTCGACTGCACTTGGCAAGCCTTTTGCGGTCTTGGAGAAACATTATTATTATAATACATATAAATAAAAACAGTGTGTTAATAAACTAGTAATTCTTAAAAGAACTTGAAATCCTTATGCATTAAAAAATTAAAACAAGTACACCAGTCCATAGAGATTTTTTGGTGCCATATAATTCAACAGCAAACCGCATAAGCCATCACGTAAATAATAGTTTATAAGTCATAACTGACATCATTTTAATAGCAAACTCGTCCAAGTAAATTATTTGAGCCTTTAAAAGCCCAAAAAATTTTGGGGTATTTTCGTTTTTTTGCCTATAGTGTAAAAAGTAATGAAATGTTAATAATGGCGTCAATATAAAATTGTAGAGAATCAGAAAATCTTCAAAATGAATGTTTATAAATTTTGATCTGAGCATTTTTCGTAAAGAAAAGCTTGAAAAACCGATGTGGAGTGAATGATTTTAACAAATTCATAACTTTGTTGTATTACCAGCTTGAAACTTAATCTGCCTCGTAGTTATAACTTATAACATTGAAATTAACAGCGCTGAAGATCGATATTATATGTAAGTAGATCTTGCACAACTGCAATTTAAATAATTTGTAGAAATAGATTGCCATATGAAAATTAAATTTTGAAAGCTTAAAAAATGCTTCACTTCACTTCGAATATCATGGATTTTTGCCATAGTGGTGTAAAATGTAATAATACAATTTTTAATATTTCGCTAAAACGATGAACTTTCCGATGTTTTGACAGTAGCGGATCCAGTCAGTGGAAAAAATCATTTAATTAATATCAGTAAACTGTATACAGATAACCATTAACTTAATAAACCAATGAAAAAAATAAACCAATAGTAGCAGTCAATAGTTATGTAAATAAAAACGTAATAAACTGCTGAGAAAAAATATATTCTAGATCTGTCCATGTGCCTTGAAAGTTACTGTCTGTGCACCGCTTGCTGGTTGTCGGATATTCCTACGATTAATATATTATTTACTATTATTCTAAATTAACTTCTCCGCATTATAGTGAAAAACCAACAAATTGCAGTGGAATTTATGAACTTTTAAGATATCTTTAGTATATCCCGGTCGGACTAGTCTCGTTAATACGGTGATATGTGCAAAGTCGCTCTCTAAATTATATAAATTCGAATTGTTCGAAAACTACTTATTCAGTAGTATCCATCGTGAGCCTATATAAATTTAATATCATAAACTATAGTTTTGATGATGACTACTAATCCAGTATTAGTTACCACAAAGTTAAATATTTTATTTTAATTCACTTTTGACAGGTTTTTCTGACTTTACTCTGTAAAAAATGATCCAATCAGGATGTATAAAGATTCACTAAGAAGAATTTTATTCTCTACAACTTTCCTGTAGACGGCATTACGATTCCTTTATTACTTTTAATCATTTAAGCAAAAAACAAATAAAATTCTTATTTTTGCAAGTTTTTATTATTTCAACCTTTCTTCTACGAGTTTGCTGTTAAAATCTCAGCAATAGTAATCTATAAACTATTACTGACGTGATGGTATAAGCGAATTGTTGTTGAATTTTGTGTCCTAAAATGAGTAAATTTTGCTCTAAAAAAGGTGCATCAGGTCATCCTTGCGAACTTGAAACTATGTACCCAAATATAAAACTGTCATTTTTACTTCCCAACACGACTGCTTCTACAAATGGAACAAGGAATAATCCAGGCCTTTAAGCTCTATTACATTATATGAACCTTCAAAATCGTACTGGATAATACGGAATTTTTGACTTAGCAAAATGCATCTTAAACATAAAAGAATCATTGCATGAACTAAATCCATACACATTGAAATCATTCTGTAAACAACGGTGGCCTGTTCTGCAGTTGGAAATAAAGAATCTGTGCAAATTCAAACTTTAACTGCAAACGCTGCCGTAATTGCGAGTGGAATAGGACAAGATTGGTTCGAAAATATAGAATCAAGTGACTTGCTTGAATCATAAGATGAAGATTGACTTAAAGGAAATCATAAATTTAGAACCCATTGAAGAAGAGTATTCAGCAAGCAGTGGAAAGGTGAGGTTTAATTAAAAAAAAAACCTTTGTAGTAGTAAGTATTTCTCTATGAAAATTGAGCCATCTATGGAACGAAGTCTTATTTTGAAGAGGCAAATTGCTAATTTCACTGCTGAATATCAGTTTCTAAAAGCAAGAAAAAATTACAAAATTCTTTAAACCTGAAGATAATATGTAATGTAATCCATAATAATATCGTCCAAAGCTTCAATTAAATTTATTTTTTCATATAATTGTTTTCTCATTGTGTCACCTAGGAGCGTATCTCCTATAACCCCATCATTCATATCACAGTTTCTGTTTTCCCGGCATATTTACAATTACAGACAGAATGATGTTTTCATTAATAACAACATCCAAATTCAAATATTATAAATGGGATAAAGTTTGATTACATATTGTTAATTTGACATATCATGTTCCTAGAGGTTTTTAGATTAATCATTTAACGCTCCTGAGATTATAAGGTAATAATTTTTTTTAAGATTCACTGCGCCTTAATTTATTCTAATGAAGACTTGACACTTATGAACAAAGACATCAGTATCTTAGGCAAATCGTAATGTCAAGTAATTAGTATTAATGAAAGAAGCCATACGGAGCTGGCGTCAGTCGTCTTCGTACTAAAGTAACTGCAACAACGGAGAATTTGTGGCAGTCTTGACCGAACAGATATGATTTTTTCTGATATTTGAGGTCAGTACGTCAAAAGCACATAAGCACCCCCACGACAAAGGAAGATACAAATAAAAATGTTGTTTTTAAATTTTAAATATCGATGCATAACACTGAATGCTGACAAAAGAAACTTTTTACAATATTCTATTGGGATAGTTAACAATTTGATTTGTGCCTCAGTTTGCGTTCATTGATTTGGCAAAGTAAAAACTGGCCAAATAATCGCAGAAACCATTTATGAAAACAAATTTTACAAATAAAAAACATTATTTTGAAAATGGCAGATGTCTTGAACCTAGAACTCCAGCAAAAAAACGGTAACCTCAGCGTCAGGTGACCGCCAAACAACAAACTGTCAGTGTCAAATTTTTTGACAAACAACAAATTCAAGATCAAAGCGAAATTTTTTTAGAAAAAACCTCGAAAACAACACAAAACTATTGACAGCGACTCCAGACTCGGAGTTGAAACGTCTCCATACACAGATAAGTATTACACATTATACAATACATTAGTTATATACAGGAATACTGGTTGATCATTTTGTAGACATCTCTTTCTCTCAGAATAACTGTGAGGAAGAATCTCTGTACAGACAGTCAGTAATCTAGTCAATTTTATGAAATTGCCTTACTACATTTTGTTCTACATATACAATTTTTTAAATACTTATCTGTTGCAGGAAAAATTTTGAGGAGAGAAAACCCAATGAGCAGACAAAATAATTCAAGACCTCCTCAACAATCTTTTCGAAATTACTTGATATAGAATAATTGGATACATTTTAAAATTCTAATAAATTAGGATAGCAATTTGAGAACTTAAAATAAAAGTACGTCAGTTTTAAGCAAAATAGATACTTTCTGTCAAACCTTCTATGCAGTTAAAAAGTGACATGACTCTTTATTACACAAATCATTGTGTAGGGTGGGGCTTAAAGGTCCACTCTGCAAATTTTCCAAACTAAAAGTCTGTTAGAGAAATGATTGACTGATTTTAGAAGAGGCTGCGGTAACACGCCATTCTATTGTTCCTAGACAGTAAGATATTGTGGGTGTGGGAACGCGTCACGATAAGAAAGAATCTTTGTGTTATTTGATTGCAGTCTCACAGTTACATTATTGAGATAAGGAAACCAGTTTTTACGAATATTATTGTTAATAGTTGCATTTTGTATGCACTGTTTTGTTTTTTCCATATAACCCGAGTCGAAGATGGACTACTTCCAGGTTCAGTGGTTTTTATCTCCCAAAAAATCCAACTTTATAACCTCTGACACATTTTTCTGATTAAAAAAATAACATTTTTGCCTCAAAAACCAGTTGGCAAAGTGCTTTTTTTTCACTGGACGGTCACTCTAAGCACTGAAACTCAATTAAAGTGCTCGATAACGAAATTATTCCATTGTCGATGGCATCAAACGCTTCCTATTATCTTCAGCCTCTGGATGTTACTGTGTTGCTGTTTTTAGGTCCCTTAAAATCTACTTCTAAATGGTGCAGGTTAGGGGATGAAAAAAAAACATTGGACGCCGTTTAGCAAGGCAACAAATTGGCTTCCTTTTACAACAAGGGTGGGAAAAATCAGCGACATGTGAAAATGCAACCTCAGGATTCAGAGCAGCTGGAGTATTCCCACTAAACTCAGGTGCCAATCCGGGGTACGTCTTTAGTAAGAACATTGAACCACCTATTCAAAGAAATATCGGCCACGCAGCGCATGTCGCATCAGTTTCAGATCCATGCCAACGTACCTCCACTCAGAAGGTGGACAAACCAATACCCACATGAGTACTATTTCTGAAAGTGGAGCAGAAGATAGAGAATGAAAACTGCAAAGCTGGCGGTGCAAATTATTATGAGACACAACTAATCTAAGAATGAATACAATGTAATACTTGCGATCCCTGGCTGAAAATTGCACCAAGCTCGAAGAGATGTGTACTGGCCTTGGTAATAAGGCAAGAAAAATACTGGCCATCTTCCCCCGAGCAGTATGTTCGTCCCTCCCAGACACTCTTGAAAAGATGGCCAGTCATTTTTATTTAAAATTACTGTTTTTCTTGCTTTAAAGTGAGTTGTTGTTAATTTTTCATAAGAATTATAACAAAAATTTAGTTTATGATATATATATATATATATATATATATATATATGAGGTGAGTATGTCTTGGGATGTAGGGGTCAGGTACAATTAAAACAATTAAATCCTTAGAATCCAACTTTTATGTATATATTTATATATATATATATATATATATATATACGTTTCAGGTGATTTCCGGGAACTCATCCGCGTAGTTAACAACTGATCCCTGCCGGGATCGATGGTAAAATGACGACGTTTCGGCAGAGTTACATCTGCCCTCTTCAGGTCGGTTCGCATAATTCTCGTAGCCTTCTGCTTTCGCTTCTAGTTACTCGAATACTAAGATTTTCTGAAGCGAGCGCGCTGTTATATAGTCGCGGTCAGCGCCTATCGGTTGACACCGTGAACAGCTGCGTGTGATTGGCCATTGGCGCTCAGTGGGCACGGCTCCATCCTGCTGATTTGTTATTTCCGGTTAAGTTGTTATTGGACGGGTCCGGGCCGGTACGGTGTTTAATAGGATTTTCCAACAATTCGATAAGTTCTGAATTTCATTGCGTGCGTTTAGACTGTGAGGTCTCTTCGCTATTTCAATTGCCTCTCTTACGAGTCTTGATTTCGGGTGTTCTATATTTGCCAGTACTCTGGTGTTCTCAAAGTCTATTCGGTGTGACATCGTGGTGGCGTGTTCCGCAATGGATGTTGTTTTTTCCTGCTTTCTTACAGCGTTCTGTTGTCCATCACGTCTAGCTTGAATTCTTCTATTAGTTTGCCCCACATAGGTTTTATGACATTCTGCAAATGGAATCTTGTACACTCCCTGTTGTTATAAAGGGATCCTCGTCTTCGGAGTCCTCAACACCGTGCTTATTTTTCAAGAATTGCAAGAATTCTACGGAGACACAATATCGATACTATTTTCAATACAGACAAAAAAATAAGCACGGTGTTGAGGACTCCGAAGACGAGGATCCCTTTATAACAACAGGGAGTGTACGAGATTCCATGTGCAGAATGTCATAAAACCTATGTGGGGCAAACTAATAGAAGAATTCAAGCTAGACGTGATGGACAACAGAACGCTGTAAGAAAGCAGGAAAAAACAACATCCATTGCGAAACACGCCACCACGATGTCACACCGAATAGACTTTGAGAACACCAGAGTACAACCAAATATAGAACACCCGAAATCAAGACTCGTAAGAGAGGCAATTGAAATAGCGAAGAGACCTCACAGTCTAAACGCACGCAATGAAATTCAGAACTTATCGAATTGTTGGAAAATCCTATTAAACACCGTACCGGCCCGGACCCGTCCAATAACAACTCAACCGGAAATAACAAATCAGCAGGATGGAGCCATGCCCACTGAGCGCCAAGGGCAAATCACACACAGCCGTTCACGGTGTCAACCGATAGGCGCCGAGCCGCGACTATATAACAGTGCGCTCGCTTCAGAAAATCTTAGTATTCGAGTAACTAGAAGCGAAAGGAGAAGGCTACGAGAATTATGCGAACCGACCTGAAGAGGGCAGATGTGACTCTGCCGAAACGTCGTCATTTTACCATCGATCCCGGCAGGGATCAGTTGTTAACTACGCGGATGAGTTCCCGGAAATCACCTGAAACGTATATATATATATATATATATATATATATATATATATATATCAATATTTTATCATCAGAACTCCTTCAAAACAGGGTCTTAAACCCGGAATTAGCCTAGATGTTTGTTAACTTTCTGAAACATTGGTGTTTATTTTACAAAATTCAATTTGTTTTTGTTGTTACCATAAAAGTAACCTTTATTATGGTAAAACTTGCTACATTTTAATTTTTTAAGTATTCAAGTGCAGAGGCTAATAATTAATTTTGAGTTTACAATTATATTGTATCGATAAATTGTCAAACCACACATTTTGATACAGGATACCGTACACCCGTTCGACCAAACCCAGAGAAAATGACAAAGTAAAATTATAATGTCTAAGTACTTCTTGGGAAATAACACTACAGTTAAGAAAATTGCTGTTTATTCCAAACGTTTCGGGGTCTAGGTCAGACCTTGTTGTAAATTGTTAAGAAACTTGGATAAAAAAGGCACAATTCTAAGATGTAAATTAAAATATTTGACAATTTTTTTTGGTGTTGTGTTCTTCTTTGTGTAATATAACTGAATTTTGCAACTGTATTTTATGACCAAGGTCCCAAGCATGTTCGCAAATTTTGTATTTTTCAAATTGTCTTTTTTTATGTAATTTTTGTGTTCGTTTATTCGAACATTTAGAGGTCTAGAGGTTTCTCCAATATAGAATTTATTAAATTCACAAGGGATTTTATAAATGCAATTTTTTGTATTTTGAGTTGTGTTATTTGGTTTGGTTTTTGATATAATTGATTATAGTGTATTTCTTGTTTTAAATGATGTTTTGATATTATATATGTTTCCCACTCTTTTTAGTATTTCTGATAGACCCTATATGTATGGTATAGTTATTATATTAATGTGATTATTTTGATAGTCAGTGTTGCTTGGTGAAGTTTGACGTTGGTTGTTAGGGATTGTTTGGTATTCGATTGTGTTTAACTCGTTATTAATAAATTTATTTGGGTAATGATTGGCAGAAAGTACATTTGTTATAAACGTTTCTTCTTCATTGAATTTATTGATGTTAGAACAGTTGGGTTTTGCTCTGTCATGTAGATATTTGATGATACCTCTTTTTACTGAATTTGGATGATTAGAGATAAATACCTGTTAGTATGAGTCGGTTTTCTGTAAACTTCTGTTTCAAATGCCGATTGTGTTTTGGTTATTAAAATGTCTAAAAATGGCAATTTGTTAATCTTTTCAAGCTCTAGCGTAAACTGAATAGTTTGTTCTGTGTTGTTTATGTCGTTAAGTAATGCATGTAAAGCCTCAAGATTATGTTCCCAAATAAAGAATATGTCATCAACATAACGCCACCAAACCAAAGGTTTAATCTGTTTTAAGAAAATTGTTTGTTCTTCAGTTTTTTCCATAAAACTGTTGCTTAAAGGAGGAGACAGACAGGAACCCATAGCCATGCCAAAATCTTGTTGGTAGAAGTCATCATTAAGTTGAAAATATGTTGTCTTTGTACAAAATGTTAGTAGTTCCATTATTGTATTAATGGACAATTGAGTTCGTTGATTTAGTAAAGAATCTTGTTCTAGTCGTTCTTTTATATGAGAAGTGTTTTGGTGATAGATACGTTATTGTATAGATTCACAATGTCAAAACTTGCTAGTGTGAAAGTACTTTTGTATCATATATGTGACAATTTTTCTAAGAAATTTGCGCTGTTTTCAAGTGGTGAAATAATTTTTAAAAGGAATTTTGAGAGCTCACTGTATGGAGAATTTATGGAGCTAACAATTGGAATTAATGGAATTTTGGGTTTATGATTTTTAGGTAACCCGTACAAATGGGGAGGTTTAGAATAGTGTGGGGTAAGATGTTTACGTTTACACAAAGAAGAACACAAAACGTGTTCTTCCAATTTGAAAGGAACTTTATGATTATATGATCTTTAGAAGTGTCTGTGCTACCCTGTATATTACAAATAAAATTCTCTTAGTTACGTCAGAAATCAAATAATACATATTGTCAAATATTTTAAATTACATTTTAGAATTGTGCATTTTTATCCAAGTTTCTTAACCACTGACAACGGGATCTGACCTAGAATCCGAAACGTTTGGAATATAGAGCAATTTTCTTAACTGTGGTGTTATTTCCCAAGAAGTACTTAGACATTAAAAAATATGCCACAAATATCATTCAGGAAACAAGTAAAATTATACTCTCTTCTAGGTCTCAGTTTCCCCGAAAATCCTAGATGTCGGCCTTTACGTCTCGCGTCTTCAAACAATAAAATTATAATGAACTAAAACATAAAAATCTAAGTGAATATTATCGCAAAATGAGTGATGTAAACAATTATGGCGATTGATTTTATCGGATGATGTGAATATTTAAGTATTTGTTTACCAATACCCATAAAAAAGCAAGTTGGTCAATATAAACCTGTTTTGTGCTATATTTTCTATAAAACCTGTATCTCATCTATATATTTATGGTGTTAAATGTATTTCCAGATGAGCCCATTTAAAATATATGGCTAAACCTCTGACATGTGAACATTTCCTAAACTATGTTTGCGTTTCGGAAAAGTTTGAGACAAAACTTTTAGCATCGCCTTCGTACGTGTTGGAAATGTCGTCAATTTATCGAATGTGGAAGGTAAGGAATATTTGACAAAATGCCACGATCGTCTTCGATGATGAAAGTGAGTACACAGCAGTTGCCAAGACGTCAAGATTCGAAATAAACATAGATAATGAATTGCCGTAGGTGGATTTTTTTTTTCGTTAATTTGATTCAGAATGAATAAGCATTTCCTTATACCCGAACAGTATTAAAACATTGTGCAAATACCTGTGCCTATTTAGTATTTGAATAACTTACGATTTTATTAGATTTTGTTAATATCTTATTTAACTAAAATTTTTGTAATTTTTTTTGTGTTTTATTTTTACTTACTTAAGAAAAAAAAGCCTATATTTATAAAATAAAATTTCAATGTTTAGCATTGAAATCATAGCAAATAAACAATATTAGTCTAAGATTTTTAAGAGAATAAATATCTACCAGGTTGCCTATCAAAATGTGGCCGCTAGTATGTTTAATTAAATTATTGTTGATTGATTATTTGTAAAAAAAGTCATTAATTTTTTCAATAAAATATCGTCTACTTCACCGTAATATATATAAGTCTCTGAAAAATCACGGTCGCCGTTGCATAGTTGGCCATACCTCTTCGCAGCCAGGTGTACACAGGTATGATTTTGTTACATTTATACATTCATAACGTACATTTCTTGTCTATATATCAAATTAAAGCTATATTTTTCTGTTTATTATGATATACGGTTGCCTTATTAAATCTGGCCCCAAACAAGGTTTCCCGGCTGTTAAAGATGGTAAATATTAAAGGTAGAGTGAAAGAGTTCTAGCGCGTAATATCACCAAATTGAAACTGCGGGCGAAAACAAACCAATTGAGTGATGCAATAACATAACATCGTGACAATCGCACTAATTTAATACCCAGTAAGGACACCATCAATGTTTTTTATGGGTTTCATAGTTTGTGGTTGTGATTTTGACGCAGCGTACCGCACGCATCGCGCAAATTGCGTTTACTTGGGACACAGCCTAAATTAAAAAACCCACTGTTTTGGAGTGAAAAGAAATTGATGGAGATGAGGGCTTATGACAAAAAAAATGCAATGTACTGGACTTTGATAGCGCATCATTCCAAAAGTGTTCACTAATTTTATTCTTTCGTCCTAAGAAAAAATATAAATATCATGAACTGAAAATTTTGCACAAACCGTAAATAAAACTTGAATTGAACATAAAAATAATATTTTTGTAATTTTTAAATTTGTCATTTTGAAAACAAAGACAATTCTTTTGAAGTATTTATTAAATTAAGTCCTACCCAGTACTGTTTGAACTGAAGGTTGAGAACACTAGCATCAGACGTATGCGCAAAGGCTTTAACCGTCGTACAGCTCGTAATGGCTATCCTTGTCTTACTGGTGATGTTAAGCGCTAGCTCTCTTTCACTATACCTTTAATATTTACCACCTTTAACAGCCGGCATCCCTTATTTGCGACCAGATTTAATTAAGCAACCGTATATCATACCCCGTTTTCCAATTACGACGCACAGAGAGGCACGGTACGTACCTTAAAAAATAAAAATTGAAGGTGCCTGTACAACAAAATACACTGTGCTTGTGTAAATGCCGATAAATGGAAAGTGCTTTAGTTCTTCAAATACATTACAAATGTCATTAATGAAAAAAGTTATCACAAAATAGGGAAACAAAGCACATTTAAATAAACTACTGCGCTTTTAAATTTATTATATATAACTTTTTTGAAAAATCACTGTAATAGACAATGTAGTGTTGTCACTTGACTGTATATCACCTCACTCTATGGCTAGTATGGCTATATATTAGTCTGACTTCATGCATATACGATACAAACAAATTTTTCTTGTGCGTCTCTGTGCGCACACGGTGTCGTGCTGGAGTACTAATGGAACAGTGAAGACTGGCGCACTGTGTCACCGAGTGCGCCTGTGTGTGTAATTGGAAAGCAACCACCACAGATCATACAAAGCGAAGCCACGACGTGGCCACCACACAGTGTGCTATGCTGTGTAGGCATAGAGTACGCACTGTGCCTCTCCGTGCGTCGTAGTTGGAAAACGGCCATAATAAACAGCAAAATAGCTAACAAAATCACATCTGTGTACACCTGGCTGCGAAGGGTATGGTCCAGGGCGCAACGGCAATCGTGAGTCTTTATATATATTGCTGTGAAGTGGACGATATTTTATTGAACAAACAAGTCAGTGAAATTTTTTACGAAAAATCAATTAATAATAATTTAATGAAAAATTCTAAAGGTCACATTTTAAAAGGCAACCTGGTAGATATAAATTCTCTTAATCTTAAATATGCGTAAAAGTTTGGTTTTTAGCAAATACTCGATGGGTGCACTAATTCTGCAGCTGGATCTCGTACTACCTATATTCTGTTGTATTGATTTTTGTGTTGAAACCACATCATACTAATAATTTTGCATAAACTATGAACTGACAAAGTTTATGTTGGGGTCATATGAAGAACATAAATTATTGAAGGGAGACAAAACAACAAAACATAATTGAGTAAATTATAGTAACCGATTAATTATACCAAAATAACTAGCGGTTTGTTCAAAATTTAATGGAAAGAACCTTATAAAGAATGGCGTTCAAGAAAACAAAACGAAGACGCGAGATCTAAGACCGACATTTAGGATTTTCGAGAGAATTAGGTTCCGAATCTGGGGCCGTTCCGTGTAATTGCTGTTCTCCCTTAACTTCTAGGACAGAATGTCAGTAACCTGAAAATTTTATCATGAGCTAATTGTCTCGAAAATCCTAGATGTCGGTCTTACATCTCGCGTTTTCAAATTTAACGAAATGTACCAAATACATAAAGAAGTGTTCGAGAGTATATTCAATTGTGGGAAGCGCAATTGATGAAGGTTCCCTGACCTGAAACAATATATGTTATATATAATACATTATATATGTATATATATATATATATATATATATATATATATATATACATTGTCTTGCGTACAAAGGAAAGACACCTCGAAGAGAGAAAATCAAAACGAAGATGAGATCCTAACATAATACGATCCTATATCTTCGAAACGGCTATAAATTTTGATCTCAACAAGAGCTCAAGATTTCAAGGTTCAACAAAACATGGTTTTCTGAAGCAAAGAATTGAAATATTTATTTAATTATAATGTATACATTTAGGAATTATGTATGAAACAAAAGGTCATATAAATAACATTATATATATTTGGGGATATTTCATTGATTCAGCGTCTAATCTTGGCCTTCATTGTGTCTGGGCTCATGGGCTTCTTGGTATATACCTGTGAGTTCAGATAAATCCACAGCCACAAGTCCAAAAGTGTTAATTAAATCAGAAGACAGTGGAGGTCAATTTTGGTCACCGAACCGAGAAAATGCAATAATAGGAGCAAACTAGAGACAGACAGTTACTGTTTCACTAGCGGTATGACATCTTGCACCCTCTTGCTGGTACCACATGTCGTCAAGAGTTATATGTTCTAATTGAGTCACAAAAACTACGTTATCATAGTACGATAACGTTCTCCATACACCATCAATGCATTACCTTCCTCACATTCAAGTAGTGGCACGTTTTAGACGCATGGCTTTTTCTTGAATCTATCAACGATTTTCTAAGACCCAAATGCGGCAATTCTGCCGATTAACAAAGCCATCGAAGTGTATGGAAACGTGACTTTTGTTTGATTATGATTCAAATGGTGAACTACCTTCGCTTTGCATGTTCTGTTGTCAAAAGTTGAAGTTTGCAGGTGTGTAGATGTAAATCTGTATTAAAAATTCGCTGAAGAGTGGCTGTTGTACAATGTAAAATTCTTTAACAAATAGAAATACAGGGACTTTCGCGATCTGCCTTGACGCTATGCTCTGAACGACCTTTACCAGCCCATGTCGAGTGTTTCTCATCACTAACCGAATGAGTATTTTTGGATTATGCCTTTCATACTTGGTGTATAAGGAACATACTGTCTACCGAATATTGTGTTGTGTTGTTCTATCGTGTAATACCAATAACACATCTGTCAACCTTGAGCCGACATGTTATATTCAGGTATCAAATGGCAGACAACTCAATTCTTGTGCTCTTATTGAATCCCCCGTTATTTTTTTATGTAGAATGAAATAGATAATATCAATGAATAAGTGGAGAGATTTAGAATCTCGCCATGTAAATGATGCTCGGTGTTCAGACGACTAACAATTTATTCTTTTCAGTAACATACACCGTCTAACAAAAAAAAGGTTTATTGGGAAATCGCCTATAAAGTAGGTACTTAGAATTAAAATTGTTCACCAATAATAGATTCAAAACTACATATGTATTTAACAAAAAACTGGAAACAGTTAAATGTGTCACAGAGTAAACTTTGTACTTGTTAGTACAAAACAAAGACACAGCTATTAATTTAAGTTAAAGCAAGCTTTTCTAAATCTGAATAGTTTCTCATAACTATGGTAGGTATATACATATGTTTACTGTAAGCCGTTGAAAAATTTATGTTTCCGATAAAACGTTTGCAATTTATCCGCTTATTTAAACAAATATAAACCACTAATTTTATAGATCCCCTAAGAAAGAAACAATTTCACTAGTAACATTATTAATATTACATTAAGCACTTTCATTTGGTAAAAATGTTTTTTGTCAATCAAATTTAAGAATATCTACTTACATAATATATCTTGTTGCTAGTAGTAGAACTTACCTGAAAAGAAAAAAATTACGAATGAGCAAGTATTTTCAGCGAATATTGGAGAAACGAATAAATACATTTTTAAGAACATTTTCAAAAATGAGTTAAACACCAATTAGATAAACAAATTAAAACATATGTACATAGCCATTTGGTTTGACCGGAATTTTAACATTTTGATATTTTGTTACTTGAATCAACGTCAACTTTTTTAATCATTCTGACGAATACACTCTACCTCAAGTTACAAATCATCTTTTGTGAACTATACCAAACGTGTTTAATGAAATTTCACAAAATCATTATTGGCTGAGTTCAGAGAACCGATTTTCAGTAAACAATGAAGTATAAATCCAACTATGTGTTTATCAAGAAATTTCAGATAATTAATTCTCTTAGCTTACTTGCACTAAGAGCAATACGAATAATACAATTAAAAAAAAAATAAAAGCCATATTTTCTCAACTGAAATATTCACTAATTTTCAAGTAATACTATTACATTTGTTACTTGTCAATAGATCAGAACCCGTCGCTATTTAACTTATTTCTGTCATAGGTTACAATGTAAGTAAATTGCGAAAATAATTCGAAAGCGATATTTACTGTGGCTTAAACGAGAAACACCTTATTTGTATAAAGACAAAGTTTTGTGCCCTAACACCAAACATTTCTTGTTTCACTCAACGCACGTTTCAACAGCGAAGCTGTCATCATAAAGGATTAAACCAAAACACAAATATTCCAAAGGTTCCACAGTTTTCCCATTTCTTGTTATTTGTTTATGATTGTTCTGTGGATAAGTGTAATACTCTAGGGAAGTTAGTATTTTCAATTGCAAAAAAATTTCACAGTTGTTTGATTGGCTTTTCTTGAAGAATGTATATAGAATAACACCTAAAATCTGTTGTTAACAAATTTTTATTCCTTAATTAATTATACGAAGTGTTTAAAGTTGCAAAAATAGCAGTTTTTGTAACTTTTCAGCAACTCAGTAAAAAGTTCTATTGTCGAAAGTATGTTTTTTTATACGTAATTTCAATAGCGACTAAATGATAGGTTCGTATAGCCGATTGGATAATTAGTTATCGAGTTATTTGGAAAAAACTGTAAAAATACGCATTTTCAATCGTCCATAGTTTTTGAATAAAATACTTTGAAATTTTGAAACTCAGTAGAATCTTTCATTTCTACGAGGTAAATAACTGGTAGGAATCTCAAATTTACAGGTCAGAAGATTTTCTTGCAAATCTGGTTTTTATTCCAGGGTCATTTGATTTTTCGTGAAGTTCACAATGCTCCCATTTTCAGCTAAATTAATATTTTAACCATCTGAAAGGAACATTAATTATTAGATTTTTCAATACAATCCCTCATAAATGAATTTTCTCTTGGTTTTGTTTTATTGTATGTAAAATCAGTTTGAAAGCCTGTATTTTGGTATTCGGAATTAAATAAAATGTACTGGGGGGAGAAACACCTTCCCCTCATTTTACTACTGCGTTGGAACTGACATTCATTTCAAATCGCTTTGATTCTTTTCCTCCTACAAATGCCATGCCAACTGTCAAACTGTCTGCTGATAGTCCAGGGACGAGAAACGGTGGCATATCATAATTAGTCCATTGGAATGTTACATATATTTTTGGGCTTAGCCTGCATTTGTCAGAGGACTCAATTTTATTTTTTTAGATATCAACAGGGGGTTAGTGTTAAGTGACATTCAAGTTTGTAGGGTTGCAACCCCACGGCCGCCATCTTGGAAAAAGTCGTTCAGATGATTTCTATGGTTTATCTGACAAACTATAGGTCTCACAAAAAATATTTAACTATTGTCAAGTAACTTTTACTCAGACAAGCGAAAGTCAATAAAAAATTGAGAAAAAAAATATGTTTGTCGATATAACATTTTTCTAATCATTTTACAAAATTGTGACTCAGACCATGTTTATACATGTTTTTTTAAGAAATAATTTTCATTATAAACTTTTTAAATTTATTCGCTAGTTAACTAATACTACGATTGTTATTTCCACAATTTACGTTTTTTTTAAAAACTGTCCGACGCGTTTCGACTAATGTCTTTGTCAAGGAACTAGACTAAATGGGTATTTCTTGAGGAAAAGATAAAAAATACATTTGTGAGAAAACCTTCAAAGCCATAAATTTGAAATTTTAAGCAGTTATTTTCGATAGGCAAATGAATCTTTTTTTATCGTTCTATTTTTTTTAGATAAGAGCACCTTTTTACATTTTTCGCGAATAACTCATTTGTTAATTAACCAGATCCTATCTATCGATCAGCATCTCATTTATTAGGTTCTAAAAATGCGCATAAAACACAGTTACCTTTGATATTTGAAATTTTTATTCTGTTGCTGAGAAGTCAGAAAAATTGCCAGAATTTGGGTTTTTGCTATTTTAAACACCTAGTAAAAATTTGTTAGCAAATTTTTTTTTGAGTTATGCGGTGTACCTTCTTCAAGAAAAACCATTCAAATACCTGTGGAATTTTTTTTTGCAAAAATGGTATTAAAATACTGCTAAGTTTCCTACACTATAAGTGCATGTCTTTACCAACACTCTGTAATTAGTGGTATTAATTGACTGGGAGTTCAACTATTTCGTTTTTTTGCATTTTCTGAGAACATTTACCAGAGTAATCTATATATTTTTTACACCATCAGAAAGTAGAGATTTCAACGAACAAAAAGGCCACTACCTTTTTTATAAAAGCAGATATTTTGACGTAGAATTCTCGATTGAAAATTAGGGTGCTTCTTCGATGTTATGTTAAAATAAAGTAAAAAAATTAACATTTTAAATAAAAAAAATACACATAAAAACTGAACTTAACAACTAAATTTTGAGGTTATGTGAAAAAAGTCTAAATACAAAAGTTGTAGATCTTTTTATTACCTACAACTTTGCTCTTTAAATTTTTCCACGACGAATTTTAGTTTTGCCAGGAATCGAGATAAACCCTTTTTTACACTTAAAAACTCACCCTTTCCATTTACCAAGATCGGCCGTAAATTATTTTTTTTTTCATTTTTGTGGTATTCTCTTCCTTTTCCAATGGTTTTCATCCTACTATTATTTTTTTATATTTTACCATTTTCAAAAGTTTCAGCGCTGGTCTATATTCTGAAGTTAGAAATAAGACAAACGCCTGAAATTTTGCTAAATGCAACTGTCGTGAAGTGCTATGCCTCTTTAAGTACCAGCACAATTTTAATCACCTCTTCAAAACTTAAAATATGTCATCTGTTATAATACATTCATTCCCTAACATTATTTGACTAATTTCAAGAGTTGCATCTTGTGCTATTGTCCACCAGGTTATATAGGGAACTGGATACTTGAGTTTACAATTTTCAAAACTTAATAAAACGAATTTAAGATCTTCCTCTCGTAATCCAATATTTAATATCAAGATATTCTAATTAACTTTAAGACTACGTACAGTATCCACAAATAATTTAGTTAATAAAATTTTAATGTTACCATAGTAAGCTTAGCGCATTCGCCATATTATAGACATATTTAAATTCTTAAAGTTTTTAGAATTTTAGACGTTTTGCATGAGAGTTTAGTTTTGTGTAAATATACGAGAAGACAAAATGAACTGCCTTGCAAAATCAAAGAATACTTTGACTACTAGAAATAGCCAAATAATAATTAACAAGTGTTTGCAACCTAAGGTATAATCAAAATTAATTAACAATGTACAAATTTTAATAAGTATTCAATTACTAGAAAAGCGCCAGAAGAGGTTGCGTGGAGGACTTTTCAAAAGAATCAAAGCTGTCTTAAATAGAAAATAGCAGTCTGGGGAAACCCTGGAGGTAACTACCAACTAGTACTACGCGTTTGGATTAATCTCTTTGTCAAGGAACTAGACTCACTGGGTATTTCTTGAAGAAGTTGTATTTATACTGGAGGAGTGACGTAATTACCACGTACTTAATTTTAATAGCATTATAGGTGAAAGGATACCTCTTTAGATTAACAAAGAGGATTATTGAAGGAGAATTATTTATTTCTGTCTGGTCGTTTAACAAATTACCGGTATATTTAAGTTTATTTACCTTCAATGATTCTAAAAGGTTTAATTTCTTGCCTTTATTTTCCCAATGTAATATTTTAAATTTTTTGTGGAAAAGACGATTTTCTGTTACTAAATGTTGACCATAATTGGAATCTGTTTTTTTTTTGATTAATGAAAGAATTAGGGTGATCATAGTTACGTTTCTTATACGCTCTGCCGCTTTGACCGATATAGAATTTAGAGCATGACCCACATGATAATTTAAAGATAATTTTTCTACCTGATTTCTACAGAAACCTGCCTTGTACAAAATTATTTTCAATTCAATGATGTTTTTTACACAAGTCACAAAGGATTGATTATGGGGAACCCTATAAGTTCCTCGGGAGTCTATAAGTTATCATGTGGGTCATGCCATAAAGCGACAGAACGTGTAAAAAACGTATCTATCAAGACCGAAATACTTCCAATTATCAAAATGGTTATTCAAATTATACGGAACATTTAGTAACAGAAAATCATCTTTTCGAGGAAAGTTTTAAATTATTACATTTAGAAAATAAAGGCAATAAATTAAACCTTTTATAATCATTGGAGATTAATAAACTTAAAAATACGGGTAAGTTGTTAAACGCCTCAGAAATAAATAATTCTCCTTTAATAAACCTCTTTAGTTAATATAAAGAGGTATCATTTCATCTATAATAAAGTTAAATAATACTTTTCGGATCTAAATACCTGGTAACTATATCACTCGTGGTGGTATCAGATAAATATTATAATGAATTTCCAACAAGTATCGGCCGAATCAATTCAGTATTTTTGTTTTCATATTCTATCGGAATTTTACACCATCCTAACCCTTAGTAGATTTGTCGGAGTGGAGTAATATTTAGTGCAACCTTCTGTATTGAATAAATTTTCCTACAATTTGACCGACAAGAAAGAAAAGCTGTCAATAGTGAAAAACATCATTGCCCAATAATTGCTTTAGTATTTGTAGTTTCACATTATATTAAACTTTTGTAAACGTATATTAATTGTTTTTCCATACTGTAGATTAGCAGTCGTTAAAGATATGCAACATTTTCAACAAATATCTCAAAAGGCTTATCCTTTTTTGGCCGAAAAAGGCAATGGTCCTAAAAGCCATAAGCTAAATATGTCCCCGCTCTTCACACACCATTTTCCTGAACTAAAGAGAATTGCCGAAATCATTTAGGGCATTATCCTTATTCCTCCTATGGTTTAAATTTAAATTAGAAAATGGTTAACGTTCGTCCGAAAATAAAAACGAAACTAAGATCTACTAAAATTAGTGCTTAAATTCTATTCACGTCCTTCCTTCCAACGAAACTGTACAGTGAACGGAGTTTTAGCACAAAGAAAATAGAAAAGTGTTTTTATTACACAGTATATATCCTCAGCTAGTCGCTGCCCGAGTTTAAAGGTATCATTTGTCGAATATAATACTGAAACTTCACGTATCTTAGAGAGACGGGGGTACGGAAAACATGCAGTTTAAAAAGCGTATTTCGTGCAAGGTAATTCATTAACTTTAAGGTCCGCATATGAATGTCAAGTACGAGGGCGAAAGCCGGTCTTCCGGAGGCCAAGGTTAAGGAACAAAAGATTAGCGGTTTAGTGGAGAATGGTTTATGTTCGGGGTTCTTATAGTATTAGCAGTATCCGCCCACTTAAATTAAGTTTACGAGGATAGGATACTTTTACAATTTTCCCCAGCTCAAATTTTGTAGTGTAGTTGAAAATTGTTTCGATGTTTACGTTTTGAAAGATTCTCAATTTCTACTTGAGACGTTTACTCCAAACTATTAGATGCCATGAATAACTACAAAATTTGTGAGAAATAACACTGCAACAATTGATAAATAATGACTAAGATAAGTTAATCAGATCTATTTTCTAAGTTTCTGTATTTGTGTTCAATCCAGTGCAAATTTGTTGTATGAGATGTCTTTTTTATTCCGTTAATTGTATATTCAATAGAATATATGGATACCTTTATAATATCACCCCGCATTTCTCACTCTTTCACATCACAGCAATTTTCTACTAAACTGCTGGACGGAAAAGTTAGCAATTTGTATCCGTGTATAGTTTGGGAACGCGATCAGGAGTAGATATCGTAAATGAATAAATTTTGATTTTCCCCCCTTATCACCGAAACTACTAAGCCTAAAATTTTGAAAAAAAAGGGAATATGGAAGAATAAGAAGAAACCGTTAACTTGAATTTTAGGGGGCGAATTATGGAATTTTATGAAACGTTAAGTATTAAAACTTTTTCAAACGCATCACCATATTGAATGAAAGGGCGCATTCTTAGGAACCCATATATAAAATTTTACATATTTTAAACATAATTAGTTTATTTTTTTTAATTTTTAATTAGGTTAATATATATATATATATATATATATATATATATATATATATATATATATATACATACATATATATAAATGTACAAAATTTAACAATTCCCCCCGTTATCTCCGAAATTATAAGAAAAAATAAAAAGAAATCCCTAATATTTATTTGAGTGGGGGGCAATTACAGAATTAAATGAAGATTATAAAATTAAAATTATTTCTAAGTCATCGTATGTTCTATCAAATTAAAGAGCTCATTATGATGAATACAAATATTTTTTTATTCATATGTTTTCAATAAATTATTTAACAGTTTTAAAAAGATATAAAAAATTACCCATTCTTCTGTTACCTCCGAAACTATGAGACATAAGTATCTTACAGGAAAAATCCCTAATATTAATTTTAAGGGCAAAATATAGAAGTACACTGAAAACCAAAAAATTGAAGATTTTTGAGCGTATCATGCAATATATCAAATAAAAGGGCTGATTATGAGGTACACAAATACATTTTTTGATATTTTTAACATAAATTCTTTAAAAGGTATGAACAGAAATATTTAAGTAAATCCCCATCCCCCCTTTTATTTCCGAAGCCATACCACCTAAAATGTTTTCTGAATGATACTTGTGGCATATTTTTCAATGTCTAAGTGCTTCTTGGGAAATAACACCACAGTTTAAAGAAAATTGCTGTATATTCCAAACGTTTCAGGGTCTAGATCAGACCCCGTTGTCAATGGTTAAGAAACTACGGATTAAAAAGGCACAATTCTAAGATGTAAATTAAAATATTTGACAATGTGTATTATTTGATTTTTGATATATAATATAATAATACATTATGTGACTTCATCACCTGTGGATATGATAGAGCGTGTTCTCAGAATGGGTTCAACATGTATTTAAGGTCAACTTTTGTTTTTGAATTAAATCACTTGGTGTAACAGCAGATTATCTATCATATGATGCTAATCTTAATAACAACAGGTGCTTCTCCGTTACTGCCTGGGGCTTGTGCAGTACCATCGCTTCATTGTGAAAGTGGGGAAGACACATATATGTATTTCTAATTTTAATGATTGATTTCGATGTATATTAGAATCAGCTGTTGGAAATATTTGATGTTTTATGTGACAATAAAAGTTTCTTGAAAGTGACAGTGAATATTAATTTTTAAAATTAAATTAATTGAACCCAATAATACATATTTTATAGCCATTGACAACAAAGTCAGAATCGACTGTGAAACGTTTGGTTTTTCTTTAAATATACAGCTTTATATTTCGATTATCGTGTTATTTCCCAAGAAAACAAAAATAATATTCCATTTGTTTAAAGATATAATATTAGACATTTTCTTGTCTACGCCAGACGAATTTTAAAATATTTATATCTTTAAGTATTTCGTTTTTAAAGCATGCCCCTCCCAATTTTTTTAAAAATTAACGCTGATGATGTTAATGGTTTTAAAGTAGTTGCTTGCTATATCTTATCATGTAACATGGATATTGTCAGCTAAATAACACTTAATCCTGATATCATTATTTACTGTGCTGAAAATTGGGATATCATTGTTTCATAAAATTATTCGTTCTTAGTAGTCTTTCGAGATGGTGTAAGATGAATATTCCACTGGATTTTTAGATGAACAGAAACTACGGAATATGATACCAATTAAATTATACACAAGACAATTGACAAATTCTTATATTATAAAACTATCATTTATAAAAAAATATATGATAATTTTGAAAAACACCCCGAAAAAAAATATATATATATATAGATTAGTATAGTTAATTGAGGCGTTCAAAACATGTAAACTACTATGTTCAGCAAAAAACAAGGGTAATTATTTACATTAGCATGATCCATATAAAATCTATGACAAAAAAGAAAATGAAATCTAAACTCATACAAGAAATGAGTCATGGTACGAAGATCTACAAACTGGTAAATAAATTAAGGAAATAACGAAAACAAGGATAACGTTAAATTAAAAACTACTAGTTGATTGGAGGAAATGTTACCGGACTCTATTAATATAGTTATTCATTGAGACTACAAGCCTAAAACCTGAAAGAACGACGAAAAAGAAGAAAAACAGAAATGAAAGAAGTTTAAAAAAAAAAACAAAAATAAAAGAAGAAATAAAATATTTTACATTCAATCAAGATAGTTACTGCCTGGGGCTTGTGCAGTACCATCGCTTCATTGTGAAAGTGGCGAAGACACATATATGTATTTCTAATTTTAATGGACTAAGAGCTTTTTTGAATTTCTTTTCTAATTTAGGGTTTCTGTATAATCTTGAATTTACTTGTGTCTCAATGAGTGATTTTTTTTCACCAGACACTACTATTATAACCTGAGTTTCTCAGGAACAATGAGTATTTGCAAAATTAATTGTCATTATAGGTCAAAAATATGTTTTCATACGATCCTGTGCAACACTAAGTAATTAAAAAGATTTCAGCCGGTCTGCAGAACTAACCTCGAAAAGGTTAACTACCCGTTCAGATAGTTTTAAGCAAGACAAATGATTTCATATATGCTGACACTTTAAACTTATAATTCCCCTGAACTATAAGAAATAATTTGGTCAAGTGCGAGTTGGACTCGCATACTTAGGGTTACGTACCACCTTCTAATATTCCAGTTTCATACAAGCAGGAAATGATTGCATTTTCTTATATTTACCCTTATATCTTTTAAAGGAAGCGGTTTAAATGTATAAAAAATATACACTTTGATTTTCCACACATAGACTTTTTATTTTATCTGCTTCAGGACTCGCTTGATTTTTATCAGAATAAATATGTATTTAATTTTCTAATTTGGCCCCCAAAAAATAACACTGGAGTTTTATTTTACTAATAAACATTCAGAAATGCCTTTTATAATCTACTGTCTCAGTTTTGAGGCTCTGTAGATTGGAAGATAAAGGGCAAAATAGGTCAAGTTTTAAATTATAAATTATTAAATTTGTTATTCAAATTGTTAAAAAATACAAAGAAAATATATTTTTCAAAATTTAAATAGTGTAGTTTCTAAAGTGGGAATTAAGTCGATGTTTAATATTTTTGTTAATATCTTTTAAACAAATGATATAAATATGATATATTTGTAATTCACATATTGAGCCTTTTATCTGATATATTACATTATGCGTTTGAAAATTGAATCTTTATTTTCCATATAATTGTATAATTTGTCCCTAAAATTACTATGGGGGTTTTCTAGTAATTTATTTTCCGTTTAATTCTATTATTTGGAGGCCAAATATTGGAATTAGGGATTTTTTTCATATTTTTCCCATAAACAAAAAATGAGGTCTTAGAGTTTGGGGAATAACGGGGAGAATGGGTAATTTTTTTAAAATATTTTTTTAATATATTTTAAAATATTCATTTTAAAAAAATTTAAAAAATATATTTGTCATAAAGAGCCCTGGGATTTGATATATTACATGACCCGTTAGAAACAATTATAATTTTCTATTTTCCATTTAATTCTATAATTTGCCCCCCAAAATGAATATTAGGGGTTTCTTCTTATTTTTCCAGTAAAGTTCAGGTGAGGGGCTATACTTCCAGTTTTTCAAAATTTTTCAGCTTATGGTTTCGGAGATAAGGGGGGGAATGGGTAAAATTTTTTATATTTTTGTTAATATATTTTAAATAATTTATTTTATAAATATGGAAAAAATATATTTGTTTTCTTCATCATGAGCCCTTTTATTTGATATATAACATGCTGGGTTAGAAACAATTTTAATTTTATATTTAATTCTATAATTTGCCCCCCAAAAAAATATTAGGGGTTTTTCCTGATTTTTCCAGTGAAGTTCAGGTGAGGCGCTATACCTCCATTATTTTTTCAAATTTTTCCAGTTTATGGTTTCGGAGATAGGGGGGGGAATGGGTAAAATTTTTTATATTTTTGTTAAAATCTTTTAATTTATTTATTTTAAAAATATGAAAAAAATTTATTTGTATTCGTCATAATGAGCCCTTTCATTTGATATATAACATGATGGGTTAGAAACAATTTTAATTTTTTTATTTTCCATTTAATTCTATAATTTGCCCCTCCAAAATAAATATTAGGGGTTTCTCCTTAATTTTCCAGTAAAGTTCAGGTGAGGGACTAAACCTTCATTTTTTTCAAAATTTTCCAGCTTGTGGTTTCGGAGATAAGGGGGGGGAATGGGTAATTTTTTTTATATTTTTGTTAATATCTTTTAATTAATTTATTTTAAAAATATGAAAAAAATGTATTTGTTTTCGTCATAATAAGCCCTTTAATTTGATATATATCATAATGGATTAGTAACAATTTTATTTTTATATTTTCCAATTAATTTTATAATTTGCCCCCCAAAATAAATATTAGAGGTTTCTCCTTATTTTTTCAGTAAAGTTTAGGGAAGGGGCTATACCTCCATTTTTTTCCCAAAATTTTCTAGCTTATGGATTCGGAGTTAGAGGGGGGGGGAAATGTGTAATTTATTTTATATTTTTGTTGATATATTTTAATTAATTTATTTTAAAAATATGAAAAAATACATATGTTTTCGTCGTAATGAGGCCTTTCATTTGATATATAACATGATGGGTTAGAAACAATTTTAATTTTATATTTTCCATTTAATTCTGTAATTTGCCCCCAAACTTAAAAGTAGAGGTTTCTCTTTATTTTTCCAGTAAACTTCAGGTCAGAACCTATACCTCTAATTTTTTTCAAAACTTTACGATTTATAGTTTCGGTGATAAGGGGGGAATGGTTAAATTTTGGTATATTTTCGTTAATATCTTTTTAAATATTTTTTTTGAATATGAAAAAAATATATTTGTGTTCCTCAGAATGAGACCTTTTATTTGATATATTACATGATGCGTTTGAAATTTTTTTATTTTTAATTTTTATTTAATTCTATAATTTGCCCCCCCCCCCAAATTAATATTAATGATTTCTCCTTGTTTTTGCTGTGAAGTTCGGGCAACGTTTTATATTTCCTATTTTGTACTTAGAAGTTTCGGAGATCAGGGGGGGAACGGTCGATTGTTTTTAGTTTTCCCCCTTAGAAGTACCCCTAAAATTAAATTTTTTTCTTTTACGATATGTACTCCTGATCGGATCACCAAACTATACACTGACACCAAATTTCAACCTCGTCCGTCCAGTAGTTTAGGAGAAAATTGCTGTAATGTGACAGAGACAGAAATCCGGAGTGATATTATAAGGGTATCCGTATATTGTATATACGGAACCCTAAAATCAAGTTGCTTTATAGAATAAGACCAAAAATTATTATTCGCCGGCATTAAATTTAGAAAATTGTTATCGTTCCAAGCATCATTAAACTTGAACTAACCTCTTTTATATCTAAATCTTCAATTATGTACACGTACTTCCTTCCACTGAAACTGAACATTGAACTGACTTTTATCGCAAATAAATAAAAAAAGTCTTTTTATTACGCAGCATATATCTTTCGTCGTCGCTGCACAAGTTCAAAGGTATCATTTGTCGAATATAATACTGAAACTTCACGTATCTAAGAGCGATGGAGTAACGGAAAACATGCAGTTTTAAAAACGTATTTCGTTCAAGGTAATTCATTAACTTTACCGTCCGCATATGAATGTCAAGTACGAGGGCGAAAGCCGATCTTCGGGCGGCCAAGGTTATGGAACAAAAGACCAGAGCTCGTGGAGAATGGTTTATGTTCGGTGCTCTTACAGTATTAACACTATTCGCCCATTTAAATTGAGGTTCTGAAGGGAGATGCTTCTTCCGTTTAACAGTGTTACTGAAATTTGTTTTGGTATATACGGTGTTTAATACTTGGAAAGGATGTAATGCCTACTTGAACTTAAAGGGCGAATATAACTACACACAACTGTTTAAATGTTTTTAGAGTAAAATGATAAGAAATTGTTTATAATTAACAATGGCAGAGAACACCCGATTTAATAAAAATAGATCTATTTTATAACTTCTCTTCATTATTGTCAGCGTCCAATGAATCACTAAACTGTTTTTTGGCGATTTTTCATGTTTTACCCCCTGCCGCCATATTTGGAATAAATATTTTTAGGGTTCCGTATATACAATATACGGATATCCTTATAATATCACTCCGGATTTCTGCCTCTGTCACATCACTGCAATTTTCTCCTAAACTACTGGACCGAAGAGGATGAAATTTGGTATCAATGTATAGTTTGGTGACCCGATCAGGAGTACATATCGTAAAAAATTTTGATTTTAGGGGTACTTTTGGGGGGAAAATCTAAAAAAAATCCACCGTTCCCCCCTGATCTCCGAAACCACTGAGCCTAAAATTTTGAAAAAAATAGGAAATATAGAACGTTGACCGAACTTTACAGGAAATATAAGGAGAAACCATTAATATTAATTTTGGGAGGCAAATTATAGAATAAAATAAAAATTTAAAAATAAAAAAAAAAATTCAAACGCATCATGTAATATATTAAATGAAAGGTCTCATTCTGAGGAACACAAATATATTTTTTTCATTTAAAAAAAATATTTAAAAGATATTAACGAAAATATACCAAAATTTACCTATTTCCCCCCCCCCTCCTTTTCTACGAAACTATAAAACGTAAAGTTTTGAAAAAACTTAGAGGTATAGGTTCGGACCTGAAGTTTACTGGAAAAATAAGGAGAAACCTCTACTTTTAATTTTGGGGGGCAAATTACAGAATTAAATGGAAAATATAAAATTAAAATTGTTTCTAAATTATCATGTTATATATCAAATCAAAGGTCTAATGATGAAGAAAACAAATACATTTTTTCATATTTTAAAAATAAATTAATTAAAAGGTATTAACAAAAATATAAAAAATTTTATCCATTCCCCCCCCCCTTATCCGCGAAACCATAAGCAAAAAAAAAATTGAAAAAAATGCAAGTATAGCCCCTCACCTGAACTTTACTGGAAAAATAAGGACAAACCCCTAATATTCTTTTTGGGGGTAAATTATAGAATTAAATGGAAAATAAAAAAATATAATTGTCTCCAACTGGTCATGTAATGTATCAAATCACAGGGTTCATTATGACGAATACAAATATATTTACTTAATTTTTTTAAAATGAATATTTTAAAATATATTAAAAAAATTTAAAAAAAAATACCCATTTCCTCCGTTATTCCCCAAACTATAAGACCTATTTTTTTTGTTTATTGGAAAAATATGAAAAAATTTAATTATTTGGCCCCCAAATAATAGAATTAAACAAAAAAAATAAAATAAAGATTCAATTTTCAAATGCATCATGTAATATATCAGATAAAAGGCTCATTATGTGAATTACAAATTACATATTTTTAAATCATTTGTTTAAAAGATATTAACAAAAATATTAAACATCGACTTAATTTCCACTTTAGAAACTACACTATTTAAATTTTAAAAAATATATTTTATTTGTATTTTTTAATAACAGATTTAATAATTTATAATTTAAAACTTGACCTAGTTTGTCCTTTATCTTCCAATCTGACAAAGCAAAGTGTGAGACTCCTTTGGGATTCGCAAATCTCCGCGGCGCGTTGACCCTTTGGACACACAAAGCAAAGTCTTTCGTACACAAAGAAAGCAAAGGTATTTTTTGGTCCGAAAACCTGTTTTGTTTAGCTTATTTCGACTTCTGTTCGTCATCTTCAGTCAGGGAAAGTACCCTGAGATAAGTAGATTTAGTAGATTTTCTTCTGAGAAGTAAATTCACAGAAAAGTTGTTTGTGAAAACCTCGAGATTTCGGAAAAGTTGCAGTTCGCAACAAGTTCCGTTTGAACAAATTCAAGAGCTGGTAATTTATCATTAATTTGATATCTTAGTAGTTCAAGAAGTGATTCCTCAAAGAGAAAGAACAGAATTTGTTCAAACGGATGAACTTGTTGCGAACTGCAACTTTTCAGAAATCTCGAGGTTGTCACAAACAACTTTTCGGTGGTACGGAACCCTAAGTATGCGAGTCCAACTCGCACTTGACCAAATTATTTTAATCCACCTTACTAACTCAACAATTTAAAAAACATGTGTATAAATATCTCTATTTGACTTTTGAGATATACCACAAACAAAAGAAAAAAAAAAGAATTTTGGAAGGTCCCCTATTATAGTGGATGATAATTTTCTAAATAATTCTACCTTAATAGACATAACCTAGTGCTCGTTAAAGAAAAATGTTTTGAATGCTCAATTTTTTCGCAAGATATTAGGTTTCCGTTAAAAAAATTTCATTTGACTCAAAGTGTGCCCGTTTGAAAAAATTCCAACAGTTGATCGTAGAATTAACACTTTGGTTAAACTACTAATAAGAAGTTTTGCTTATCAGACCCACCACTAATAAACTATACCTGTCTAGAGCTCATGTTGAGTAGAATTTATTTGATCAAATATTTGATGTAGTGCAATATGTAATTTAATGAAATTTGTTCTGACATAAATATCAAATATTTGATCGAATGTTTTATAAAATATTTTATCAAAGATCTATGCCATTGTATTACTGGCCTAAGAGTACAATAAAGGTCTAGGAGGAAGAGATAAGTGAATTCTTCAACCCTTACGTTTGGTATATTTTAGAAAACGAAAACTTTAAACTGCTGAGATTGCATATATTTATGATGATTTCGATGGAAAAGTAAATTTATATTATAAAATATGATTTCGTTAATTCGCAGGAGATTTCCAATGCATAATTGGTACTCTCCTAAAAATTAGGTTAGGTTAGATTAGGTTAGTCTTCGGAGTACTGGTTTATCTGTAGCTAGCTTTCTTTGAAATTGCTTGTCTTAAGTCAGCTCATATTGTCTATAGCTTGCTTTGAAATATCGGTTAGTCACAAATACTGAGTTATTACCCAAAGCAAATTTTTCTCGTGTAATATTGTCTCCTGGGTGTACAATAAAACGATAATGAAAGTTTAGACTATATCAATATTTAATATATAATCATTTAGGTAGACAAATTATTATATGTAAGTTCAATGCGTCAAAAACTGTAAATAATGATGGATTAACACTACCGTAGACTAATTTATGTTCAGTTTTAATTCCGATCCAATTCTAAATAAAATGGCGAATGCGCCAAGTCATGAACTAACAAATTTAATTTAAATAAATTTCTAGATATCTGGTTTGGATATTTCGAAGCATGCAAAAATATCAACAAAAACAATACTCTAACAACCGAATTTTTTATAAGATAATAGAAAAATACTGTTGCTTTCAAGTTAGATAACTACATATAGAAATATATCTTAAATATGCATTATAAGATCTTGTACCCTGAAGGAACAATTGTTAGGATTGCTATATAACACAAATGAATCAGAATCAAAATTAAATGATTAATGAACTGTTTAAAGTTCAGAAGAAAAAATGAGTGGATATATAGTGAAATTTCAACAATTCTAGTAAAAGCTGCATGCCATGTGACAGTAGACTCCTTCTTAAGTAGTAAAAGAATCTCTCAACAATTGTAATACGAACATTCATGGGAAACTCTCCGTTTTGTATCGTTTATTCAAGTACTTTAACTTTGTCACAAGATATATAAACCTATTCTTTAAGCATATCCTCTTTATGACAACCCTTTTATAGCCATTGACAAGGAAGTCACAATCGTTTGTTTTTTCTTTCAATATACTGCTTTTTATTTCGATTGTGGTGTTATTATCTAAGAAAACATAAAAATAATCTTTCATTTGTTTAAGGACATACTATTAGACATTTTTTTGTCTACGCCACACGAATTTTAAAATATTTGTATCTATTTCGTATTTAAAGCATGCGTTGCCCAAATTTTTTAAAAATTCACGATATTAATGGTTTTAAAGTAGTTTGCTTAATATATCTTATCATGTCACATGGATATTGTCAGTAAATAACACTTAATTCTAATTTCATTATCGACTGTGCTGAAAATTCGAGTGACAGGCTGTATGCTTTTTCTCAAAACCTATATGCTATTGTTTCATAAAAGTATTTATTCTTAGTAGTTTTTCAAGGTGGTGTAAGATGAACAGAAAATACGGAATATGACACCAATTAAATTATACACAAGACAATTAACAACTTCTTATATTTATATAAATATATATACATAAAAAAATGTATGATAATCTTGAAAACACACTGAATAAATAAAACATATATAGATTAGCATAGTTAATTAAGACGTTCAAAATATGCAAACTACTATGTTCAGCAAAAGACAAGCATAATTATTTAAATCAGCCTGATTCAGATAAAATCTATGACAAAGAAGAAGAAGAATCTAAACTCGTACGAATATCCACAAACTGGGAAATATATTAAGAAAATAACGAAAACAAAGATAAGGTTAAATTACCGGTATCTAGAAGTATAGTCATTCTTTGAGACACAATCTAAAATCTGAAAAAACGAAGAAAAAGAAGAAAAAAACAGAAATAAAAGAAGAAAAACAAAAATAAAAAAAGAAAAAGAATCGCAAAATATTTGACATTGAGTCAAGATAGTGAGACCCCTGTAATTATTTCTAGGATATCAGTATCTTTGTGGGATAAACTGATTGCAATTCCATGATTATATTTAAATTATGCCAACTGATTACGATACCTCATTATTAAAATCATTTTTTAGTAGAACAATTCAAAAATAACAATATACTAAGCGGTGTTATTGAAATTGAATATATACCGTTGATGGAAGTAAACGCAATAAACTTGTTTATCAAACACTTTTAACAACAGAACTAAAGAAAGTAGTTCTACAACAATTGATGTTAAAAACCACTAGCATGAAGTTTACCTAATTTTCAAACTTTCGCAACAAACTGTATTAGACTTTCTATAATCACAAGTAACGATTTTTTTAGTATTTCCGTTCTAGAGCCGATATAGCTTCATTTCAGTAAAACACACCACAATGTAGAAAATTGCGCGAATAACCTGCCCAAACTATTTCCGTCTTGCGTGCTTGGGTACGATTAGGTTATCGAGCTATTCAGCTACACCCGTTCAGTCAGTGCTAGAAGTTTTATTAACTTCGATTAGTTTTCTAAGCACTCTAAATCGGTTACAAGAGCCAAATGTTACAGATGCTACATTGTTAGTTTAGAGTACACTTTGAAGTGCATTACAAAATTCGTTATAAATTTCCGTCCTGAGTGATAAAATTCATTAGGATATCAATTTATTTTCGCTAAAAGTCCGGTGAAACAAATACAACAGAATTAGTTGTAAAAATTTGTCGTATATTGTCGCTAATTTCCTATATAAGAAAAAAAAAAGAAAATTTAATAATAAAAGTTAGATAGTTTTGGTAGATAAAGTAGCTAGGAAAACAACTTTAATTGACATAGCAATTCCTAACAACAATAATATAAATGTCAAGCACGCTGAAGAAATAACCCAATATAGAGATTTGGAATTTCAAATAAAGAATTAGTAGAACATGAACAACACACGAAATGTACCAATTGTTATGTCAACGACAGGACTAGTCCCAAAGCATCTATTAAACAATTAAAAATACCTCGGTCTGGACGAAAATCTTTACAAACAAATGCAAAAAGCCGTCCTGCTAGGAACAGCCCGGACGGTTGGGAAATTCAAGGGAAACTGCCGCCACAACTCCAACCACGGGCCTGAAAACTGGGCAAGGGCTCCCACAGAGCTAAACCCTTTTGATATTTAGGATATCTGGGGTTTAGTGAATTTTCCCCTAAAGGCACTCATAGCATGCCTTAGAGGAAGTGTGATGCCATACATTGTTTGGTCAAGTCGGATAATATACGTCTTTACTGCACATAATAATTCTTGAGTATTTCGAGTCTCGGCACTCCAAGAGATATCGTTACCACCATTGACGAGAAGGAATACGGTCTAAGAGGCGTTTATGCATAATGTGCAGCAGTTTTTCTCCCATTTATCAGAATGATCCAGTTATTTTTTGACCAATTCTCATATAGACTGCAATTTGGCAACATTTGAAAACGATGTAGGTTTTTTATTGAGAGTGTTTAAGAAAGGTCAGAGTAATACAAAAGTATCAAAAAACCGTACTAATGTCAGTAACTGTCCTTTTTCTCTATACCCTTAAGTTAAAAATAACTGTACAAATTGTCAGAACTTTCCCATTTACAGCTCGACATGTATAATTCTGTACTCAGTTATCGTCATTTCAAACCCACCCTGTTCTTATTGTAATGAGAGCAGATAATACATATCTGGCACTTGAAAAATTATCTATCCTTTATGATGGTGCCAAAAGTGCTTAATGTTTCAAAGTATCAAATGTTTCAACTATATATCCCATTGTTAAGGGAATATTGATTGTCAATGGAATTATAATGAATTTGAACATCAAGTATCTAACTAATTATAATCCCATTGGAAATAAGGTATTTGAGTAATCCTACAGAGATCGTATCTACTGGGAATTTACAAATTTCAAAGCATCCATACTAGAAAATACCTACCACTAATCATCACCGTTTATATATTTTCAAGGACATGTTCTGAATTATTACGCTGAAGTCTTAATGTATTTTAATTCCTTAACTAGTAATTGGTGAAAGTTATAGTACATTATTTTCTCCTTACTTATAACAAAATATACTTTTTAGATCGGGAATTTCAGCACCAAAATATAATATAATAATACAAAGAATCTTTACATTCTTTCGCAAAAACATTTAAGGATTGTTTCTCACTTGTTTATCTCGGTATTTATACTCATGTTTTTTTTTCAATTTTTTTAATTTTTGACCGTTTCTATGTAATTATTCTGTAAAAAATAATCTGATTTAAAAAAAATTATGTGTCAAAATATTGGCAAAAAGAGACCTTTAAAAAGAGGTGTCGGTAATGAAAGATGCCCCTTTGTATTTCCCCCGCTTAGGGGATGAAACTGCAGGGTGACCGATACGTGTAAAATGTGTCCCCGTAAATATAAAATTACGTGTTTTTTGTATTTTTCTTTTAAAGATTGTTTACAAGTTATTTTGGGGGCTAGTTTTGAAAGGAATGTCCTATATATACATATATATATATATATATATATATATATATATATATATATATATATATATATATATATATATATATATATATATATATATATTAGGGATGTAACGAATATTCGCATACGATTTTCGTTGTCAAACATATTCAAATTTTTTGCAAATATGTTTGACAATGAAAAGCGTAAATATTATGATGTTACTCATTTGGCACATTGCACACTGTACAACTTAATACAACTTAACTGTGATTTCAAAAGTTCAGTGGTACAGGTAGTTGTACTTGCAATGAGAAATAACAGTTGTATGATGACATAAATGTCAACTACATATATACATTTCTTCTGGAATCCTGGCATGTATATATATATATATATATGTAATCAGACAACAATTTAATTGCTAAATAAAATTAAGCAAGTTATGTCTGATTCATAACATGATATAGGGTTTTATGGCAAAATGAAAGAAAGTTTCTTAACCATTGACAACGGGGTCTGACCTAGACCTCGAAACGTTTCGAATATATACGAATTTTTCTTTAATGTTGTGTTATTTCCCAAGAAGTACTTAGACATTAAAAAATATGCCACAAATATCGCCCGCCTGGCAATTTCTTAACAAAATTGTAATTTATGCTTTTTTTATTATATCGCCTAGCAACAAATTATGGCAGAACTCGCCATGTATCATTCTCTAATTTAAAGTATTGATGCAAATTTTATCTTCATTAGCTAGTACCATTCTCGCAGCTCTCAATCTGTGTTTAGGCCTAGTTAATTTTGCAAAATAAGAGAAATTAGCTGTCAGGATGTTAAAACACACCTCATCATAAGTAAGTTATTTTTTGACCAATTCTCATGCATTCAATCTGATTTTACCCAGAAATATACAAGCTTGCAGAATCTTACTTTTAAACCTATACAAAGGTTAGACTCGTTTGTCACTTTGTTTTTGAAACTGATTTTTTTTAAAAATATGTAAATGAGTCCATAAATAAGATAAGTTATAACATGACAATAAAATTCCTTTTTTGGCAATCCATATAATTTTTGTTTTTATTTGACTACATAAGTTTAATTATATATTTTTTCTGTTTAATTATATATAATAACTTCTTATAACTTCTCTCATAAATCAAAAAAACTTTTTTGGTTCACTCCAATATGATGACAGCTTAACTGTTGAAAGAGCGTTGAGTGTAAGGCTTTGGTGTTAGTATACAAAACTTTGTGCTTATACCTCTGTGAGACAACAAAGATTCCACAGCTATTTCAATTTACATATTAAAAATAGAAGAGTGGCTTTCTATAATTATTACGAAGCTCAATTTAGGTTATAAATTTTTATTAAACCAAAATAAGTAAATTTTGATTTGATATTCGCATTCGTATTCGTATTCGAGAATATTGGAAGAGAAAATTCACATTCGTAGTCGTATTCGCGAATATCGAAAATCGGACATTCATTACATCCCTAATATATATATATATATATATATATATATATATATATGGATTAGATGGTTTCCGGGTTTCTAGTTACTCGAATACTGTATATATATATATATATATATATATATATATATATGTTATATCACACTTTCAAAATTTCTCTTTTTAAAAAAAGATTTTATTTATAGTTGCACAATTATTAACTTTTAATATAAAACTTGAAAATAACAATATAATACTTTATAACAATAAAAAGACAAAATGAGTGTTAAACTAAACTAGACAGAAGTGTAAGTAATAATGAATGCTGTTACAATGAAAAAGTATAATTTATAAACTAAGAACGCTGACTAAGGTGTCGCAGCGCTTGCAGTTCTCACGGATGTTCGTCTGCGGGTAACTGGAGACGACACGTGTTATGCTGACTCAGCTTGAGAACTGTTGCTAGGTTGTTTCATATAAGTCGATGGGATAACTTATATAACAACTCCCATCCATATAAAAAAGTTGATGCTACAGCATCGACTTTTAAGGGAGGTTCTGCAACTCAATATCCTCGACAGGACTAAGGAGGCTATGGAGTTTTACCCTGGGCTTGATGGTTGATGGACCTGGTGGTGGTGCTGGATCGGCAGGAGGGCTGATCGTTGGGGGCTTCTGGAATTTCTTCCTGATGATGTTCATGGAAAGGAGGGCAACCACAATTGCGGTTGTTGCCATTGTGATGATCGTAAACCAGGAGGTGTGTTTCTCCAAGAATGGTTGGTCTAGGAGCTTTTCCAATTCCCTGGAGTATTGTCTAAGCTTATGGTTAGCGATATTCAGGTCTCTGGCATCCAATTCTTGTAGTCTCATGGGTTTCAACTTTGGAAGCTGACTGATGGTTGGCAGGTTGTCGCAACAGTTGTAGGGGATGTTGACTGGGTGACTCTTAAGTGTGATGTTGTCAACGTTGCTGGTGGTCCTTCTGGCATGGACCCTGGTGTTTCCGATGAAGGCATTGCAACTGGGTTGGATGGTCAGTAGAGAATTTGTCGATATGGATTGGGTAACGACATCTTCTCCCTTGCACTTGATGTTGATGGGCAACTGTCCGGAAATCGAGATTAACCAAAGGTTCAGGTCAATCTCTTGAATATTATACTCTTCGGCATATAATATTAAAGGCTTGCAAGTTGGAGGAAGGGCTGCTGGCTCTCTAAGAAGCTGTGCTTCGCAGAGGGCTTCTTTGTCTATGGTGTGTGGAATAACTTTGGAACAGATCTTATGTTCTTTAGAAAATGGCTTACAGTCACTCAAGTCTTCGAAAGATGCGTACAATAGCGAATCGTCATCTCTCGCGATATATTTTAATTTTGTTGGAAGAATATGGTGAAATCCTGTTCGATAATCCAAAACTGGGATAGGATACAAGCGGTATAGTGTATAAGTTTCAGGATTGACTAAGGGGATTTTTAGTACAAAAACAATTTTAGTATTGATTTGAAAAGCTTCCAATTCTATTAGATCGATGTATCTAGCAACATTTGAACTATAGGTTGGAAGTGGTAAGTTATTTTCATGAAGTGACTGTGATATTTTCTGAAGGGAATCGACCAAATCTACTGGGTTTATAATTGAGCTATGTAAAATTTTTAGACGGGCGAAAGAGACTGCAGTTAATACATCGTTGAGAGTATCTTCAATGTATACGTAACTTTCCATTAAGCTTTCACACAAATCTAAGACATTGGCTTGAAGTTCATAAAAAGCAAGATCGTCTGTAATGAACACAATTGACTTCCTAATTGCTTCGATATTTCCGAAAATATTTTCTCTTCGGACTGAAATTTTTGTATTGTGGTGTTAAGGTTCTTAATGACCGAAGTTGTTACTGATAATTGTCGTTTCATTAAGTTTTCAATTTGATGTTGGTCTTTAGTAATTTTGTTTATAGAGTCACTAAAGTATTCTCCGTCTGTTGCATCTAAGTTACCGGAAATAGATTTCCAAATCGATCCCAGTCCATTAATTAGTCCGCGTTTCTTCCTGTTGGTACTGTAAGTCTCAGTGTCAGCGAAAATTTCTGTATATTTGATGTTAACAGATTTTGATATTTGTTTCAGGAGGCTTACGTGAGTCTGTACTTTTGATTTGAAGATTTTAATGTTAGTTTTGTTGTCGTTAATAGTTTCTAAAAGTCTGTTGAGTATATTGTCATTGTTAGAAATAGCGTCTCGAAAGGGGTTTAGATCTTTGTAAACAAGGAGTGTCCATTTCTCATTAGAAATTTTAAGGGTACCTTCTTCATGGAAGAAAACTCCTATAGTATTGTTAACAGGCGTAATGGAGTACTGTTGAAGGTTCACGACTGAAAACAGTCCACAGAATCTGAAAAAAGGGATTTATTCAAAATAGGGTTTTAGTCTGTCAAAGTTAACTTTAGTTATTTGGTTTGTTTGTAAATTTATGATGGTGGCAGAGTTTTTTCGTATCGCGGTAATTTCGAAGGGGCCGTTGAATTTGTTTTCGGCTTTGTTTTTGATTTGGGACTCTTTTACGTAGACTTTGTCGCCTACTTTGTAATCGGGTTGTTTAGTAGAAACGTGTTGGTCAAATCGCACTTTAGATTTTTCTTTCTGTCTTTCGGTTTTAGCACGGGCGAGTCTGTAATAATAGTCCATTCTGTTATTTAGGTCTCTTACGTATTTCGAAATAAGTTTTTCCTGGTTGTAAAGGGTTTCTGGAGGCCTACTAGAAGTGTGCCCAAATATGAGTTCATAGGGCGTGAAACCGGTGGTTTTATTTTTTGTGTTATTATAACAGATGATGGCATAAGGGAGGACATTAAATGGATGTTCGGTTGGATGTTCCGCTGTATTTGCCCTTATCATTTCTGCTAAGGTCGCGTGAAATCTTTCAATAGAACCGTTTGACTCGGGATGTTGAACGCTGGAGAATGTCAGTTTTATGTCGTATAGTTGGCATAAATCCCGCATTAAAGTGTTGTCAAATTCACGTCCATAGTCACAATGGATGCGAAGTGGAGTGCCGTAATGTTGAAAGAAAATCAAAAGGGTGTTTACGACAGTTGAAGCTGTTTTGTCGTTTATGGGGTAGGCTTGTGTAAATTTCGTTAGTTCATCCCTAATAGTCAGTGCATGATTTCTAGATGGATACTCGAAGATGTCAATGTTAATACGTTCGAAAGGAGTCTTGGGTGTTTCCGTAATAACAAAAGGTGCACTTAGGTTTTTCCTACAGAACTTTACCTTTTGGCAAGTTTCGCAGGATTTGATGAATTGTTCTACAGTTTTAATTAAGCCGGTCCAATTGTATTTTTCCCTAATACGTCTGATGGTTTCGTTAATGCCACGATGGAGGTTGTTTTTACCAGAGTGGTATTGTTGTATTATTATAGGAATTTCGTCTTCGGTAGGAGTTGTAACAATGTTTTGGCAGATTTTTAGTTTGATTTCTTTGTCGGAGAGAATGAAAGATAGAATTTCAAGAATGGGAAGTTCTATGTTATTTTCTATGGAGTATGTTTCGGAGACGTTGAATTGATCTTGGTTGTTATAAATAATTTTGAAAAGATGCGAGACGACAGTTTCAGGGTCATAGGGCAAAGGTACAACTAAGTATTTTCTATGCCTGACAGATTTACTGGCCATGATGTTAAGAGTGTCATTACTGAAATTAGGTTCTTCTTCGAAAAAGTCATCAATAATTTTGTCGTGTAAGTCGTTAGTTTTGTTTTGCCAAAAGAATGTAACTATGCGTTTGTGGGACTTGTCTAGAAGTTGAGAATTGGATATTTCAATTTTAGAGTAATCGATTATTGACTCAGTTTTGTAGAGTTGAACAAATCGATTAAACTCAGCGATAATTCTTTCGTCATGTTCGTCGTCATTGTCAGAGTTTTCAGGTTGTTCGGAGTCAGTTTCGTTGTTAGCGAAAATTTTGATTTTGGAAAGGAAATCAGCACATTGCTTGAAATGGTTGATTTTGATGCGAGAAAGAGCATCTGCGTTTTGGTTTACCTTGCCGGGCTTGTACTCGATCTTATAATTGTATTCCTCTAGCTTAAGGCGCCATCTGGCTAGACGACTGCCAGGATCTTTGATGGAAAAGAGCCAAGTAAGCGGACGGTGGTCACACAGGAGTGTAAACCTTCTCCCAAAAAGATACGGTCTGTAGTGCTTAACAGCCCAAACTATGGCCAACAATTCTGGTTCGATGGTGGAATATCGTGTCTCTGCAGCACAGAGGGTGCGAGAAGCGTATGCAACAGGGAGATCTTTTCCCACAGGGCCTTGAGAAAGAACCGCTCCAATAGCAAAAGCACTAGCATCAGTAGTGAGCAGGAAGGGTTCTTCAAAGTTTGGATATATCAGGATTGGGTCAGATACAAGGGCTTGCTTCAGTTCATCGAAGGAAGACTTGCAATCTGCGTCAAAGATGAATTTGACGTCTTTTTGGAGTAGTTTAGTCAGAGGTTTAGAGATCTTCGCAAAATTTGGTATGAAGCGTCTGTAATACCCAGCGAGACCAAGAAAAGATTTGATGTCTTTCGGAGTTTGGGGTTGCGGAAAGTTCTGAATACATTCAACCTTTGAAGGGTTTGGTTTTACACCTTCTTGTGTGATAAGATGGCCAAGATAAGCCACTTCTTTACGAAGAAATTCGCACTTATCAGGTTGAATTTTTAGGTTAGACTTCCGAAGTCGTTTAAAAACTTCTGTCAACCGGGAAATATGTTCATGGATGGTCGGAGAGTAGACGATGATATCATCCATGTAGACGAGACAACGTTCATTCTGTATACCCAGAAGAATATTGTCCATGACCCTCTGAAAAGTAGAAGGTGCATTTTTTAAACCAAATGGCATACGAACGAATTCGTAATGACCATTTTCGACAGAAAAGCCAGTCTTAGGAATATCTTCCTCTTGGATTTCCAACTGGTGGAACCCGGAAGCGAGATCTAGTGTCGAAAAATATTGACACTTTCCAAGTTGGTCGAGAAGATCAGAGATATTTGGCAGAGGATATTTATCGTCTACAGTCAATTCATTTAATTTCCTGTAATCGATAACAACTCGCCACTTTTGTTTACCAGAAGCATCGAGCTTCTTGGGGACGACCCATACAGGGGAGGACCAAGGAGATGAGGAGTGCCTAATGATACCTTGTTCAAGCATTTTTCCAATTTGGGTTTTCACTTCCTCTTTATGAACTTGAGGATATCTATATGATTTAGTGAAAACGGGCTTTGCATTATTCGTATCAATCGAATGTTTAACCTCGTTAGTGAAAGTCAAGACGTCACCTTCAATATAGAAAATGTCTTGAAATTCCAAACAAAGATTAGTGATTTGTTCGCGTTCTTCGTCATTTAGATGTTCAGTTCTAATTTGTTGTCTAATAGTTGAGTTTCTGTCTATGTATTGGGAATCATGATAATCGTCTGTATTGAAATTCAGAAGAGGGTGAGTTTTGTCAAGTGGTTCCAGTTTTAAATCAGAAAAAGTTACTGTTTTGGGCATCGCGTTAGCGTTGATGATGGAAGTCAGAAATTCACCTTTTGAGTTAATGTGTACGAGTGCGTTTGGAAGTCGTACTCTGTCAATTTCTTGAGTTGGTAAGATGGCGTCGATGTTAGAAAGATCGCATTTAAGTTTAAAGATCTTTTCCGTTCGTGCCTCAATGGTTATTTTGTTTTGTGTAGGTGTTTCTGAAGTAATATTAGGCTTAACGTTGAGTGTGTCGGGTACATCAGTCAAGGGTTGATCGTTATCGGGAACTTTGTGTAAAGGGATGGTTTTAAAATTTGTTATTAACTGTTTAGATTTTAAGTCAACTATGCATTCATAGTGTTCGAGAAAATCTAAACCTAGTATGCCGTCAAACTCAATGTCCAAATCGTATATAAAAACTTTATGTGGGTTACGTGGAGCGAATGGGATTAAAGTTGATTGTGAGATGGGAATTTTTTCGTGGGTAATACCTTGAATAGTTACCCTTTCAGGAGATCTTTGGGTGAAATTCTTTACGGTATTTTCTTTGAAGATAGAGATACCAGCTCCGGTATCAATAAGAAGTTTAAATTTAGAAGAAGCGTCAAGAATATAGTAGAGATTTTTAGAGTTTACAGTAAGAAGTGGGCTTAAAGAAATAGTTGCTCCGGGAAGTTCAAATCTGGGTTCAGATCGTCGAGATTCAAGTTTTGAATTTGGGTTTCGACTTCGCACAAAGTTGTTGTCGAATCGGGAGGTTGATCTAGGCTCGGAAGCGCTAGAAAATCCTGATAATCGTGACAATTAAAAGGCTCGATAGGGGTATCGTCAAAAGTTTCTTCGAAGCCTGAATAATTTTGACTATCATCCTCGTAGTCATAAGTATTGTAATTATCGGTATAATAATCCGAATATTGTGAGTAACCATCATTTTGATGTTGATTGAAATGATGTGTCATTTCAGGACGGTTATTCGGGTTATTCTGTATAACCGAAGGACGAGAATAATTTGGGTTCATTTGAGACCTAAAAGGGGGTCTCTGAAAGTTTTGTGGACGAAACTGTTGTCCTTGTTGAACAGGGGGTGTGTTTGAGGGGAAATTTGGCCTTGTTGGTTGGTTAGGTCCAACAGGAATTGGCCTATGGTTTTGGTTGAATTGTTGAGAACCATTTTGATTTTTCAATCGGCAATTTGCGGCTATGTGGCCTAATCGACCACAATGAAGACACTTAAGAGGTTGTGTCGGCTTTCGTGTTTGAAAGTTGGGTTTGAGAGGAACAGATTTGTTCGTTTTTTGGTCCTCGAAATAAGAAAGTTGAAGCTCTCTCCTAATCCGGGAGTGTGCTTCTAGAAGATCTTTTGGATTACTTGCACGAATTACTTGTCCTAACCGGGGTTCTAATCCCGTAAGAAGGGTATTCATGACCATAGTATCCACTAGAGTGGTCTGGGCGTCTTTTTGTTCTGGACTAAGCCCAGCCGTTTTGTGGATGCAGGAGTGCATTTTCGCACTCAATACTTGGAGACGATTGTAGAACGTTAATGGGGACTCGTTCGACAGTTGTTTTAGACGTTGTAAGTCGTGAATAAGGGAAGAGAGATCACGAGAATCTCCGAAATGCAATGTCAGTAGTTGTTTGATTTCAAGGTATGATCCGGGATTCCTTGAATTTATCAACTGCGCCGCTTTCCCTTTGAGTTTATTTTTGATATGGATCACTAACAAATATTTTTGATCCGCCGTGGACATATTATATGCGCAATTACACGCATCTATAAAGGTTCCCAAGGAAATTTGGTCGCCTTCAAATTCGGGTATAACGGAAAATATCTCCGTTAACCGATATCTTTCGGTTTCATTGATTACCGGTGTTGGAGAAGCTTGTGCCATTTTTATATTAGTCGATATAAAAGAATTGGAACAAGGGTGTAAAGTTTATAGAATAAAATGTTAAAGGGTATAGAGAATTAATAAAATGTAGAATACGTTAATGGGAATAACGATTGTTTGAATTATAGAACAGTATGGTAATCAATTAAAATAGTAAATTCAAATAAATCAGTTATTCAAAAAAAAAACAATGAAATAAGTAAATCAGATATACCAATATCAATAAAAATAAATCAAATAAATATATCAATAAAATAAAATAATTCAGTTAATGAAATAAATCAATGTTTCATTTGAATCAAATATATCAAAATAAAAATCAAATTGATAAATATGTAAAATCAAATAATAAAATAAATCAATATTAATCAAATCAAATAGATTATATCAAATATTAAAAATCAATGTTCAATAAAATAAATCAAATAATATTTACTTAAAACGAATGACGATTCACCATTACTTACATCAACAGGAACATTGAAAGCGCCGTGTTCTACGTTTGATTGCAGTGAGGACTTCTTTCAGGTTCGTTGTTCCGTTGAGGGATAGGAATCCGCCGCTACCAGTTAGAGTACTCGTGTTCTAGTAACGTTAGACGGATCCTACTGACTGCGCCAATTTGTTATATCACACTTTCAAAATTTCTCTTTTTAAAAAAAGATTTTATTTATAGTTGCACAATTATTAACTTTTAATATAAAACTTGAAAATAACAATATAATACTTTATAACAATAAAAAGACAAAATGAGTGTTAAACTAAACTAGACAGAAGTGTAAGTAATAATGAATGCTGTTACAATGAAAAAGTATAATTTATAAACTAAGAACGCTGACTAAGGTGTCGCAGCGCTTGCAGTTCTCACGGATGTTCGTCTGCGGGTAACTGGAGACGACACGTGTTATGCAGACTCAGCTTGAGAACTGTTGCTAGGTTGTTTCATATAAGTCGATGGGATAACTTATATAACATATATATATATATATATATATATATATATATATATATATATATATATATGTTATATGCAAAATATATCAGCACTTAGTTCACACAGTCGAGAAGTCAACGGAATTTAAAGCGTACGTGACTTCTCAGGGATATCAAATTTCATCTTGAATTATATGCAAACAACTTCCCGGAAACCTACACGAGTCCGTTTACCCAGTAAAAACGCTGACTTGCATCAGCACTTTTGTCAATGTTATAAATGCAACTGGAAACGTTCTCGTGTTGTCATTCAAATATTATCACTTTTAGTATTAAGTCATTCAAATATTATCACTTTTAGTATTAAGTCATTCAAATAATATCATTTATAGCATTAAGTTATTCAAGTACTTTAACTATTTTAATTGTTCACTTTTAATATTGTATGTTTCTAAATAAATAATTTTTTTAAAAAGTGAATTGAATCAAAGTGAATATAAAATTGGCGCAGTCAGTAGGATTGTCCAACACAGTTAGAACACGTGAATACTAACTAACTGTGGAGATTTCTAAATCATTGTGGACAAAACCTACTTGAAAAGGACAACAACTACCAAGTACTAGCAAGGGAACACGCAATCATGCTAACCAGTGCTAAGTGACGCGGAGAACAGTCCGATGCGAGGAATAATAACGTAAGAATCACATAAAGTAACTATTTTTTATTTTGATTTTATTTTGAATGACCACCAGTTCTTTCATTTATATAATATTTTATTCCTCATAACCTTACATTCCTAAATAATTATTTTGAAACTATATATTTTACATAATCATATTATTTTATTTCCGTTACTTCGACTCACATATTTCGAAGTATTTGAATCATTATTTCTAGTTTATTATTAATCTACCATTTATACATTCCTATTTTAAATTTGTTATTACTATATTAAACATTACTCAATACTGAATCGATAAACCGTATATTTTCTACCATTTCAATTTAAAACTTTTATTCAACGTTTAATTTCGATTTATTGTGCGAATCTATACAATTTTAAAAATGGCAACGACTAGACAGGCAGCTACACCAACTGTAGAACCCTATAAGCTTTCGGAAATATTTGCCATAATTCCTGAGTATGATGGTAATCCGATATTTTTGAATACTTTCATATGCTCCTGTAATACTGCTTACAGCATGGCAACGGATAATCAGCAAGTATTGCTAATTCTCCACATCAAAAATAAGTTACGCGGTAGAGCGGCTGAATTAATTAATTCGCGAAACCCTAGTCAATTAGCTGAAATTCAAACCCTCCTAGAAAATCATTTTGGAGATCCTAGAGATCTCTCGGCTCTCATACAGGACTTGCAACGAATGTGGCAAACTCCTAATGAATCCCCCCTCACTTTCTCTGCTAGACTCCAGACGCACCAAGCGAAAATGCTAGCAGCTATAAACAAACAAAATTTAACCATCAAAGAAAAGCAAGCGCAGATTGACTTAATAGAGTCAATGGCTCTTAATAGCCTCCTCACGGGTTTAGAGCCCAAAATTGGTCAACTCGTTCGCGCTAGCGACCCGTGCAGTATTCTCACTGCCATTTCCAGAATTAAACGAGAACTACAACTATCACATTTAGAAACCCAGAAATTTTCAGGTAATAGAAGTTTCCAACAACCCTCTCGTAAACCAAATAACGGTCCACCTCCAAAACAATGCTCTTTTTGTAAACGCATGGGCCATTTAAGCAACGAATGCTTATTGAGAATGAGACAATTTCAACACAACCCGAATTCTAATCAGAACTATTCGAATTACCGCCCTCATTTTTCCAATCAACCTGCTAATCAATCTACAAATGTTAATCCCAGTCAACAATTTTCACAGCAACAATTTCGTCCATCTACCAGTAGACAACCCCAAATGTCTGGCAATTACAGACCGAACCCGAGTTTCTTTAAACATCAACAACGCCAACAACCAAAGACTCATCACTTGAACAATCTGCAATTCGGACCATATCACAATGACTATAACTACTCTCAAAACGAAAATCATTACACCTCTTTACCCGATGAGTACGGAAACGTACAAGATTATCACCCTAATGATTTCGAACAAAACAATGAGCCAGAATATTTCAATACTGAACAGTTATACGAATTTTATTCTGACGAACCTGATTCTTCTCAAGTAAATTTTCATTTGACCCCCACTCAGTCAGAACCCCCAGACCAAGAAATTTCAGAAATTCAAACCCAAATTCAGACAATGAATCTGGACGACTTCAGCCCCAATGTCAACTTCCCAGAACAGAACTTTCTGTAAGACCCCTTCTTTCCGTCAACTCAAAGAATCTTTATTATATTACTGACTCTTCAAACACCTATAAACTTCTTATCGATACGGGTGCAGGACTTTCAATTTTTAAACCTGAAACCTGCCAACGCTTCAAACAACGATTTCCCGAAAACGTAGTCATCCAAGGAATCACCGATCAGAAAATCTTAATCAACGAATCCACCCTTGTACTGGGTTCAGATTTCCTTGAACACTATAACTGCGTTATAGACTTTAACAGCAAACAACTTGTCACTAATTTTAAAACTTTACCCCTGTACAAAGTTACGGATGATACTGTCATGCGTACTCAGAACCCTCCAACTTTCAATAACTGCATCCCGGTTAATACAATCTGTTTAGAACCCCGAACAGAACAAATATGCAAATTAAAATGTAACCTCACTAATACTGATGCTTTCCTATCATCTGCCGAAATAGAAAAAGTTTATCTTCCCCGTGCCCTTGTTAAAATTAATGAAAAACGCGAATTCCTTACTTCAGTTTTAATTGCAAATGCTATCCCCAAGACTGTTAATTTCGACAATTTGGAACTCGAACCGATAAACAATTTTTCTGTAAACATTCTTTCTGAAAATTACTCTCAAAACTTGACCCAGCCTGATAGACAAACTACAATTATGGAACAACTTCGGTTAGAACATCTGAACGAGGAGGAAGCCGAACTTATTTCTCAACTTTGCCTCGAATATTCCGACATATTCTATTTAGAAGGTGACCAACTGACCTTTACAAACGAAATCAAACATTCGATAGACACTAATAACGCAAAACCCTCTTTCACAAAGTCATATCGGTACCCCCAAATACACAAACAAGAGGTAAAAAGTCAGATATCAAAGATGCTTGACCAAGGCATTATACGTCCGTCTAATTCGCCATGGTCATCCCCGGTTTGGGTAGTTCCCAAAAAACTAGACGCATCTGGTACCCAAAAATGGCGTGTCGTCGTCGATTATCGTAAATTAAATGAACTTACTGTTGACGACAAATATCCCCTACCGAACATTTCGGATTTACTTGACCAACTTGGCAAATGCCAATACTTCACCACTCTCGACTTAGCTTCAGGATTTCACCAAATCGAAATCGATACTAAAGACATCCAAAAAACAGCATTCACAGTTGATAATGGCCATTTCGAATTTGTTAGAATGCCCTTCGGTCTCAAAAACGCTCCATCCACCTTCCAAAGGGTAATGGATAATATTCTTTTAGGTGTTCAAAACGAGAGATGTTTAGTCTATATGGACGACATTATCGTTTATTCTCCGACTATACATGAGCACATAGCCCGACTTTCTGAAGTTTTCAAACGATTGCGAAAAGCCAATCTAAAAATCCAACCCGACAAATGCGAGTTTCTTCGCAAAGAGGTCGCGTATCTTGGCCACCTTATAACTCCCGAAGGCGTGAAGCCTAACCCCTCAAAGGTAGATTGTATCTTAGATTTTGCCCAACCAAAAAACCCAAAAGATATCAAGTCCTTCTTAGGGTTAGCTGGTTATTACAGGCGATTCATCCCCAATTTCGCCAAGATTTCAAAACCTTTGACAAGATTACTTCAAAAAGACACACCTTTCCAGTTTGATTCAGAATGTGTCAAATCTTTTGACGAATTAAAAAGAGCCTTTCTTCTACTCCCATACTCATATACCCTAATTTTGAAGAGCCATTTATTCTTACAACCGACGCCAGTTCATTTGCTATCGGCGCAGTGCTCTCTCAAGGCCCCGTAGGTAAAGATTTACCCGTAGCCTATGCCTCCAGAACTCTCTGCAGTGCTGAAACTAAGTATTCAACCATAGAACGAGAACTCCTTGCAATAGTGTGGGCGGTTAAACACTTTCGTCCGATAATTTTTGGCCGTAAGTTTTTACTGCTGACCGATCACCGCCCGTTAACTTGGCTGTTTTCTATAAAGGATCCTGGAAGTAGACTTGCAAGATGGCGCCTTAAGCTCGAGGAGTACGACTATCAAATAATTTACAAACCCGGCAAAGTAAATAAAAACGCCGACGCGCTCTCTCGCATTAAAGTTAACAACTTTAATGAATACATATCATTTCAAGCAAACAATCATCTAACACCATTTACAGTACTCCCAACAAACGAAACTGACGATGACTCACAAGAACCCCAGACGAGAAGTCCCATTAATCTCCAACAAATCTCCGAAGAATTTAAAACTTTTGTCGAGCGATATCAAACCGTCTCTCTCATAGATTACGACAAAATTCAATTTTCTAATTGCCAACTCCTAGACCGAGGAAACAAAAACATCCTAGTATTTCCCCAAGGCTCTCTCATGAAAAATTTTCACCATGACATCATCGAAGACATTTTTGAGGAAAATGCTGATTTCCGTACCCCTAGAGTAAATGTCTTTGCAAGCAAAAGGGTCAGAAAAAGACGCTATTACATCGTCCCTCTCCCTTCTGACCCAGAAATAGTCAACGAGATTCTTTTCGCATCTCTGTACAATAGTAGAGATGTGTTTACTGAAAATGAAGTATTCTGTGTTGAGAATAACATTGAACTGCCCATTTTGGAAATGTTTTCGTTTATCTTTTCCGAAATCGATATCAAATGGAAAGTTTGCCAAAATATCGTCCAAACGGTTGAGAAAGACCAAATACCCATCATCCTCGACCAATTCCATAACGGCAAAAATAATATACACCGAGGTATCAACTATCAAACTATCCGCAGAATAAAAGAAAAATACAATTGGCAAGGACTGACTAAGGACGTTGACAATTTTATCAAAAACTGTCAATCTTGCCAGAGAGCAAAGGTTTACCGGAAAAATCTCGACAGCCCACTTGTCATTACTGAAACCCCACGGACACCCTTTGAACGCGTCAACATCGATATTCTAGAAGTCCCGACAAAAAACTACGCATTAACTATCCGGGACAAACTAACAAAATTCTCTCAGGCCTACCCCATAACCGACAAATCCGCAAAAACCGTTGTTAGTACCTTACTACTCTGTTTCCAACACTTCGGTACTCCATTACGAATACATTGTGATTATGGCAGAGAATTCGACAACAAGATCAAGGACAAACTCCAAAATAAATTCAATGGTCCTTTCGAAATCCTGGAGATTCACAGAAACTCCGCAACAGTACTAAACCCTAAAACTAACCAAAAATCAAAAGTTAATTTCGACCGAATGAAACCGTTCTCAGAAAGTTAATTTCTGTTTCAGGTTTTGCCTGCTGTTCGGGTCAGCAGTACCCCAATTTCAAATACAACCAATAAACAATACTTTAGGTATCTACTTCCATAACGAAGCAGAAATAACTGTATCCAATGATAAATGGACACTTTTAGTACACAGAAACATTTCTACACTAGAACAAGTATTTACAACAAATAACAGAATATTACAAACTCTTGTAAAAACTGTTAACTTCAATTCTTTTGCTATGAACTACTTTCGCGCAGACGTACAAACCCACATTAACCTTCTCAATCAAATTTCTAACTCAATCAAACAGAAATTTACTGACATTCACATGGACACTAAAAGACACAAACGAGGTATACTTGATGGGGCAGGTACCCTTTTTAAGGCAATCACCGGCAATTTAGACGCCGCCGACGGAAAATACTTTACCGAAAGCATAAACCGCTTAAATCAAAGCCAACTTCAAATTGAGAACTTACAAAAAAACCAAATAAGTGTCACCACATCCGTAATTAAAAACTTCAACGAAACTATCCAAAATCTTAGAATTGACGAGAAACTTTTTAATGATAACATGATAAAGCTGGAAAACACTATCGGAAAAATTAATGATAAGGTCGCCTACGTCGAATCAAAACTCGCACTACTTGAAATGTGTGAAAAACTTATGGAGAATTATCTCTACTTAGAAGATAATTTAAATGATGTTTTAAATTCTATCACATTCGCGCGTCTGAAAATAATTCACTCTTCAATTTTAACACCAGAACATCTTATTACCTCATTACAGGAAATATCGCAAAATTTAGTCAAAAGTAACCTTCCATTGGCTGTAAAGTACTCGAGCATCGTACAATATCTGGAAATTATTGAACTAGAGGCATTTCAAACATATACCGATCTTATATTTGTGTTAAGAATCCCTTTAGTCGAACAACATCCTTACACAGTCTTTCATTTATATCCTATCCCTATATACGATGAAAGAACAGGTTTACATCATATGCTATCCTTCACTCAAAAATATCTTGCAAAGAATGATGATTCTTTAATGTTTATTCCGATCAAAGACTTAAGTGCGTGTAAACCGTTATCCACTCGTAAGAAACTGTGTTCTGAACTTTACGCATACCCTATTGACACAAACGCGTTATGTGAAGCTCAACTTCTAAAGAATGTCCAGAAGGTACCCGACAACTGTAAAAGCTCACTAATATTCACTCAAGGATACAACGTTCAAAAACTAGAACCCAATACATGGCTCATAATTACTTCTGAACCCATAAGTGTTACAGTGAATTGCGCTCAAACAAACCCAAAAACTCTTACAATCTTTCTCAACTCCATATTGACTCTTCAATCAGAGTGTAGTGCGTTTATAGGAATTACAAAAGTTCAAGCCGAATCTGGTAAACAAACCGATGTTCTAGAAACCTTCCAACCAGTAACAGTGCCGTTCAACTGTTGCGACGCAGTGCCAGAAAAAATTATAATTCCTGAACTGCAGCCCCTGAAGCTGAACACGCTTAATGTAGAAGAATTAGACGTAGCAAATCACAAATTGGAACAATATTCCAGAGACCTCGATGGTCTCATAAACCAGCCGTTTGTAACCAAAAATATCTCTTGGTTTACCTATACAACCATAGCTGCTCTCATGATCATAGCAGCACTCATCACCTTCCAAGCTGTCAAAAAGAGGATTTTAAAACCTCCAAAGGACTGCAATCCTGACCAGACTTCAGTGCCTCATCCAAGACTCAAATTCTTCCCCAATCTTAGGCCTGTTTTAAAAACAGAACAAAGCTTAGAGACGCAAGTTTAGGTATACACTTTATGTTCTCTAAAAACACCATTTTTAATATTGATTTATATCATTAACCTTTTTATTTTTCTACACATTATTTTTATTTACATTTCCTTTTACTTTATATTTTATTTTGATATGTTTAGGTTAAGCATTTAATTATTACTCGTATTATTTTATTGCTCATTTATTTTAACATATTTTGATTTTATTTTACAAATATCAATTTGATTTTTACCTATTACATTATTTTATTAATATTTTATACACTTATTACTTATTATTCATACCATTCAAACATCATTTTATATTATTTTATGTTCTGTTCCTAAAAGTTGATGTTATAGCATCAACTTTTGATATGTAAGGGGAGTTGTTATATGCAAAATATATCAGCACTTAGTTCACACAGTCGAGAAGTCAACGGAATTTAAAGCGTACGTGACTTCTCAGGGATATCAAATTTCATCTTGAATTATATGCAAACAACTTCCCGGAAACCTACACGAGTCCGTTTACCCAGTAAAAACGCTGACTTGCATCAGCACTTTTGTCAATGTTATAAATGCAACTGGAAACGTTCTCGTGTTGTCATTCAAATATTATCACTTTTAGTATTAAGTCATTCAAATAATATCATTTATAGCATTAAGTTATTCAAGTACTTTAACTATTTTAATTGTTCACTTTTAATATTGTATGTTTCTAAATAAATAATTTTTTTTAAAAAGTGAATTGAATCAAAGTGAATATAAAAAATATATATATATATATATATATATATGTAGCCATGATGCAAGTGATACGAATTGTAGGGATTAACCTGAAAATTATTCGACTAATTTTTCGTGGTTTCTTAAAACCAAACACATTTTTGAACCTCCTTTTTGAGACTTAACAATTAAAAAAAAACTGGCGATTTATTGTTAAGGATTACTAACAAAAAACCTGATAATGTCCAACTTTTTTGTTTCTGCTCTTTTACTCTACAATACACCATCAGTTGTACTGGAAAATGTGACGGTCAGGATACTTGTGAAATATTCTGCATAATTCAGTAAGCATCCTTGTTTTATGTGATAATCTGGATTATATGGGTCTTATAAAGATACATAAAATTAATTAATACTTCTAAATTCTTAAATAACATGAATAATTAAAATTTATTAAAGACGTCTAGCGAAATAAAATAAATTCTAAATTAATAAATTTCACGAAAAAGATCCCATTTTACTTTTTAGTTACGTATTTGTATAAAATAAAATAACTTTTTTCTTGCGTATCCACGTTTCGTATACACAAAATTGACCCGTTTGAGGATTTATAATTAAAATGATTTTATTCGTTGCTTTAAGCCCTCACTGTCCAACAAAGCCCGAAAATAGACTTTCTCATGACATCTAGAATCATCGTTGTAAACAAAAATCTTATATAAGCCTAATTTCGTTAATCTGGAGAGCCAGCGCTTTAACACACATTTATTACCTCATACTTTTTAATTACAGGCACATAATTCACGTTAAACAGGATATTACTTTAAAATAAAATAAATTCGTTGACAGGGGAATTTAAGTGTGTATCACCTCGTTATTAGGTTTCGACCTGATATAATTTCTCCATGTCATAATTATGTCAAGATATTTTAGTATTAATATTTTCAGATGTTTATCTTCAAACATATGCCAGAAATTGAAACCATTTTGGCGCGACCATAATTAAGATATTTTAAGAAATTCATATTTTGACATTAATCGGTTTGGCAGTGCTGAACAAATCTGTATTACCCTCTGAGTACGTCATATTATAAAATTTATGAACATTTTTGCGTTTGAGATTTTCACACTTGTGGGATGTTGGGTGTATTAAAATAACTATAAAATTTAAATTATCATTTGCTCCTAGAGGTAAAGGTTCAGCACAAAATACATACAAATATATATTGATTTGCTATTTTTTATTAAATTTAATTATATTTAATATTTTTTATTTTTATTATATTTACGTATTGTATTTTCAGAATTTCTTCATTATAAAAATATATTGAAAGGGTTATTATTAGGGCACAACTATTAAGAAATATTTTTAATATTTAATCACTAATTTAAATTTGACCTATTTTTAGATTTTTAGCTCTATAATTTTTCTAACGTGTTTTTTTACTAAAATAACTGATAGCTAATATTATACATAATATATCAATAATTAATTATGTCTACCTAATTTTTTTCCTCTTAGCATTTTATAGTGTAGTATAGTTACTTATTGTTTCTTTTTCTACATGATTCATAATTCTTTTAATTCATTGATTATACCATTCAAGAAACTTCAGTTAATACTGAAATATGTAGTGGTATTTTGTCTTGTATAACTCTATACATTTCCAACTTTTCAGTTTTTTAAATGTTTCTAAATTCTACAGATTTATATATATTTTCAATTTTAAAAACATTTAAAACATAATTGATCATGCTATATTTAATATAATAGCTTGCTTAGTTTTTACAGTTTAAATCAGTGATGTGACTAGATTATTTCAGTAGGTAATCGATTAATCGATTACGGATATAACAGTAATCACTCTATAATCGATTATTAATTGATTAAAGTCTACTATTAATTATGAAGATAGTTCTTTCACATTTTGGTGCAAAAGACAGGATATGTTTAAGAATCTACCATAAGCGAATCCGAATCTCACTATATAAACAATTATTGATAAAAATAAACAACTTATTATATTAACATTTATTACAACAAGTAGTGTTTACATTAATATAAAGTTACAAACATGTAATGTAATGTAATAATAATACAAGTTTCCATAATAGATCTGTCCATGGGCCTTGACAGGTATTGTCAGTACACCGGTGGCTGGCTGTCGCATATTCGTACTTTTAATGCAATTTTTACTATTATTTTAAACACTAATATCTTTAGTATATCCCGATCGGACTAGTATCGTTATTAAATTATTAAATTTTAATTATTCAAAAAATAATTTTCATTATATATGCAGAATATAAAAGAAATTCGTATTTTTGCTGGCTGTTGTTATTAAAATAGTTTACTTCTACAGGTGTGCTGTTAAAATCTTAGCAGTTATTCCCTATAAACTGTTACTGACATAATGGTATAACCGAACTGCTGTTGAATTTTATGTCCGAAAACGAGTTCTATTTTTCTCTATAAACTGGTGTAAACTTAAATTACAAAATATTATAGAATATCAGTGTTTTGAGAGTACTGGCGTCAAACAACGAATTTGATGAAGAGATTCATACTGTTCGAAGATAATATCAAGGGATTTTCCTTTTTCCAACGACATGGCTGCCAGGCTAAAACACAATCAACAAAAAAAAAAACAAAAGAAATCGGTAGCATGTAAAAATATTTTGATAATCAAATTGTAATCGATTGCGTTCTGTTATTTTAGTAATCGATTATTGATAATAGATTTCGCACATCACTAGTTTAAATTGAATATTATACTTCTTTAACTATTTAAAAGTAAAAATCCTCATTTTCACTACTATCCATCTCCTGCATATAGTAGAAAACTAAAAAGTCAAAAATGTATAATTATAGTAACTTTTTTATCAATTCTGGTAGCTCCGCAGTTTTGTTCTAGCTGATTCCTATAGTTCTGCTTTGATTATTCTATCTATTCACGGTTGCTTCTAATTTTTTTCTGTATTTTCGCGATATTTGTTTAATTTATTTTTATTTTTTGCAGATTTTTAGAAATATTATTTGCCGTTTTGGCGAATGCGCGAGGAAAATAAATTTCCCTAAGCAACTTACTAGGATTATTTGAAATAGTTTTATATAAAAATTGCTAAATCCGTCTAGCAAACTAAATGTTAATTTTTTATTATGTTTTTTTTATACATATACCATTCACGTTTCCAACTTTAAAGCTGGATTTTCAAGATTTTTCTAGAATTGTCTAAATAGGTGTTCTGAAGTTATGTGTTCATACACAATTTTGGCAATGTATTTTCGGACATTTCCGGTGGGTGGGTTTGTCAAAATTACTTTCCACACCCCTATTTTCTCGATAATTACAAACAGACAAGAAAAAAATATCCTAAATGATACAAATTTTCTTAGGTGATGCGTGTACATATATTTTTGGCAATTGATTTTTATTTAAACAGATGAAGATATTAAAATTGAATTGTATGTATTTTATCTGAACACAAAATTAACAAATAAGTAACACAAAAGAACATTAAATTTATTGGAGGAAGACTGCTTAACAGTAAAATTATAAAATAATAATTGTGAGGGATGAAGTAGCATAGAAACATTTTATCATTATAAGAAACAGACATGGAGTGAAATAATGAAGGACAAGACCAGGAGAAACAGAAATTGAAGGAGACGGCGACGATATAATAGCTTATATTTGAAAATGGTTGTAATTCCCAAAATATTTTAGAAATAAGTAATTAAACTTACCTGCAAATCCAACTATGCCTTCTACGAGGTTGTGGTGTCGGTACCTCCAGAAAGATGCCCGGTCCACTTTCTGGAGGTCCAATTCTGACCTCTGGAACACGCAAATGTTGATTGTTGCTCATCATGTGGCAAATAGTTCCTCATTTCTAGGGCACTTTGACACCCCTTTCATGATTAAAGCGTCACAACCACAATACTAGCATTTTTTTAGAGATTCCTACAAAATATTTCACTTTGTAATTTTTTGAAAAATATTTCAGATTAAACATGTTTTCAGCAGTAATTTGGCTTGATAGTATGAACAAAAATCATATATTTGTTAAATACGGAAGATATCGGTGCATGAAATCTGATGCAGCATTGCATTCGGTACATATATAGTCGCAGTTACGAATTTATGTATCGATGGTGTCACGAAAATGCGGATATCTTAATTTGAATCTGCACACAGTTAATCCATATATATAGAACTTCGCTTTGAGGTAATTGTGTTGCACTTGCGAGTTTCAGAATTTTATTTTCGTGAACATGTTTATCCCATTTGATCTAACAATACAGACAGAAATCACACGGAGATACAGCACAATTAGAATATATAAATTTACATAATGCTCTAATAACCAAATGAAAATTTATAAAGTTTTAATAAATGTACAAATAGTAAGTTGTTTCATAAGACTTTTTTATTATTGATTATATACTTAAGGACTTTGTTCTTGACGTGAGGAGTTGTTTATGTATACTGTATATTTAGCTCTCTCAAATACACACACCAAATTTCTTCGAAATCGACCCAACCGTTAAATAAAATTTCCTATAACCCAATCGTTCCATCGCTGCCAACAAAAAGGTTAATCAAAATTGCCTACCGAGTGAAATTATAAATCTGTCCCACTCAAACATAGAGAAAAAAGTTCTCCTTAATCGGCCCAAACGTTAAGGAGTCAAAAAATTTCCTAGAACCCGACAGCAACGCCACTTACCTGTTCAAGTATGAATTTAAATCATTTAGGAACCAACCCAAATACTCACATTATTAGCAATACGTTCTAACCAATTCAACTAATGTGCTGTCTTATGTAACGGTCGACGAACAAGAAATGCAGCGACGCACTGATTGAACAATTCTCGTCATATTTAAACAAGTTAATACAAAACAATCTTAGACTATACTTATAAACCTTCCTCTTGAACCACTATCTATTGCTGAAAACCGTATTAACCCTAAACTATTGACCAGGTATGTCGAGGCGTCTCGGAGACATATAAACTGTTTTCTTGCTAGAAATTTTTATAGGCTAAAATCAGGTATTGTTATCGGTTCCGATTACGAACAGCAACTGATATGGTCTTTTGAGGAAGTAAATAATGACGACAGTGATGTAGAAATTGATTGAGAGGAGGACTTTGGTATAAGTACCGAACACAATTCAAATTCAGAAGAAGAAGGTAAAATTTAGAGCAAGACGTAGAAGACCTTGAAAAGCGAAAAACTGCTACGTTTGTTTTTATCACCGATTAATTGGAATTGTGCCAGCATTTCACAGAAAATGTCTATTGTTTATAGCCTGTACATTTTTATACACTGTGCTCAAAAAGTGCGCGTAAATGGCAGGGTTATACAATGAGAGCAGATAATGAGGTGTGGTGCGCTCTAGAGGCGAGGAATGTCGTAGGTTGTCGTGGTTGATGGAGAGCGAGAGTGACTGTGGAGTTCCTGGCAAGGGTGGTAAGGGAAAAAGAGAGAGAGGAGAGGGAGGTGATTGGAATTAGGGAACTGGTAGGTTAGGGACTAGGAGCAGGGGTTCCTGACGTAATACCTTCGTGGATACTTCCAGGTACCTACAAGGTAATTGGAGGTGTTTTAATGAGTAGACTGGTAACCGGAAGCCTCACATACAGCATGTCGTGATTGAACTAAGCGCAGGGCCAATCCGTAATAGGATTTCACATTGGCAAAAAGAGCAAAAAAACATCAAATATTACAAAGATGCGTCAAACACTGTCCACTAACACTACTGCTGCCGTCTTGTCGCCTAACTTATATGCTGTCAGCATTACTGTCGATTATTCTGGTAGCAGTGTTGTCTGTTTTAGGTGCAGGACAACCACTTTCCGAAATGAATGCAAATTTTGGTAAAATAGTAGAATAAGTTTTTGCTAAATGTTTCTTTAGCTGTGAATAGTTTTTGCTATGGTGAGTTGTAACAATATTGTACAAGACGAATTTTTGGAAAACAGTTCAAATAAAAATAGAGAAGAAACTTAACTAAAAAGGGAGAAATAGCATTTCCTTTAAGAACTAAATACTTATTCTGACAAAAAATATCAATTCAAATGTTACAGAAAAATATTATTTTGGCATTTGTGTTAGGTTAGTGCTGGTTCGAGAACTAATTAAGTTCTGTGAATGAGAAGACGACAGCTGGATAAAATGGAAGATGAAAAGGCGAAACTCTTAGAAAAATGTACTTCCAGAATTATTGGAATTATTATTTAGCGTTACAGGATTGTGAAAGTGACTATCGACTGTGAGTCCATTAGTTAAATTAACAAACGAAGTCAAGGGGTTCGAGAACATGGCAATACTATGACAGGCGATAAATTGACATATAAATCTGCTGAACACCGTGCATAAATCGTGTAGCTTAGAACATATATTATAAGTAATTTACAACTTGGTTTGTAACGAAAACATCAAACAACCTAGAAAATTTGTATGCAAACCATTTTTAAAAAAATATGGTGGCCTCCGAATTTGTAAACCATATTGTGACAGACATCAATATTTCTTAGAATCGGCGTTTATACTATATTTCACTTAATCCAAGACGTACTCTAAATATGGGAAAGCTACTAAATGTTTCATTCAGAATTCGGTTGCCGTCTGATAAACAACAAGTATTCAAGATAAACTGTATGAAGTTGTGTGAATATAAAATTTGTCGACATAAATTATAATTACATAACAAAAACTTGACAATATCAAAGCCACATTTCTCGTGGTAAACGGATATAATGGCAGAGTTCGGTGAAGTTTTAAATTCTAATTAATTTTTTCAGTTATCGATATTGTGAAAATAAAGATAATTTACTTTTAAACAAAGTTCATATGTTTTTGCAAACCATGTATGTGAAAGAAGAGATTCTGTTTTAGGTTTCAGATCTTGCAGATATTTTAATGATATGGAACTTTGTTTAATATAAATAACAAAGGTCAACATTTGAATCATGCGGTCACATGGCATGCCTTATGAGGCACTAGGCGTTTTTCGGGTCGCTAATTACGATAAGAGGCTCGTTTGACCTTCCTCGCGTCAGGGTCAAGGACATTTGAAGGTCAAATCGAGAGAGTTCTAAAAAAATCTGAAAAAATTCCTGCTTTTGTTTTTGAGGTCTGTGAGTCCGAATCCGTAGTTTGTTTGATCGTGCTTTTTCCCAGAGGTAATTTGAAGTTCAAATCGAGAGAGATCGACCAAAATATCTGAAAAAATTCATGCTTATGTTTTTGAGGTCTCTGAATCCGAATGGGTAATTTGTTTGACCTTGCTTCTTGCTAAAAAATCTGATAAAATTCATGCTTATATTTTTGAGATCCCTGAGTCCAAATTCATTATTTGGTTTAGCTTATCTAAGCCAGTTAAAGCAAGGTTATGATCCCGGCCAGTTTAGGCAAGACCACTTTGAATTTGACTTGTCATATTGGACTCTACCTTGGCCAAGTGTCCCATTAACCCAGAGCTATGTTCGCATGATAACGACGCCTGCGGTCCTGCGTTCCCACCCCGACCAGCCGTCGATTCTGGGTTTCTGAAGATTGACTCGATTTTTTTTCTGTGAGGTTCCATGACGGCTTGAAAGCCGCTACCCAGGGATGTTACCAGATAGTGAAACAACTCCGTTGCCCACCGTCACAGCGTGGAGGTGTCCTGGGTGCAATCACACATTTTTCCAAATTTTTTTTGTAGAACTCTCTCGATTTGAACTGCAAATGACTTTCAAGGGACCTCTGGAAAAAAGCGCAGTCAAACACACTACGGACTCGGAGTCAGAGACACTTCAAAAACATAAGCACGATAATTTCCGAATTTTTGGTAGAACTCTCCCGATATGACCTTCAGATGCCCTTGAACCTGAAGTGATGAAGGCTAACCGACCCTCTCATCTTAACTTGCGACCCGAAAAACCCCTGGTACTCCCTAAGGCCGTGTTCACCCTTAGATAAATAGTTGTCTATATTTATTTTCATTTAATTTCCAATAACCTTCTATTTAGTTTAACCAACAATTCAATTATCGATAATTATATAATTTAAGGTACTTGCTGCTTCACCAATTTGTATAGTGAAACAATATGTTGTTACATCAATTTTCTGAAAATCGCTATGTCGCACATCATTGAAAAAAATGCGGGTCTACTCTGGGATCCCTCTATATTATATATAGTTTCTACCACCCAAATTATTTGCGTCGCGTCTTTTTAAGTGACCGATAAACACATATAAGAAACATTTGTACAAACAAATTCAGAACCTCCTCTTTTTAGGGTTCCGTATATACAATATACGTAAACCCTTATAATATCACTCAGGATTTTTGCCTCTGTCAGATCACAGAAATTTTCTCCTAAACTACTGGACGGAAGACGTTGACATATGGTATGAAGGTATAGTTTGGTGACCCGACCAGGAGTACATAAAATTTTGATTTTAGGGGTACTTCTGGGGGTGAAAACTAAAAAAATCGGCCGTTCCCCACTTAATCTCCGAAACTACTGACCCCAAAATTTTGAAAAAATAGGAAATATAGAACGTTGCCCGAACTTTATAGGAAAAATAAGGAAAAACCGTTAATATAAATTTTGGGTGGCAAATTATAGAATTAAATGAAAATTTAAAAATTAAAATTTTTTAAAACGAATCATGTAATACATCAAATGAAAGGTCTCATTCTGAGGAACACAAATATATTTTTTTCATATTTAAAAAAAAATAATTTAAAAGATATTAACGAAAATATTCCAAAATTGACCCATTCCCGCCCCCCTTATCTCCGAAACTATAAAACGTAAAGTTTTGAAAAAAAATAGAGGTATAGAGTCTGACCTGAAGTTTACTGGAAATATAAGGGGAAACCTCTACTTTTAATTTTGGGGGCATATTACAGAATTAAATGGAAAATATAAAATTAAAATTGTTTCTAACGCATGATGTTATATATCAAATGAAAGGGCTCATTATGAAGAAAACAAATATATTTTTTTCATATTTTTAAATTAAATTAATTAAAACATATTAACAAAAATATAAAACCATAAGCTGTAAAATTTTGAAAAAAATAGAGCTATAGCGCCTCACCTGAACTTTACTGGAAAAATAAGGAGAAACCCCTAATATTCATTTTGGGGGGCCAATTATAGAATTAAATGGAAAATAATAAACTAAACTTGTTTCTAACGTATCATGTAATATATCAAATCACAGGGCTCATTATGAGTAATACAAATATATTTTTTTAATTTTTTAAAAATAATTATTTTAAAATATATTAAAAAAATTACCCATTCTCCCCTTTATTACCCAAACTCTAAGACTTAATTTTTTTATTTACAGGAAAAATACGAAGAATTCTTTAATATTAATGCAATAAATCAAATGAAGGGGTTCATTATGAGGAATACAAATATATATTTTTCATATTTTTAAAATTAATTGTTTACAAGATATTAACATAAAGATATAAAAATTCTCATTTCTTGCTTTATTTCCGAAACCATACCACCTAAAATTTTGAAAATAATTAGGGGTACTGGGGCTCACTTGAAATTTATAAGAATAATTATTAGAAAACCTCCATAGTAATTTTAGGGACAAATTATAAGATTAAATGGAAAATAAATATTCAATTTTCAAACGCATCATGTAATACCTATATTAAATAAAACGCTCATTATGTGAATTACAAATATATCATATTTTTAAATCAGTTGTTTAAAAGATATTAGCAAGGATATTAAACATCGACCTCATTCCCATTTTTGAAATTACTCTATTTAAATTTTGAAAAATATATTTTATTTGTATTTTTAAATAATTTGAATACCAGATTTAATAATATGCTTATTTAAAACTTGACCTATTTTGCCAATCTATAGAGCCTCAAAATTCAGACAGTAGATTATAAAAGGCTTCCCTGAAAGTTTATTAGTAAAATAAAACTCTAATGTTAATTTTGGTTGGCTAAATTAGAAAACTAAATACTGCGAATCTTGAAGGTGGTACGGAACCCTTAGTATGCGAGTCCAACTCGCACTTGATCAAATTATTTTTGAAGTGGAAAGAATATGTGTCTCATTAAAAGAAATTGATTTCAGATTTTTCAAAGAACAAATTAAACTTGTGATTAACCACTATCGAGTAATAGAAAATAGTTACAACATATCACATTATTTTCTCTCACGAATCACGATGGTGTTATGTGTCACACAATTTACATCCACCAGCGAACCGAAAGACATTTGTAAAAACTAATCTGACTTCACTTGTAGTAATTACTGCACCATCTCCAGAGTATAGAGAACTCGGTGAAGTTCCCATTTAGTTGAATCAAGTTTTCAAGGTCTTACACAACAGAAAATTACATCAGTAACTGGATGTATTTCTGCTGAGCAGTTGCGGAACTACGAGAGATTAAAGTATAAAACTTCCGTTCCTTATAGAATACAGTACTCATAAAACTACAATTTCATAGCTTTTTCCACAATAGGTTGGAAGTTTTATTGCTAACTCTAAAATAATTTATGGAGTTTGCTCTCAAACTTCAAGGACAGAAATTGAATTCTCGACAGCAGCTTGTTTTTGCTTACAACTCGAGAAATCGGCCTTCCGAATTTGAGTGATTCATGTTATAAATTTATTCACGTCTTGCAAAAGTTTATTGTTTTTGTTTTATCTGCATATATGGGAAAACTATAAGGCGAATTTTCACTCCGATTTTCTGTTGGAGATAATGGGAAGAAAGATTTGTTTAATTGTAAAAAGTTTTCGTTAAATTCACTTCTGTCTACCAATAAAATTTAAAATAATTTTTTTTTTTTAATTTTTTTTAGCAAACTAAGAAACTATCATCACTTTGAGAACAAAAACCTATATATTTAAAATCCAAATGTTTCAATTACTGAAACTGGCACTATTGCCAATGGAATTATAATCTAAATTATAATAAAATAAAAATTTAAAATTGGATATATGACAATCAACAATGATAGGTACAACTAAACACAATGTATTGTGTTAGACATAAAGGGCAACACAAAAAATGCCAAAAATTGTATAAGATAATAATAAACGTTGGAAGAACTAGGAACATTTTTCTTTATAACTGGGGCTTCTAAGGGTGCCTCTGTTATAAGAATCAGTCACCAAAAAGACACCAAAGAGTTCTGATGTATCAGTGATCACATGAAGGTCATAAGGGAAAACTTAATGAACAATACCGATATAGGTATCATTCTTAGTTATCGTCAACCAGAAACGATTGAATTCTACGGAAATAGGAGCGAGATAATGATTTCGAAATTGCTAAGGGTATGGAAGAGAAAATGTAGAAGTATGGAAATGCCTATTGGTGATATCATTCTTAAGCCCTTCATTAAGCGAATGGACAAGTAGAATTTGCGCTAGTTTATGAAGGCTTAGAAAATATATCTAAGAAACTTAAACTTACAGAAGAATACCGAAAGGGGGGGGGTATTGTTCAACATCAATAAAAGGGAGTATATGTGCGTAGGAAGCAAAACCCAGCTGAGGAGAATATTTACCAAGGCATAAAATTAACACCCACCTGACGAAGTGAGGAGACAATTAGAGGAAAGGAAAGCAGGTCATAGGAGAACTGAACTATTATGGCAGCAAACACATGAGAAAAAACTATATATTTCAATTAGATTTTTGGAGAAGATTAGCTTAAAGATCGAAACTCAAATATATAACAAAGAAAGAAATAAATAGACATATTAATATATATATTAATGTAGAATGATCGTTGGTAGAAGGCATAGAAGAGCAACAACTGATATTTGTATAGACACTTGAAATGAATAGGCGAAGAACGACTCCATAAAGTACCGTAAAATGGACTCTTCCGTAAAAAGAAAACGCCATAGACTACCTACAGTCCCTACTGTAGGTAGGGATACAGGGGATTACCATAGCAACGTCAGAAAGAAATCAAGCCGACACTGACTGGCTGAATACAGTGATATGGCCATATGTGATATGTCCCAAAGGCGGACAACAATATAAATGAAATTCAATATATCACAAAGTATGGTCCTGTCCTTATAGTTGATTTAGTACAGAAATATTATTGTTTACTTTGTGGAAATAAGTCTTGTAGTAAAACGAATATTTCGAACACGAATTATTTATGTCACCGTACTCAGTAAGTTAGTTGAAGTCAAAATGGGGCTCTTGTCATTATAAACAAAATCAAGACACTTTCAATGATGGTTTCTACCAACAACATTTTGGATTGACCATGGGTTATTCTCGCTGGCTGCAATTTGTATTAAGTTTATCCCTTTCGGCCCCAATGGGACACATAGAATCCAACGACTAATTGAAGTTGTCTTACTGTGGCTTTAACGGATTTTCTGAAGAAAACGTGTCATATCATAGTTTTTTGATAAAGGCGGCAATACTGTGAGCAGCCAGTATATTCGTAAGCAGACACCATACGGCACGTATCCGCCATTCCAAAGAATTTTTTACACGTTTTGCTGTACAAGTCAGGATTTTCATGTGTTTTTTTCAAAGTAAGTTTTTTGTTTAGAAATTACATTTGTTTTAAACTCATATTTTAGTGAGGATAGTATTTTTGGCATAATATTATACTGTTACTTAGAATATAGTATATGTCCCAGAGGGTGTTTTGGGTGGTTTAATAATATCATAGCAAGAAAACATTTGTCCCCTGATAAATTGCAATACATGCTTACAATTTTGACGGAATATCTTCAGAAGAAATAGCAGAATCAGACTCAGGAGATTCGCTACAAGAACAAGACCCGTTTCATAACAGTGATGAGTTAGATTAGTCGTACCTGCCTTGCGATGGTTCTGATGAACTTGCTTTATCAGATCCATCGCCGTAAAAGTTCCACAAGTCTAGAAGAAGACAGATTTAAATATATTAGACACGATGTAGAACTTGCAACATATCCTGTAAACGTGTTATGCTTATCAGCCTTATTAGACTTTTTATTTTCATTAGCAAAAGATTTAATTGCAAAAGGAAAGGAATAAACTGCTGTAAAATTGCGACTCAAAAGTTGTGGAAGATCTTCGAAGAATGCGAAATTGTTGAAAATTATAGGCGAACATGTGGCAATTGAGACCCTAAAAAGACTGTGGGGTGCGCGCCCTTCAGGAATGGGTACAGAAAGAAGAAGGACAATTATTTGTGAAATGTGAGACATAGGATTGTATAAATATTGTTTCACCATGTTTCATACATCCTAAGTTGACAAAACATATTTCTTTTATATAAAATCTTTGTTTTTTATTTTTTTTTTATCTAAATAAACCAATTTTTGATATTGACCTCTGGGACAAATATCTCCCGGCCAAAAGCCCCATTGGGACGTATTATTCCCTCTATTATTTATTTTATTTGTGATGTTTTTATTATTTGTAAGCTACTAATATTGAATACAAGTCACTAAAATGTTATATATACTATACTATAATATTTTCAAAACAATAATTTTTAATTTGGTGATGTTAACTTGAACGACATATTCCTTATACAGGAACTCAATCTTGGTGAGTTACATGAATTAATAAACGGAATGAACGACAAAGCACAAACTTTACCACTAACATTAGAAATTATATAAAATTAGGTTTATACACATATTAACAACAAATATAGATGTTTATAAATTAAAAGAACGTCCCACTACCACATACTAAATATAATAAAATAGGAGTTATCAAATCGTTGTGCGATATAGAAAATCCCAATTATTTCCTGTCAATACATTCAATAAAGAACAAACAAGGATAAAAACTCTTCTTGTCGGAAACAAATACCATAATAATAATTCATTAACAAACAGTGAAACAGAAAGAAACACAATATAAATGTTGAGAATCAATATAAAACATGTCTAATAATACATGACTTGGTGTCAATATACAAATATGTTTGTTTTAGTTTTTTACTTTTATATTGCTTTAAAAGGTTAATGGCCAGAAATGTAAACATAAACAACAAATATTTAAATATAGGACATATTAATATACGTTCTATTGTACCAAAAATAGGTGATATTAAAGAGGTTATTTTAATGAATAAATTTGATATACTGGCTGTGTCTGAAACATGGCTGTCGAATACTATGAATGATGATGTGATACGCATTGCTGGTTATGGAGTGGTAAGAAAAGATCGCAATCAGACGCGTGGTGGTGGTGTTCTTTTATACGTGCGTAATTCTATAAAATTTCGAGTGTTAAACAATTTGAATACTGATTACTCTGAACACCTCTGGATAGAATTTACTTTAAATGGGATTAAAAATGTCATAGGGGTAACCTATAGGCCACCTGGATACCTCCATATGCGTCAATTTCTGGATGAATTTGAACAGAACATTTGTAAACTACTACTAGCCTGTGAAAATCTGGTATGTTTAGGGGATTTTAATATTAATATTCATAAACTTGATTGCTCGTATAGTCAACAATTTCTTGCACTTTTGGATGCATACAACCTTAATCAAATTATTAACGAACCTACCAGGCGTGGAACCTATACTGCCTCTCTTATAGATTTTATTATTTGCTCAAACAGAAAATATTTAATAACTAGTGGTGTCGACTCTTCCGTAAATTTATCAGATCACTTATTAATTAAATGTACGTTAAAGTTGGAAATAGTTAAACCAAAACCATTTTTTGTCACATACCGGGACTATATGCGCTTTGATCGTATTGCACTTTATGCCGATCTTCAACAAATATCACTTGAGGATGTGTATTATGTGGAGGATGTAAATGATAAACTTAACATATTTAACAGTTATATTCTGAGCGTATTTGATAAGCATGCTCCAATAAAAAATGCCCGTATCACTAAGAAAAAAGCACCATGGATAACTCCATACATAAAAGATTTAATGCGTATTAGAGATAGAGCTTTAAGCAAATATAAAAATACAAATACCGCAGATAACTGGGAATACTACAGGCAACTCAGAAACTCAGTAGCAATAACAATTGCGAACAGTAAAAAAACGTTCCTGGAAGAAAATATTCGACGGAATAATCAGAGGAAAAATTGGAAGCTTCTAAAAGATTTAAACATCTATGAGAAAACTTCCAGTTTAGTCCCGGAAACCCTCGGTAACGCGGATAAAATTAACATGTATTTTACTGATGCAACAAATGCTTTAAGCCCTGACACTGATACCCTCAATTTCTACTTGGATAACAAATTGCCAGGTGTGGACACATTTGAATTTAGGCTTGCCACAGTTGATGAGGTTCAAGCTGCCATATTTAGTATTAAGTCTGAAGCAATTGGCGTCGACGGCATAGGCATTACCATGCTCTTAAATTGTTGTCCGCATATAATCCCATATGTTACTCATCTTGTTAACTATTGTATTGAAACATCAACATTTCCTAAGATATGGAAATGTAGCTATATGATTCCAATTCCAAAAGTACCATGTCCAGAGGAGCTTAAAGATTTACGTCCTATTAGCATCCTGCCAACCATGTCAAAGGTCATAGAAAAAGTTATGGAGAGTCAAATACGTAAACATGTTGACACATTTAATATTCTGCCTACTTGGCAGTCTGGTTTTCGCAAAAATCACAACTGTGCTACAGCTTTGCTAAAAGTAACTGATGATATACTAGAAGCAGCAGACCGTGGGGAAGTTATGGCCTTGATTCTCCTGGATTATTCTAGGGCTTTTGACAGACTGAATCACCAACTGCTTCTTGCCATTTTAGAGTATATTGGTTTTAGTAAAAACTCGTGCAAGCTTGTAACTCGGTACCTCACCGGCAGAGTTCAGTCTGTAAAGGTGAATGGTGACCAGTCACAGGCTTTAAATGTTCTGTGTGGTGTACCTCAGGGGTCTATTCTTGGCCCTCTTTTTTTTACCATATATACTTCCCAGTTGGCAACTGTGCCAAAATACTCTTCTGTTCATATGTATGCAGATGACACGCAAATTTATATGTCGTTTTTACCAGAAGCTATAGATGAAGCAAATGAAAAGTTAAATAATGATATAAACACTCTTTTTAGAGCTTCTATGAATCACTGCCTCGAGCTGAATCCAAGAAAATGTCAGACTCTATTATTTGGACGTAGCCAATGTAGAGGTCAACTGGAAGGCTCTCTAAATCTAATTTTAAACAATGAGAGACTTCAGTGCGTCAATAGTGCGAGAAATTTGGGACTGCTTCTAGATGTTAATCTGCGGTTTTCGGCTCATATAAATATGTGCATAAGCAGAGCTTTTGCTAATCTAAAACTAATATATAGCCATAGACGAATTTTAAGTGAAAGTATTAGAAAGTCTTTGTGTGACTCTTTAGTGCTTTCACACTTTAATTTTTGTGATACTTTATATCATCCGTGTCTTCTAAATACTGATATAAGGCGTATTCAATTAATTCAAAATTGTTGTGTGCGTCTAATTGGACGAATACGAAAATATGAAAGAGGTGTGAGTGAGAAGCTAAAAGAAATTGGGTGGCAGAGTATGAAAGAAAGGAGAATATTTCATTCTCTCGTATTATTTAATAAAATAATAATAATAATAATAATAATAATATGTAGTAAAAACCCTAGCTATCTCTATCAAAAAATTCGATTCAGACATGATGCTCATGCATTAGACTTACGGCATAAGTATACAATAACGCCACCTGTCCACCAAACTACCCTCTATGAGCGATCTTTTACTTACCAAGTTTCTCTACTCTACAACAAAGTTCCGGAACGCTTAAAGCATCTCCATCCAAAACAGTTCAGGTGCTCTATTCGTCCACTAATATCATCTATTTTCTGAGCATGTAATAATGTACCGCTTGTATTTTTGCAATTTGCTAATTTTTAGATTTTTTCTTTAATGTATATAACCATTAATACTTATTTACTTCCAAGGAATCTAAACTATATAAGATAATTGAAATGATCCTTAAACGTGATCGTAGTATATGTACAATAATTTATTACTATTTACTCTATGTTATGTGTTGTTATTATTTAGTCTAGTGATTACTCAAACTTTTATATGGGTTAAGATAGAAAGCTTATGCTTTAACTTCGCCTTTTGTAACCCTTCTGTGTTACAATAAAGACATATATTATTATTATTATTATTATTATTAATACCGGCACTCAAGGGAACCAAGTTACAGTAGCAACTACAGGGTCTGTCATGAAGACTGAATGAAGTAGACAGCATATTTATTATGAAAACAATTTTCAAAACAAGAAATAATTTAAAATTATTCACAATGAAAGAAAACAGAATTTAACTTAGTTTTTATATCACTTTTTAATTGCACTTTACTAGTTTCGGCAAGAGGCTATGACATTATCAAATAAGAGCGAACTAATGAATGAATTACAGATTGTTACAACGTTACAATTTATACACAAATATACAATGGGTGTTACTTAAGTATATTGATAGATTATATTTACGACATGAAAATAATCCATCATTATACTTAAGTAAAACCCATTGTATATTTGTGTATAAATTGTAACATGGTAACAATTTGTAATTCATTCATCAGGACGCTCTTGTTTGATAATGGCATAGCCTCTTGCCGAAACTAGTCACAGTAAAGTGAAAATAAAAAGTGATATAAAAACTAAGTTAAATTCTGTTTTCTTTCATTATGATTATGATCGAGTATCACAAAGTAACGGCTTCCGCAATCTATATTTTAAAATCAATTATATCAAAAACATAACCAACAAATATAACGCAAAAAGTTTTAATACGTCATGATCTTGAACGTCACAAGAAAAGTAAGTAGGAGAAAAATATTCATATTCTCACATACGTTTAACCTACTTCTAAATTAAAGCACAAAATAAATGATAAATTAAAATATTTGATTACAAAACTACACGGTTGATTTTACAACAACTTTATCCTAATGAAAATCGTTATATTCATGGTAATTGCAAAACCATTGCTAAGAAATTATTACTTTATGAGGCACTTCACAGCCAATATGAATTAAGCACTTGACAATTATTTTTTTAATGCACATTACATCTCGAAATAGTCCGGTGTACAGAGGTTTACCGTTCGGACATCTTGACAAAAATATTCATGAATTGAAATTTTGACAGAAGAGAATAACTCAAGTGCTTTTAATATGCAATAGTGAAATGTTTTTCACCCCATATAACCTCGAATAGAAAATAGGAACGACAAATTTCAAGCAAAAATAGGTAGCAAGTAGTTTTTTTAATAAGCATTGATTTAAGTAATTTGTGATAGAAAATGCAACAAAAAAGCAAACTTTCGTACTATTTTCAAGTATAAATCAAAAATATTACGTTTGACAGAAATGTTAAGAAGCATAAATAAAGAATATAATAGTGCTGTAAAAGTAACGACTTCTTGAGTACATGTATGTATTCGTTACTTTTAGTCTGACTACTCGTTACAAAGTATGCGTTACTCGTTACTTTCGTTAGTAATAATTTGAGTAGTGGCACATAAATATGGGTACTAATGAGTGCATACCTATTATAATGATTAAATAATTATCCGATTTATATATATATATATATATATATATATATATATATATATATATATATGTTTTTTTTTGGTGATTTCCGGGAATTCATCGGCGTAGTTGATAAATGATCCCTAACGGGATCGATGGTAAAATGACGACGTTTCGGCAGAGTCACATCTGCCCTCTTCAGGTCGATTCGCATAATTCTAGTAGCCTTCTGCTTTCGCTTCTAGTTACTCGAATACTAAGATTTTCATAAGCGCTCGCGCTGTTATATAGTCGCGGCACGGCGCCTATTGGTTGGCACCGTGAACGGCTGCTTGTGATTGGCCCTGGGCGCTCAGTGGGCACGCCCCCCGCCTGCTGATTTGTTATTTCCGGTTTAGTTGTTATTGGACGGGTCCGGGCCGGTACGGTGTTTAATAGAAATTTCCAACAATTCGATAAGTTCAGAATTTCATTGCGTGCGTTTAGACTGTGAGGCCTCTTCGCTAGTTCAATTACCTCTCTTAAATACATGAAACGGCTCCAGATTCGGAACCTCTGTGTGCTAGTTTCCCCCGAAAATCCTAGAGGTCGAGCTTTAGATATCGCGTTTACAAATTCACTGCATTATGTTAAACCCTGTATAATTTGAGAATGCTATTAACGTGTTAAATGTCAATGTCTTTATCTTTGTTTTATTACTTTTGAACTCGAATTTCTATAGAAATATATCATTTTTTACCTCTGTACACTGGACTAAAAAAATCATTTAGTTTATTTACATAACTGGGATCCACTTAACACTATTAACGTGTATATATGGACAAATATTTATTCTGAAGTACGAAATTTTGCTAATCTTCGAAGAGATAAATCACTCAAAAGCAAATCTCGAAGATGAAAGGGAATATTCGACGACTGAAATATTATTAAACAATGTCATTTTCGGGACAGTTCAAATATACTTTACGAAATCATCTTTCAACGTCAATTGAAATTGTTTGCCTTGGCTAACTAGCCAATATTTGAAATGTCGTCTTTGTTTATTGACATAACATACCAAATATGTTTGAGGATGGTAATGGTGTAAGATGATCCGCTCGATGTGAATTTTATATCGTCGTCAGGGTTATGTAAGCCGTTGACATCATGTGTTTTAATTGATGTTTACTCTAAATGATTGTTTGTGCAAATTAAGTTTGAATGTAAGTGTTATTTCCCAAAAAGTGCTTAAAAATTTATGCAGTTAACTTAATAACACTTTTGGGCACAGCACCTGCTTGGAGAGGACACAGAAACTGTATTTTTTCAATTTTACACTTTACCCAAAATATCAACATAAGTAGAGACAAAATAAAGTTGATTTTCATCGTGAGCAAGTTGAAGTATCAAAACCGAAATGGTGCAATCACAGTAATGCTCAAAAAATAATTAGAAAATGAAGTAATTTGTTGGAAGTGTGTAAATACAAGAACACGTGAAAAAATTTGCATCAGGTTCCATTAATTTGCTCGGAGATGGGGACTTATTAAGATCAGATTTCCAGAATTTATAAATTTATTATTAACAGTTATGTTAAAAAAGTTATGGCAGTTATAACATACTATTAGGCCTAGTTGTTCAAAGCTGGATTTGTTAATCCCTGTTTAAAACTTAATCTAAGATAATGATTCGACTTGTTGTACAATCAGAAAATCATCCTGGATTTGTTAAACCAGGGAATAATTCATAAAACTAATCATTTCTGGTCTATAATATATTCTCTTGATGTTTCATGTTGTCTTGTCAATATTGAACGTCACAACAACAGCATAATCTACCTGTATTTTTTTACCGGTCTTTCTTACTTGCTGATGATTTTATCTGGAGTGATTATTTTGTAGATAGAAGCAAATGTCGGAACTTAGGAAGTAAAGCACGAATTTCAAATCTCAGGAGGAAGAAATATTGGGTGGAATATACCAAAACATCTTTCTATGGGATTCTGTGTCCTAATTTGTGACTCATTAAATAGATGTTCAGCTGGAGTGTTTGGTTGTGCTAAGGAAGTTATTAAATATTTTTGATAGCATATCCACTGCCCCCAACTAATACTGCATTACCATATACCACATTTTCAGTTTTTTCTTAACCTGGAACTATTAAATCTTGTGGAATCATGTGTAGAGCCTGGCCAGCGACAAACTGTCTTGAACTTTGAGTTCAGCATAGAGATGTACCTTGAACATTTTGTGAAAAATATACTTTTCTATTAGGAAATATTTCAGCATTTTCACCCCCAGGTGATTGAATTCAAATATGGGTACAATCAACGGCATCAATGCATTGTGGAACTCTTCTAATGGTATAGAAAGTGGCACTCTTTTGTCTGATATCATTTTCACTATTAGTCATGTTAATAAAACATGGGTACAAACTTGCTAAAACATGGGATACTTTATGGATAATCCGGACTCATCAATACCAATGAAGTCAGAGGCCTCATACTACCAGTAGCATAAAATTTTAAACGCAGCAGTACTATATCTTGTACACTAACACTCTGATTCCTGTCACTGGGATTTTTTCTGTCAATAATTATTAAGTCAATGATAATATTGACATTTTTCAGCAATCGAAATCTGTTAAGAAATTCTCTTCAGCCCATTTTTCAAAAAGGTTTTCTCGAATTCGAAATGCTGGTGTCTTTCATAAGCATTCAACAATTTGTACGAGTTCCAGAAATTCTTTTTAAATAACACTTTTGTTTGTAACTAAACAAATCTAAGAACGATTTTTTTACAATATACCATCTAATTCATTACTTGATATTTTAAATTTAATCTGTCAAAGTACCGTTCTAAACGTCAAGTTAATTCTTAATCACGGTTTAATCTATGAACATTGACGGATTATTTTGAATCAGGGTTAACTCAGGATTAACTGTTAACCTCGAATTGTACAATTAATTTTTTTGTTAATCAGATATTACATATAATCTCGGTTTAATCTCGTATTGAACAACCGGGCCTAGGAAAACAAATGTAATTTTCCCAAAAAGAAATTGAAAAGACTTGAATTGTGGTTAGAGTTATAAATCAAGTGGAAATGATTATGCAGTAGATAACTGAACATCTGTTGGATTTTGTTCATTATATAATACATAAATTCTGTATATAGTTTTTGAAGGTCATGGCAATACATATCTCAAATTATATTACTTTTATAAAAAACAATATTGTTGTTGTCAATTCAATGAATTTAACAAACTTGTCTTATGTGCGACAATGTATAAAAGTTGCAGTGGTTCTCCAATTAATGGCACTAGATGGCGCATTTGGGATGTTGTATGTCGCCAATATAGTAATTACTACCATGATTATAACAAAAAGCTTAAACCGATATCAGTATAATATTTACGAGTTTTTACCAAACATTTAGTTTCTTTGGTGTCGCTGTAAATCGAAGTTCAATGTGTTAATTACAAATCATACCTAATCCTTTTGTATATAGACCAACAACTAATTCTACTCTCATTACCTGTATAGCAAACAGGCAAATATCAGTAATCTCAACAAGGGACAAAATCTGAATCACAACTATAAAATAATCTTTTGTTGAATTTTGATTGAGAGTAACACAACACATTTTAAGTGTTTGAATTTCTCCATAGATAATGAAAATCCAAATATTATATTCTAAAGTTGGATAACCATTCGAATCATTTAAACCCTCACACAATTTATTTAGCAACGTCAACCAAATACTCATAATTTTAATTGAAATCTGCAATCCTATTAAACTATGTGTTTCAATTATCATTAGTGAGAATAATGAATTATTCCACACCAAATGTGCCACTGAGTGATGAAAAGCGATTGAATTATATAGAACTTGTTGACGATTTATAACTTTATCGATATATATATTGAAATACAAATGTTATGCCATATAAATGGTACATATATTTTATTAATGGTTTTCAATGTCAAGTTTACTGATATGAACTTAATTGTTGTTAGAAAATATTATATGTATTCCAATAATTTACTTATGCCTTTATCAGCTATTTACATTTGTATCTTCTGTTTTTATAGTATGAAGGAAGGATGAGAAGTAATGCTCACATATGCCAGAACACGAAGGAAAACAATTAAAAAGATCTGGTAAAAATCCCATTAAATAAAAGTGCAATTTTGTGCTTCAGAATTGTACAGGTTTGTCCAAAAGAGCTGTATTTTATTTTCATGTTGTAACTTTTTTTATTCATGGAGCAATTCTAATTGAATTTGGCTAATTTTAGAGACAATTGATGGAATGTAATTTAATATTTTTAAAATAGTTTTTTTAAACCTAACTGCTGATGTGTTTAAACTTTTGACAAATATTGAAATATGCTGGCGCTTTCTTGGGTCATTCTGAATAGCTTACAAAATAAGGTTGTGTAATCTTTAATCTTTTTGAGTAAAACGAGAGGTTATAATATGATTTGACTCACCCTGTGCCCTTTAATTTTTAATAAGAAATGATTGCTATTAGCATTCTTCGCAATTCTCAGCTCGCTCAATTCTAAATAGCAGCGATATCCAATGAAACGAAATTTGTCATTACGGACATTTCCTGTTTTATTAAGATTTCTGAATTCTACTTTTAAAGCTACACAGAGTGACCGAAGAAGGCACTAGCATGTCTTACAATTTAGACAAATCCGACACTTTGCTTTTAAGATTAAGTTATCTATTTGATACTATCAATTGTCTTAAACAAGCCTAATGCAATTAAAATCTGCCGATAAATAAACCAGTTATAAAATGATTTTTTTAGGATAACCCTACAACTCTCGTACTACATAGTTAAAACTAATTTATTGTATCCCACGTGCAACAAATTATTGAAGCGAAAGGAAATGAAACTTCATAACTTTAAATTTCATTTGTTTCGACCCTACCCGACCTACCAACATTACACACTGGCTCGATCTTGAAATGATCATGTAATTCAGTTCTTTATGTAAGAAACAGAGACCAGATAATATATTGAGTCTCTTCTTTCATAGAAAATTAATAATATATAGAAAATAAGCTAATTTACAATACCAGAACAAAACGTGCCATTCGTTCTAATAAAAACTCCAATTCTATCTTTGCGATAGATTAAATTAGAGACTTGACATGAGAAATAACACAATTAAACTTGCGATTAAATTTATGTATTGAGTGGCTTCATATTATCAAGTAAACATTTTATACTAAGACTTAATAAATAGGCAATAAAGCAATATATCATCCAAGTAATATAGAATATCTGCACAAAATTTGCTTTTCGGTCTACTACACATTCTAATTCTCTCTTTGTGTTAAGTCTCAAACGTCAGAAATTAAAAATAATACCATCCAAAAAGTCCCATTGACATTAAACGAATATAGACTCATAAAAGGATACACATTACGCCAAATATGTCCTTTGTTTGCATCGTTATGTTATCGTAATAAACAAAGCACTCTATAGAGGGCTTGATGTATTGTTACTTAATTTAATGTAATATTTTCAATTGACAAAAAATAAGTAAAACTCAATGAATGAGTGAAACTCATTTTAATATTACATAGAATAAGAACTTTAAAACATTCATTTAAATTGTTACTACCGTTGAATATATAGGTCCATAATTTATTATTTTGTATAAATGTTATGTGTTTGTAAAGATTTTAGCCTAGAACAAAAAAAACATTTCTTCGACATTTTGTCTTCAAATACTTATTCAGATGAATAAAACTATTTATAAAATAATCAATATGTATCCTTATAGTTCTTTGCAGATATACCTAATTTAAAAATTAAATTAGAATTAATACCTAACGCGTACCAAAATAGTGAAATTATTTTACATCACGTAATATTTATGTCCATTGCTAAGAGTGACACAAATAAATAAAAATAGAGACAGTGATAAGGAAGTATATTTATTTTCCATCGTTCAGTCTCAGATGACTGCCGCTTTTTTTTTTATTCACTAAAAAATTATTTCACTTTTCTGGCTTTACCTGATCATTCTGGACTAATTCTTACCCCGGCGATGTTTCTTGAGGAGAGGGAAAAATAAAAATGGCAAAGCACAAATCCGGAAAGCAAGGAGGGTGTGGAATCGGTGCGTAGGTTAGGTTTAGCAACCACAATATTTTATCAACAGTTAATTCTTCTTCAATTTATAGAGACATTTGCTGTCAAATATTAAATAAATTTCGTCTCCTTAAGTAACTTTTTTAATCCACAGCATGTACAATTTTCAAGACCTGTCCAAAACTCAAATTGAAAACTGAATGTATCACAGAATCTGCATCACGAACATGTAATTTAACGATATGTATCAAATTCATGAAGAAGTGTTCGAGAGGACATTCAATTGTGGGAAGCGCAACTGATAAAGGTTCCCTAACCAGAAACAATATGTATTATATATATTGTCTTGCGTACAAAAGAATGACACCTCGAAGAGAGTATTCATGTAATTATTATTTGTTAATCAATTTTGAATGAAAAATTATTAACGCCAAAATTATTACTGACGTGTTGTTTTTAGTTATTACATAGATGACAAAAATCGTTAATACAATATTTTAATGTAAACCGTTTGAGCACTCACATAATTCATTCAACAGTGATATCCAAATAGTTATAATTGTAATTAAAAGCTGCGATCTCGTTACTATGTGTTTGAATTATCTTTAGTTAGAATAATGAATTATTTCGCATCATATGTGTCACTGTGTGATGAAAAGCGGCTGAATAATATAAAAGCTTGACGATTGCTTTATGATTTTTCAATACATAAACGGTAATACGAATGTCACGTTATATAAATGATAAAAATTATAAATGGTTTTTAATATCGAATTTACTGATATGAACTTAATTGTTATTAGGAAATATAATGTGTTCGAAAATAATTATATTTGCATTCTTGTGTTTGTTATTTATATTTATATACCGGCATCTAGAAAATAAACAAAAAACAGAATAGGATCTTGAAAGGAGCACATTAGAATACGTATCAACGTTCAAATTTATAACATAATCACCGCGGAGACCAACAATTATCACTAAATGTCATTTCGTCGATAAAAAAATCTTCAGATTATTTTTAATCCGGACTTGATAGCTGTCTTTACCTCATCGTCTGAGGAGTAGTGAATATGATAAAAATGTCTCTTTGGTGAAGAAAAATGTAAAAATGGCAAGGCTCAAAATCGGGGGAATGAGGCAGTGAAATTGTATACTTTGCATACTTTGTGTGGACACAGATTGCAAGGTTATTAGCACCAGCTCTCTTAACTTATACACGCCAAACTCTTCTCTTCTCTTTGCACTGAGAAGAAATTACCATTGCCCAATGTTTTTCATCAACGAGAACTATTTAGAGCAAACCTATTCCTAGCATCAGTACCATAACTAGCCTGTAAATGTCAATGAATCTCAAAAGTCGACAACATCACGTTGTTTAACTCGTTTGCATTAATCTACCTCTTTGAAATTCCAAACCCGTTCATACACATAATTAACAGCCTATCAGCATATCCACAAGATATCATAGCCAGTTTTTAAATACATCGGTTCGTTATTTTGATCCAAGTTGTTTCTTCTGTTTCTTCGCCAAGGTCTCACTTGACATTATCAGTGCGTTGTCGGGTAGAACACTGAAAGCTGTTGTGTCCGTGCTTGTATTTGTAGGTTTTAGGCAAAGGTTGTAGCGACGCTGATAGTTTAGAGTTAGCTCCTCTCCTCCGCAGTCGTTTGGGTCAAATAGCCTGTTGTTCGATCTGCTGTTTGTTTTGTTGGTTGGGCATAATTTTTACTGATTATTTATTTTCAAATGTTGGAGAGATGCAGGGCGTCAACTTTCTGATGTTGTATTTCTGTTGCCACTCGTACCATCCTTCCTTTCCCATTTGTTACGTTGGCTATATGTGTGCCGTTGTCTAAATTGATCCTGTGGCCCGTTTGTATTTGACGTTGTTTGTTTGTTTCAGACAGTCTGTTTATGCTCTTCCAACCCAGCACAGATTCTCCTGTTTCTTTTGGCCGACATACATTTGGACAATGCTTCACATACCCTGATTTACTGGTTTGATTTTCGGTTTCCAATTTCTCAAAGTTATACCTATGATTTGGTGTTGTTTATAAGCGGTAGTTATGTTATGCTTTCAGAAAATTCGGCCGATTCTGTCAATTGATCTCTTGATATACAGTAAGGACGTCTTAGATTTTTCACAACAGAAACATATTCCTTTTGTTTCAGTTATTTTATTGCTTGTTTGATTGCATTTTGTTGAAGAGCAGCAGTAATTTGTTAAATTCTTGTGCTTTTTAGTTGTTATTGTCAAGTCTTAGTAATCTGGAAAATAGTGTATTGGCAACTCTTTGTATATCTGGGGGGTAGTGATGAAAGTCTGCATTCAGGTATCATTTATTGAGTGTTGGTTTTATGAAAAGGGGTTGTTCTAGGTGTCCAGTCTGCGTTCTTGTTATCTGGACGTCAAGGAAGAGCAGCTGTTTGTTTACTTCGAGTTCTATCGTGTATTGAATCATAGGGTAGAAAGTATTCAAGTGATTTAAGGACTTGAGTATCTGTGTATCATACGACAAATAAGGCAGCTATATATCTAATTTATGTCTTTGGCTTAAGTGTTGTTGACTGTAGTGCTTTTTTGCTCAAAATATAATATTGAACAGATATGCGACTGATAGAGATAGTGGTGACGCCATTGTTGTTTCGTCTGTTTGATTCTGTGTATTATTTGATCATCGAACAACACAGCTTGTGCGTTTAGATGGCAGTGCCTTGAGAAATAGTATATGGATTGAAATGTTCGGATTCTGCGAGATTTGTTGCAGTGTGACTACTAGAGATGGGGGTACGCCATTGATGTTCCGTCTGTTTGTTTTTATATATTTGATCACCGAACACAACATGTGCGGTTAGAACGCAGTGCCTTGAGAAATAGTATATGTGTTGAAATGTTCGCATGGTGCGAGATTTGTTGCAGTGCTTCCTCCATTGGTATTCTTGGATACAAGGACTTGTTGTCAAAATGGGTTAGGAAACCTCCTTGATCTGTTGATAGGCTGTTAGTTAAGTGGGTCAAATGTTCGGTATTTGTTACATTTCGGCTTTTTTTACTGTTGGCTGCAAGATGCTCGTTAGATATGTTTCTAAATTGTACAGTGCCGAATTAAAAGCTCTTACTATATGTATAGGTAGTAATATTACGGCATCTTTGTGAGTTTTTGAAAGTCTACTTGATATTTCTCTAGGAATTAGTTCTCTCTTGATCTGCTTTTTAACTGGCGAGTTTTCGAATTTTGAGTGAGACTTTGCCTAAACGTCTACAAGGTGAAATAGTAATTTGATATTGAGATCTAATCTTGGTTATACAACATACAAATAACATATTCAGTATAATATGCTAAAATTGCTTGCTAATATCTACGTAAGTTTTCTAACTTCAAGATAGGCCACATTAAAGAGTCTCTATTGAATGTAATTTCAGCGATATAACATGCGATTTCTGTTAAACATTGTTTGTTTGACATAAAACGGATGAAAATTCACGGCCCTACACAATGCGTACACATTTTTCATTGTCAACCGTGTCCGTACTCAACTCAGTTGGTTCATTTATCACTCCTTAAACCCGAATTCCAGAGTTGTAAGAAATTAGTAGTCCCATAGTTGCCGGCATCTAACTTAATGACTGCTTTCAAACTAAAGTAAAATATAAAAAAAATACGGGGCATTATTACCTCTATATACGAATTTATTACTAAATATATGGTGGAAGCAAGCGCGGTCGTAAGGAATTTATTAAAGTCAAAGTTTCTTCACGGAGGCTATCAACTCTTACACATAGGAAAATAGATGTGTATTGTAGTTAAATGCAAATTGCATTTATTTCTAGAATTTGACCTGCAAATATCCATACAACTTAGTTCCCTATATAGGAAACAGGAACCAAATTATACAGGGTGAGTTTTTTTTGATGATCAGTATGGGGATCTCGGAAACTAGCGGAGATACAGCAATGGTTAAAATGGGAAAGATTTGCGGTTTTACTGGCCCAATTTACTGACAGTTTCGGATTTTTAAAAAAAGTCATGGCCTACTAGATATCTAGATATTTTGAAAAAACGAAATTTTGTCGATTTAGTCAAATCCCTCTAGCTCCTTGGTTTTTGATTTTATAAAAAAGTGTTAATATTAAAACTGAAGGGAATTGTATCCCGAATTTCATTGTCAGGTCCTCATTTGCTCTCGTTTTCGAGATATGACACAAATTATCTTTTTTGAATGAAAACCATAGTTGGCTATTACCTCAAAAAATTGGACAGTTTTAGAGCTTTCAACGATATAACACACGATATAGTTATTCATAAAAATACCGGAGTTATGAATAATTTTCTCTCTTATTTTCACTTTTATCGTAGTTAACTATGAAAAACATTGAACGATTTTTTTTATTAGGTATATCATATATAACGAAAAAACTAAATAACTAGGTACTTACTAAAAACTTAAGAGAGTACATAATAATGGATACAATTTATGTTCAAAAAGTCTACAATTGTTATTTAGGCAAAAAATGCATCTTTTTAAGATTGACATTACCGCTTTCCTCAGAGACCGCCTATCAATTTGTTCAATTGCTTGTAATACCCCTCTGGTCACCAGCTGTCTCAAACGTTCTTTTGTGTACTTTGTTTTTTAGCGCACCCCATAAATAGAAGTCTATAACTGCCAAATAGGGAGACCGGGGCCATACGCGTGAGCCATTTCTTCCTATCCAAGAGTATGGATATATATTATTTAAGTGTTGTCTTACTAATAACGAGTTATGAGCAGGTGCTCTATCATGTTGGAACCACTCAATTTCTAAAAGAGTTCTCAAATTCAAATTATGCAACATGACTTGAAAAGTGTATTGTAAGATGTGCAAGTACCGCTCTCCAGTAAGTGATTCGTCATAGATAAAAGGCCCCAGAATAGTATACCACACCAAACATTAAAACCAAACTTTATCTGGGATCGTCTTTGTTTTACATGGAAAGGGTTTTCTTTAGCCCAGATATGCTCATTGTGCCTATTGAACATACCGCAGTTAGTAAATCTAGTTTCACCTGACCATAACACCTTTAATGGAAACTGTGGATTGTCAACAAACATATCTCGAAACCGTGTAAAAAAACAGAATACATCAATGTTCGTCACTAGCATGCAAAATTTGAGAAACTAAAAGTTTGTACGGGTGGAACTTGTGCGCTTTCAGAACCTTAACCTCAATTCGTTAAGATGTGTCAGTTTCTGCCACAATCTAACGAGTTTATGTAGATGGATTTTGATTTACCATTGCCAAAACATTTATTTCTGCTGCTTTATTAATTTGATTACGTTCTTTGGAGGTTTAGTAAAAGATCGATATCTGCGTAAAGTATCATAAAGCCTCTTAAATTTACATAGAGCAGGTTGACGACTGCACGAACTGAATTTTTATGGCACATGATAAAACATTCCGTCATATTCAGTTTTTCTTCGTTAGCATATTCCATTTTATTACAAAAACTTGTCAATATCGACTGTCAGTTCAGCACTACAAATGAAATTACTCTCAAATGAGCAAACGTCAAAGTGAAAACAATCTTTTTCATGGCTACCTACGTTAAAAGTGAAAATAAGAGAGAAAAGCATCCATAACTCCGTTATTTTTATGAATCGAATATTATATCGTTGAAAAGCTCTAAAAATGTCCGATTTTTTGAGGTCATGGCCAACTATGGTTTCCATTCAAACAAAGATAAGTTTGTGTCATATCTCTAAAACGAGAGCTGTCACGCAAACGAGGACATGACAATCATATTCGGAATACAATTCCCTTCAATTTTGATATTTTGACTTTTTATAAAATCAAAAAAAAGGAGCTACAGGGATTTGACTAAATCGACAGAATTTCGTTTTTTCAAAATATCTAGTAAGCCATGACTTTTTACAAAAATCCGTAATTGTCATTAAATTGGGCCAGTAAAACTGCAAATCTCACCCGATTTAACCATTGCTCTATCTCCGCTAGTTTCAGAGATCCCCATACTGATCATCAAAAAAAAAAAGAAACTCACCTTGTATATTAAGAATCTCTTCGTTCACAGAAATTCAATAAATGGTAGTAAATAAACTATTTAATATTTTAAATTATGTAGTTGAAATACATCAAAATTGAGAACCATTAAAAAAGGTCAATGTTACAAAGTTTATGAATGGTAGAGAAAATTGTATAAATTAAATTAAAATTGAGAATGTTTTATTTCCTTAGAAACCTCCGATGACAACTTTCACATAAATTCTAGAGAAACCCCTTTCAATCTTCCCCCAAAATAATGGGACTCTCGTAAACTGTAATATTCATCGAAATACAATAAAAAAACACTGCAACAGATTATGTGCCCCCCTCCCCCCCATAAGGTTTTATAGGACGGTAAAGTACATAAGCAATAATCACAATTATCCATTTAACAAAACTACTGTCGAACAGTGTATTCCATGGAAATATCACAATCCGATTCTTGTTATATTCATAAAATCATATTAAAATATTTAAATCCTCGAATAAGATAAAGCCCAAAATGTAAAATTCCCAGCTCTTTATTTACGCCCCAAAATGTTTTCAAAACAACTAATCTCCATACTGTCATTCAGAGGCAGAAGAAAGCAACGCGGCATTTATACGCCATCACTCATCCGTATTGATTATTTACAAAATATTCAGCGTCTTTCTCTAAGGATGTGAAACAATAATATACAAAAAGCTGCAGGACGAGCCATAACAGAAATAATTTATCTGACGAGAGAGAAATTTAAGATGTAAAAATAATTTTTTGAGAATAATATTCTCTAGATGATGACTCGTAAAAATGTAAAATCGTCGCAGAGAAAACGAATTGAACAATTTTTGTGCCAAGGGAATTATCCTGATAATAATTCAGAATAATAAAGTATAGATAATCTATAATAATCTAGAGCAAATTTATGTAAACGAAAGTTGAAATAATATTCATCAAAACTATTGAATAGATCATTTGAATGTAAAAAATATAAAATTTACTGAAGTTATTGTAATCAGTTAACAGTTATTGAAGTAAACGACTAAAGTCAATGCACACAAAAAATCAATGACATCCAAAAATATTTAAATAAATTATGTTCGCTCCACCTTGTAAGGAAAATGAAATTAATTATAACGCCTGAATATAGACCACAGATTTAAAAAAAAATCTCTTCTGCACACATTACTTTAAACTACATATTAAATAGTCAATCCATAGCAATTTTGAAAATGAAAATTACAAAGTTTATGTATTAAGGAAGTAGACAACCAAGGTGTAAGAAGAGAAGGTCTTTCTTTTCCCATAATACCATAAACGCGTACCCTTAAAGTGGATTTAAATCTTTAGTCATTAGATGGCGCTGCGTAGCATGTGTGCAATTCAAGGTTATTGTTATTACCAGTCTGCTGGTACTTTTTTTCATCATTAAATTACATTGTCAGACATACTTGTAGCAAATACTGTATACAAAAAATCCCTTATTTTATTTTTCTTTATAGCAGTTTGAGTTTTGGTCTGCCCTTATGATTTTTCATTGTTGTGGTGAAGTCACGTTACCTTTCTAGTTATCTTTACTTTTTAACAACCCCCCCTCATCATATGGCGTAAGTTATATTTTAAAAACAGCAAATTTAAAGCAATAATTACTATTTTAATAATATTTGTGTTTCTAAGAAACTAACCTAGATTTAATTCTTACAATATTTTTCATTTTATTAAATCTTTTGAACAAACAATTGGTGTTAAGGTGGCGCCATCGGTGGTTGTTAAATAAAATCCTCGTTAATTTCTCAGGTTTCTGTACGAGTCTGTCCACCTTCATATCTTTCACCGTGGTACACACCTATGTAACACATTAAGTAAAGTTAATAATTAATGCGTTTTGAAAAAAAAATTACATCCATTAGATATTTTCTACTCTCAATTGTGACGGGAAAAGCTCATTGATTATTCTTGTATATTTATTAGATGAGCATTAAAAAATCATTGTTTTACTAAGAGTTCCTTGGAGCAGCCACGAAAAATCCAGATGAAAAAGTTATGTCGTTTAATGAGTATAAGAAAAAATAATTTTCAACATCCCTAAATTATTCTTCAAAATAGCTGTTGTAATATAGTTTAAACTAGTACATATAAAAAATAACATCAATCGTGTACAAATGTAATAAATACACGGGGTATTCGTGATTAACACACGATCGCAGGGGTGTCATCAGTTTATAATTCAACTCACACATTTTCACCTGTTAAAACCGAGCTTCTGTTATGAGGCTTTTGCTTCAAGAAATTGAATCAATCCTAACAATAATTACTATGTATACTTGAAAAGTTAACCCCAAAAAATCACACAACTATTTCAGCAAGCCATACAAAAAATTTGCTGACTGACTAACTTGCCAGGTGACGCTCATACCCAAAGTGCGGCAAAAAATCTAACAAAAGTTGCATGAAAAGAACTTTACGTTTTGTTTCAATTTTAAAATCGAATTATATTAAAAACACAAAACGATAATTTTGTTTTCATGCACTTAAATTCATAAGATGTATATTTATGTTCTAAGGTCCTATATGTTAATAAAACGATAATATTATGCATTCAAAGTCACATCAAGTGTCATCAAGCCGTTTTTAATGTATATTGCAGGCTACCTCCAGAAGTATAGGGTCTACAATACCATATTAAAGAATTTAACACATTCCAAAAACATTTTTCTTCCTTGTTGAATTGACAATGGCGCCATATAATGACAAAAGGTAATAAAAGAGGCATGAAAAAACTTTCTGAACTTTAACATGTTCAAAATGAACTAATAAAATTAAGTCAAAGAATAATTAAGTTCACAATCCAAAAACATGAGGCAGAAATTAGCTAATATTATGGACAATAACAATTAGCACACAGGAGAGGTCATATAGTAATAATCTTATTCAAACTCCATGAGCAGAGCCGAGGGAGTTTTAGAACACGCCCAGAGAAGAGAGTGCAGCCGGACACTTAAACAAAGTGAGTGAAAATAAGGTATTTACAAAAGCAATGAATTTCAATGAAACTGATGAGTTGTAGTTTTAATTTAAAATTTGTATATATGTTTATTTTTGATGATGTTTAGTGTTTTGATGTTTGATGATTTAGTGGTAAGATTTTAAGTAGTAATAATAGTGTTTATGTAATTTTTTTTTGGAAACCCCACATTTCTGAGAAGTTTTAAATTGATTAAATAAATAATGTTTTATAGAGGAGATTTAGATAAAGATGATCTAGTGAAATTTATGAAGATTCTAATAATAGTTAGAGAAAGTTTTAATTATTGATTGTTCATGATTCATATAGTTTATAATGCTAATGGTTGAAATTGAAATTAAAAATATACTAGTATTGAAAATGTAAAAGTTTCATTTCAAGTGAATTAATTTAATGAAAGATAAGATGAATAACAAATAAAATAATAAAATAAAAACAACATTAAAACAAAACATTTCCCAATCTATATATTACAATTATTATTCAGAAATCTTAATGTAAAATGTTCACTTTATAATATGAAGCTAGTCAGTACATAAACTAATGGCAACTTTGATAGTGTTCTTTCTGACTTCCGACGTATGTTCTATCTGTAATTTAATATATCCCATAGAGAAAATTGGAGTTTTATTAGAATGAACAGAAAATTTTGTGCGGGTATTGTATATTAATTGAATGTTATATTAGTTTAATTCTTACATATTCTGTAAAAGACGAGACTCGCTATATATTATCTAGTTTCTTTTTTTACGACCCCTTTGTATTTATACTCATAGAAGTGATATTCACCCGCGCTTAGGGGTTGAAACTGCAGCGTGACCGATACGCGTAAAATGTGCCCCCCCCCCTCAAATATAATCTATAACATATGGCAAATTTCAAAATTAGAAAATGTTATACGTTTTGATTTTAATAAAAACTTTCTTAATGCTATTTAATTTTAATTTCCGGCAAATCGAAAGTACTACAGAAACAATACCCAATTTAAAAGAAATTTCGCGATATTTATGTACTTACTGTTCAGTACAACCTACAAAAGAACATTTATTATAACATTATTTTGGAAATTAACTGGCTTAATAATAATTGTTAATTAAAAGTTTCCTAATATACAAACAAATTTCTTGCAATAAGAAAAGAAAATATATACCTCTATTTAATTGTGATTAAACCTAAAGTAAATATCAATACAATACAAATTACAAATTCGTGTTATGGGTTTTTATCTACTCTCTAAGGTTTAATTTAAAACCTTGTAGGGTTGAACTTGCTTTAGTAGCATCCGGCAAATTATTATTATCCTTAAGACCTCTAAAAAATATTGAATTCATACCAGTTTTAGTGTTAATTTCACTTAGATGAAAATGTTCGTTATGTCTTGTTTCATACATATCACTTTCCTTATTCATTACTATATTTTCAGCTAAATACTTTGGTAATAAATTATGAACTATTTTAAAAATGAAAATCATACACATATATTTTAGTCTTGTTGCAATAGACATCCACTGCAGCACAGCTAACATGTGTATCTGTTGCACTTGAGAAGAATCACATACATCTGTTTTGAAATTTTTGCATCGTTTTACAATTTTGATCAAAGAGATACAATATACTTCCACAAAAGTTGAAATGTGGAAAGATTATAGTATTTTAATCTCTTATACAAGTCATAATAGATAATTCACTTGCAATTCTGGAAAATAAATATATTTTTTTGTTTATGTTTTTTTCTAAATATGAATTATGTTCCTTGGAGTTCAAGTTTGTGTCAATTAATAAGCCTAACTATTTAATACTTTTTGCAAATTGAATTTCGAAAATGAAGTATATATATATAAAAATAACACAATTTCAAACTAAGCGTCAACAGCGCATGTATTAAATGTATTGAGAACTATGTTATGCAAATTTGTTAATAACCTATCAGGAAGTAAAATTTGTTTTCAATAAACAAAAGTATTTCTAAACAATGTATTTCAAAATCACCCAACTTCGGACTCTGCAATTTTGTTCTCAACTTATGGCAAACCACATTTCAAATTCTGAAACATATTTTATTCGTTGAAGACGTAAATTGCATAGTTTAAATTGTGTGTCAGTAGAATCGTGTATTTGTTATCAAATCACGTACATGCTTTCCGATCTTAAACTCCCAATTTCTGCCAGCTCTCCCATATAGCATGCACCCCAATTGATAGTCATCTCATACGTAGCAGCAGATCTGATGCTCTCCAATATTTCCGCTTACAAATGTATCTCCAGATATTTTCCTATTTCGGTAAAGGGTCTTATTCTCGGACCATTGTCAGCGTTATATATTCTACGAATATCCCACCTAACTTTGTGTATTGTGTTTCATGAAAAGTTGGTATTCATCGTGTTGTTCCATGTCATCACTTCGAATAATCTAAAGATACCTAGGAAGTTCGGGCCGATATTTTATTCACCGCATCCCTTCGCTGCGAGTCCTTGAACTTTTGTTAATATCAAAGGTACATGAATTTGGATAGTTATCTGCAAACCCTTTCAATTCCAGCCATCTTCCTACCTTTCTGGAAACGTAAAAGGCGAAAGGCCTCGAGTTATATTAATATTCCAGTTCTGAATAGGGTAGGCTGATATTGTATTGAAAGCTATAAAAATGTTAAATTTCCACGGGTCAGAGAAAATTCCAGACTTGTTATGAATCTCTTGCAACATTCTAGCAATACAAGAGCAGGTAAAAGTTTCTCGCAGAAATTTTGTGAGCAGCTTTGAATTTTACATATTATAAATTACAGACGCCGCGTTATCTATCGTTCTTCCTGCCTATGTTCGCTAATCTCTGAAAGTACTGCCTCGATGCTGATATTGTTTTCACTGACTGGCTGAATCAGAGAAAAGTTTGTGTATGTCATCAAATAGAATGAGAAAATTAAATCTTAAGGTTGATATGGACTACGACAGAAATTGTCAGTCACATGTGAATGTAGTTTACGACCGCGACAAAGGTGTTGACCTTTCGCCCATCTGAAAACCCTGCACCAACATTTCAACAGAAATCTCATCAACAAAATAAATCACTTATATTACCGGTTAATAAAATTCGAGTAAAGTATACAAAAATATCATGACAACCATAAAACAATCTAAAATAATCCCATTAAGCCCTTCTTTTACCTGAAATTTCAGGGGGCCAATTATTATTTCTTCCTTGGCTAGATCCAAAGTGCCCATTAGTCCTTTATAATTTGTGCGTCAGTGCGACAAGTTTAATAAAGTGAAGTTTCAAAGTGTGTTTGCGAGAAAAAGACTAACTGAATGGAGTCGCGGCAAGGTAAGTAACATTTGTTTTGTTTTTCTCATACTTGAAAAAGACCCTAATAAGTGTGGGCGAATCGTTGGAACACTTTTTTTTATATGCTAGTTCAGATATATAAATACAATTAATTCAAAAAAATGACGCAGCCTAAATCCGGAAAAAGTAGAATCAGCTATGTCAGTCACATATTTTCCTACTGTTTTTAAACCAGGGAGTATCTGTAGGTACTGGTATGATTGTTGAAAATGCTACGCGAATTTTTGCAAAAATATCTCCACCATACACAAAATCTCAGTAATTAAAACATGCGTACTCCCAACAAGTGCCGGAACACTTAATACATTTTGAAAATAAATATCAAAAACACATTTTTTACTTTCTTCGCTTTAATCAAGAAATCATTTTAGAGAGTTAGACAGGGAGATTTGAATTAGAAGTTCAACTAAGATTTTCTGAGTCCTGCCTTCTATAGTACTGAAAAGTTCTATGAGATACTAACAATTCATGGAAAAATCCAAGAGTTTCCTACGGAATTTTCCAGTGAAAATTAGATTTTCCAAACCAAAAAAAGTAGGTGCTGCGACGATTTTCTAAGTAGTGCCATGTTAATAAAACTAAGGGTTGAAATCGATATATAAACAGGCAAGAAGTCTTGCCAACTAAATTAATCAAGCATATTTATCCCCAAATGATAAAAAAAAGGCACTACGCTTCCTAGGGGATAAATGAATTATCTCTGGGAAAATTGTGCGGTAAATTTTCATCTTTATTCTGTTTTCCAGAAATGCCCTAGCAGGCGTATTGCCACTTTTTTTCTCATTTAGATATAGATATATGTGATTAATTTAGTTGCAGGAAAATCATTCAAAAATATTTTTTACATGTTTATATATCGATTTTAATCCTTAGACCCATTACTACCCTTCTGCCAAAAAACTTTTCTTGGTAAAATAGATAACCTATCGTTTCATTAACATGGAAGTACTCAGAAAATCGTCGCAACACCTACTTTTTGTGCTTTGAAAAATTTTCACAGGAAAATCCCCTAGGGAATACTAGAATTTTTACTTGAATTATAAATACCTCATAGAACCTTTCAGTATTCCATACAATTGAAATGTTGAAAATAATCGAACTTGTTGCAAAAGCAAAAATAAGCAGAAAAATTTAAAAATTTTTTTTTAGAAATACTTATATTACATATTTTGCCAAGAAAAACTTTATTAAATAATAAAGCACGCATGTTGTTAAAATCGGTTCAATAATTTTACAATCTAATTTTAAAAAAATGCAAATATTTGAAATTGTTCCACGTAGAAAGTCGAAAATTTAAATGCGTATAAAAGAACAGTCAGACTTTCAAATGAAATTTAAGTAATTGATTCAGTTTACTAGGACAGCTACAGCAGTCGCTTAAACCCTTTTTAGCCCCATAGCAAAGTAAGACTAGATGTATTCCCTTCAAATTCGAGTAGAGATAGGGTTAAACCTAATAAAACCACATTGGTGTGTTGTTGTCTTCATTTTAAAATATCTGATTACATTCCAACTATAAATAAATAATATAGTTAATCAGAGTATAAACTGCAATTACTATAACATTTATTTCATGATGAATAAAAGCGTCCCCGTAGCTTACCAACGGATTTATTTATATCCAAGTGACCTACAGAATTGCCATTTTATAGCTCCTTCAAAATGACGGGTACTGCATTATTTGGTACGACTAACTGAGATTTGGTTTCTTTTCCATCGGCACTTTAACAGATTCTCTTCAAAACTTCACTCTCTACCCGAAGAGAACTCCATTGGACCCACAGTGACTTTAGGATTATCCGTTGAGTCGATATTTCTTCCAATTGACTTTTTTTTTTTTCGTTCTCCTTTATCAAAACTGGTTGGATGTCTGGGTCTTTTAACTGGTCTATTCTCCACTGCATTGTAGTCCAATTGCCATTGATTACCGTGACTCTAATATGTTTAAGGGCCATGTCTTTTTGAGGTTTAATTTCTCTATTGTGCCCTCAACGATTCTGATTGTTGATGTGATTCTGGTGCTTTTTTTTTCGTGGCTGGTCATTGGAAGAAATAGACTGTCAGGAAGGGTACAATCTAATTATACGATCATTTTGAAAATGTCCGGCTCGTCCGCAACATTTTACACTGGTAGCCTTTCGTACTTTCTAACAACTGCTTTATCTTCGACAAAAACTTGTTAAACATTGCTTTCGTATCAGTTCTGCCTTCTTTCTATACTTGCGCAACTAAGAATAATGACCGTTGTGGTCGGGCGCAGTTATAACCTTCCGTAACCATATTGTAATGTTTTTATTTACTCTTCGGGTTCTTGGTTTTAGTTAAAAACGCAGTCGAACTCAATATAATTTATTACCACTACTTTCATTTATAGTCTCACAATTATTTACCATTTATCTTGAACAAACACCTCTTGTTTGTTTACTAAACTGCGACCAAATGCTGAATGAATTCTTTCGTCGGCTCTCCGTATTCATATATTCCTTCTCGGGATTCATTTGAAAATTTCAGGAGCATTCGCAACCTAAAAGCTTTCGTTATTTACGGTTTCAATCAAGTTCGGAATATTAAAGAAAAAAGAGGACCTACAACCCTAGGAGAACTTAAATATTTAATACATGCTCTATTGTCCGCTGTCTGACAGTTTTTTACACAGCACCTTCGGAAAGGTTGTGATAATAATATATTAATCAAATAATTAAATTCATATTAAAATCAGATTATTTAATATGAAAGTTACTGCAACGCGTCTGAAAAATCAATACTGATCTACTACATTGACTATTTTACCACTAAACAATAACAACGGTCGCAGCAACTTCCAGAAGTACATGTTCTAAAAATATATCTACCTATCGCTCCCTCCATATATAATTACTCAATGTTTTGAGTTCTGACTGTCTGGCGGCGGCGGCACTGTCAGTTGTTTGGCGTTGACTCTCTATTGTATGATCTGTGGCGTTGGCAGTATGGACGTAAATAATGAATTGTTGTTATATTTTATTTAATGAATGAACCAATATTATAAATTAATAATAGCATTCTGCACTACAGGTCGTCAGTAGCTACTAAACAAAACAAAAATGAAGAAAATCGGTTGAGAAACAGAGGAGAAAATGGTACCTAATCGTTTTGTCTTTGCCTATTTATATATAGATGACCTAAATATACATGCCCTAAATGTAAAAATAATATGATTTTTCGGTTTATGTACTTCTCAGTTCCTTCTGAAGTATTTTGTATTGCCCAAACCAACCAAGTATGGTTCTTTTGCTATTTTTCTTTTTTACCAACAGTCTCGTTAATTTTCAGAAACATTTAAAGATTTTCTCTTTTCAAACAAATATTTTAAATCTAGCTAAGTTATGTTATCTCTTTTTATTTGAACGTGTGTATCAACTATAAAAAATAACCGCATGGAGCTTATGTTACATGCAGGTAAAGAGAGCCGACAGATAAGCCAAAGTCTGAATTATAATGATATGTATATCTGAAGGTAGCGAATATGGTAACGCATTATACTCCAATCGCTTTACCGAATTTCGTTGAACGAATTACATCGCGTCTCCCTAGCTTTATTGGAATAAGGAATGGGACAGTATTTAACAAACAAATTTTGGTGAACGGGGTCCAATTAATCCCTACAACGACACGGAATTCAAATATATATTAAACACAAAAAATATAAAGCTGAACAATTACGAAATCCTTATCAATTGAACTAAATTTTCAAGCTAAAACCTATGCGTTCGAAATTAATTAGTGTCTGGCTATATATTAGAGCTACACAATCTAAACTTTGAAGAAATGCGTGTAATTTAAATAAGTCTTCATATACAACAAGCAGCACACCTAAACTTAATATGTTTGTGAGATAACTTCAAGTTTCAACGTAGGTATAGGCCGCGTTACAGATTAAAGCTATCCTACGTACACTATTAACTTGTCAGTTTGGTTAAATTTATTTAATCCTAAATACACTACAGCAAGAGCATCAAACAGACAAGGGCTATAATAATAGAACCATTGTCCTGAAAATTAACTAATTCTCACTGTGTTAAGCGCGGCACCGAATTTCATTGTGCTCTGAATGAATTGCTTTGGAGTTATTTTTTCAACTTAATATGAAATATTAGTTGTCATAAACTGATAATGGCTCTATTAAATATAAGTGCATCGTTAAGAGTCGCATATTGATATGTTTTTTAAAATTAGCTTATTTTAAAATTGACAAAAATGTTAAAAAGTTTTTAATCAATTTTAACAAAATTTCCCTAATACATCACCAATTTAAACTACACTTTAGATTAATAATTCGTGTAATTTCGAAAAGAGTGTTCAGGAGGTCTTGAATTATTTTGTCTGTTCATTGGGGTTTTCTCTCGTCAAAATTTTTTTCTCATGTTTGGAGACGTTTCAACTCCGACTCTGGAGTCGTTGTCAATCGTTTTGTTGAGTATTTCGAGTTTTTTTTTTAATTTTCGCTCTGATGTGGATTTTGTTGATTGTCAAAAAACTGTGCCACAGTCAAAATTTTTCAATTCCGAATGCATTTCTTTTTAGTCCATGTATCGAAGACAATTTGAAGTAGATGCTCTACCTATAAATGTCATATGATGAAAGATCAAATCACTGGTGACTAAAAGGTTGTGGCCTAAAATAATTTCAAATCATTACGTTAAAAAATACAAGAAGATTGTTATAAATTAAATCTGGAGAAAACAGGAATTAGTGTGCTTGAGGAATTAAGAATACACATAATCGTACGCTTTTGCTAATTTCAGAATATACATTATGAGTTTACAAGCAACTAAAATACCAATAATAATATATCGCACAGAACATCGTTGTTTCTGTGAGGGCACAAGTGATTCATACATCGTTAAACACTTAGCCTTGTATCTGAAAAAATAAGGAGTCAGAAAGAAGATTCAAACCACAGTTTAACGGTGAAGGTATGTATAACAAAGTAAGTAGGGAAGCTGAAAATATTGGATGGAATAAAGTGAAAGAAATTCTGAATTATGAGTAAAATCAAATATAGCACATAAAAATGAAAGTCCACCAGGTTGACCACATAAAAAAATTTGGTGAATGTATTACGTCGATCACTGAAGATACATACAAATTGAACAAAAAATGCCAAAAGACGAAAAAGAAAATTTCTACAAGAATTTTAAAAAGGAAGAATACCGCTTCTGTCCTTTTGGAGTACAAAGTGTGCAATATACATTGATCAGTTTAATAGCAGTTAAGTTAATATTATTATTAATATTAAGTACTTTACTGACCTACGACATTGTTTTAAGGTAGCAATACTTTCAGATACATATAGACGTATACGCCCTACCAGGATGCGTATGTATAATTTTGATTGATATTGCCACCTACGAATTGAAAAGGTGATTTTTGAAACATAATCCATCTTACAAAAGTGGCAAAATATTTCATTGTAATACACAAATTTATGTACTAATTATAATTAATAATTTGAAAGTAAACTTTCAACAAGAGCCCTCATTCACTGGGAGTTGTGAGATCTATCACTCTTCATATATTATTTACAGCCTTCAAAAGATATATTTAGTCATATTTCAGGCTGTATATAAGGCATATGGCCTTCAACTTTCTAAGTTCCGAAAGGATACATCTTCATTATTGACGTTTTATATTCATTGGGGATATACTTCAACTAATTTGTTATGTGAACACCGAACATTTCTACCGACAAGAAGGCTGCCAGCCGACAGTTAATAAGACTATATTCTATATTGATGTAGTATTAACAGGTAAATAAATATACAGGGTGTCCATAATTAATGGACAATACGATAACTGCAGTTAGAGGCGGTGAAAATATACCGATTAACACAAGCATTCCTTATTAAAATGTTTGTGGTAAACAATATACAGGGTTTATAAATTGGTATTTGGTTTTTAAAAATTTGTGATATTTGAAAACGACTCCAAGAATTTGTTATCATTTTTCATGGTACTCTTACATGGTGTTTGTTACGAAGGTCGAATTAGGGAAATTCTTGTTTATTGTTGTATCACCCCGTATAGTTTGCGTTTCGACGATAAATAATTAATAGAAAAAAACGTATACTTGTTGAATCTCCATATTTCAAGGCGTTTTCGAGATATTCCCATCTGTTAAAATTAGAGCTTAGTCATTTAAATAAAACATTAACGGTTTCAAAAACATTCAATTTAATTAACAAAACAAAAAAAAACAAATAGATTCACTTCATCAAATGTTGGAATTGACCACCATTAGCATCAATGCATATTATTACACTTTTTATGAAATGTCGTCTTATCTTGAAAAAGGTTGCAATGTTACTTTTAAGAATATTCGCGGCTACCTGCTATATATCAAAGTTTTCATGTATCACCATACGTAAAAGTCTACATGATTCAGTTCTGGAGTACGAGGCGGCCATGGGAATTCACTGCCACCTCCAATCCAATGATGCGGAAAGTAGTCATTTAAATATTGCTGGACTATAAGTGGATAATGTGGCCGCGCGCCATCGTGCATAACTCATATATGCAATAAGAGGAACTTCTTCCAGCAAATTACCCAAATTATTTTTCAAAAATACTGTAATGCGTTTAATCTCGTCGGAAGTTCAAACGAACCAATGAAGTTATCGCCAATAATTCCACATCAGATATTAATGGAAAATTCATGCTGAAAATGAGCTTCACGATACTTATGAGGATTATCAAAATAAAAGTTGTGATTATTCCTCCAATGGAAGACTTCACGGCCTGTCAATGGTCTACGGATTTGTCAACGAGTTTTTACAAGAAAACTAGTTGACAAATTTGTAGACCTACTTTCTAACAGTTAATTCTGCGAGAGAGTTTTTCTATAAGAAGGCAACTAGTGTTCCGGGCAGTTTTCGCAAACTACTCTTAGATACTACATTTTGATTTTCAATTACTTTATTTATCTGTGTTTTTTTCAGAAACAATTTTGAGGACTGAATACCCACATGAACATCCAAAATAACCATTTTAATTTTGCTATCATACTAGGAATATCTGTTGCTTTTAATTAAAAAGGATGACACTAAAATTGCAAAGCTCATATATAATAGTTAAGGTGCCTCCAGATTGGAATAGCTTGAAAGAATCTTATTCAAATTTTATGTGGAACTTCTAGGGGCTACTATTTATGTAATATATTTTTTGTTATAAAATGCAAAATTCTAAACAAATTTTAAATTGAATTCGTTTATTCTTCTAAATTTTATCTAAAAAAATGTGAGATAATAATTCTACTGAAATTAAGACTTAATATCTTTTGTCACTATTGAATTTTTAAGCTCTAAGCTCTTTCTAACGGTATAAATCTCTTTAGTTCCATCATTCCTTAACATTTATACGGTTCTGACAATTCTGACAAATTCTCTGACCTTATGTATTTAAAACTTAATTTTGACTATTCAGTGTTGATTGCCTATAGATCTATACTTGTTTTAAAAACTATACTTGATTTTCAAATGAATTTAACCTTTTTGCTGTTTATAGCCTAGATTTTTTTATGTAGTCATTCTATACCATGATAGATTACTAATTTCACCTTTTATTTTCAACAATTTGCTTTTGCAACATTCTTTTTCATGGTTTATATTTTAGGTTAACTTTAACTTTGATAATTTTTCATTTCTTTTTTTTTATTAGATATGTAGAATTTTATTTACATTTCCCAAACATTTATTTATTCAAATTGCTAAACTTTTGTATTATCTCATGTCTGTTTAAATCCATTTATATTTAGAGTTGTGTACTTCTGTATAGAATGTTATGGCTTAGTCTCCAAGCATCTTAATAAACTTAGTTTTTTTTCTAATTGTCGTTTCTTTATGTAATTCGCATACTTAGAGACATTGGAATTGTGTAAATGCAGATATTTCAATTTGATTTTTTTTTGTTTACGATAAAATTGATTTTAGTGTTATCTTGTTTTGAATATCGTGTTGATAATAAACTCTTTTAAAGTTTTCCGAGAGCCTTGAGGTTTTCTTGAGTGCAAGTATTATTTAGGGATATTTAGTATTAAATCTCTATGATTGTTTTGTTGTCAATTTTGTTTAATTCATAGCTCATTAATTTAGTAGGTTAACTGTTTTCAGCTTTTTTCTATTTTATTGAACTTGTTAATATCAGAACAGTTAGTGTATCGTACAATGATTTAATGATTCCTATATAAGAGGGGTCATATAAAGAAACGATAATTCGATAATAGAAAATAAAATACAATTCAACAATACTATATACGGAAGAAAATAACTCAAAACGAAAACATTCTGCCTAAATTTTGTTTAATAATACTTAATAATACTTCCCTAGAATTTAGTCTCATTTTGTTGCCCATAATTAAGGATGAAATTAGTCATACCAGTCTTCTCTTGAACAGCCCTATACCGGGATAGTGTCTAACCTTTCACTTGGATTTTCCCTTAATGATGTTAATGGGATGACTGACAGAAAAGAATTCCATGATCACAATGTCGCCCATATTAATTCTGAAAACAACCAGTTCAATCAACTTGGAAGTAGATTATTATATATATACGATCTTTGGAATTGTTTTCGTCACCTTGTATATCTGAAATGAAAACAGCAGATTTCTTTGTTTAGATTTTTTTTAAATGCTTTTTGTTTTTATATGTGGTGTTATTCCCAAAAACATCATTAAATGAAACTAGAAGTTACCATAAATAACCTTAAGAAAAGAATACGAAAAAGTGTTTTTTGTCGACACTCAGAGCACAGTAAGTACTAAATATTTAAATATATAATAAATAAACAGTACAGATTAATCAATTCTTGTGAATGTATGCAAATAAATTCATCGAAATAAGTAGCAAACCATGCTTGCTAATCTAATTATTAGACTTGTTACCTTGAGAGTGACGGAAATATTTTATTACAAAAACTTGACAAATATTTTTAACAGTGACTGTGATTACTTTAAAGTACTGCTTTTAAAGAGCAGCAGACGTTATATATTTTTACGACCGCAAGACAGGCACTAAACAATAAAAAATGTTGTTAAATAAATCTGGGAATAGCAGAATATGAGAGTTCATATTTAGATCTTTGTCTCTTTCCCCTAGCTATATGAAGGACAGGTATTGATCTGGTTTAGTTTAAATACCTCGACTATTTGGAGGAACAACGTTTGTATTCCTCACGACGCAAAGTAGGAAAATATATTCAAATTATGATATCTTTATGGGCAACAGGTACATTGCATGTGATACCCAGTGCAGAAATCAGAACTGGTTATGAAAATTTCGATATATTAAATATATGTTAAGTAGGTACACATTGTAACTGTTCAACATGTGTAACTAGATGTAGAGTGAAATAAATTATTTAGTATAAATTTGAATGACTCAATATTACCTAAAAATGTGTATGTAGTAATAAAAATCTATTACGGTTCCCATGGTTTTGAAGGTCAATATAGGAGCCAAAGTTTTATTAAAAAAAAATCAATCAAGAGGAAAGTATTTTGTATCGAAATAGAAAAAGATCCGCTCTAAATAGTTGAACCCGGAAGTTCGAAATGGTGTCAATTGATACATCATACCCACTTTAATTATAAAAGACCGATTTGCCTGAGCAAAAAAAGAACAATTTGTGACTATTTAGAAGGGGTGGACGGTGGTCTGAAACACCCGTTATATTCTTATAGAGGGTCACTAAAAATGATACAGAAACAGTTTGAAACTTTTTTTAAATTAGATAGGAGATAACTGAGACAATTTGAGTTTCATTAGTTTAAGTTGCTAATTAAAATAATGAAAGTTTCTCCACAAAATTTAACATTTTCGCTCTGACACGACAAGATAACTAGAATCAATTTTCAGGTACTGTTTTGTTATAATATTTTCGGTTAGAACTGAAACTAATCATTCTTAAAGCATGACAACTAGTCTACCTGAGTTGATCACAATGTTGAAATTTCTTATTCTCACAATGTCAGTGAGACAGTCTGTGACGAGAGTAGTAAAAACCCTAAAGGTACACTTTGAGCTACGCGACCGAGACAAACGACAGCGACAAGAGACAGGAGACACGAGACACGTCGCTTGTCGCTTTACCTCTTTGAGCTACGCGACCGAGACAAGCGACAAGAGACAACGTCCCTCGTATTTATTTGGGAAACACGACTGACATTAAGCGACAAGCAGTTGGTTAGATTTTCAGCCCTCATAAATACGTGTATTCCTATTGAAGAGGATATTCAAAACAGAGGTGGAGGCATTACACAACGAGGAAAATTATCAATCACATTACGGTATGTATTTATTTGTTACAGTTTTAATTAAAAATATTATTTATTAGATTCTTCAAAGAACATCATATAAGAATAATAAATCACACTCCCCAAAAAGTTTGTGTTATAACAAATAAACAAAATTATTTGACATTAATTTCATTCATACAAAAAATAAAATATAAACAACATACTTTTTTTATTTTCATTTCAATCTCCCTCCAGATATTATCCCGAACGCTTACATCTTTATATGTTGCACTCTGAACATCATTTAATGACTTATTTTCTTCTATTAAATTAATAAGAAGAATTTCTTCATCAAAAGAGAAATTTAAATCCGTCATTTTAACCTCCAAACCACACGCGACAAGCGACACTACTGCTTCAGAAGCAGTCTCTGTCTCGCGCTTCAAATGTGCCTCATATAATTGCATAGAAAGCAGACGTGTCGCGTGTCGCAACCTCCTGTCTCGTGTCGCCGTCGCTTGTCTCGGTCGCGTAGCTCAAAGTGTACCTTAATGAATATATAAAATAAATCAACTGTTTTGAAATTATATACTCACTCTTCTTACATGCCAATAATATTTTGGCTTCAATCGTCACTAAAATATTGATTTGGATACCCATTTTCTCTGTTATATCTTCGTTTCATTTTTCAAATCGAGACTACTTATATACTATATTATCATGTGTAATCCATCCTGGAAGTATTTATTTTGGATTTGTTTGTCTTGTTGTCTGTCCCATATGTTACTATACTTTCTACTATAGTTTTGTACATCCTCATTTTATTTTATTTTCTAATTTATTGCACCTGTAATGTCTGCATATCGAACCTTTTTTGAAGCAAAAGTTCTTAGCCCACAAGTACACATTTACAACAGGTAGATGGCAGTTGAGTATTGTAGTGAAATGCAAAAATTTAAATTGTTATGACTATTCTCTCCGATCTTACTTGTTCTAGAAACACCTATAACTAAGTTTTCTGTGTCAAAGAAACATGGACAGATTATATATTAAGAGTGTCTTGGTTAATTCATATAGAATATTCTCTGCGTGAATTATTTTAAATTAGAGACTTGACATAAGTCAGAAGTCAAAGCGGCATAAGAAATGGCAGCGTTACTTCTCATTAAATTTCTGTGCAAACTAAATACATTTCATAATGTAAATATTATAATAATATAAGAAATAATTTTTTCGACAGACTTAAAATAAATACGGTTTAGAAACCGTGTGCCATCAATCACTATATTTTTACTTATCTTCTTTGCTTTTATCTGATATACAGTACAATTCTATTGATTATTTTAGCGTAATGTTATCTCTTACTCTCTTCCTAATTTATATTTTATTCTACATTTCCAACATATGTTTTAACATTTTGACTTGTTTTATTATTAGGGTTCCGTATATACAGTATACGGATACCCTTATAATATCACTCAGGATTTCTGCCTCTGTCACATCACAGCAATTTTCTCCTAAACTACTGGACGGAAGAGGTTGAAATTTGGTATCAATGTATAGTTTGGTGACTTGATCAGGAGCACATATCGCAAAAATAGAAATTTTGATTTAAGGGGTACTTCTGGGGGGAAAAACTAAAAAAATCAACCGTTCCCCCCCCCCTGATCTCCGAAACTACTGAACCTAAAATTTTGAAAAAAATAGAAAATATAGAACGTTGCCCGAATTTTACAGGAAAAATAAGGAGAAACCATTAATATTAATTTTGGGGGGCAAATTATAGAATTAAATAAAAATTTAAAAATAAAAAAAAATTCAAACTCATCATGTAATATATCAAGTGAAAGGTCTCATTCTGAGGAACACAAATATATTTTTTTCATATTTAAAAAAAAATTAATTAAAAAGATATTAAAGAAAATATACCAAAATTTACCCATTCCCCCCCCCCTTATCTCCGAAACTATAAAACGTAAAGATTTGAAAAAAAATAATTTCATAGGATGTTACCTGAAGTTTACTGGAAAAATAAGGAGAAACATCTAGTTTTCATTTTGGGGGCAAATTACAGAATTAAATGGAAAATATAAAATTAAAATTGTTTCTAACCCATTATGTTATATATCAGATGAAAGGGCTCATTACGACGAAAATAAACATATTTTTTTCATATTTTTAAAATAAATAAATTAAAAGATATTAACAAAAATATAAAAAAATTTACCCATTCCCCCCCCCTTATCTCCGAAACCATAAGCCGGAAAATTTTGAAAAAAAATTGAGTTATAGCCCCTCACCTGAACTTTACTGGAAAATTAAGGAGAAACCCCTAATATTTATTTTGGGGGGCAAATTATAGCATTAAATGGAAAATATAAAATTAGAATTATTTCTAACCCATCATGTTATATATCAAATAAAAGGGCTCATTATGACGAAAACAAATATATTTTTTTCATATTTTTATAATAAATTAATTAAAAGTTATTAACAAAAATATTAAAAAAATTACCCATTCCCCCCCTTATCTCCGAAACCATAAGCTGTAAAATTTTGGAAAAAAAATAGGTATAGCGCCTCACCTAAACTTTACTGGAAAAATAAGGAGAAACCCCTAATATTTATTTTGGGGGGCAAATTATAGAATTAAATGGAAAATAAAAAATTAAACTTGTTTCTAACGTATCATGTAATATATCAAATCACAGGGCTCATTATGACTAATACAAATATATTTTTTTATTTTTTTAAATAAATATTTTAAAATATATTAAAAAAAAATATTTAAAAAAATACCCATTCCCCCCTTTATTCCCCAAACTATAAGACCTACTTTTTTTTATTTACAGGAAAAATACGAAGAAATCTTTAATATTAATAATGGGGGGCAATTTATAGAAATAAACGGAAAATTAAAAATATTTTTTAACGTGTCATGCAATATATCAAATGAAGGGGCTCGTTATGAGAAATACAAATATATATTTTTAAAATTAATTGTTTACAAGATATTAACATAAAGATATAAAAAATTCTCATTTCTCGCTTTATTTCCGAAACCATACTACCAAAAATTTTGAAAATAATTAGGGGTACTAGGGCTCACTTGAAATTTATAAGAAAAATTATTAGAAAACCTCCATGGTAATTTTAGGGACAAATTATACATTAAATGGAAAATAAAAATTCAATTTTCAAACGAATCATGTAATATATCAAATAAAAGACTCATTATGTGAATTACAAATATATCATATTTTTAAATCATTTGTTTAGCAAAGATATTAAACATCGACTTAATTCCCATTTTAGAAACTATACCATTTAAATTTTGAAAAATATATTTTATTTGTATTTTTAAATAATTTGAATAACAGATATAATAATTTATAATTTAAAACTTGACCTATTGTGCCCTTTATCTTCCAATCTATAGAGCCTCAAAATTCAGACAATAGATTATAAAAGGCTTCCCTGAAAGTTTATTAGTAAAATAAAACTCTATTGTTAATTTTTGGGGGCCAAATTAGAAAACTAAATACAGCGAATCTTGAAGGTGGTACGGAACCCTTACAATGCGAGTCCAACTCGCACTTGACAAAATTATTTGGACCACTTTCTATAAGTGGAACTCTAATTCACCCTATATTGCATATTTCTGTGTCATGGTAGCCCAATATAATGCTTATCCAACAATGTTTTAAGTTTTTTGATCCACTCTGAATAACCATAGTTTTACTTTACTCTAATTTCAACCACCTTGTATATGCAATTACTTATCTGCTTTAATTCTATTACAACTTATATTTCCATTATCCCAATTTTACTTCGCCCTATAGTTCAACTGCGCACATTACTTGCTGCTTGAATTTCGATGCAACGCACACATACACACGGACATACAAGCACCCACACTCACACACACACACACAACCACCTACCATCGTATACCATATAGAAAAGATCGCAAATTGATTAAGTTTTTATAGAGAAAACAGTGTAGATTCATTTAAATTCATTGAATTGTACTCTCTCTTAATTAACGCTTTTTCTGATTTTCTGGAAAACTGTAAACCTCACGTTATAGAAAATAATATGGTACCTTCCTGTAATATTCGTTAATACAATGCAGTTTAAATCATCCAGGCCGTTTTGATTAATCATTTTTTTGATCCCCCCCTCTCTCTCGCTCCATTTCTATCTCTGTCTTTCTAATTTATATCCTTTCCTATATTTTTCACGTATTTTTTTTTGAACTTGTTTTATTTGTTTTATTATTTCTTGTTTGGAGTGTTTTAACTCTAATCTGTTGCCCACCCTATATCTTTTGCCAGACCATCCTGTATATATGCATAGTTTCTGTATATTGGTCACCCATGAGTATATAGTTTAAGAGAATTTGTCTATCAGGTTTGTTCTTCTGTTCAACCACAGATACCTGCACAAATTTAATTCAAATACCTCCGAATACCCAATAAAGAAAGGTGTCATTAAGACCTCATATAGTTAAAAGCACTCTGTATAAGTTTAAATCATCTCCACAAAGAAAAAATAATATAAAGAATGTCCCTGGAAACAATTACCCCACAAAATTTTCTATTGTTTCAAAGAATTATACAGACTGTAACAGAAAACACCTTCCGCATCAACCCAGAACTTCTCTTAACACTCACCTCAAGACAACCATTAAAGTATACTGATATCAATATTGCCCAAGGCGTGTCTGAATTATTACCGAGTTACATAAAAAACAGACGCCCACAAATTTCACGAATTTTTGGTAGTCGGTTAAAAAGGAGGAGAAACAGACATCGAGATAACGAGGTACTTGAAATGTACTAATTGGTAAGCACATTTGGCATACATCGTTCATTCTAGAATGACTTCTGAGCTTGTTTTATTCTTTGACAGATATTAACAGAATTTTTAAAAATTTATAACAAAAACTAATAGCGAAATCGGTCAGCAAATACAAAAATTAATCTTGGTATTTGCTGACCGATTTCAAATTCACAAATTTAACTTGTAGACATATTTATTACCTAACCACTATAACTTCAAAAATCATTTTTCTCTATGGCCTATAGTATGTTTTTTATATCAAAATTGAGAGGTCTACTCTATCACTGGCGCTAAAATATCTGATATCAATGACCTCCACGTTTTAGCTTTCCTTTCGACATAGTGGTCCAAATAAAGATAACAAATAAATGATAACTTCAGCAAACCAAAAGTTACAGCACTTTTTTGTGTTGTAGTCAATCTACACTTTGTAATGCAGAACAGTTATAAAGCCATTAGCGTCTCATAAATATTCAAGAAAAACATTTCAGTGAGTAACCATTAAATATAAGTAAAAACCAAAATTACAATTCAATAAAGGTCAGCAAACTGTTTGGTTAAACGCAAATTTGAAATTTCCAGTTTGTGTTTTCACCAACTGGTTAGTAAATAAACATGTGACATTCGAATTAAGTTAAATATTCAGTCGTATTTGTTTATTTCATTTTTACCATATGCTTTGTGTGACGTTGCTTGGCTCCTTTCGTAAAAAGATGTATCACGAGCTTAATGTTGAAATGTATTGGGCCTTAATATTTAGTAATTTCGTTCAAGAATAACAATCTTAGTTTATTTTTAAGCATATTTGGTGAAGTGCTTCCATGTGGGGTGAGAGTTGTTCCCCTTAATTTAAGGGGAAAATTTAAAATGAGATTTTATATGTGAAAAAATTCTTTAGTAAATTTTATAGGGAGAAATTAAATATTTATATCCATTTTTTTTGTTTAACTCATGTTAAATCTATATTTTTATAGAACTCTCTACTTTGTATGATGTAATGAAAGACACAGATTCACAAGAAAAATAAATACGTCAAAGTGAAATGTTATCTCAATGATTCGACTGTCAAATGTTTTGGTGCAAAGGTTAAAGGTGGTTAGATTCAGCTTACGGAGAAACTGCCCTTTTTCCTACATCTTCTACTATGCCGAAAATGTTTAAATGTAAAAATATATGACTGAGAATTAATATACTCTAAATATTTACAGTGATACATAAGCTGTTAATACTTAAACAATAAATAATTTGTATAGGTAAGTTAATTTATTTCAGATATCTATGTAAAGTTTATTTTCAATTACAAAAAAAAATGAATTATTTTTTTTAGTTCAGTAATTAATTATTTTAAAATTGAGAATTTTGAACAGTTGGCAACAATGATTTAGTGCATTCAGATAAATTACATACCAATTACATTTGTGGTTTTAATTTTTTCTACAATGTTATTACGAGACATTGTTTTCAGAAATCCTGTATTATTTATATGTATCTTCAACTTCTAAACTGATTCGGCCGATACTTGTTGGAAATTCATTATAATAATTAACTGTTACTACAATGCAGTTACAACTTCTTCAAGAAATACCCAGTTAGTCTAGTTCTTTGACAAAGACATTAGTCAAAACGCGTCAGACAGTTTTTTAAAAACATAAATTGTGGAAATTGCAATTGTAGTATCAGTAAATGATTACCCTCAAATTCCTTAAAAATGGAACTCGTGATCCTGCTCATTCGTTAAAAAGGATCTTACTGTTGCCAGTCGTGCCAGATATCTGGATTTTCTTCAAAATGTCTTCAGCCCCGATTTAATAACTTTGCTCCCGGATTTCAAAAAACCCGATATACACAAGTATAGACTATTTATTCCACAAGATGGAGCTTCAGTGCATAAGGTTTCTGTCGTTCATGCTTATTAAGATGAAGATTTTTCTTACTTTTGTCAAATTATTAAGAGTGTTAAATCTGAATATATGGTTATATAGAATTTTTTCCATTTGTAATATTTTCTTACATTATTTGAATAATTATTTATATTTTCACGTCGTACTCAAAATGATGTTGTTTGCCAAATTCTGGATTGATAAATGCTGTTTTTTTCAGTCTCACGAAATAAAACTCTACAATAAAATTAAAAATAGAGAGGTAAGAGCGTTTTATTGAAACTCCCAGTATCACATATATTTCATCGATCCGCTTTTTAACGAATAGACTATCGAATATTTTTGGAAGCAATTTTTGAGGGTAGCCAGTAAAAACTTTTAAATCAAAGGATTTTAGATAAAAAAAAACAAAACAATTGAACATATGATTTTGACGTTTTCTGGTTGAGCCAAATTGCATTCTAGCGAATTAGTTTTGGGCCTACTTTCAGTGTTGCAAACGGAAATGTCAAAGTATAACCACAGTCAACCAAGGGTAGAACCAAAGACATAACCGTTAGATCGCTGTAAATCGGCTAAAGTCTTTTCAGCTTTCTTAAAATGCAACAAAATTGCAACGAAATATTTGGACACAATGTAGGTATACTTTTTGTGTTTTTTTATCAGATTTCAAGTTAGAAGGTTTGGCAAGTTTGTTTCAACGAGAAGTATTATACCTACAGTTCAAACGTAGTTTACAAAAGAAATAAAAAATTTAAAATTAGTGATAAACCACTAGCTCTTAGGCTTCTTCTCCTAACTGATGAGACCCGAAATCGTTGGGTTAAGGTGACACCCGAATCCCAGTTTACCGCTTCACACTCATTACAAAAGCAAAGAACTTTTGAAATTTCGCAAATCTCCACGAATTTTGTGGCGCGTTTTACCCTTTTATTCAATTCAAAAGCCTGAAAATTCAAAAAAGCAAAGCGTTCTTTGGTACAAAAACTTTGGTTCATCTTCTTCATCCAGGGAAAGTTCCCTGAGACAAGTAGAATTTAGTAGAACTTTTGTCTTTGACTTATGTCTCTGATTTTCATTCATACAGTTTACACAATTAATTATAAAAACGGGAGTATATTAAAAGTTGGAATTACTTATCAAATTCCCAACATTATATTTCATTCGGCCTAACAAACTGAGAATAATATTAAGAACATCATCAAATAGGTTATTTCGAAAATATTGTTGAGGAGGCCTTGACTTATTTTGACTGTTCATGGGGTTTTCTCTCCTCAAAATTTTTCCTTCATAGATAATTTTTTAAATTGTATATGTAGAACAAAGTGTATTAAGACAAATTGGAAAAATTGCCCGGATTACTGGCTCTCTATAAAGAGGTTCTTCGTCACAGTCTACAGATGTCTACAAAATGAACAACCAGTATTCCTGTATATAAGTAATGTATTGTATACTGTGTTATAGTTATCTGTGTTTGGAGACGTTTCAACTCCGAGTCTGAAGTCGTTGTCAATGGTTTAGTGTCTGAATTGGAGGTTTTTTCTCAAAAATTTGGCCTTTATGTTGAATTTGTTGTTTGTCAAAAAATTTGACAATGTCAATTTGTCGTTTGGCGATCACGTGATGTTGAGGTTGCCATTTTTCTGCTCTGTTAGCAATAGATTTTTCCAGTCCAAATAAAGGTCGATTGAAGGCGCCCCGATTTCCGTGTCATTTATGGTTGCTGTATGATGATAAACGTCAGGATCATTTTGTAGACATCTCTTTCTTTCAGAATAACTGTGAGGAAGAATCTCTTTATAGACAGCCAATAATCGGGGCAATTTTACGAAATTGCCTTACTACTACAATTTTAAATACTTATCTGTTGCAAGAAAAATTTTAAGGAGAGAAAACCCAATGAACAGTCAAAATAACAACTAGATCGTCTACAACTGAGGGTTTAGTTGTTGTATTTAGTGACAACCAACTAAGTATTTCTTATGTTCACCTTCAACTGCTTACCTAAGTCCACTAAAAGATCAAGAGGAAGTTGATGATCTCATATACGTCATTTGCTGTAAATCTAGAATTATTCGCATAATTAATTTTGTCTGTTATAACCCCTTTACTATTAGCCTTTTTGAGCAACCTCAAAACGTTTTTTTTAATTAATCTGGAAATTATTAATTTATTTAGAGTGGAAAATTTTAAAATTTGAGCTTTTACTGTCTAATAAGAAAATTTTTTCAAAATTAAAGATTTATGCAATGAACTATCGGCAGGCTTGAACTGATTACAATGCATCGACATTTGGGACATGGATAATCATTATATGAGTTCAAATACTTCAAAAGTTTTGGACAGGATTCTATTTTAGATTTGACCATAGGCAGGACAGAGCCACAATTGTAGAATATTTTATCCTTAATGGGAATAAGAATATTTTCTAATATTTATTATGTAATAAATCCATTAATCTAAGAGTAATTTATCATTTTTTATCATTCATTATAACTTTATTGCCACCTTGGAAACAATCGTGGCTGTAGTTGCATGCCTCCAATCATTAATTTGCGAAAGAGGTCATAAAATATTATTGAACGCAGCTGGTTATGATGGAGAAAATTTTGCTCTATTGTGTTTATTTTTGATTCCCAGCTGATAATGGGAAGAACTGATGCCACTGTGAATGACTTTGTCTTTTTTGTTAGATAAGTAGAATACCAACAAATAAACTATTAATAACTTTAGCAGTATAAATAGATAATCAATTTATAAATAATAAATACTTAATTTTTCACTAGTTTAAATATCTGGTTTCGTTAAAAAAAATTAGAGACTCTAAATAAAATAGTATAAGATAAAGGGAAAGCCGCTGTTGATAATCATTGTAAAATTGTAGTCTAAGCTTTCAGCACTGGTTCAAGCAGTAAAAACCTGAAATTGGCGCCAAAATTCAAATTATCGTAGATACACTAATATACAGGCTGTTTCTAGCTTCTTGTTCATAAATTAAAAAAATTAGTAATAGTTTACTTTACAAATCAAAAATAATTTGGTGTAATAATTGTAATTAATATTTAGAAGCCATTAATATTAAATGTTTACTTTATAATATGAACTTGATAAGCACACAAATGTAGTGGTAACTTTGTAAGCGAAACCACAGATACTAGCTGCCCTCACTTATGTCAAGTTGCTAATTTAAAATATCACAAACAGAGAATTGGAACGTTTAATAGAACGAAAATCTAATTTTGTACTGGTGTTATATATTAATTGAATGTTATATTTGTTCATTTACTACAATTTAATGGTTTTCTATAAACGAAGAGACTCTAATATACTAGGTGATTTTTTTTGATGATGATCTCGGAAACTAGCGAATATAGAGCAATGGTTAAATTAGGAAAGATTTACAGTTTTACTGGCCCAATTTAATGACACTTTCGGATTTTTGTACAAAGTCATGGCTTACTAGATATTTTGAAAAAACGAAATTCTGTCGATTTAGTCAAATCCCTCTAGCTCCTTTGTTTTTGAATTCATAAAAAAAATTTAAATATCAAAATTAAAGGGAATTGTATCCCGAATATGATTGTCATGTTCTCGTTTGCATGACAGCTCTCGTTTTCGAGATATGACACAAACTTATCGTTTTTTGAATGGAAACCATAGTTGGCTATGACCTCAAATAATCGGACATTTTTGGAGCTTTTTTCAACGATATGATACTCGATATAGTTATTCATAAAAATAATGGAGCTATGGATGATTTTCTCTCTTATTTTCACTTTTAACGTAGGTAGCCATGAAAAAGATTGTTGTTCACTTTGACGTGTCCTCATTTGAGAGTAATTCCATTAGTAGTGCTGAACTGACAGTCGATATTGACAAGTTTTCGTGAGAAAATGGAATATTCTAACGAAGAAAAACTGAATATGGTGGCATGCTATATCATATGCCATAAAAATTCAGTGCGTGCAGGTGAGGAATACTTTCATAGATATTTTAACGGTTGTCAATCTGCTCTATGTACATTTAAGAGGCTTTACGATAGTTTACGTAGATATGGATATTTTACTAAACCACCCAAGGAACGTAACCAAATTAATGAGGAGGCACACATAAATGTTTTGGCAGTGGTAAATCAAACTCCATCTACGTCAAACGTGAGATTGCGGCAGAAGCTGTCACATCTGTAGTTAAGGTACTGAAAGCGCACAAGTTCCACCCGTACAAACTTTCAGTTTCTCAAACTTTGTATGCTGGTGACGAACATCGACGTATTTTGTTTTGTACATGGTTTAGAGACATGTGCCTTGACATTCCACAGTTTCCATTAAAGGTGTTATGGTCAGATGAAACTAGATTTACTAACTGCGGTATGTTCAATTGACACAATGAGTATATCTGGGCTAAAGAAAACCCTTTCCATGTAGAACAAAGGCGACGCCAGCTAAAATTTGGTTTTAATGTTTGGTGTGGTATCATAGGGTCTACTATTCTGGGGCATTTTATCTATCTACTTGCATTTCTTGTAATACATTTCTCAAGACCTGTTGCAGAATTTATAATTGAGAACTCGTTTAGAAATTGAGTGGTTCCAACATGATGGAGCACCTGCTCATAACTTGTTATTAGTAAGACAACACTTACATAATATCTATCCAAATTCTTGGATAGGAAGATATGGCCCACGCGAATGGCCACCCCGGTCTCCCGATTTGGCAGTTTTAGACTTCTATTTATGGGGTGCGCTAAAAAACAAAGTATACAAAAAAAAAGTATGAGACAGTTGGTGACCTAAGGGAGGCTCTATTACAAGCAATTGAAGAAATTGATAGGCGGTCTGTGAGTAAAGCGGTAATGTCAATCTTCAAAAGATGCAATTTTTGTCTAAATAACAATGGTGGACTTGTCGAACATAAATTGTAACCATTATGATGTACTTTAATTTCTTAAATTCTTAGTAAGTACCAACTTATTTAGTTTTTCCGTTATATCTGATATACCTAATTAAAAAATATTTCAATGTTTTTTGGAATAGTTAACTAAGTTAAAAGTGAAAATAAGAGAAAAGCATCCATAACTCCGTTATTTTTATGAATAACTATATCGATTATTGTATCGTTGAAAAGCTCTAAAAATGTCCGATTGTTTGAGGTTATAGCCAACTATGGTTTCCATTCAAAAAAAGATACGTTTGTGTCATATCTCGAAAACGAGAGCTGTCACAAACGAGGACATGACAATCATATTCGGTATACAATTCCCTTCAATTTTGATATTTACACTATTTTTATAAAATCAGAACAAAGGAGCTAGAGGGATTTGACTAAATCGACAGATTTTCTCTTTTTCAAAATATCTAGTAAGCCATGACTTTTTACAAAAATCCGAAAGTGGCATTAAATTAAGCCAGTGAAACTGTAAATTTTATCCCAATTTAACCATTGCTCCATCTCCGCTAATTTCCCAAAGTCCCCATACTGATCATTAAAAAAACTCACCCTGTATAACATGGTCCCTGTTTCTTACAATGAAAATTAAGACTTATGAGTATTTCAAAGTAAAGAAGTGTCGTGTCGGTCGAATCAAATTTTTGCATTTTACTAATACATTCATCTATTTTCGTATGTGAAAGGTGTAAGTGTGTAGGCCTCCGTCAAGAAGCGTACATTTCCAAAAGAATAATAGTAAGGGGTTTATAGCAAAAATAATAGCGACAACTATGTCTAGCTTATTTAAACCCCAAATCGGGAGTTGTAGTGTATGTAACCATGTTTTTGTGTAACTCTTAAGATAGAAATCATAGAATAATATAATATGTTAAGAAAAACTTATCTTGTATTCAATGGATCGAAAAATCGCAAAGGGTGTAACTTATGGGTGGTTGAAACGCATTTTTGAAGATGAGCAGCAAGGTGTACTAGACAAACATATAAGAAGATCCAAGAATGCAGAAAGAATGTTAATGGAATACAGAAAACCCCAGCTGATATGGTATGGACACCCGAGACAAATAAGTGAAGAAGGACTAACCAAAATAAAATTAGAATGGTCCTGTCAGGAAAATAATAAAACGGGTTAAAAACCTGGTGATAAGGCCACAGGGGATTACCAAACAATGTCTGAAACAAATCTAACCGACAATGACGCTCAGCACAGACAATCATGTCTACTCATATCCCAAAGGAATAAAAAATGGCTAAATTCGTCTACAGAATATTATGGGCATATAGTCACGAAGCTGTATTATAGTAAAAAGATTTTAGTGATAACCTATGACGTCCAGTAATTTCGGTAAGACAAACAACATAATTAATATTGTAAAATGAATATATCTCGTCAACCTTCAGCTAAGCTAGGTCAAAGTCACAACTACAACGCCTTCTAAAATACTTTATGCATAGCGATTAATTGTTATTTTTCCAGCAGGTGAACAACGTCATTTAAGATGACTTCGATATGCAGATCTAATCGCGCGAACTGGTTTAATGAATTCCTAAAAATATCTACTCGGAAGTTGTAAGTAAGGTTATCGTTTCGACGATTCCTGATGAGAGCAGTTATTGCTTCACTTTGAATCACAAATTAGCACATTTAAATGGTTTATTAAAACTTAGTGAATGCGAGTAGTTGAAAAACCTAATATATGTTTTCTAATGATACTTTATAATCTAGAGTGTATTTTAAGTGACATAAACAGCCAATAGTTTTTGTTGTGTTCTATTTCTCACCAATCTTGGACTTGATTTAACTGGGAACGTGGTTCACTTATGTATGTTGAGAAAATAATTAGTATGATGCAACTGATCTAACATATCAGGAAGTAATAGTTTGACTGGAGTCTTTCAGTAATTCAGCCTATTAACTACATCATATTATGAGGTCTTATAAGACGTTGGTGGAAAATTATTATTTCGTAAATTCAATTAGCCCGAGAAAATAATATGACCAATGACTGTGTTCGCTTTTTGGTGTTTTAGCAATAACTCGAAAAATATTCATTTTAATTATAAATATAAAAGGGTTTGTGTAGAGGATAAGATTTTGAAGACGAACGATATTTTTTTAACTTTAATAAGTCCTAAAAGCAAATGTAGTTATATTATTTTTTGTATAAAAAATTGTAGCCGTTAAAATGGCGGCTGGTTAGAAATTCGGTGACATAAGATGATAGAGATAGTTAATTTTAATTTCATCCCTTTACTAGGCTTATTTACCTTTTTTCCTACTTTTTTATCATAAGTCCATATACAAGGTGTTTCTAAAATAGGGTTCTAAACTTCTACTGTATAGAACTCATTAAAATAAGCCAATAAGTCCTTATTAACATATGCTTTAAACGCACCCTTAGGCAGTTATATGCCCTTAAGAGGGCATATAACTGCAAAAGATTTTTTTTCTGTTATTGACAAAATGGTCGAAAATGAATTTAAAAAAAATGTATGAGTCTTACATAACTTTTTACGTCAAATAACTTGTGTGAGTCAGTTTTTCGACAAGCAAATCATAAGCGTCTTATTTAGGTTGGCGAAGGGTATTTTTTTATGTTTTTTACAATTTCCTCTACAGATTTATAAAATATAAACAATTTTACGTAAAAAATATTATGTTTGTTCAAATCGATATCTCCAACGGTTTTCTAGTAAATTGAGTTTGAACATTACTCTGCTCTTTTAGTTATTAGGCCAAAAATTACAAAAATTTGTTTACAATGGCAAATAAAGGACTGAAGTTGCCACAAAGCTAAACAATTTAAGTTATTGATAAACTATCAATGCAGCTTTGTAGGGTTTAATTAGTAAAAGTGGTGATTTCAAAATTTACGTATACAACATTATGCAACTCGTCAAACACGGAAATGACAGATATGCACTTTATGTACGACTTTGCATCAGAAGCGAGGAGCCTGTATGCTAAAATTGTTAAGATTTTATAATCCTGCAGAGACAATTGTAAAAAAATTGCAGGCCGAATACCCCCTTCACCAACCTAAATAGGACGCTTATGATTTGCATGTCCAAAAACTAAGTAGCACTTGTTATTTAATGTAAAATGATATGTAACACCCATACATTTTCTTCTATTTATTTTCGACCGTTTTATCAATAACAGAAACAAAAACAGTTTTGTTGGAGCCTTTTAAGGGCATATAAACCCCTAAGGATGCGTATTAGAGAACATGTTAATAGGGACTTTTTGGCTTATTTTAATGAGTTCTATACACAGCAGAAGTGTGGAACTCTACTTTAAAAACACCCTATATATATTAGGTACCAGAAGCTGGTGTTAATTAACCATTTCAAGTCAAACTTATTTACAATGTTGGTATCCTAAAAAAGATTTAAACGATTAAAATTTGATTTTCGATAAAAGTGTGGCAATAACATTAGATCAGATATATTCATAACCGCAATTAAAGCACAGAAAATTTAAATATTGAGTACAACCGCATTATTAATTGGAAACGAAACAAATAAAATAAATAAAAAACTCTACCGACTTTATCGTAGAAGAATTTGCTAACAACCATTTAACGGGCATATGTAGACTTTATATTTCATGCAAGGCTATACATACATCCACAAAGAAAGAGGAATATGAAAAAATAAAATCTAGTAATAAAATGATATTTTATATTGTAATACAAAAAGATTTTTAACTTCAATAAATAATATTGTATAGAAAATTTGATTCTCTATAAAAATCCTCGTTATAATTCGAAAATTCGAAAAAAATCAAAAAGCACACAAACCTACACCGTTCTACACCGAAAAAGTTCTCCTTCAAATTTATTTGCACCCTGCAGTTATAAATTCTTTGAAGACCAGTTGAGCCAAAGAAATAAAATTCAATTAACATCTTAGTTTCTTTTGTCTGTTTTTTTAAATATAGCAAATAGATTACATATCATAGTGCATAACCATCGCTTTATCTAGCGTAATTATTCGGACAGATTATCCGGAAACAAATTGTCATTTGTTTGGTCAGATGAAACCCAAATTAAGTAGAGGTGTTAATTTTAATGTTGCTGTAGTGATGGATGCCAGTGGCATAATCAGCGGCAAGGCAAGATCAAGAGGTTGTCTTGATAACAAATTGCAATGAAATTTTCTATATTAGTCTATTTTGTCTGTTATACGAAAGATAACAATGTAAACAACATTTTAACTGGTATGCAGTTTTGAACTTATTTCTTCAATTTTTAAAAATCTCATTTTATATTTAAGTCATTATATTTAGCAGCTGGTATGGAATAATGACAATTATTTAAATAATTTAATAGGGTCCCATTGTTATGCGGGAAGCCGGCTTTACAATAAAACAAATGTTCCTTACACATGGAAGGGAGTTTTTCAACAGTATTACAGTGCTAATCCAGTCGTTATGAATACTGACGATTTAGAGCAACATCAGCACGATAAAAAGGAAATGATGAGTTTTACAACAGAGAGTCTCTATGGAATTGGCATGTTTCCGCATATACGTTTCTTGATTTTCATTCGTATAGAACAGGTTGCTGAAAAACAGTATACGAACCTTTCACTTAAGGTGATGGTATAGGGTTCCGAATATAAAAATTCTGTACATTTTCCAACCAGACTATATACGTCCTAATGCAGCTACTATTACTACAAAGTCCTTAGAAGAAAATAACGTAAGTCTACTTCCATGTACTTCTCACTCTCCCGACATGTCACCAACGGAACATCAGTGAGTTATATTTAGTAATTTAGCGTAAGTTCAATATAACTTAATTAACCGTAGCCACCAAGTATAGGAATTAGATAAATTCGTAATTATATTACAACCAGTAAACCCGGAAAATCCTAATTGTGGACAACAAGAACCCATTTCGTTGTCGTGAGAATGATGTGTAAAGATTTCCAAGCAAACCTCAGCAGGTGCGGTCTAATATAGAGCATCTGACGAGTAAAACGTAACATGTTATTTTAGGTAGGTATATTCGGTTTTCAAAAATGGTATAGACGCCTAATATTGTGAGTGGTGGACTATTATTGTTAAAATTGCTAAAGGAAATGTTCATAGGAACTCGACTTCAAGCTACATATTAAGAAGAATACTACCAATATGGCTTGGTTACAAATAAGAAATTTATAAAGAATTTTACCCAACTGTACCATAACATCTAAGTATAAGTATCCCCATCTGACATCACACCACAAATATGTGGTAATCAAAATTGATAACGTGATAATAATTATCTCTGCAATACTAAATTCATGATCAGGGGATAATACAAATAGAGAATCGTACCGTTGAGATTTTCTGCATTTACTACTTGGCAGAACTTAGCTCGTTATTTTGCGTTGTCCATCGACTGTTATATTCGAAAAGTTCAATTGTCGAAGTTTTTCAATAACAGTAACTTACTATCGCTATTGATCCTAGTTTAGCTCAAGTTTTCACAAATAAATTACTAGAGCACACTGAGAAATGTTAGAATGCGGACATCTTCAGTAAAACGAATTGTCTTACAGAGACATAATTACATTCTATACTAATATGTTACAATATACGTTATGGTAAATCTACATTCAGGTATTTGCGTAGATTTTTTTATTTATAGATTGTACCAAATTTATGCTAAAAATCTAATAGAAACTCCTATAGTATGTGGAAATTTTTTTGATCTGCAATGATTGTACTGAATTGTTTCGGCCGATACTTGTTGGAATTTCATTATAATAATTAACTGATACTACAGTTGCAATTTCCACAATTTACGTTTTTTTAAAAACTGTCCAACGCGTTTCGACTAATGTCTTTGTCAAGGAACTAGAGTAAAACTAGTTCCTTGACAAAGACATTAGTGGAAACGCGTCGGACAGTTTTTTAAAAAACGTAAATTGTGGAAATTGCAATTGTAGTATCAGTTAATTATTGCAATGATTGTTATCTCAAAATTACATATTAGCATCTTTTGATAATAAACCCCATGAATTAATTAAGAATTAAGTAAAAAGGTAAAGTTTAACTTAATTGCATGTGTTTTGTCCGCTAATAACGTTTAAAAGTGATATGACAATTGGGTCATCAGAAGCACACCTGAACAGCTTAATAGATTTGAAGACGCGAGATGTAAGACCGACATCTAGGATCTTCGAGAGAATCAGCACACATAGGTTCTGAATCTGGAGCCGTTCCGTGTAATTGCTCTCCTCCTAGGACAGACTGTCACGATAAAATTTTTCAGGTTACTTCACCTGTCAGAGTTATTGAATACTCTCTTCGAGGTGTCATTCCTTTGTACGCAAGACAATATATATTATATATTATGTATAATATACATTGTTTCTGGTCAGGGAACCTTCATCAGTTGCGCTTCCCACAATTGAATGACCTCTCGAACACTTCTTTATGTATTTGAAACATTTCGTTAAATTTGAAGACGCGAGATGTAAGACCGACATCTAGGATTTTCGAGAGAATCAGCACACAGAGGTTCCGTACAAAGGAATGACACCTCGAAGAGAGTATTCAATATCTCTGACAGGTGAAGTTACCTGAAAAAATTTATCGTGACATTCTGTCCTAGGAGATAAGGGAGAACAGCAATTACACGGAACAGCTGCAAATTCGGAACCTCTGTGGGCTGATTCTCTCGAAAATCCTAGATGTCGGTCTTACATCTCGTGTCTTCAAATTTAACGAAATGTTTCAAATACATAGAGAAGTGTTCGAGAGGACATTCAATTGTGGGAAGCGCAACTGATGAAGGTTCCCTGACCAGAAACAATGTATATTATATATAATATATATTGTCTTGCCGTACAAAGGAATGACACCTCGAAGAGAGTAGCTGAATAGATGTAAGTATATACATCTTGCAACTGTCCGGTGTACCGCCGTATAAGGTCTTATCCCATCTTGTGTTACCTCTGACCGCTTAGCTTCGACGCCAACGACTACAGTGGTGCAGAGAACGACAACATTGAAATCTGGAATGGCATCATGTCGTCTTCTCTGATGAATGTCGATTGTGCATAGGTAGACATGATGCTCGAAGAATAGTTAGAGGACGTCGATGAGAAAGACGTTAACCTCAATTTGATGTTGGGCGACATGTACACCGAACAGTAGGCGTTATGGTATGGGATGCATTGCACATGGAAGTAGGTCAACTTTAGACTGTGCTCGAGGCAACATGATATGTCAACGTTATCTTCAGGAAGCCAAGGAGCCGTAAGTACTTCCTTACCTTATCCGATTCTTGGATCCCATATCTTATCAATAAAATGCTCGGCCTCATGTTGCTCGAGTTAGTCCGCGGTGGACCAACACATTATTAACAAACTTATTAAAAAGAAATTTAAACTTCTTGGTAATTTTTTTCAAATTTTAGTCATTTACTCCTTGCTATGGCACCTATGTTTTACCAAAACGATATTAAATTTAAACATCTCGTTCTGGATTTTCCTACTACTTTGTCAGTGAGTATCTATATATAAATAGGCTAAGACAAAACGATTAGGTACCATTTTCTCCTCTGTCTCTCAACCGATTTTCTACATTTTTGTTTTGTTTAGTAGCTACTGACGACCTTCAGTGCAGAATATATAAAGAATCTTTATTTATTTCTTTTAAAATAAGTAATTTTAAAAAAAATATTAATAAAATTCGAGTGGCGCCCTCAATGAACAAGTAGCTTAATCCAATGTTCGAAATTTGACGGCAGTTAACAGTAAAATTCCAATTGCGGACAATAAAATTCCAATTGCGGACAATACTAGCATGGTATAAAAACTATTACTAAAATAATCGACTTTTACTTACAAAGATGTATGTATGCCCTAAAATCCGCCTTTTCTATTCATTTATGACGTTAATTTTTTTAAACAATCCTTATGACAGCAATTACTTAAGTGACCAAATAGAATTGAAGTTTGTGCATTTACAGAAAAAATCCAGATCAAAAGTTTTATGTAAGTACAGAAATTTTTCAAGTTAATTGATACATTTGGATTCCGAACTTCAAGAGTTGAGTATGTACACTCTTGTAGTCATGAATGTCCCAGAAATCGAATAACAATTTACTAATCTATATCTATATATAAATAGGCTAAGACAAAATGATTAGGTACCATTTTCTCCTCTGTCTCTCAACCGATTTTCTTCATTTTTATTTTGTTTCGTAGCTACTGACGACCTTCAGTGCATAATGCTAATATTAATTTATAATAATGGTTCATTCATTAAATAAAATATAATAAAAATTCATTATTTACGTCATAATGTCAACGCCAAACAACTGAATGTGTCGCGTTCCGCCACCGCCAGACTCAAAACACTGAGTAATTATATATAGAGGGACCAATGCTGTTTATACTTAGAGCATGTACTACTGGAAGTGGCATGCAAGAGTTGTTATTGTTTAGTGGTAAAGTAATCGTTGTATATTATAATTATACAGGGCGATTTCAAATATGTTCAAAATAATTTTTTTCGTGGGTGGCACATAAGCTGTTGTATATATAGGGTGTTTAAAATACAGAGTAGAGTGCAATTATAACTAATAAACTAATTATATAGGGAAGCACATTAGCGGTTGAATTTACAGGGCTCTTGGAATAGAAGGTGCAATAGAATTACGGCTATATAGGGTGGTGCAAAGAGTATTATACAGAGATGCATATACAGGGTGGCGGAAATGGAAATGCAACATTTTGTAACCCATAAGCAGTTGTATATATAGGGAAGGTGAAATATAGGGTGAGAGGAATTATAGATATACAGGATGATGATAAAAAATGTTAGAAACGGAAATGATTTATAGAGTAGCCCACGAAGAGTTCCATATATATGATGATTGAAATATAGGTCAGAGTAGAATTATAGTTACAGAAGATAGTTAAAAATTTCATAAACCCAAAGAGTAAATACCGTGGCTCATAGGCAGTGGCATATACAGAATGGTTTACCGGGTGGTTCAAAAATGTTAAAAAATATTATGCGTGGTCCATGAGTAGTGCATATACAGGGTGGTGGAATATATAATGAGATGGAATTATTATAATGAGGATTGTAATAAATGTTTGAGAATTGAGTGCAATTATAGCTATATAGACAGGTTAGAAAAAAATAAATATGTATGGTAGCCCATTAGCGGTTGCGTTGTTGTCATATTAAATTAAGAATTACGAATTTGTCCTATGAATTATATTTGAAAAAAACTTGAATTTCTTTACTTATTTGTAGAAGCGAGATGTAAGACCGACATCTAGGATTTTCGAGGAAACTATCACACAGAGGTTCCTAATCTGGATCCTTTCCCTGTAATTGCTGTTCTCCCTAAAGTCGTAGGATAGAATGTCAAGATGAAATTGTCAGGTTATTTAGTCTGCCAGAGATATTGACACAATTGGTCGAATTTCAACCACTGGGCGACAGCTAGTATATGTTAATAATCTTAAGCAAAGTCTCCATGTCTCTTTAACATGCCTGCCATTTTCGCTATAACTTCACAAATATGTATTCCAGTTAATTACCTTGTCAATTTTAGTAAGACAATTCGCATGTAGCAAGACCTGGTGGGTACGATGGATTTTCTAGCTGAAAATTTTATTCGTTAATCAACATACATTGGATTGTTTGTTTCACATGCTCTCAGTTCAGTTTAGTTACCGCCTATGTCCAACACATCTCGACGTGGGAAAAAAAAATTCTGAAATATGTTTACATACAGGCCCGAACTTCCAGTTTTTCTGACCGTAGTGATCCACGTAACAATTGATTTCCTGTCCGGGACAGGAAGGGGCCAACGAGAGCAAACTAAAGCGATTCAGAGACCCGTGATGAGTTGCGATCACAGAACATCCGCTCGAAAAGTAGGCCTTAACGGCAAAGGACTGCTTCTCAATATTCCAATGCATAATGGCGACTGAATGAGACAGGAAAAAACTTTCGAACGGAACAACGAACGCTAAGCTACGACATCAATCGACTGAACGGCGCATTTAAAACAATATATGTTGTTGCACCCTGTAGAAATTTAAAAATAAATTCGATGACGTCAACTGACAAATATATTTTTCCTTTGTTTTGACATATGACATCTGAAGTCTAATAAATTAACCGGTTATTAAAAAAAAATTGTATAGTTTGCGAATTTTGTGCATTACTTTACCATAACAACGCATAAACAAAATTCACTGTGTCTTTTCAAATTATAATGTTTAGGCATTTGCATACCACCATCAAATAAATATTAAATTTGATGGACTCGTATCTGAACCGTCATCTGTTATCTAGCGGCTTGCCAGCCACTCTCTGGCTATAATTATATTATAACATAAACAAATCCGAACCATTGACAAGCGTTCAATTCTATTTTCACCAACACAATTAAAATAAGTTAATTAGGTTTTTTAAATATAGTTTCCTCGCTGGATGATTGATGATTATGATCCGTATCGGAAGTGTGAAACAAACATCAATGCGCTGTTGCAACATCATAGGATTTCAGGTGTTTATAGCGAACTAATTTTTTGACGAAATTCATAGCGTAAGAATTATTTACTTATATTTTAAAATTGTGTTAAATAAATATTATTTATGAAATTATTAGACATTTCGGTTTATGTTACTTCAAAAATATACTATATTATAATTATCAACACTTAGAACACTAAGCTTTTAAGTTTCAAAATATTAATTGTTCATCATCAGAAGAAGTAGCCGACAACCATTTATTGCAAACTACAACAGCTTTTTATTTAGTAATTTAGTTATCTGAAGCTTAAATATTGCATCTTCTACTTTCTGTTAATATTTTCTTGCTTAAATAACACTACATTTGGGAAAAGAGGCTGAATAAGTTTCAATGCCTTTATGTGACTGCGTTGAGAATAGCATTAAACTAATTCAGGTTTTGAACTCACAGGCAAATTTTTTCTCAACTGTGGCGTTATCTAAACAAGAAATATAAATTATAAGGAAAAAATTTTAAAATTTATTTATAGTTTACTTAACATCGTTGATTCTAATTCAAACACATCAACAAAAATGTAATAACAATTATCAAATCTTTAATTTGAGTGATAAATTTACAAATTTTTAGTCGCTGAGATTCCAGTGAACACAATGCTATTTGAGATATTTACCAAAATGTAGTTTCATCAAACAGAAACAGTGTATTTTTTAATACAAAAACAACTTACAGAAACAAATATTAAGATTCCCTTATGACTATAGTGAGATTTCTGGAATATCAGAATTTCTTTGGTCTCATTTTTGGCGAATGCACTATCCTATAACAAAGTCGTACCTATGAACGCCACATGATATTGTAAAGATAACTCTTGCAAATTCTTCCAATTTGAAAGAAGCTTTGTTATTTCACATCATCTTTAAAAACTTTTGTGCTACCTAGTATATATCAAATTTACAGTAAATTCCCTTAGTTACTTACATTAGTTTTATTCTCAAACATTAATGTCAAATTGTGATTTCGATATTTATCATTGGGAATCCTCTTAATTTTTTTAATTTTTTGTTCAATTTGTATTCATACCATTGAAAACGAGGTTTGATTTAGACCTTGAAACATTTAGACTTTTGAAATATACTGACTTTCAAGTACCTATATGTAGTAGTTATTCCCAAACAACTCATAAAAAATAAAACCAGAGATGCCACAATTATCATTCAGGAAACAATTATCGATATACTCGTTTGTTTAAAAATTGTGTCAAATGCAGTTATAGGGTAGCGAAGAAAGAGTGTGCAACATATTTTTCCGTTTTATTATGTATAAATCTGTTTAATTATTTGTTGAATTATTGCAGTGACAATGATTATGAGGTAGTTTGTAATAAATGCTAAGGTATTCCACACCAGTGCAGAAATTTGTGGAGTTTTCATTTTGCTTAATGTTTATTATTTGTGTTATCAGTGTTTATAACCTTTTGTCTCAATTTTTTTAATTTTAGTATTATCAATATCAAAAGAATGCTTATTTTTTATAGCAAGTTATTTAAGTGTGATGTTTCAATTTTCAAATATTTTTTATTATGCTGTTTTGTGATAATCTTTTCTAAACAATTAATTTTATAAGTAGGTACTTTTACTTTATTTAGGTTTTCTTGTCTGTTTCATGGACTATGTGATAATTTTATTGGTCTATCTATTAATGATATAATTAATATCTCCATTTTATTTATCACTAACTTGGAAACTAAAAACTAAACATTGATCAGCATTGCTTTTAAGCCACTATATAGCTGGTCCTGTCCAGTCACGCATATCTAATTTGCGTCAAATAAACAAAGAGGACTTCAAAATTGTGAACTGTTTGCAATACCAAATGTCAGCCCAAACCAATATCAATAAATAATTTAAGAAAACTATTTTATATTTTTTTCGTGCATTTTCTCGAGGAAAGCAATTTCGCCCAGGTAAGTATTGAAGCAAGGATGACAAACTTGTATGTGTGCAAAATTAAAAAACGTTCATTTTCAATCAACAAAAACAGTTCAAAAACTCACCAGAATGGCGCTAGTGTATAAAGGGTATATGATATAAAACTCGTAAATTTAAATAAAATAAGTGATATGCCTCAGTCTATAAAGAGGTAAAATATTTCTTTGGATTAAATTCCTATATGTAATAACTAACTTAAAATCCAACTAAAACTAACGTTTCAACACTTTCGTACTATTATTTAATTTTAAAATAAAATACATAAATGAAGTTTAGTGTCGCAAGGTTCAAATAAATCCATAAATTATTCTAAAAGTACAGGTTTCTGTGCCAGAAAACCATATAAGATGTCAAAAGTGATTGCAGTGTATCAAGATCACTTTGATTTCTTATTTAAGATGGTAAATTAGCATTGACAATACCTATCCATAAAACTGAAACTTAAGCCTCAAATTTTACGTAAAATCTGTAAACTATTAAAAATTAGTAGGCATATGTTTTCGGCTTAAAAACGAATTAGAATTCTTATATTTTAAATATAATAATTTGATGCTGTACCTGTCTTGACAATAAAAATAATGAATTACAGAAGGAAGAGTCGATGAACTACTGCATAGCTGTGCCTTGAAATCGCAATACGCGACTGTCTGAGGAATCAACATAACCTATAAGCACTACAATAAGGCTTTTCAAAAATTGTTTCAACGAACTTTGTTTTCTCATACTGATTTAAACATAAAAGCGATTTCTGAAAAATATTTCATCCGTTTGCAAGCCAATGTTTTCAATTTTTTGATTTGATATTGGCGAACTTCTCACGAATAATAAAAGTTGAAACAGAATGGTAATATCTCTTTGCCTTTCCAACTACCTTATTAATTGAAATTATATATATAATGCAAAAAACTGCTTATTATGGTAGTATCAAATTTGATGACCATAATTTACAACTTTTTTTCAATACTGTTGAGTACCCTATTAATAACATAAATATTTTATAAACTTTATCTCAGAATGCATAACTACTGTTAACGCTTATGTCCGGTAATTGATAAATTATATCGTGAAGTCAGTCTTAATATCGTTTTCTAACTAACCAGCAGTATTACTCAGTTCCCTTGGTTAATTTCTATTTGCCAGTACACTGGAATAAGAAAAGATTTTTCACTTTGAACAAATACATAAACCGTGGAGTTATAATGTGCAAACGGTAACAATAGGTATATCAAGAGTTGCCCATCATAGATTGTAGTTATGCATTCATTTTATTTAACAACGTGTAAAAACTAAAAACTCAATTAAAAAGAATTTTCATTATAAAATAATAGGAGTTAAATAATAATGTAGGTTTAGGAATAGTGTGTCACTTTGAAATATTTTCTTGATTTTAATCTGTTACAACACTCATCGCCATGATTGTAACCGAGTATGGAAATTCTTATTCGTAGACTAGATGCTCATTTTGAACACTTTAATTAGTCTTCAGTAGAAGATAACTGCTTATTAAAGGTTAATTACAAAATAAATGTTCATGATTATACTTTTTATATTCTCGAAAACGGCGTGTTTTTTATTAAGTGTCTAATATCCTGTATACTGAAAACAGGCATTTTTGGACCAACTTCTAGACATTGGAGCTGGTTTGTCTTTTAGACATGTTGTATACGTACAGTAATATACTAAAATACAACAAATTTGTTATTAAGGCTTTTTAAATAAAATTCAGATTTAAAGACCTTAATAATTTCATTTTAAAATGATAATAATATTTCTAAACTATAAACCAAATTAAAATATTTAGTAGTAATTATTTTATCAATTTACATACATTATTTATGAAAAATTATTATCACAGAAACTTTACTGCGAATCGTGGTATTTAAAATTTAAAAGATATTCAGTTTATTATGTTAAATTGTATGATTTTTCCACTACACTTTTAGTTGTTATTTATGTCCCAAGTTTAGAAAATGGTATTTTTTTACGAAAAAAAAAATTGGGTATATTTATTTCGTCTCTTAAAAATATTTGAGATTATTTGGTCTATATCATACCGCCTTCTGTTCTGTATAGGCTGTTAACATATATCTATGTAATTATGAATTCATTTTACGTATCGACCATACCCCTAAATTCGTTTACATTTATTTCATTGTTCTCGTCTGTGATTAATCATATATCGGGCAATAATATTAACGATTTATAATATTATTTAAAAGTTACATTTAAAATAATAATTGTTTATAAATTGTATTCCGTGTCACTGTTCACAAATAATTCTCCAAAAACTATAACATTTTAGTTTAAAATATTCCAGGGGATGAAAAAATTTGAGAAAAATTGCTACAACTCCCTGATATAAATTTCGGTAATCTCATGGTCAATTTTACATGATGATTTGAGTAATACATTTATTACAAATTTACACTTTATTCAAAAAATTGTGGCGTCCGATGGAGCTTAATCATACAATGGTAGTGACGATCGGACGCGAAACAATTGTCACAAATTTTTAAATAAAGTGTAAGTTTGTAATAAGTGTATTAGTCAAATCATCATGAATTTCAACTTCCACCAAGTATCAGCCAACTCAATCCAATGATCAATTTTACATTTTATATCTGTTAAGACCACCTTAATGTAAATAAACATAACAAAGAAGTTATAGATATCTACTTAATATTAATAATAATGGTGACAAGTGACAAAACAACAAGTTCAAGTATACCACCAGACAACTGATCAGAAGCCGCTCAAATGGAAAGAGAAGCCCCTTCATGGAAGACATAAATGACGTCAACCAAGGTTATGTCGACAGTTCAGCGTCGAACTACTGGCTGATCTCTGGTCATATGTTTTCTGAAACGGAAGGCTTTATATTGACAATCCAAGATCAATTCCAACTAAGAACTATCTAAAGTACATCGTCGAAGAGCCTTCTATCAACAACGACAGATGCAGATATGGTTGACAAACATCTGAATCTATCCAGCATATTACAGGAGGTTGCCAAGCGTTCGCTGCAACTAAATACAAAGAACAACACGATGCTGTCGCAAAAATACTGCACCAGGAACTACCGTTGAAACTTGAGCTATCACAATCAGTGAGAACACCCTACTATATATACAAACCAGAATCTATTTTAGGAAACAACAACTACAAGCTGTACTGGGACCGCACGATACTGACAGATCGGACTGTTGCTCACAATAGACCAGATATAGTTTTAGTATATAAAATCTCTAGGAAAATAACCTTAATTGACATAGCAATTCCTAACAACAATAATATAAATATTAAGCAGGCTGAAAAAATAGCCAAATACAGGGATTTGGAATTTCAAATAAAGGCACAGTGGGACATGAACAACACACGAACTGTACCAATTGTTATGTCAACAACAGGAGTAGTCCCAAAACTTCTACTAAATAACTTAAAATACCTTGGTCTGGACGAACATCTTTACCAACTAATGCAAAAAGTCGTTCTATTAGGAACAGCCCGGGCGGTCAGAAAATTCATGGGAAGCTGCCACGACTCCAACCACGGGCCTGATAACTTGGCAAGGGCTCCCACACAGCTAAACCCTTTTGATATCTAGGATATTTGGGGTTAATGAATTTTCTCCTAAAGACGGAGTGTGCTGACATACACTGTATGGTCAAGTCGGTGACTAGTACAACAACAGAACCCAGATATGAATGACCACACAGAACAAATCTCAAAGCGAAAATTAAAAACTTTTTCGATCATGGGACTTCACCTACTACTTACATGTTAAATTTACGTTTATTATAAAATTCATGGGTATTTCTTCAGAATATTTGATTAAAATGATCAAAAAAGAGCTTTTAGGATTACAGCAGCTCCAATCAAATCTCGTCATAGATTTTAGTGTCGGCTGTGAAAGTTTTCTGGATGTTCCACAACTCTTCCAATTTGCATTGGTTTCAATACAGAACGGCAATTTCGGGTACTTTACGTTACTTTTGGATATTCTTTCAATCATTAGCATTCTATAAACTCTAAAATAATGACTAGCACATACTCGAGCAGATAATTACCTCAATTCCTAATGTGGATATATCAAAGTCAACCCTTCTAATTTCCAAGACAAAACATACTTTCTATTGGTAAACTATTTAAGTTTTACACATTAGCTCATACAAAATTATTTCCTTCCCGTAGGAAAACTTTATTTCCCCACGTTTAGTAGCTCAAATATAGAAATAATACTACCGTCTAATCTCCATTTTAAGGAGACTACCTTGACTTCCCCCTTCCAATAATTTCATAAAATGTTCATGCCTATTTATAACCCCATTGCTTCTGCAGCACACTGGAAAATTGTTGTCTTATGCTGGTCAGCTCTTTTAGGATAAATCAGGGACGTGGAGTAGATGAAACTTTGTAACAATATGGTTTTAAGTACATTTTTTATTTTACTTCTACAACGGCGGATTAAAACGTTCCATGAAACATGCGTGAATTAATGTTAAAAGTAAAACTATATTCACCTTTCCTCAAAAACAGAAACGAAATGAATTTAACGGCACAAATTCGGCGTAGAAACACTGTATAATACTTCTAAAAAATTCGATATCAAGTACGTATTCCGTCCATTGTGTCTACAAGCTTGGATATTAAACAGCAATAAATGCAGTCACTTGTGATATATCTTAAGTTTCTATACCCCAAGTAAATGTTAAGGTATCGGGATTTTCTATCACGCGCCATTGACTTTGATGTCTTTATGAGTTGTGTATGCTAAAAAGAGATGGAAGACTGGAAGAGCATTTGTTCGGAGGGTTTGAAAGGCTCTCGGTAGGAAAAAGCTAATCTACCGCGTCGATATACAGAAGAAACGAATTTGGGAAGAGGATTAGTGGGATAACACAAGGTTTTATCCAGGAGTAAAATAAAATAAGATGAACTTTTAACTACGAATTCGCCAGCATGTTACTATGTGTCTTATTTTACAAAGTAATCAGTGTTAGATTTGCTTCTATTTTCTTAAAAAAATAATTGAAAACCACTGGAAAGGGGCGTTTTATAAATAGTAAAAAATAGACACTGTAGTAAATTTTGGTTAGTGCCTAAAAATATGACAGTTAGCTAAAATATATCATTTGATAAAACGGATGCATGAAAACCGAAGTGAAATAGCAATAACAAAAGACTCAGGTCCACATATTTCTAATTCTAAATTTTTGTACTTTAGTTTTAAACTTACAAAGTTAACAAAACGATTTAACAACTTAACGCGAAAAGATATAGAAATCTAGAAGTTTCATGGAAAACTAGATCACAGAACACCCAAATCGGGAGTTGGCCTGTGTGTAGCGCCGGTACTCTGGGATTCCTTGGATAAAAACCATCCCAAAAAATAATTTGGGAACTAAAACTGTAGAGGCAATTATGATAGTACCTTTTCGAAATTACATCGAAAGCAAGACAATATGTAGTATTTTAGGCGAGAACCTTCATCAGTTGCGCTTCCCTCAACTTACTGAAATCATAGAGTGATATGAATTTAACATTTTAACGCGAATTCTATATCAAAATCTAGGGTCTTCAGAGAGCTGAACCCCTAAATCGGCACTACACACAGAAAAATTCTCGATTTCGAATTTCTGTAAGATAGTTTTTCTTGAAACTCCTTGATTTCGATAGATAAATACTTATTCGAGATTTCAATCTTGCATTCCATGCATTGTACAATTGCGAAAAGAAACTATCATAATTTTTTTAAAGCTTTTAGTTAACTTAACAAGTTTCCATACCGCAAGACTCTCGATTTGAGATCTCTGAGCTACAGATATTCGTTTCGCCTTAAAATTAAATTTACTTCTATGCATGAAATACATAAATAACCAAAAAGTACTTCATACTCAGCGACAAGAGGTTTTCGGTTTAATTTGAAACGCTGAAAATGAAACCGGAAGCAGATTTGCTTTGGGACGTATAATGTCGCTGAGGTAGCTTCGAAAAACTGAAGAAAAAATATTGTAGCTTGTGATTCACTATTGAGTATGGATAACAATATATCGCATATTGGACCTAATGCTTTATTTTGTAGGGTAGTGTAAAAGCGCAAGTGATGAGGTATGACAATTCTTATGTGCCACCCAACACGACATTTTTTGAATCAACCTGTATAACTTTATTCTATTCCACCTAATTTTTCAACAATCCTATATATGCAACTGCTTATATGCCACTCAATAAGACATTTACTTGTAAGTTCTTTGAACACACATTTATAATTGTAATTTTACTTCGGCCTATATTTCAACTGCGCACATTGCTTGTTGCTTGAATTTCCAGGCACACATACACACACAACTACCACCTTTTAGCGTACCGAAAAGGTCGTTCACATAATTTTTTTTTCGATAGATTTCACTGGACTTTAAGCCCAGCTAAATGAAAACCATTGCAAATACTCTGTATAACTTATTTTCATTTCATGCCTTGACTTTTCTTTTTTTTCTTGAATTTTCAGAAAAAAGGTATAAGTAATTTACGTTATAGAAAATTATAGGGAATCAAGATGGAATATCTTTTTGTAGAATACAATTAAAAATATTCAAATTGAATGAGCCGTTATATAGAAAACTGTGTAGATTCATTAAAATTCACTAGAGTATAGTCTCTCAATTACAGTATTTTCTTATTTTCTGGAAAACCGTAAATCTCACGTTATAGAAAAATATACGGCACCTTTCGGTAACATGCACTAATGGAATGCTGTTTAAATCATGAAAATTGTCCAAGCAGTGGTTTTTGAATGATCACTGAGCATACATAAAAAAACTGCCGACGAATTGATAAACTCCTCTTTTTTGGAAGTCGGTTAAATTGTGAGAGAACCAAATGACAAGTCGGGGCTTAATACAATACAATACTATATTATTTGGGTAATTTCGAAATGTGACCCCAGATTATTTTATCTTTTCAGTGTGATTTTTTCTCTTGTCTTCTATTTCGAACAAAACTTTTTTTAAAGAAACCTGCAACTACTTTTATGGAAATCAACCCCTATCAAATTGTTTAGAAATTCCAATGGTAATCCTCAATGAGTTGGCCAAAAAATCATTATAACCTAAGTCTAGAAAGCTAAGTTTCAGTAGTTACAATCTTCTGAAATTATAGACTCCAGTGTTCGATCACCATCAAATTCAATGGCTCACGGGCTAGTGAAAGCCAATTTTTTTAGAGACCAATCTTATAATGTCATCATGTATCTTAAAGCGCTAAATACAGATCCGTAGTCAAAACAGCTGTATCATCTTTCAGGCCACTGAAAATCGCTGAAGCACTTACAGAACAATAATTATAGTAACTTATACTTCTCTAGAAACAGAGAACATTTATGATTTTAGAGGAACGTTGATCCGTCGTCAGCATGTCTGAAGCAAATCAAAGTCTTCAGAAAATAGCTGACTTAACTTCAGAAAAATGAAGAACAGCATTAATGATAACACGTTTTACTCCAGCATCACAAGAGCACTCTCAATCCGCCAGGTCAAGAATTTATTTCATCGAACTAAATAAGGTAAGACCAAATTTGATCCAACCTTAGCTTAACAAGATCGGGTATAAATCAGGTTCAGTGATCTCTACATTTTGATTTTGTTAATTTTTGTTGAGTCGTATTTAGTGACGATGTATCGAGATAGTTTAAATTGGCTTGATGTCTAGCAAAGCTCAGAAACCATAAAACACTACTCACGTGAGAACAAGTATCGACAATGTAGGTACATTAATAGGAAATGACTTTCTGATGTTTGGTAGCCTATTCTTTATAATCTCATCAGTTTGAAATTCCTCGTGATTATGCTGAAAGCTTCTCCATTGACCATTTCTAATAATTTTTCTCTCTCCACTCGCGCTTGTACTGCATTATTAATGAACAATTTATTTGGTACTTGTTGTTCAGCTTCAGCAGCAGCACCTCCCATCAGAACTGGTGTATGACACACATGCAATGATGCATCCGCAAAACAGTAGAAATCATTTAGTTTCAGCGTGTTATAGGTTAATAGAATTTGGCGAAAAACTGTTGTTACATAGACATTTTTTGTTTCTACCACCCACCGATATTTCGTAACAATGCAAGAACAATTAGCATCTTCAACTGCAAGTTGTTTTTGGGCAGGTCGACGTGTAACAACTGTAGAAGTGAAATGGATTCTGGATATACTCTACCAATTTAGCTGAAGCGTTGCAGCATCATTGATGTACTTAAGCAAAAAGTACGGATCAGTTCTCAGCATGAGCAAAGATATTAATTATTTTCTGTTACTCGAGCAGGACGAGTTCCCGTTGCTGTTCTTTAGTACGTGCTTCAGCGATTTTCAAAACACTCACTGTTTTGGTCACGGTTTTGCATTCAACGCATGAAAATATATCAAGAAGGTACCATCACGGTCACTTTATAATAATTGAGTTTACTGATCTGTGAATAATTGGTCTTGATGGTCATAGAACAAAAGGACTCTAAAACAAAAACTAGGTCTCATTGACTTTTTTGAATAACTCATTGAGGACTACCATTTTGGCAAAATTTCTAAACAACCTGACTGGGACATGTTTTCCATGAAGATTGTTGAGGGATCCTTGGTAGGAGAAATAATTTTTAAAGCGTATAGGCTTTCATAACCGGTTTCAATTGGTAACCATGGTTTTCGGGGCTGTTTAGTTGTGGCCTATTGGAATTTTTGCTGAACGTTTAATTTGCAATTGCGGCGTGGACGTAAGTGACATATACTAGAATAAGAATGTACACTAACATGAAGTGAAATATTTTCACTTACACACTTGATGTTCATCCTGTAGATAATTGTTTCACTCAGAGTTTGTGAAGGAAACATTTCTGCAAATGACGGCCAGTAAAACTGGCTATTTTTCGAAATGTGCTTCACTCACAAACTTCAGATAATTATCTGATGCAAGCCTAAAAGTCAGGCGCGAATAGTTCAGCGCAAAGCTAGAAAACAATGACATGGGGATGAACGTGTGGCTGGAATAAAATTTATTAGCAGAGGGATTTTCCCATTTAATTGAAAACACGCTGTTATTATCTGTTATACGGATAAGATATTTTAGGACACTGAATTTCATTCATACTGCTTAGACTAAGAGTACAGTTTCGGATGGAAAGCATAAAATGATATACGCCCTAGTAATTAGTGACGCAATTAATTTTACGATATTAAAGCGTCCCGATTTTATAGGATAATATTGATTGCTAGCAATATCGTACGTACGACAAAGATTTTATTATTTTTACATATTATATTACGATTTACTCTATGAAGCCACACAATGCAAGATTGAGTTCATGTTTTCAAACTTATTATGAACAAAAGTGTTTTAAATAAAAGTAAAAGTAAGGGCTTTTCTAACTGGGGAAGTAACCTATCGTCATGCCTACTTCAGCGGTGATGAGTTATCATTTACATTATATTTACAAAGAAGAATTTTGTTCGATTATTTATGGTTAGTTTTCAGGTTGCAACAAACTTAACGAAAACTTTGTGATTTTAATGGCATGAATAATTGTCTACCAGAGAAAAAATATAAAACTCTACAAAAATTTGGGAATCCGGGTCTGTTAAAAATACTGAAACACTCAAAGAGGATTATTTAAAAAGAACAAAATATCCGCTCAGGTCTTAGACTATCATCAAAAAATATAAAATCAAGCCAACTCAAAGTAGCAATAATAAAACAATCTAAAGTTTACAATTAAAATATTTAAATTTACCGTTTTCGTATTTTTGTCTTTGAAAACGATACTTAGACTAGAAGCCCTGAACCTTTAAAAAAGTTTTTTCAAGTGTAGTTGATTATTTCCAAGTAATAAATTACGATAGAAAACGTAATTATTTTACAGTTATTAATAAATACAGGGTGTTACCTATTTGACTGCCGGGACTCAAAAGTGTTAACCCTATGTTGGTCTTAATTAACATTAAGTTCGAACCAAATTTGATTTCTTTGTTTTTAAGAGCTCTACTCGGATTTGGCTAAAAAAATGTTAAATTTCTCTGTAAATGGTCGTATCGCCAATAAGTTAATGGAAAGAAAAACATAATTTTTTAAATTAATTTTTGAGATAACTGAATACCAATGCTAAAGGGTGATAATCCTTAGTATGTATCGCCATATTAGGTCTTGATTTAAAAATGTTTTCATTGCTACCTCTGGAAACTCGTAATCGAGTAAAATAACAAATCCACTAGCTTCAACTTGCGATGAAGAACCGATTATAATTCAAAAATCTTAAATCAACAGCGAGCTTACAGAAACAGATAAATTAAATAAACCAGATTATTTACAGAAATTGTTGGCATTGTCCCCAATCAACTTGTATGCAAGCTGCAGCTCTCATTGAATTGAAATGGCGTACTCTAAATATTTCAGGTGCTTCCAGAGAAAGTTATTTAAGCCTGGAAACCTGGTGAACAATGACTGTGTTCCTCCTCAACTTATCCAACAATTGGGCGTACTATTTTTTAAACATTAATACCATTAAATTTAGTTCCTGCACGGACGCCAATGGAAGAAATAAAAACATCTTTTACATGAGAAAATGTCTCTGAATCATGAAAGAGGTGTAGCACATTTCACTAAAATATATGGAAAGATAACACAGATATTAAATATATGCAATTAATAAATACTACGAGTCAATCGAAGAAACTACTTACAAATTAGATCAAATATTTCATTTAATTACAAGCTTATTTGACTTTTCCGAAACGCAACATAGATTAGTCTGTGGTATTAAGATTTGCAATACTGAAGTACATAAAAAATCGAATTGTCATCTCTTTCTCCAATAAATATTTTCCTAGTAGGTATATACTGAAAACTTTATTTTGGCACTTTCAAAAGTTTTTAAATAAGATTCCAATCCAAATCGTAGCAAGAGCAATTAAACCAATGTGAGGGATAATTAGATTTTTAATTCGCTGAATTCACAGTTCCTCACATTTCGCCAACTCAGCTCGAATGTTCTCTCCGTTTTTACTCCGACCCTTCAGAGAACTATCAGCGAATCTCGTTTTATTATTGGACCGAACTTTTCATATTTTCACAGCTTGTCACCGACAAACAGACTATAAAAAGCAGCCCTACTTGGAAGTAATATTATGAAAACGACACGAATTCTTTGTCATAAGTCCTAACCAAACTTTCTACGATTATTGCGTTATAACCTTGTTTACCCTGGACTAATGTAAAAATATATCTAAAAACAACCCCTGCAATTTAATTAAACATGTTATAATATCATTTTTGTACACAGTTTAGCAAAAAATATCCTCAGAGATGTTAGAGCTGTTAGGATATAATGCGATGTGATATCAAAATATTAAAACTTTGTTAATCCAAGGGAGATTTGAAGGAGGAGTGACAAGTAAATCAACTTATTATACAGTAGAAGTATCTTGCTACTCCACATATAGTCCAATTAAATTTAATATTTATATGAACAGACATTAAAATAGATATACTCTTAAATAAGAAACATTCAAAATTCTTCTTACATCATCTGACTCCGTGTGTGGATGATCTAAAGCATTATTCTTCTTTGAGCGTCCATATCCTCAAGTGACTTTAGCGATCATTATCCTACTATTAGGTCCCCATTTGTCTTCAATCTTACTCTGCGTTATCAACGTAACAATTCACATTTTTCTCCCCTCATAATGTAACCGAAGTACCGCATCTTTCGTATTTTAATAATTTTCAGAACCTCTTTTTTTTATCTACCCGTTATAGGACTGTTTCATTTGTGACGTCTAATTTCCAGGATATCCTAAGCATTCTTCTATAACACCAAAGTTCGAATGCATCGAGTGAGCGATTTCTATTAAGCTCAATGCTTCAGCTCTATAGTATAGAACGAAGAAGACATACCATCGTAAGACACCGATTCTAGTTAAAGCTAAGGGGAGGTTACAGAAATTTCTTCATAGATTATTAAAGGAACTTCTGGGTTTCTCTATTCGAACTGTGATTTTGTGTGAGTGCTCCCATTGTAGTGCAGTCATTGAAGCATTATGCCTTCTAAATTTTTTACTAATAATCGATTTACATGAAATTTTGGAATTTGGCTCATGTAACCTTTAACTTCAAAAGTGATATTGACCCGAACTCCGCTTTCAACCTGGGGATGGTTGGCACCCCCTCTCGGTGGTGAAAATTTTTTTGCAAAATAACCTATGATGTCGAGAGAAAACCAAATTTTAAACAAAAAAAGTTCTATAAAGTTTTTCCAAAAACCCAATACTTTTAAAGTTATTGGCAATTGATTGATTTTCAATTGCCAAAAAGCAATTGAAAATTAGAAATTTTTTCACGTTTTTCATTGGTTTTTTGTAAATATCTCCAAAAATACGAATTTAACGAAAATTGTACGATGAACAAAATTGTAGCTGGTAAAAAACTTATAAAGTGTTCTAACTGCAATATTAAGCAAGATATTAAAGATCAAAACCGTTTTTTATTTTGTCTGAAATTTAATCGATATATTCAATGCCATCTAGCGGCGAGCGGATACATTTAATGCATTTTAATGAAAAAGGATTTTATAGTGTTGAAATAAGCTTTAAAAGTCTTTTGCAAATAAAATGAGTGAGCTATAATTCAAATAAAATGAACATATAATGTGTTTTTTTTAAATCAATGGATTTTACAAGTGCCATTTCCACCAAGATTAAAATTAATCGAATTCCGTCTAGAATAAACTGTAAGATAAAGAGTTTGACGGATTCTAGCAGTTTGGCTGATTTAGGACACATACTTTTCAAAAAAATCACGATTTTGAGAAAAAACTTCCAATTTAAAAAAAAAAACTAGCTTCTTTTCATAATATCAGAAAAATAATGAAAGATACATTAAAAAGTATAATGATGAAAAATATAGGTCGTTTTTTGACAAAAATTTTGTTTAGTTTTATTTTCCTATCACCTAAAAATTGACAGAGAGATGATTGGTTATAGAGCGCTCCATCGCAATTTCTCTTGAGCCCTTTGACCATTCACCGTTTCAAAGTAAAAGGTTTTTCACTATATATTGTAATGAAAAAAGTTGTAGCTCTTTTAATTTCCTTTCAAATGTGTTTTTATAAGTTGTGATAGCTTCAAAATTAAAGGAGTTATGGTCTAAAAACTAATCGCATTTTTTTCTACTTAGTAAACTGAAAATTTTCGAGAGTGAATATTTGGAGCAAAGTGAAAGTACAAAGTAATATAGACCCAAAACTATTATCTCTTTGTATGTAATGTCTTTTTTTATGTATTGTAATACTAAATTCTTTATAATTAATTACTAATTCGATTTAGTGCATTTACAGATAATTCATAAGTTTATATTTTATTTTTTAATAAAAAGTGTGATTTTTTACTCTATAATCAAATTATTTTTAATTGTAAAAGCTTATATTTTCAATGTTTTATTCAATTGTTGAAATATGTCTGTAATGTTTGTTCAAAACGCATTACGCAATTTTCATTACTTGCAATGAGAACCTTTTTTAATAATTTTCTAACCTCAATATTGTAAGTTTTGTTTATCCATCTAGATTAGGTTATACCATTATTAAGTTGTGTAATCTTTCAGAAACTTGACTGAAGAAGAAATCAATAAATTTCGAAAGCTTTCATGATATAATAAAAGAGTACACTTTGTTTAGTGCCCTTTATAAAATAATAAAATTTGGCTACTTTCCCATTAATTTTTGGAAATTCCAAAATTCTATATATATATATATATATATATATATATATATATATATATATAACAGATCTTGAGATTGTTTTCTGAATGTTATTTGTGGCATCTTCTAGTTTATTTTAGATTTTCTTGGGAATAATACCACATCAGAGTTCAAACTTGTGTATATTTTAAAACCAAACGTTTCAAAATCCTGTCGGATTTCGTTTTCAATGGATATAAATTTATAAAGTAAAATTGAAATATATGACAATTATTTTGACAAATATGTTTACGTTACTATGGAATTTCTTTGATTTTAAATATACAGGGTGCACAAGAAATTCCAAAGATCATTAAAATCAAAAAAATTTTTTTTCAAGTTGGAAGAACTTGAAAAAATTGTCTTCAGAATTTATTTGTGGCGTTCCTAGGGACGACTTTCTTTTTAAGATAGTGCATTTGCCAAAAAATGCGATCAAAGAATTCTGATAATTCAGTGATCCCATTAAAGTCATAAGGGAAAACCTAGGAAAAAACCTCATGAACTATCCCGATATAGGGTTGTTCAAAAGGATATGCCCATTGTTAATTTCATCTTTAATTATCGACAACCAGACATGACTGAAATCTACGGAAGTAGAAGCGATGCAGTCGTTTTCATTTAACAGAATTAAGGCAGATTCTTTTAATTTTCGTTTTGTGCAGTGTTCTTCTTTGTGTAAAATTGTTGTGTTTTGAAATTGTATTTTATGGCCTTGGTCCCAAGCATGTTCACAAATTTTTGATTTTTCGAACTGACGTTTCTTTATGTAATTTTGATGTTCATTTATTCGAACATTAAGAGGTCTAGAGGTTTCTCCAATATAAAACTTATTACATTCACAAGGAATCTTATAAATGCAATTTTTTGAGTTTTGCGTAGCGTTTTTTGGTTTTGTTTTTGTTATAATCGATTTAAGCGTATTTGTTGTTTTAAATGTAGTTTTGATGTTAAATTTGTTGCCTACTCTTCTCAATCTCTCTGACAGGCCCTGTATATATGGTATTGTTGTTGTTATAATGTGGTTTTCCTGGTTGTCAGTATTATTAGATGAAGTCTGGTGTTGGTTGTCAGTTGTTTTGTGCTCAATTTTATTTAACTCTTTGTTAATAAATTTTTGAGGGTAATTGTTTGCAGTTAGAACATTTTGTATAAATGATTTTTCTTTGTTGAATTTAGTAGTATCTGAGCAGTTAGTCTTTGCTCTGTCATATAAAGATTTAATAACACCTCTTTTTACCGTATTTGGATGGTTCGAGTTAAAATTGAGATATCTGTTAGTGTGAGTTGGTTTTCTGTAAACTTCTGTTTCAAATGAAGATTGTGTTTTTGTTATTAAAATGTCCAAAAAAGGTAGTTTGTTATTTTGTTCGATTTCTAATGTAAATTTTATGGTTGGTTCTTTGTTGTTTATGTCGGTTAATAATTCCTGTAAATTTTCCAGATTTTGTTCCCAAATAATGAATATGTCGTCAACATAACGCCACCACACCAACGGTTTATTTTCTTTTGAAAAAATCATTTGTTCTTCAAATTTGTCCATAAAGATGTTACTTAAGGCAGGGGACAGACAAGAACCCATAGCCATGCCAAAATCTTGTTGGTAGAAATCATCGTTTAACTGAAAGTAAGTTGTTTTCGTACAGAAAGTGAGTAATTCCATTATTGTGTTAATAGATAAACGAGTTCGTTGATGAAGTGAATAGTCATGTTCCAATAATTCTTTTACTATAGGAAGTGTTTTAGCTACGGGAACATTGTTATATAAGTTTACTATGTCAAAACTTGCTAGTGTAAATGTATTTTTGTATTGTATATGAGACAATTTTTCTAAGAAATCTGCACTGTTTTTAAGATGAGAAATTGAATTACCTGTAAGTGGAGAAATAATTTTCAGCAAAAATTTAGAAAGTTCATTACATGGAGAATTTATGGAACTGACAATTGGTCTCAAAGGGATGTTGGGTTTATGAATTTTTGGTAAGCCATAGAAGTGTGGAGGTTTAGTATAATGTGGAGTGAGAGTTTTGCGTTCTTGGTCTGTAAATTCGTGTTTGTGACTGTAGAGTAAACGGTATATTTTGCTTTCTACTGAACTAGTCGGGTCTTTGTTTAGTTTAGTGTATTGTCATATATTTCAATTTTACTTTATAAATTTATATCCATTGAAAACGAAATCCGACAGGATTTTGAAACGTTTGGTTTTAAAATATACACAAGTTTGAACTCTGATGTGGTATTATTCCCAAGAAAATCTAAAATAGATCTTGAGATCTTGAGCTGTGACAGCTACAGGTAAATAAGGATTCCATAATACGCCTCCACATGTTGAACCATGTGTGAGTATTTTCGAAATTCCATACTTATCTGCTAGGGTCACCAGCTGTCCATCAAATCCGTAAATAACATCGACGGTAATTCGAAACTAATTCAATTTGATTAGCACTTCCAAGCACATGTTTGCAGTTGATAAACCTTCGATATCATTAAACACGACGAATTAAACTGTCTGTAAATAATGTAATAATAATATCGCTAATTAAATATTTAGTCATCTGAAACACACCTAATCTATTTTATAGAAAATGGTCACTGAGACTAGCACTAGACTTTGAAATATAACAATTGAGGGATAAGAATTTAAGCCCATATCTTTAAAAAAGTGATATCAGTGAGGCAAACTAAGTGGAAGATGAACCTAATATCCGTCAGAAACCGCTGGAATTTAGAATAATTTGTATATTCCGCCCTAACTTGCAGACTATTTAGTTTAAAGAAAATGGCGGGTTTTAGGTTTGGGTAAGTTGTTCAGCAAATTCAATTGCTATGCTTTTATTATTAGTTTTTTTTTGTAAATATGATCCTTTGATGCCTTTAGAGAAAAATGATAACGACAAACTATCTCCACGGTGGCGTGTTCATCAACCTATAAATCACAATTAGTATTTTTTGTACCCTATGTTCACCTATACTTTTGGCAGGTTAGCTTTACAATTAATATTTTTCTAATCTGTATTAATAACCCTACAATTTAAAAAACCATCGGTATTAATGTCCCTATTTGTCTTTGAGATATACTATAAACAAAAGAAAAAAAAGACCAAATTTCCACACCTATAATAGTAGATGATGACATTCTAAATAATTTTTCCTTACCTAAGGTTCAATTTTTCGATATCTCTATTTTCGCTAAAGATATCGTTAAAAAAAGCCATTTAACCCATAGTGCGCCGATTAGACGAATCAAGTTCGAGCCCCAAAGGGTGCACTGGTTTTTCTCTTTACTAAAGGTACACAGAGTCCTTCTGGCGTTTCAGTCGTTTTTAAAAAGAAATTGACGAAATTCGTATTAGACGCATACGCATAAAAACATCAGGTCATCATTCTTTAATAAATGGAAACACTTCTTCACTCATTTTTCATACTTATTCTTTAAGCAAAGATCTGCTACAGGAGCTTCGGACATTATAAGCACTAGCGTTAATTTTGACGATTTAGAACAATAGCGTTTGTGGTGTGATATATAGTAAATTTCAGAGCGTTTTTTGGAGTTATGGCTAAACCGAAACGTGCTCAAAATTTTGGGAAACTGAGATGAGGTATATCAATTCTACTTTCTTAAACATAGATTGGGCATGAGATGATCTACACTTTCAGTTAAAAAGAATGTTATGAATATATAAACATTTTTTTGCAATGTCCAGTTTAGGTTTCATTATTTAAAGAAAGGATTTTATTTAAAAAAAGGCATAGGTAAAAAAGATTGATTTTTTGCCATTTTAGACTTGTTTTATTTTTTGAACACGTTAATGTTAGTTTTCTACTATTAATGTCGTCAATAAAACGCAGTTATTCTCTAATTGACCTGAGCATATATAAAACATGTTGACGCGAGATGTAATGGAGTCGTTCCATGTCATTGCTATTATCCCGTAATTCCTAGACGCGAACAAAAGAGTGACACGTCGCAGAGAGTATTCAATATCTCGGGTAGGTCAAATTCACCTGGTAATTTTAAAATGACATTTAAACCTCTGAATTACTGGATAACAGCAAACAACGGCTCCAGATTCTGAACTTCCGTGTACTAGAGTCACCGAAAATCCTAGATGTCGTACATTAAGTACATCTCGCGTCAACATATTGTTCGATATGTATCAAATGTATAAAAAATTATTCAAGAGGACAGGTTCATATGGGAAGCGTAATTGATGAAGGTTCCCGACAAAAAACAATATTTGTTACAAATATTTTCTAGCTTATAAAAAATAGTATTGTATACATATTAGTATTGTATAATCGAATGCAAAGGCCTATACAATTTTCAGAAAAAAGTTGATATAATCAATTAGAAAAGTGATCTACACAAATGAACATTTTAATTTTTGTTATGGGCACTAAATATAACATTTTCGCTGTGGTTTCATTTTGGGTATGATCACATCCGTCATTGCTTTTAAACACATAAAATCATTTTCAGTTCGTACTACCGAAAAGAAATAAAAACTTTATCCAAACACGAAAGTAATATATTTCAGCTACCCCTTTAAAACACATTTACCACGTTCTGTTGAATATATCCAGCGAACATTTTTCTTCCAAATTTATAGATCGCCCAAGCTATGCCGGAAAATATTATCCCAGCGCTTCGCAGTCTGAAGTTATAGAGCGACTGCTTTCATCCAGAGCATCGATTTCAATGCCGCATGTACTCCTTCCTACCTCTCAAACCAAGACACTCTTTTCAGCGAGAAAAGTCGCAACGTATGTAAGGAATGAAATACGCCAAAACATTAGGTCGTTTCAAAAGTCTCAAATAAGAAAGAGAAGATTAAGAGCCACACTTTGAACGTTCTTTGATACAAAGGATCCCATTAACAGGTCCGATTTTTTTCTGCATAGCTATGTGAAAATGTTTCATTTAAATAGACTTTTTTTGATTAAAGACGAATCGAAACTTTTAATCGTTTTTATCAAAAGAAATGTATTTCGTATTCTTCTGGCCTTGATGAAGTATATGCAGTATTACAAAAAACAGAAAATGTACTGAAAACAATTTCAATAAAAGTAGTCTATACTACAATTACAAATTAAAAATACCAGTGTACCAGTTAGTAATTGGTAAATCAATTATTCATTCAGAAACACTTGCCTGTTTTATGGACAGAAGGAATTGTCACTAGTACTAGTAAATAGGCTATGCCGGCTCGAGCGCAAAATCGACCAAAAATACGTGTGATTTAGTGTAATAGATTCTAAAGTAAAATTATCGAAAATATACCACGACGATCTAGGGATGACGTGAGCCGGCCTGATTCTGAAAGGAACCTATATCAAAGTAACGCATATGCTCGGTATGACACCTTCCATACGAGGGTGTCGGGACCGAAACTCGGTCACAACATTTTTCTGAATAATTACCGACACAACTACAAAATGGCGCTCAATTATGCAACCAGTAAAACAATGATGATATCACTCAGCTTCTGCCTCTTCCAATCTCTACGTTAAGTTAGACCAGCTCTACATAATCGTCCTCTACGCGAACTCTAACCTCTAAGAGCCGCCGATTCAACAAAACCTTCACGACAGCGCAGCCCTAGACTGTCATGAACTTCCTCTTCAAACTAACGTCTGTGCGTCCCCCTGCAAAGCCTGGCGGCCCCTATTGAATCCGTAGTCAGCGGTTAACCCATACGAAACGACACAGCAGCCCTAGCAGGGGCCCACCCCATCGCAGGCATAGTTAACGGTTCACCTCTACGACGCGTCATAGCAACCTTAGTAGAGGATCCCGCAGTCCTATTAGCTCCACCGAGTTCCTAGAACGCGGCAACCTTTTTTATAGAACAAATGACACGCTCGTTGGAATTTCAGATCCGATAAATTTAATATGATGAATGAATTAGAAGGGGCTTTTTCAAGTGTGAGAAAACAACTGTTACTTATCTTACGGCGAACACATTCGTTAAGTTTTTTTCTCACAAACACACTTTGAAGATTCACTTTATTAAACTTGTCACAATGAAGCACAAATTGTAAATGTTTTAATAAAGTGAAGTTTCATTCTTGAAAAAGGCCCTTATAAGTGTGGACGAAACGTCTGGAAAATTTGCTTGTATGTTGGTTCAGATATATAAATAAATTAATTCGAAATAATGACGTGATCAAAATCCGGAAAAGCAGAATTCGCTAAATATAAGGATTTTGGCATTATTTTTGGTAGTAACTTCAAGTTGATGTAACCTAGGCTCTCGGGTCAGTACCAAAAAAAGACAGAAGAGTGAAATTATAATCCTAATTAGTTGGAATATCTTACTTGGTACCCTCAAACAGAAGGGAATTCTAACAATTACAAATGACGTATCAATTGTATGCAAAACACCCAAAATCAAAAGGTTGACATAAGATTTAAGTTGTAGTATACCTACAAGTTATAACCAAGACTTTTTGCTTTGTTCTCGACGATAACATGTTTCATAACCGGAAGAGAAAATCACTCCCACAGTTTTTCTGTGATAATCTCCGTTAAAAGTACAAAGAAATAAGACACATTTGAATAATAGCGCGTAACGTGTTATAATCTGTGCAAAGAAATTGCTTTTAAATCCAAAATATGTGAGTGTTGTTAAAATAATAGGTGTCAAAAAAATCAAATAACTTCAAAATAGAGAGCTTGTGGTAAAGTAATTTATTCAGCAATTGTTTTCAATTCTTTAAAGAACATGAAGTGGCAAAATAAAGACAAAAAAAAAAGAAACACACTGCTTTTCTGTAAGCGACAAATTTGTCCAAAATCAAAGAGGTAGAAATAGTCTACCGTCTTGATTTCTTTGTATCAAATTGTTAAATTTAATTTCCCATAGCTTTCCTTCTCATTCCGTAATGGAGTAAACAATAAGAAATCATGTGACAGTTCCCAAAATACCAAAAATATTGACAAAAAAAATAAATATTCGGCTTTTCTGTAGCTGACAAATTTCTCCACAAATAACTTTTTCCACTGCTTAAAATTTGGAATTCATCTCTTTCTCAACCTATAATGGGATAAACAATTTCATTGCCCTACATGCGAATATAGAGCAGCAATACAGCGTATTGTATTTCAACCTTGCAAAACAAGCTCTAATGAAATTATAATACCGTGAAAATTAACCTTGACATTAAAGTAAGCAAGAATGTCATCGTTATTTTCAGACAGATATAAATTATTGCCATCAAGCAAACTTACCCCCAGGAAATTGAACTGAAACAAAAGTCCTTGACTATAATCCACCGGGAGCTAATCATCCATTTAGAAACTTCTACAACCCCATATTCGGTTTAAATGTTGCGAGAGTAATAAAAATGATTTCCCACCATCCTAAAAGCTGTTACTTTCCAGCTCGCTATAAATCCAGTAGATGACAAATGTAAAGGCAAAACGCTGACGGATATTTAGATTTACAGTGGAGATATTGCAGGTTTCCAACATTCATAAATTAATAACGCATTGGAAAAAAAACATTTTAGCATAAAAGAGCTTTTCAAGGTTGCCATCAATCTCTTTATAAAAAGGAACATTGTATTTAACAATTGGAGACCGAAATATACAATTGGTCGTGAAATTTTGTCAGGGAATCCAAATGGTAGTTTCATGCAAAATGGAAGCAATGGCCATACAAAGTGTCAAAAACATAATACCGCAATGATTTACGATTTTAAATTAGTTCACGGGCACAACATTCACCACAATTAACAAATGAAATGTGTAAAATACTTTTTGTTAAAAGCTCTATAATTTTCTGTTCAATCTTTTTGAGATACGATGTGATTTTAAAGTATAGTTATAATTTTTTTCTGGTGTGCTGCTTCTCTTGACTTGTCTAGTTTCAGACCTCACACTAAGAAACAGACTTACACCGGAGACAACATGTAAAACTATAATGTTTCATATGTAAAGAACTACAATGAAACACACGCAGAGTAAGAAATATACAGGGTGGCCCAAAATTATGGAAACCTCTGAATAACTCGCTAATGTTCCAGCATATCCCCCAGGCTAATGGTGACCTTGGTCAAATACATTTCTTCAAATAAGAATCCCAATTTTTTATTACAAATTCGAAAAGAGCGGAAAACTTTACACGTAAAATGGCTTCGACCGTAACCTAAGTTGTGACCTTGACTACAACCAAGGTCAAATAGTCTTTTTCAAAAGAGAACGTTCATTTTTAGTTTGGATTATTTAAGGGCGAAATATTGAGCAACAGTATCTTGACCTTCGTTTGGCCATGACCATAAACTTGACTTTGTAGACGCGAGATGTAAGACCGACATCTAGGATTTTCGGGGAAACTAGCACACAAAGGTTCCGAATCTGGAGCCGTTCCGTGCAATTGCTGTTCTCCCTTAACTCCTAGGATAGAATGGCACGATAAAATTTTTCAGGTTACTTCACTTGTCAGACATAATAAATACTCTCTTCGAGGTGCTATTCTTTTGTACCCAAGCAGTGTATTTCATATTTTGTCGGCTTGCAAAAGAACGACACCTCGAAGAGAGTACATGAACTTAACGATAATATCAAAGTAAAATGTGAAGGTTTCTTTGTATTGTATCAGAATTTCTTTAATTTCATTTTTAGAATTAAATTTTCCAAGTTTAAAAAAGCGTAGTTATTTTACATGATTTTTACAATTTTTTATGCTAAATTTGCCATTGCGAACCTTTTTAAGTTTTCAAATTATTTTTTTAGTTATGTAATTATTATTGCCATTCAAGCGGACTCTGATTTACTCCCTGAAAGATCTGCAGAATTTGATATATAGACTTTCCAGCATTTGTAGTTTATTCACCAGACATAATAAAAATACAAACTAGAGATGTCACAATTAAGAACCTAAACATGTTAGAGATTTGATAATTTTGGTGTTTCTAATAAAGTTCGTAGCCACTTCAATTTATACAGGAAGTTACCTGTCAGTTTGAAGTTCATGCCCACTTTCTGTTTCTGCGACGAGAACGATCTAATGTTACAAAAAAATGCCAAAGAATTTTAAGAATTTCACCAGCTTTAGTTAAGAATTAATGTTCTTACGAGTCGGACGCAAATCTAGCTTGATTAATATAGACAAGACTTTCAGAATAAAATTCCAAAATTGATAAATTTTTAAGACGGATAACTAAATTAATAAACTAGTATAACACGGACAGTTGGCAACTACAGAAATTGTTAAACATTACATAAAAAGCAGGTCTATCGATTAATGTACTCTGAACCGCCCTGTTGATAATAATAGGACTAAAACTTCAGAATCACCCCCATAAAATATTGCATATAATTTTGCCAAAATCATTAAAATATTAGACAAATGAAAATAAATATTAAACACAAATGTGACTTTTTGGATAATTTACTGTTGCCAGTTCAATCGTATTGGTATCAACAACAATAGACAGAACCGCTTTTAATTTGATTGCTTAGGGCTCAATTATCCACGGCTTACTTGTTTTAACGCACCTTTGTTTAATGGCTATGTTAGATAAAACTCCATTTTTAAATTTATTTAGAAATAAGAACAATTTATAATGATTTATACAGGATGAAAAAGGAACCTAATAGTAAACAAATATTGAAGGTATCATTTGAATTTAAAAAGTTATCCGAATCTGGATTTGTTACGTGTGGTGGACATAAATTATATTATACTCAATAGGCACCTTTGTTAGTGTATGTAGGAGCCATTCGTCCTTGAAACGAAAGAGCTGTGTTCGATAACCGAGGTTGGCTGTTTTTTCTAAAGTAATTATGACGCCTGTCAACTGATGGCGACACTACGCAACACAGAGTACACTGGTTCATATGACGATCGCTAGAACATGCTGCTATATAAATTCATTTTGTAAGAAAATGATAGCTCTCTGGCAGCATAAACACTTCGATCGTTTGAATATGGCGCCTTTTATGTCACGCTGAGAGCACTTAGCAATCAACCAAGGCGCACAAAGACCACGCTTACACAGAGCACATGACAACTGACCAATGAGGCATCACTTGAGACGTCATAACAGCGAAATGGGATTGGAGGGGGTAAGTTTGAGCTCGGAGTAAAATAAATTATCTGCTCTAAAAAAATCGATTTTTCATTAATGGATTTGTTCACGAGAATCGAATATTTCCTTTAAAGAATCGTTATTTACTTTAGTTTTCTTGGACTTCCATCGTCTTGAAGGGGTTGATCTCACAACGTTTCAATAGCTTTGTATCTGCTATCGTCATCAGGTGAATGATGGGAAATTCAGTTTATCCGTGGTATTTATACCTTTAATTGGTGGCCGAAGAAGGGGTTTCCAAATGTTTTTAAATTGCGCGCTGGGCTCGCTAATTATATTCTCATTCGAGATTATATATGCTGTCTCTATAAATTTTCTTTTGTACCAATGCTCCTGCTTGTGAATTACCCTGACCTGGTCCCAGTTGATGTTATGGTGTTCGGTCCAGGCGTGGTTAGCTAGCCCAGACTTCGTTAGCTCCGCCCTTTGAGTCGCTGTGCGGTGTTCCTTAACTCTTGTGTCCAGCGGTCGCTTTGTTTCTCTAACGTTAAGATTGCCACATTCTCAAGGTATACTGTATATATAGTTATTTGGTATTGCTGGAGCGTCCGTCCTTGTTCTTGAGATCATGCTCCTTAGAGTGTTGCTGCTTTTGAAAATCATTCTGATTCCATATCTGTGTGCAATTCGTCTAAATTTCTCCGACAAACCTTTAGTATACGGTAATAATAAAGTTGCTATCGTGATTTCCTCTTCCTGCCTAGGTGGTTTGTCCAGTTCTTCAAACGCCTTGTTAATGATGGTTACCGGGTATCCATTCGCCAAAAGGTCTTCTCTAAATTTCACTTGTTCTTCTTTAGAGGTCTTCTGGCTTACTACAGATTTTTTTGGCTCTATGGATTAGAGTTTTGATTATGCGAGTTTTCGTTGTTAATTGGTGGTTGGAATTGTAATGTAGATACAGTCCTGTATGGGTAGCTTTCCTGTAGACTTGTTAGGATTCCGGTCCTAATCCTTTGACACTTTACATCTAGGAATGGTAGGCACCCAAATTCTTCTTCATGGTGAATTTAATGGATGGTTGGCATCGGTTTAGGTGCTCCAGGAATGCCTGCAGTTATGTCTGTCCGTGTTGCCAAATAATGAAGGTGTCATCGAGATACCTCAACCGTAGCTTGGGCTGCTTCTCGTATCTCTTCAGTGCATGTTCTTCGAACCACTCCATGTAGATCTTGGCGACGGTGGCGATAACGGGGAGCCCATAGGCAATCCATCTTCTTGAATGAAGGTATAAATACCACAGATAAACTGAATTTCCCATCATTCACCTGATCACGATAGCAGATACAAAGCTATTGAAACGTTGTGAGATCAACCGTTTTAAGACGAAGGAAGTCCAAGGAAACTTCGAAGAACGAGGGTCATTGTCTACCAGATTCAGACTAACATTGTTATTTACTGTTTTCCTTGCTCTTGGGCTAAAGAATGTGAAACAGAAGAAATACATCGATGAAGACAAACCATAGGTACTGCTAAAGTTTCAAGCGAAAGTGAGTTATTATAAATATTTTGTAATCTTACAGTACTACAGTTATTTATAAAGTAGCCACAGGACCGATTTCTGTAGACTAGATATGCTTTATATGAAACCGCGCCCGCTTCGTCCGTTGAAGACAATTCGGTTAAACATTAAAAAACCCTAAGCCGTATTGGCAAGGCACATACCGTGTTTTGAGGATATCGAATGCGACTGATGCGTCATACTCTGACTTATGTAACGGTGGTTGAGCCAGTATAGTAGGGACGCGTTGATTGAAGAATTATCGTCATGCTTGAACAAATTATCAGAAAACAATTAGAAAACTATACTTATAAACATTCTGGTTGAATCAGTCTATCTGTTAACAGATCTGGTGCTGAGAATCAGACAGCGAAAAGCGACTTTATGAAGAGGGAAATTACAAGTTTAAAGTGTGTGCCTGTCTATGCCATCGTAGCTCTTATATGAATAAACAGATTTGGAATCGGTTTCTTGTGTCTGAAAGCTGATATGATCGAGATGGTTCTTAACCATAATTTATGAAGACTTGTTCAGCCGTTTGAACGTCACCACCTCATTTCCTAATTGTCAAAATGCCCTTAATAACATTCGTTGAAGTGTTTCGAAACAACTCGGCCAACTTTGTGTGCGTTTGAGTGGGCCCCTGGATAACAGGTTCACAATTGGGCCAGGGGAAAAGATTGTTAGACTTCTAACCGATTTTAATGACATTTGTTGTATGCTTTGGTGAGTCTCTTCGTGGTTTAGATTCACAACTGGGTCTAATCGATGGCGCAGGGATCGGATTCTAGAAAATATATTTTGAACATCCAAACAGCTGGACCAAAATACAGGGTATTCCATCTCAAACAAGTCACCTTGAACATCTCAGTTATTTTCAAAACTATTGCAATATGAAAAAACAGATCGAATTTTGTTTCGAGGGGGAAATTTTTTGCCCTTGCGCGCATTCAACATAAACAGGCCAATTCAATGACCTTGAGATTTGAGATAGGGAAAATAGGTGTTATCGTATATCACTTGAAAGCCCATTTTACAGACAATATCGTCATAATAATTTTTTATTGCAATTTCTGTACATGTAACAGAAAACCTAACGGATCTAGTAGTAAAACCGGATTATTAAACTAAAAGTTTTTACTGCATGGAAAACTATTAAAAAGGAGTTCTTAAACCATCCTGTTTCACTGCCGCACCCTTGCCACATTAAATGCAATATTTTTGAAAATAACCAGGATATTCAAGATGGCTCGTTTGAGATGGATAACCCTGTATATAAAAACTGGAGCAGGTCCGCAATACGTATATTGTTTTACTGTGTAGAGGTTTTTTGTGTTGGGGATTATTTAAACTTTTAATTTTATCTTATTTTTTTATTATGTAAAGATGCAACATATTGGATATATATATATATATATATATATATATATATATATATATATATATATATATATTTGTTTTTAAGTTTTCGCGGGCAGTAAATGTATTAGATGGTTTCCGGGAATTCATTGTATTCGAGTAACTAGAAGCGAAAGCAAAAGGCTACGAAAATTATGCGCACCGACCTGAAGAGGGCAGATGTGACTCTGCCGAAACGTCGCCATTTTACCACCGATCCCGGCAGGGATCAGTTATCAACTACCCGGATGAATTCCCGGAAACCATCTAATATATATATATATATATATATATATATATATATATATATACTAGCTGTCGCCCAGTGGTCGAAATTCGACCATTGTGTCAATATCTCTGGCAGGTTAAGTAACCTAAAAATTTTATCCTGACATTCTATCCTAGAACAGCAATTACACGGAACGGATCCAGATTCGGAACCTCTGTGTGATAGTTTCCTCGAAAATTTTAAATGTCGGTCTTAAATCTCGCTTCTACAAATAAGTAACGAAATTCAAGTTTTATTCAGATATAATTCATAGGACTTTATTTGTGTTCAAATTCGTAATTCTAAATTTATTATGACAACAATTCAACCGCTAATGGGCTACCCTACATATTTATTTTTCTAACCTCCCTGTATAGCTATATTTGCACTCAGTTCTCTAACATTTATTAAAATTCTCATTATAATAATTCCATCTCATTATATATTTCCACCACCCTGTATATGCAACTGCTCATGGACCACATGTTTGAACCACCTGGTAAACCATTCTGTGTATGCCACTGCCTATGAGCCACCATATTTACTCTTTTTGTTTATAAAATTTTCAACTATCTTCTGTAACTATAATTCTACTCCTACCTGTATTTCAATCATCATATATATGGAACTTCTTCGTGGGCTACTCTATAAATCATTTCCTTTTCTAACATTTCTTATCATCATCCTGTATATCTATAATTCCTCTCACCCTATATTTCATCTTCCTTATATATACAACTGCATATGGGTTACGAAATGTTTTCCCATTTTCGCCACCCTGAATATGCATCTCTGTATAATATTTTTTGCACCACCCTGTATAACTGTAATTCCACTATGCCTTCTATTCCAAGAACCCTGTAAATTCAACCGCTAACGGGCTTCACTATATAATTATTTTATTAGTTATAATTGCACTCTACTCTACATTTAAAACACCCTATATATGCCCTATATAATTATAATATACAACGATTAATTTTCCACTAAACAATAACAACGCTTGCATGTCACTTCCAGAAGTACATGCTCTAAGTATATAACAGCATTGATCCCTCTATATATAATTACTCAATGTTTTGAGTCTGGCGGCGGCGGCACATTCAGTTGTTTGGTGTTGACATTATGGACGTAAATAATGAATTTTTATTATATTTTATTTAATGAATGAACCAATATTATAAATTAATATTATCATTCTGCACTGAAGGACGTCAGTAGCTACTAAACAAAACAAAAATGAAGAAAATCGGTTGAGAGGTAGAGGAGAAAATGGTACCTAATCGTTTTGTCTTTGCCTATTATATATATATATATATATATATATATATATATATATATATATATACTGGACATTAATAAACCCTCATTTTTGGGCATCGGCCTTACATTTTATTCGGTCCTCATTTACAACTTTTATTAAATGATAATTAAGTGCTTGCCTGACATACACAATGCACTTCCGTTTCAATGTAAATATTACGTTTACTTGCTAATTATATTTTGAATTAAATGTTTATTTTCGTATTTTCTATTACTAGATGCTTAAATTGTAATTGGTATCCTTGGAATATTTCAGTTTTTTATGTATGCGTACAGTTCGTTGTCTTGTGCATATCAGCGGACGGTCAAAATGCAACAGTCCACATCCAGGTTATCGTGTTCGTACCTATTAAACTACAAGTGTGTTATTATTTCAAACGCTTGCAGAACTTTCGAATATATTACCCACTCTACCTGGAAAAGGTACACGTAGTATATATCATGCTTTTATCTCTGCTAAAAACTTTTTAATTGCCACCATTAATTTGAAAGCTACTCCAATAATGTTAAACCCCTGTTTTAAAGCTGAGTACAGTATTAGAGAAGTTTGGAAAAGTATGTGCTTTGGGTGAACCATAATATAAGTCTTCCGTTGAAAAATGTAACCAACAAAATTGCTTTTTACAACATGGAGAATTTCTGGGTTTGTTTTGACAATATTTTATGTTTTTTTAACATTTTAATTTGGTTCAAAGATTTTGGAAAGTTGGAACTAATAAATGGATGTAATACATATAACTAAACAATGAAGATACAGAACAATATCTAAAAAATAACAGATCTATAAGTTATAAAGTAATCTGCGTCTATCTGCAATTCCTATTTGATCAGAAGTTTTGGATCTATGACAATAAAAAATTAAATTTTCCCTCGACAAAAATAATTATCCCATAGAGATAATAAACAATTTTGTTAAGCAAAGAGTACAATACCTTTATTAGGTAGAATAATAAAATCCAAAATAAAATAAAACTAAGATGTATTCCATTACCATATAGTGATGAAATTTTACATGAATTGTCCAATTAATTTACAAAATACAACATCACAATAAACATTACTAAGTGCTTCCAACATCAACTATCATAATAAGGTAAAAAAGATACATTTTCTTATTCAAATATTTCAGTAACCTGAACATAAAACCCCCGAATAATAAAAGAGGTAAAGTCATATGTAAAATTCCATGCAATAATTGCAATGCAACATATATTGGACAAATACCTCAGTATCTTGAAAACAGATTAAAAATTCATCAATACGATAAAAATAATAACCCAGCCCTAACTAACCATGAAATTTCCAAAAAACCATAAATTTCAATATAAAAATACAAAAACACTAACCACTGATTTCAGTTTGAAAAAAAAGTGTTTCTAGAAATAGTTCATATACATGAAAATAATAATGCGAATTATAATAAAAAAGTAAATTAAGTAAAGTTTTTAAGTCCCGTCCCTACGTATACAAACACCAATGCCTGCTAAAACTTGTAATACTGATAATACGCTATGCTATATACACAGTTTTCACATGAACAATGAGCGCTCAATAAAACATCATGGCACAATGCCGATATACAGGGTATTCCATCTAAAACGAGCCACCTTGAATATCTTGATTATTTTGAAAACTATTGCAATAAGAAAAAACAGGCCGATTTTTGTTTCGAGGGGGAAATTTTTTGAGGTGAATTAGCGCTTGCGCGCATTCAACATAAACAGGCCAATTGAATCACCTTGAGGTTTGAGATAGGAAAAATAGGTGTTGTCGTTGAAAGCCCTTTTTACGGACTATACCGATTATTATTGCAATTTCTGCAAATGTAATAATAAAAGAGTATTAGAAAAAAATCGAATTTTCTTTACAATACAATACCTCTAAAGCAAATGTTCAAAGTGTCTTCCATTGACTTCCATACAAAAGTACAATCTTGACTGAAAGCCGTCTCTGACATGGTTCAGCATAGTCGGTGTTATCTGAGGACACTCCGCTATAATTCGTTGAAGTAGCTCGTCCAAATTCTCAGGCTGAATCATACAAATTTTGGATTCAACATGTCCCCACATAATAAATCCAAAGGGTTCAGATCAGGTGATCGGGCAGGCCATTCTATAGTACCTCTTCTTCCAATCCAGCGACCAGGGTATTCCAAATCGAGGTATTGACGACCTAGTGCGGCGTAGTGAGGAGGAGCTCCATCTTGTTGGAAATGCAATTGCTCTTCATGTAGTAGAGGATGATTTTCTAATTTTTCTATTATCAATGCATTTTCAAATATATTGTGATACATTTCACCATTTAAATTACCCGGAATAAACAGGGATCCAATTAGATGAATTCCCAAAATCCCTGTCCAAACGTTTAGTTTTACCGTATGTTGAGTATGAGCTTCTCGAAATAAATGAGGTTTTGTATCGCTCCAAAATCTACAGTTATGTCGGTTAACCTCCCCATGAAGTGAAATAGTGCACTCATCCGAAAAGCAAACATTGTACAAGAAATTTGGGTTTTCGATCATACGCTGGGTCATAATTTCGCCAAACTCTTGCCTTGAATCCCAATCATCTTCCTTCAATTCATGAAGTAATTTAGTTTTGTACGGATGGAATTTGTACTTATGCAAAATTCTAAAATGTTTGTGACAGACTGCATGTTTGGTATAAGTTAGACATGGCCGATTGTAGCTACAGCTACCCCTTCATCATTTACAATTTCCATTGGACCTCTGTTTTTAATTATTACTAAGCCCGTCTCTAAGAAATTTTAAAATCAACTCCAATACGTATTTATGCGGGATGCTTTTGGTTAAAAACCCTTGCAGCAGATCGAGCACAATTTTGATTTTCGTAATAAAGACTTATCAGCTCAACATGTTCTTGCAATGTGTACACCATAACTATCTTTTAAATTTTCAACAAATTAGTAAAGTTATAACCTGAGAGATAAATCTACAATGCTTCAAGTGATCGGACAAAGGTCAGAACAGATAAACAAAGTCTATTGAATAGTGATTTTCAGACCAATTTGTCTTACTAAACACACAAGTACTAACAATGTGATGAAAAAATTAATATAAGTAGTGTACTGTTAGATTGTATAAATGTATAGAAACAGTAAATAAAACTGTAGAACTTTCAAAGTAAATGATGGGCTCAACAAGAACTCACGATATAGTAAGTCATTATTAACGTCCATCGGGGATTGTTGGTAGCTCAATAAAGGCAATTTTGCCTGTTGACATGGCAGTTCAAAAAAACGTAGTCTCGTCAGAAAAAAATACGTTTTATGATATCTTTCGTATAGCTCTTGCATTTGCTGACAGAATTCGCCTATAAAAGTCATTTTCATATAAGGATTATGTTTTGCTTTCTTCAAAATTGTGTCAACTGTGGACGCATATAATGTAATTAGACTTGTCTTGTATTGCCAACAAAAGATTAAGTTTCTGATTTTGAAGTTCGACCAGATTTAGGTAAATCACGAACATATCCAAAGTTACGGTATTTAGACTCAATAAAGCTTCCTATGCTTGGGCTAATGGGACGCCGACCAGACTGAGTTTCATTGAACATTTCATCTATTCTTGTTGGATTTCAAATTTTAAACAATTTCAAATCGTTCTCGCTCAGGTAAGTTAACCATTAAAAAAAAGACAATAAACAGTTCAAATACACTGCTTTTGCCAAGCAAAATATATGGAATCGATAAGAAATACGCAAAAGCAAAAAAAATCGGCTTCGAACGGTAATAAAAAAATATCTCAGCAGCTATCACATCTCGAATAATGATTAAGTGACAAATAAGGGTCGTATGTCAAAAAGTTCATTTGTTTAAAATAAAGACAATCTGTCAAATGAATTTTTTGAAAGGTTCGTCACTCTTACAAAGTACGGTAGGCAAACGGACATACTGCTATATAATAATAAAAAAAAATTAAATTATTTACATCATTTAAGTACGATATCCGCGTTCTTTATGTTAAGCTGGAATGAATTAACTATATGGGCAATGTACGCTATTAATAATTTCAACGTTACTATTAATCGTAAAAAAAACTGAACTCCGTTTTGTGCATATGCAATAAATTCCAACTTAAAGCGGCTTATAAAATGTTAATAAAAACTAATATTGTTCTTCAAAACCGCCATACAGTATTCCTGTTTATGGTCCTCTTTTCCATATAAAGTACATTTTCAGAGTTTAAATACAACGTTCTTACAAAGATTTGCATAATTTGAACATTAAATTATTGATCTTTATTTAACGAAAACACAAGATGTTTTCTATGTACATAACGAAACTATCATTTAGAAAAAAGAACATATTTAGTAAAATATTGTGGTCGTTATTTTAAAATATTTTAAATATAAAAAAGGAAAATTATGAAATAATTCTATGTAGTGCTGAGACTAAGGAAGAATATTAGAATAATTTTTGACCTTGATAAGTTTTATGATTGGTAATTTTTAGTTTCTTTAAAGTTTTAGTCTGTGCAATGTTTGACAGTCGTTCTTCAGTTATTTATCAATATATAAATAGACAGAGAAAAACGGTTCGGTATCATTTTCTTCACTGTTCCTCATCCGATTTACTTTATTTTTGTTTTGGTTAGCAGCTACTAACGACCTTTAGTACATAATGCTAAAATTAATGTATATAATATTGATTAACTCATTAAATAAAATTAAACATGACAACCATAATGTCCAGACTGTCAATAACAAACAGTACTGTCAGATTGTTTGGAAAGAAAATGTATGATGGATTGACTCAAAGAGGAAAATATACTAAAAAGGGAAACTAACATATTTTGATCGGTTCCGAAAGTTATTATACATTATCATGTTATTGAGATTTCACTCACAAAAATTTATATTATATGAAAATGCCCATTTATTGGGTACTCACATGTTTGTAACTTTCATTTCTTTCTGCATATGGATTGTCAACTAAAATGAGAATTGTTTATTGTGTGGCAACTGATTACCGAAAAATCTTTTATAACTTTAACATTATTTTTTAAATTTATATTGTTTCTACTTTAAGGACTAATAGTTTTATACAATTTAAGTAAAATGCCCATGATGTGAAAACAAATAGTGAGATTTAAAATAAATAGTTAGATATGACAACATGGCATTAATTCTAAAGTTCAGCGCCATCGTCGTTCTAGCGAATTTGATTTCAGTTTGACATTTCATGACACTGTTAGCCGTTAGGTTAACCTACCTGTTCGATTTAATGATATTTTTAAATGTATATAAAAATATATACTAATAATTATTAATACATGTTTAAATATATGTACGTAAAAGCGAAATATGTATTTCAATTATTTTTAGGTAAGTAATCTACTCGCAGTTACTGTTTTCTGTGTTTATATTTTATCTTATAAGTATTTAATTTTACATTACATGGCCCTATTTCTGAAAATTTCTGCCTCTTAATACAGGGTTGATGACTTTTACCTAAAATGAACATATTGACATTTTAAAGGGGTGTAATTTATTAAAAATCTATATATAAACAAGAAAATGCAAGAGTACGGTCCCATTTTCTTCTCTTTTTTAACCGATTTCCTTGAGTTTATAATTGCTATTTGGCGGCTTTTAGTGTTATTAATAAAATATCATCATCATAGTTCTTAGCACCATCTATTCAATAATAGCCGAACTAGCGCCATTAATCTTTTCACCGCTGGAGAAAAAAATCTTTTCAAGTAATTCAAACAAAGGCTTTTTATAAATTCTTGACTTTTGTTGACGTTGTGAACTCTTGACTTGTATTTATTTATATTTATAATTTATCCAATAATAGTATAAACTCAAGTCAGTATCCTTTGCGAAATAATTTGTGACATACTTAGTCTATAGTAGAAAAAAATGTTGGAAATATGCAAATTTATGTAGGTATATTATGTTCAAATTTTATTCAACGATTTTGGTCGAATTTGGTCTACTGGGCAACCGTTAGTAATAATAATAATTCAACCGAGGACAGTGTGCCCTTCATTGTTGAGGCAAAAGTTAGTCACTAGTTTGGCGCACTCTGTAGAAGTCGTTTCCTTGAACATGATCTATCAAACCTTTAAGTCAGAAGACTTCAAAGAAAGAAAATTAAAAATCGTAAGATCTGGGGATAGCGGTGGACCATTTTACATAATTATTGCCTTAAGAATATCTATAATATTATATAAAGTACCTACATCTATTCTGTCCAATAACTTATCTTGTAAAATTTCAAATAACTTTACCATTTAGTACTATACCCAACTGTCCATTACATCGAATACTGACTGTTACAATCCCTTGTTGGCTTTTTAGTGACGACATCACAACTCTGTTAGTGAAAGTAGCTTCTTTACCAATTATAATAACTTTCAAAATTCGTCTGTTATTCTTCTTGCCACTCTTAAGGGTTGTTGGGCATATTACAGGTGATTTCTGGATCAGAAGTTTCAGAATGGAGGCTCCTGCATATATCGGCAAGAAGAGGTGAGATCACTTGTTAAAGGAGAATTTTACTAAACGACCTTGACATTGGCAACGCCAGTTGACATTGTACTAAAAGAATTTGGATTTGAATAAATGTTGTTTAAATCGTGTTAAAAAGAATAGGTAGGTGGCTATATTTCAGTAAGAACAACAGTCTCTGTGGGCATTATGTAATATTATTGCTATTATTGTGTATATCTATTTGTTGAATAAATAAATAAATACATTATGTTGTTGTTAATTAAGTTAGGCTATGTAAATACTCTAATTTAATTATTTTATGTTATGAATTAGTTATGAAAATAGAATGTAGAAGTTGCAAAAAGAGTGAATTGAAAACAATTATAAATTAATGAATATATGAAAACAGATGTAATTGAACATATTTAATATTTTAATTAAATATGAAATTACATTATGAGTTAATGCCTAATTCATAGCAATATTGTGATAATTACCTTTTATAATTGATTGACGTCGTAGATACCAAAATGTCGTTAAACAATAATATATCCTTAAGGATAAAAAACAAGACTTTTTGAGGATGTTTTGTGCTTTTGTGAATTCGTTTTTTTTGTCTGTTAAGCACTGTATTCTGGTATGTGAGAGGTAAAAAAAGAGTCTGTTTTTTGAACGTTATTGGTATTACCGACATTATTTTTACAGTTTGTGTTGTGGGGGGAAATGACACCACACGTGGAGAAAAATACTGTGTATTTAGAAATTCAACCTGACTTATTTATTAATAGAATAAAAATCTGGACTGTCATAAACTATAACTCTGAATTTAGATGTTCGACAGTTTAAAAATAATATAAATAAACAAAATGAAATTATATACAGGGTTATCCAAAAAATTCAAAGATCATATATAATAGTATTGTATATTATGCATTCACAATCATCAGTTTAAATTTTGAGGTTTTCGAACTGCCGCTTCTTTAAGTAGATTTCGTGTTAGTTTTCCCTGAATTTAATTTGCAGGTCTAGAATATTCTCGAGTATAAGAGACACTTTTTCAGTGATAATTTTGTGATCAATTTTATTTAACTCTTTGTTCGTGATTTTTTAGGGTAATTATTTTAGGCAGGAACAACTCATATTTTTTTGCTATATTAATTATGTGTGTTGACATCATACTCCGGTCAATCTAGACATAAAAATAGTGGACAAATAACAAAAACTCCCGGAAAGCTGAAGTTACCTGGAGAGCTTGGATTTGCCATGAGAACAGAAGATTTAAAAATTCCCGTTAATCCCATGAGCACTACGACAGTTATTCGGGTTCAAAGTTTTTTTGGATTTTTTTCGAAAACGGAGAAGTACCTCCGACCAAAGTTGTAGATCTTAAAATTATCTACAAAAATGGTCCTTATGACTTTTGTTTTTAAGAGTCACGTCACAGAATAATCAAATTCAGATGCGAAACACTCCGTTCCCGCCGATACAAAGTACTTTGCGCATGTGCGACAAAGCCATTAATTTGACGTTAGGTTCAATGAACCACAGAATTATGAGGTAAAGGCTACAAAAATAATTCTATTATTCACAAAGAATCGGTTATATACATGTTAATTGCACACACAAAACAATATTGAACTATATATCAGTTATCAAACATTTTATAACATGAAGTGAAATTCATTGTGTTTAAAACAAAACAATCGAAGAATCGCCCTATTAGCACTAAATATTATAAGATTTATTTATTATTCACAATTGCATCAGAACGAAGTATATAAGTGAGTTCAGTTTGCAAAAAAAATAATTGGCGAATTAAAATATACTTTAAAAAGATTGTGAGTTGGACCTATTACTTCCACACCAATTACAGTGGATCTTTTGATATATCACAGATATATAAACAAAAATCTTAATTTTTACACGACTTGTGATTACTTTCATTTTTTACATTTTTCAAATATGTTGTCCCTCTTTTAATACAAATTCGTCCTTATATTTAATTTAAAGTTATCGCCCGGATATCGGTACCTTCAAATTAATGGCCGATTGTGTTCAAGGTCACGAAATCTTAACCCTAAAACATCAAAGGTCCCCACAAGGGTTTCGCTTCTGAGTTTGATTATCCTGTGGTCACGTTATCAACGATATGCACCTGCATCGCCTTGAAGAACATCTGGCATAGTTCGTGTGGTGGTTATATAGCTGCTTCTTATAGTGTTCTTCGACAACACACTAATGCCCCGAATTCACGGCGTGAATTCATGCCGTGAACGAATTTGCACAAAGGGCCCCTCCACATTAATGGATTCACACCTTCTACCCGGTATATCCGAATATCTCGCCGAAAAATGGAAACTTGTGGAGTGTTGCAATTACTCTCATGTGGTCCCGTTTATTCCGTAAATACAGCAAGATGGATGCCATTGAAATTTCAGCCGCCATTGCTCTTTGCGCTTTAAGTAATTATAATTACTGGATAGTGACGAATCGTTTTTCTGACACCTGGGAAAGCTCAGCGGCGAAAAGAAATATATTTTTCACAAAGCTTAGCTGTTTATCCAAAATGCGAAAAACATATTTTATTTTTACATGCAATAACCGACTGCGATACCATATCAGCAGTGTATAACAGGGGTACAAAAATTATTCAAAAAAAAAAGATTTGACTGTGCAAAAGTATTTAAAGAAACTGATTATTCTCTGCAAATAATAATCACATGAGGAATTCGCTTTCTCCTTGATGTTTATGCAGCTCCAAAAAAATTAAATTGATTTTTTAGGTAAATTCCGATATTTAACTTTTGTCAAAAATACTCGTCAGAAGAAGCAAGTCCAGTTATCGTTTCTCCGCAACATCTGCTATTCCACACTTGTATCGAGTATCTTATCAAATTCAGATAAGGCTAGGCAATCAACATAACCCAGAAGACTGGGGTTGGAAAGTCGTACATAATACCTTGGAACCGATTTAAAGTTTACTGCCACCCGTTCCAGAAAAACTCTTTAATTCTATTTTTTGCGATTGCAAAAAAGGTTGCAGTGGCAAATATGGCTGCCAAAAATAATATTACTGTGTTCTCTAACATGTAACAGGCGGAGGTCAGTCTTGCTCAAATGTCCGATTAAATACGACAGTGGAGAATTCATGTGATTTTAATGAAGAGATAAATGATTCATCTTTATTTGAAGAATTGATCCAGCACAAGAAATGTGAAGAAGAAGAAGAAATCGAAGAAGACATGACTGCTGAATTAGATGTTGAAGAGTATAAATCAGATTAAAATATCGAAAAAATTAAAGCTACAATTAAAGTCAATATCCAATCAATATCAATATTCATTATACATTTAAAAAAGTATTGTCCTTGAAAATTACATTATTATAGTTCGTGGAATAGGCATACTGGAGAAACCACTTAAAAAAAACGCGTCGAGTACACTACCTTACAGCTGACGTGGAAATGTGTGCATATCAGGTATAACCTGACTGATTTCTGAATGATACTTGTGGCATATTTTCAATGTCTAAGTGCTTCTTGGGAAATAACACCACAGTTTAAAGAAAATTGCTGTATATACAGCAACAACACCACCGTTTAAATAAAATTCCTGTATATACAGCAATTTTCTTTAAACTGTGGTGTTGTTTCCCAAGAAGCACTTAGACATTATAAAAAAAAAATCAGAAGGACCATTATTGTAGATACTTTTACAGTTTGATATTTTTTCGATAAAACTTACTGTTTTCGAAACAAAATCCAATAAACCTCAAATTGTGACCTGTGAACCGGAATGACTTGTAGGGAACATGGGATTAATGGAAACCCTCTACAAAATTTCAGTTTCCAAGAGTTTTTTTGCTTTATCTAAAATTTAGGTAGTAACATAAGTTTTTCCTGTTTTTGGGGGATTTGAATTAAAATTGAAATATCTGTTATATATTTTTATAAACCTCTATGAAAAATGTTCAGTTTATGTTATTATACGAATATAATAAATTTCATAATAGAGAAAATTAAATTATTAAATGACAAATAGAAAAAACTGCTGCTAGTGCAAAGCAGAGATTAGAAGATTCTGGCATGCGATGTTCTATCCGAGATTTAGCAATAATATCTCATATATTTTTCGAGATCACATTCATTTGAATTAAGCTAGATAACGATTGTCTTCTAACTAGAAACAGTCCCAAAATGTCTTGCGTTAAAATAATGAAGTCTTGAGAAAACAACACAATAATTACATTTTTAGTTGTTTTGAGAAGAAACCAATAACAAACAGTGAATAACATAACAAAAATAATATAAATAAATTGGGACGATCTTGATAACTTCGAATATCTATCTTAATTTATATGCCACATTAAAGCAGTACAAATTTACGAGTATAATAAAATCAACTTCCCTACTACACACCATTTTTCATTTTGTATATCCTGCTGTTCATATTGTGAACATGTTGTTGTTTACCTATAATGAATTATGAAAGCAATGAAAACAGAAATTAACATAGAGTTAATTTATTACTTCCTATCTGTCGTATTTTTCAATTTAAAATTGAGTAAAAATATAGTGAATGGTCAAGAAATATAGACCACTAGGGAAACAATCGCTACCTATTATTTTTGTAGTATCAGTTAGAAAAGGGTATATATTTATAAGAATCCAAATGTTTCAAAGACTTAATCTGGCTTTGTTATAAATAACATTAAAATCTGAATACAATAAGAAGTTGAAACTAAAAGCTATATAGTTTACAGAATAGATAAGGAAATTTGTTTTTTTTTTACATATAGATGTTACCATCGCATATTGGTTGCTATTGGTCATGATGTATTGAAAAATGTTTCAAATAACCTTAAAAACGGCTATTCTTCTATTGAATATTTGCGATATTATTTTACATGACTCATATATTTGAAAATTTATGACCACAACATTAAAAAAGTTGTTTTGAAAATACCACAAATAGTTTTGTTTTGTTCAAACAAAGTTAATATTAAAATACGGTAATTAATAATTACGGTTCATTTGGCTAACGAAAACTAGTCACAAACAGCACCTCGACGTGCAAGTTAACCTTCGCATATTAGAAATAAATGTTTTTGTTTAGAATCTATTTGTAGTCTTATTGTTTGCAATCATCCTATTAATAATGGGTTCGAAAATAACGGCACAGTTACGTCTAGTTAGCTTTGAGTGGAGCTTATGAAGTTATTAAGATTTATAAGACATATTGTTAAGGAAATTTGTTTATGGCCGCTAAATATCTTTGTTATTGTAAAATTGGTATGTATTCATATAAATTTAACAACGGGCCTCAAACAAAGTATAGCTTCAGAGCAGTTCAAATAATCTTGAATTTGAAATAGAATTGTAAATACGAGAAGGCATTTACAAATTTTGGGGTATCCAATGAGCAAAATAAGCAACTGCTTAGGATATCGACCTAAAAATGGTATGAAAGTTCGGTTGTGTTAAATAGAAAATTTTAACCAACGAGTTACTTCTTTTTTTCTGGCTCGACAAATACTCAGCAGAATATTCACTAAGCGTTGTACTAGGCTTAGTGAGTGTTAACATCGATTATTTCGAAGAAAATGTGTGAGGTCTCATCGAAAAGTCAAAATGTCTTTTCTAAGAAAAATATGCCATACACACGAGAATCCCGAGAACCGAGAACATATATATTTTCGTGGGTAATAAACTGCCGGGATCGATGGTAATATGACGATGTTTCGGCAGAATGACATCTGCCCTCTTAAGGTCGGTTAGGATGTTAAGTAGCAGGCGCTGTTATATAGTTGCGGTTCTTAATTTCATTGGGTGCAGTAAGACTGTAAGGCCTCTTGGCGATTTCAATTGCGAATCTCGAATTCCGGTGTTCTATGCTTGGTTTTTGGGATCTCTGATCACAAATCCGAGGACAAATTTGCAAAATTCAACATGACGGATCCAAGATGGCGAATAAAAATTTAAACAATCAGACGTTTTGTATCAAACTTCTTATAAGGGGGTTTTTGGCTTCTCTGATCACGATAGACAAAATGCAAGATGGGGGATCCAAAGTGGATGAAGAAAATAATCCACGAGACGAAAGTTTCGTCCGTTACCTTCAGTTTTATAAATTCTGGACTCATGATCAGAGACCTCATAAACCCTATATTCCAATTTTGGCGTATATCTATTTATTTAAAATAAATTATCCGCCATTTTGGATCTGCCATTTTGAATTTTGCAAATTTGACCTCGGGTTCGTGTTCAGAGGCCCTAAAAACCACTCTAACCCAATTTAGGGTAATTGGGAATTATTTTCAGTTTCATTTTTAACGGTTGCTAGGTAATTTGCAAAAAAGATACCTTTTAAAAGAGGTTTCACTTGAATTTAAATTTAAGGGTTGAAACTGCAGGGTGACCGATACGTGTAAAATGTTTCTCCTCCGTAAATATAAATTAACATGTATTTTGTCTTTTTCTTATAAAGATATTTTAAAAGTTATTTTGGGTGATAGTCTTGACATGAAAGCCCTGTATAAATATGCGCCCTATAATTTAGAAAAAGTGGCACGAAAACTAAGTTCGTAACTGTTGACGTTTCTTATGAGCAGGAGAGATTCCTTGTACCTATTTTGTAATTGGCGTTTTCCTATTGTAAAAGTGTGAACAATTTGTCTAAATCTATAGAACAATCTCAAAGCATCAATGACCAAACCAAACATGATTAATTTTTATCTGCAGTTACTAGAACTGGTCTCTTTAAGATTTTTGCAAGAAATTTACTACACTGTGTTACAGAAAACTCAACTAATATGGAATTTCTGAAGGCGTCATATATGTTTTTAACGTTATTTACTGTAGGTGCAGTATGTAGAAAGGATTATTATTATCGCGAAACCAATATCGACTAGCTCACAAAGACCCCAGATTGGGAGTCGTACTGTGTACACAGTTTCGCTGTGATCCTTTGGATAGAAAACACACGAAAATAGTACTCGTAGGTTAACTAAAACCCTGCAAAGTCTTTATGATACTGTTTTGGAGATTTTACAATCCATTTATCGTAATACAATATATTGTTTCTGGTCGAAACCTTCATCAGCTGCGTTTCCAGAACTAATTCTCGAATAATTATTGATGTATTTAGAATAATTATTTATGCATTTAGAACATACAACTAGATGTCAATATTCGTTTGGCGAGAGAATATTTAATTCAATTATATGTACTTAATACATAAATAATTATTCGAGAAGTCTATTAGTTCAGGGAAGCGCAGTTGATGAAGGCTCTCGATTAGAAATAATATAATGTCTTGATTTTGGTTGATTTTAAAATCTCGAAAGCAAAGTATTTTAATTGCTTTGATAGGCTGCTAACCTACGAATTCTTCCGAATGATTTATATCCTAGGGAACGGTGTTACCCAGAGTATCGCTTCCGATTTGGCGTCTCTGTCACCTAATTTTTCCGGAAACAACTAAATATCGATATTTGGTTCAAGATAAAACATTAAATGTAGTTGTGTACCTACTAAACACAAAGAATTCCAGATTTCAATAAGTGGGCATCCATTAATTACGTGAGCTCAGATTAGGGGGGGAGGGGTTATGGGAAAAAATCACACCAAATCTTATTTAAACTTAGGGTGGATAATCAAAAATATCATGTCAACAAAAAATATAAAATATTAAAAATATATATTTTGAGTGTTCATTTTGCCATCTAAAATAAATCCCATTGCTATTAATATAGTTTAGTTTGAGAGTAATATACAAAAATGATAAAACTATCGATAATAGATGTTGGCAAGACATGGGTCATTTACTTTGCTTCATGTGCAAAAGCTGCAGAAGCTCTTCATGCAGCTCGACGAGAAACTGTTGTCAGGATTCAACCAATGCGTCTACTCAAGCGTCGTGCTAAAGAGCTAATTTGAAGTGGATAGAAAAAGAAACCGTAGCCATTTCCAGTGACTGTCTTCCTGCACTACCAGAAATCACAGATGTGTCCAATTATTTCGATCGAAAAAGTACAAAAGTCTCCATGGAGGGAGTAAAAATTAAAAAAAGGGTTGTTCTTATCTGTTTTTACTTTGAATTTTATTTAACTTAAATAAATTAAGTATAGTATACCAGAATAATTTATTATTCTACCGAATAATAAAAAAAAATTAAGTTTACTACTCACCTAAGGAGGGGGGGAGTTTAAACTGACTGAAAAAGAGCTTACGTAATTAATGGATGCCTCTAAATTGAGATGGAGGTTCTCAACTAGAAATAATATTCTCTTCGAGGTGTCATTCCTTTGTACGCAAGACAATATACATTATATATTATATATAACATATAATGTTTCTGATGAGGGAACCTTCATCAGTTGCGCTTCCCACAATTAAATGTCCTCTCGAACACTTCTTTATGAATGACACCTCGAAGAGAGTATTCAATATCTCTGACAGGTGAAGTAACCTGAAAATTTTATCGTGACATTCTGTCCTAGGAGTTAAGGGAGAACAGTAATTACACGGAACGGCTCCAAATTCGGAACCTCTGTGTGCTAGTACTCTCGAAAATCCTAGATGTCGGTCTTACATCTCGCGTCTTCAAATTTAACGAAATGTATCAAATCCATAAAGAAATGATCGAGAGGACATTCAATTGTGGGAAGAGCAACTGATGAAGGTTCCCTGACCAGAAACAATATATGTTATATATAATGTATATTGTCTTGCGTACAAAGGAATGACGCCTCGAAGAGAGAATTCAATATCTACGACAGGTGAAGTAACCTGAAAATTTTATCGTGACATCCTGTCCTAGGAGTTAAGGGAGAACAGAAATTACACGGGACGGCTCCAGATTCGGAACCTCTGGGTGCTAATTCTCTCGAAAATCCTAGATGTCGGTCTTACATCTCGCGTCTTCAAATTTAACGAAATGTATCAAATACATAAAGAAGTGTTCGAGAGGACATTCAATTGTGGGAAGCGCAGCTGATGAAGGTTCCTTTACCAGAAACAATATATGATATATATAATATATAATGTATATTGTCTTGCGTACAAAGGAATGACACCTCGAAGAGAGTATTCAATATCTCTGACAGGTGAAGTAACCTGAAAATTTTGATCGTGAGATTCTGTCCTAGGAGTTAAAGGAGAACAGCAATTACACGGAACGGCTACAGATTGGGAACTTCTGTGTGCTAATTCTCTAATATATTATCTTGCATTCTATTGCGTGTAAAATTTCGAAAATATAGTATTAAGTAACTAGCATACTAATAATTTCGTCGGGTACAAGGATTATATGTACTTCATACACATTACCTCCACCGCATGTACTACAAACTTAAAAATTTAACTCTGGCTACCTTCTGAAAATGAGGAAAAGGTATAGCTTAATTTTTTTAGAAACTTAGATTCAAATTGGAAATATTACATATTATTATATAGTCCTCATCAATAAAGTATTATATCATTACTTTGTAGTCGTAAATACACAAAATTGAGTGCGAAAACTGGCATTGAGGTGCATTTGCAATTAGACTGTTGATGAAAATGAATCAAGAATCCACTTCTGCACGAATAGCTAAAACTCATTCAGCAAATGCATTTGCGTAATTCATTAGAATAGTCTTGACAGATTTGTCCAATCATCCCATCAGTGCTCGGATCTAGTAATTAGACGCCCGTCCTGTGATCGTTAAAATAAAAGTCCGCAAACCTCAAAATAGCTCACTGACATGACGCCAAATCTTGTTAGTAACAGCATCAAACTGTCAATCCCTCTAATGAACGCGAAATTAATTACGAACGGGTCGGGCATGTGAGAAACTTGTACCAGGATCTAATATCCTTCGTCGACAAAAAAAATCATTCCCATTTCGAATGACAAATCGGAAATCCTTTCTTGGCAAACATGCAGTTAGAATTCCATTAGTTGATTGTACAATGCATTTGTTCTGTGAAAGGTCATGGGCACAGACTTCATAAAAGCGCCCCACATGTATCCCGAAATTATTCGATATTACCAACACCGACGGCATTTGTGAAGATTTATAACAGTGTCAACAATACGGGTCAGATTTTATTAATTGCCCCAGGATAGAATATAATAGAAGTAATGCAAAATATGAAATTGCTTCGCTGTGCATATGGGTGAGGAATAAAATACCCGATTAAATTTTACAACATGGAAATGAAAAGTATTATGAGTCTTAGCATTGTGCCGTAAATTTATATTTAACTGAATAAATATTAGTTTGGTTAGGAAAGGAGGAATAAACATAATATAAGCAACTCTAACATATAAGGGATAACACAAGCAAGAAACTACTACTTTTGAGTAATCCTAAATAACTTTGATGATCATTAATTATTTAGTGCTTTTTTGGGACAAATTATTACATGGACAACAGCTAGTTCTTCAGCTACATTTGTTTCTTCATGCCGGCTCCTCATCCTAGCGAGGCGCTTCCTGGGGGCCCTCGGTACGAGTCTTGGCGAGTGGAGACTGCAGGAGTGCTAGTCATCCACACTCTCGATTTATTCAATGGCCGGCTACGTTTTGATCCGATCAATTTACACATTCGAAAATTCATTAGAAGCCGTAACTTGGTAAAATTGCTCAAAATAAAATTATAAAAGAAATCTTTAAAATCCTCATCGTTCCGGTCTGTGCGAAAAAATTGGCTCGAGACCATGAAATGCTCTACAAAAAATGTTTTAATATGTTTTTCCTAAGAGCCGCTACCGTTTTAGAGGTATAACGCTTTAAAAAGTTGAATAATTTGTAATCGTCATAATTTACACACGTTTCCACACCCCCTACGAGGTAGCGTACTAGCGCTTTTTTTTTAACGTGGTTTCCCCCGTAGGCGTACAGAAAACGTCAAAACCATATGTTACATTGTTTTCTTTTTGTGTATTTAAAATTTGGTACACATCTTTAAATTTCTTATTTACGTGGTTATTTAGTAGTACTTAAATGATTTTTGCAAAACTGATTTATTGTTAAATGTTTACGTAAACATGTAAAATAGTAAATACTTAAAACCTCAAATGTCATTTAAGAGACAGACAATAAAAAATAACTACTGCTTTGGGTTATTACCGGTTGAAGATTTTCAAACAATGATGAAACAAAGGGCTAATTTGTGACGTCATTGGTATTAACCGAAACAGCTGGAATATGTTTGGTTCAGGAACAATTATAGCCGCTGCAAATAGCATATACTTTTCGAATACTTCTGCTACTTCTTATGGATCTTTTCCTCCTACTTGATATTCTTCTTATTCCTCTTCTCATTCTTGTTCTTCTTGTTATTATTCTTCTTCTTCACTTTGGGTGCAAGTAAATTGCCCCAATAGTGATTCCTCGTTGGTAATATAAGAGTTATAGGGGTCCTCTACAGTTGGTGCCTCAACATTAGAGCATGACCGGCCTTGAGAATGTGTACACGTCAGGGAACAAAACAGTCCAACTTTTTTGCAACCACATTTAGCATTACATCCCTTTTTGTAGTTGCAAAATATTGTTTTTAACAGTTTTTGTGGTGCTGGAAGAAGCAGAAGAGGAGAATTATGATTCAGATGCACAAATTTAGCAACTTTTTTACCAAAGCTTATTAATAAATATTATTTTGCAATAGTTTCGATACAAACAAAATCACAACAGACCAGTGGAATAGGTCTAATGAGGAAACCACGTTTTCAGGAATTTTACCAAGTTAGAGCTTCTTATAAATTTTTAAACATTCCTCCTGATATAGGTCTAAATTGACCGGATTCTCTCGCCTTACGCTCTCGTGTGCTTTGACTCCCGAAAAACCGACACAAATAGGAGCGACAGCAAGACGGGGCAAGGCAGGACGAGGGGACACCAGTGCATCGTCTACACTCTCGCAATCGCGTTACCTCGTGTAGCCTCGTGGAGAGTCTGGATGCGGGACTAGACTTCGGTGGGACGTTTTTTGCAGAGAGATAGGACTTTAAATAAAAAAATCGTGTTTGCCTCTGACCAATAATATCTTAGCAGCCAATAATCGAATAAAAACAAATTCCTACACTTGTATACGTTCTCTGCAAAAATAACGGATGTTTTGTTTTTAAACAAAAACATTTTCCATCCTTAATATGAAATTTAAAAACAGGAAAAAGGGTTATTAAAGATTTTTTAGAGAATGGCTTTCATAATATTTATTGTTAAGGCATTTAAGGTTAAACGTAACTTACAGCTCAATACAAATACAATAAAACATTTGTAAATAATATATAACCGACTTCCACCTATAACTAAAAAGCTGAAAATAATTATAACAAAATACAACTCTAGCAAATAAATAATACATTCAATGTTGTTAGGTACCTACCCAGGAAGTAAAAAATGTAAACATTAAAAGGTGTTCATTCTGTACAAATTATTTACCTAACAATATTTTTGAAGTCGGTGCAAAGCAAATCTAAAAACCTGCATTGCTTACTTATCTACTACTTCACCAAACTTAATTGTTGCTTGGCACCGACTTCAAAAATATACTAGATAATAAGGTAACTAATTTGTACAGAATGAGCACCTTTTTATGTTTACATTTTTTACTTCCTGGGTAGGTACATAACAACATTGAAAGGATTATTTATTTGCCAGAGTTGTATTTGTTATAATTATTTTCAACTTTTTAGTTATAGGTGGTTATACTTATTTAAAAAATGTTTTATTGTCAACTTAACCTTAATAGACAGGACCAGGTTAAATCGAAAGCCTCAACATTACACAATGATACGTTTTCATTTAAATTGACAGGTAAATGTTTAATAAGCCCAAAATATATTTATTCTGTGTAAACTTTTTAAAACTCTGTACAACTATAGAAAATTCCACGCCACCCTATGTACCAACCATCCTGTACATACGACTGCCCACGGACAAGCATAAATTTGTTAGCTGCCTTGTGTAAATTATAGGACGGAGTAGAATCCACCACATATTTATGGAGTCAAATCCGTCCAATATATCAACCATCCTATAATATAACACGGTGTGGGCTACCCGTAAATTATTTCATTTTTAACATTTTATATTATCTCCCAGTGTAACATCAATTCCTCTGCACACTTTATGCAATTTCATATGGGCTATAAAATAAATAATTTTTTAATCAATATAAATAAAAATTTTGAAATTCGCAATTAAAACTTCCAGTGCCTTCAATTCCTACACTATTACGTTGGAATTCAAATATTTATGAGGAAATGTTCGTTATGTCATTTCGATGAAATTTTTGATAAGAATTTTGGAATTTTCGGCGATTTTCTGCAATCCTGCAAGTTGCACGTCGCAGAAAAGTATATGAGATCACCTAGGGATTTTCCTTAATAGATTAAATGTTAAAAAACTATACATATACATAAGGAGTTTTCGAAAAATCGACCAATATGTGAAGGATATTGGTCGATTTCCATGCACATGTGTTCATTCACAAATTTCATACTTACTTTACCAGTACTCTATTAAACAAGACCATATTCATTCAAAACGGTTCACCACAGGAGAAGAAATCATGCTTGTCTTCTAAACGTTGTTTGTGGCATATTCTTGATAACTTATATGTTTCTTTGGGGAATAACACCACAATAGAAATAAAACTACGTATATTGCAGGAATACCAAACGTTTCTATTCTGACTTCGTTGTCAATGGCTTTATATTTATTGATGTGATTGCAAAATGAAAATTTGATTTGACATTTAAAATTTTAAATGTCAAATCAAATTTTCATTTTGCAATCACATCAATAAATATAAAGCCATTGACAACGAAGTCAGAATAGACTTTGAAACGTTTGGTATTCCTGCAATATACGTAGTTTTATTTCTATTGTGGTGTTATTCCCCAAAGAAACATATAAGTTATCAAGAAATCATGCAACATAAATACAAAAAAAAAAAAAATAAAATATAAGCGACGAATTGATAACCTCCTTCTTTTTGGAAGTCGATTAAAAATTTTATATATATATATATATATATATATATATATATATATATATATATATATATATATATATATATATATATATTCCAAAAATCGGAAACCATTATAAGATCATGTTTCTTGGTTTAAAATGGTAATTACTTCGGGCATTTCCCAGATCTTTACCATACAAGTCGTTCAAGTATATGGACAAAAAATATCAAAAAACGTATTTTTAGACAGCTTATCAAAAATTTTATTACATAAATTTTCGATTTTTTGGCTGCAACTTTAAATGTTATGGCGTAAAGATGTGGGAAAATCTAAAAAAAAAAACAATTTCAATTCAATAACCGTTAAGATGTCTTTACACACAAGACACGTAATCCCAAATGTTAAAAATTTCATTACTTGAAGCAGAAAATTTTATCAATATTTGCAATTTGGGCGTTGATAATTTTTATGAACACATCTACTGTGATGTAAACAAACAACCTCGCGATATTCTCTGAACTTAGACGTAGAATAGTGGAGAAGTGTGAGCGAATTACACCAGTGACGCTTCAAAATGTCCGGGAGGAATACGACCTGCAATTTTAACATTGCCTTACCAACTATGGCGGACATTTTGAAAATCTTATTCAAGTACCAGATAATTTTAACGCTAATACAATATTAATTTGAGAGTTTAAAAAGGATTTTACTCTATAAAAAATAATCTATATACAAATAGGCAAAGACAAAACGATTAGGTAACATTTTCTTCTCTGTTTCTCAACCGATTTTCTTCATTTTTGTTTTCTTTAATAGCTACTGACGACCTTCAGTGCACAATGCTAATATTAATTTTTAATATCTATTGGTTCATTCATTAAATAAAATATAATAAACAATTATTATTTACGTCAATAATGTCCACGCTAAACAACTGCATATACCGCCGCCGCCGGACTCAAAACATTGAGTAATTATATAAAGAGGGACCAATGCTGTCATATAGTCATATTAGTGGTAAAGTAATAGTTGTATATTATAATTATACAGAGAGATTCCAGATATGTTAGAAATATTTGTATAGGGTGTATAAAATATAGAGTAGAGTGCAATTTTAACTAATAAAATAATTATATAGGGAAGCCTATTAGCTGTTGAATTTACAGGATTCTTCGAATAGAAGGCGCAGTAGAATTACAGTTAAACAGGGTGGGGCAACAAATAGTATACAGAGATGTATATACAGGGTGGTGGAAATGGAAATGCAACATCTCGTAACCCATAAGCAGTTGTATATATAGGGAAGATGAAATATAGGGTGAGAGGAATTAAAATATACAGCATGATGATAAAAAATGTTAGAAAAGGAAATGATTTATAGAGTAGCTCACGAAGAGTTAGTTACAGAATATAGCTAAAAATTTAATATACAAAAAGAGTAAATACGGTGGCTCATAGGCAGTGACATATACAGAATGCTTTACCGGGTGGTTCAAAAATGTTAAAAAATATTATGCGTGGTCCATGAGCAGTTGCATATACAGGGTGGTTTTAATAACTGTTAGAGAATTAAGTGCAATTATAGCTATACAGGGAGGTCAGAAAAAATAAATATGTAGGGTAGCCCCTTAGCGGTTGAATTGTTATCATATTAAAATAAGAATTAAGAATCTGAACACAAATTTCTATGAACTACATCTGAAAAAAACTTGAATTTCGTTACTTATTTGTAGAAGCAAGATGTAAGACCGACATCTAGGAATTTCGAGGAAACTATCACACAGAGGTTTCGAATCTGGATCCGTTCCGTATAATTGCTGTTGTCCCTAAAGTCTTAGGATAGAATGTCACGATAAAATGTTCAGGTTACTTAACCTGCCAGAGATATTGACACAATTAGTCGAATTTCGACCACTGGGCGACAGCTAGTCTGATTTAAAAAATTGATATGGCAAAAGATTGGCAAAAAGAGACCTATAAAAAGAGGTATCACATAATACCGCTTTGTATTTACCCCCGCTTAAGAGTTGAAACTGACGTGAATATTCTCGATTCAAAAATTAGGGAACTTTTTTTGTGCAAAAGATAAAAATAAAAAACCAAAAACTTGGTTTTTCGAATTTTTCACATAAATTTTGAGGTTATATGAATAAAATGTACATACAAAAGTTGTAGATATTTTTTACCTAGAACTTTGCGAATTAATCTCTTTCCATAGGATTGTAGTTTTGCCGTAAATCAAGCTAAACCGTTTTTTACCCTTTAAAACCCCTCCCCTTCCCCCTTCCCGACTTCAGATCGCCTGTAAATTGTTTCTCCCTCTCTCCCTCTATAGTTGTTAAATGCCTTTCCTTTTTCAGTGCGTTTCATCCTTCTATTTTTTTTTTTGTTTCAAAAATTATCGGCCCTTGTCTAAAAAGGCAAGTAAAGTTTATATTGTCGTGCTTATTTTTTAGATGACGTGACCAATTTCTTTGATTTTGGGTTTCAATCTACATTACATTTATTTCATACACCCGTAATTATGATATATCGCAAGCACAGCTTATAGTGGAAGTGAGTTACTTATTATTGTCAGGATTAAAATAATTTGTGTATTTAGTTAAAATTCAAAAATTGATTTCTTATGATACTTTTCCGTACCTATACACCTCATTACGCAGATTGGAAAAAAAAACAGCATATTCTTTCCCAATTAAGTATTTTATTACTTGTTTTTCACATTAAACGGATATTCGAGTAGGCATTCGAATGTTTGTTATTGTAATTGGTTGTTTCATAAATAGTTGGTTTAGATTGTTGTTTAATCGATTAATTAATAGCTCTAACAAGGTGTACCCAATACCAATTTCTTTTATTGTTGGTATATATTTTTTACATAGAAGAGATTTTTGTAAATTCTAAAAATGTTGTCAACTAAACATTGTTATACCTCATGTTATTAAATAGATTTTCTAAACTGCAATCTTGAAGCTAAAAAAGTGATGTTTCTGTGAATTCTGCTATATAAGCCTTACAAAATAATACTTGATCTTTCATTTCATTTGCAGAAACTTGAAAATATGTTTTTCTCTTGACCATTTTAGCAGTAAGTTTTATGCTGCAAACTTCTACGATGGATAGTAGTTATGATTTTCAAACTGAATCATAATTTGGACAGTTTTTTTGGTAAACAACGCCAAAACATGCAAAGTGAATAATTTTCTTCTGAAAAGGACAATATAGTTGAACCATGGGGTAACCAAATAATTTTTGATAGAATCTATGATAATCAAAAACAATTAACGTGCTTTTAATAACAATGCACGTCGAAGAAAAAGTTATATATTTAGTTGTTCAAATTGTTCACAGTCTGCAATTTGACATGTGAGATCATTCCCAGTTTTTACTTTTGTGATTTGATTCCAGTACACATTCCTAATCACATAGGAATACCTTTTTTCCCAGAAATTTTATCAATATTATGTTTTGTACTTTATCAAATGCTTTTCCGAAATCCGCAAAGCATATATAACCGTCCTTTGTATGATAGTATTTTTGTAAAAAAACGTTCAATGCAAATAGTGCCTCTATAGAGTGCATTTTTGAAACCAACAGTGTTTTTTCAAGATGCTCGCCACCTTTTTGTAAGATTTTATTGTGAAGTATTCTGAGGGAAATTTCAAGGTTGTGCCTCATAAGGCTTATTGAGCTATATTGTGACCTTTTTTTGCTTTATATTTCTCTTAATATGCAAATTAATATAATGTCTTATACTATGAAAATCACCATCAACTTCTTTCAGCACACTGACCTTTATGTTAACTTAAATATCACAACTCAAACTTTCATTTTGCAATTTTCATTTTCGATACATATAAACCCATTGACAACAGACTCAAAAACGACCTTGAAACGCTTGGTTTTACTTTCAATATAGAGCTTTTTATTTCAATTTCCAAAGAAAACATAAAAATAACCGACATTTATTTCATGGATTATCCTCAATTAAGTCTCTGACCTTTGAGAGTCTGCAGGCGCCCTCTCATACATATTGGGTAAAAACTGCTAAAATTCGTACAAAAGCTTGTATTCTCAAAAAAATACCCCAAACGTTTGGAAGTTTTAATCTGAGTTCTTTGTGAATATCATTAAATTCTGAATTAAACTTTCATAGATCAAAGAAAGAGTGAACAAAAGAAGCACCTATTACTACGAGGGTGAATCAAATATGAACCGAACTTTTCTGTTTCTCGCCCTGTAGGTAATTCGAGTGGCGTGACGTCTCGATATATGTTAGGTAGGGATGTTAAGAAGAGGGGAGTTCGTCGGTTTGGCGAGGCGTAGTCGATGCGCTGTTAGTAGCATCATGTCAGAGCAAGAGGTGCATACTTCTGTTGTGCAACGTGTTGTTATCAAATTTTTGGCGCGGGAGGGCGTTGACCATCTGAAATTTTGTGTCGACTATCTGCACAGTTCGGCAATCAAACACTTTCAAGGACCCAAGTGTACGACTGGCACAAAAAGTTTTCAGATGGCCGAGAGACAGTGGAAAATGAGCCTCATGCACGCCGTCCCACGACAAGCATCAATGAGGCGAATATCTACGCAATTAGTGAGCTGATTGAAGGTGACCGCCATCTTACAGTATTGGCAATTGCTGAACACGTTGGAATATCATACGGGAGTGCTCAATCAACCATTTCAGATGAGTTGGGTTACCGAAAAGTGTGTGCAAGATGGATTCCTCGTCTTCTAAGGGAAGATCCGAAAGCAAACCGTCTTGCCGTATGTGAAAGGCTGTTAGCAACATATCGAGCAGAGGGGGATGAGTTTTTGAGACATATTGTCACCTGTGATGAGACATGGGTGCATCATTATACCCCGGAGTCCAAACGTGCAAGCATGGAGTGGCGAAAACCTGGAGAGGCAGCACCGCGGAAAGCCAAGACCCGTCTTTCTGCAGGGAAAATTCTTGCAACAGTTTTTTGGGATTTGAAAGGCGTACTGCTGATCGATTTTCTGCACGAACGCCGTACAATTAATGCTGAGTATTACTGCGAACTACTCCAACAAGTGAAACTTGCCTATCGGCAAAAGAGGCGGGATATGTCTATCCGAAGTGTGATTCTGTTGCATGACAACGCTTGGCCACATACAGCTGCATTGACTCAAGGAAAATTGAACAAAATGCATTGGGAAACCCTTGAGCACCCGCCTTACAGTCCTGATTTGTCGCCATGTGACTACCACATGTTTGGGCCACTTAAAGAAGAACTGGGAGGCCACCACTTTGAGGACAACGAAGGTGTAGAAACGTTTGTGCGCAATTGGTTATCGACACGACCAGTTTCATTCTTTGATAAAGGTATTAAAAAACTTCCGATTCGGTGGGAAAAATGTATACATAAGAGAGGAGACTATGTAGAAATATAATATGTATTAAAATTTGTATTGATCGTACCAATAAAATTTTTAAAACAAAAGTCCGGTTCATATTTGATTCACCCTCGTAGTAAATTACTCGTATATAAATACAACTGTATACTTTACAGAAGTAGGATGCTTAGCTATTAATCTTATCATATATTTTTTTTAATCACTTACAATTGGTTTTTCAATAGTAATAGAAATAAATAAAGAAATTATATTTGATCTCAGTGTTTCCCTAATTGTTTTGAATATTGTATAAACTAAAAAATGTTACTTTTTCCTCCAGGTATAGTCGTTTTTGAAACACGAACAGTTAAGTTAATCTCTCTCATTTCATTGTTTGTCTCTTAATGAGAGATAATGAAAGCAGACATGCTTGAACACATGTTTATTATCTACATTATCGTCATCACGTTTTGTGCTTTGTTTCTAAGCATCACCTTCCAGCATTATGCCTCCGAAAAAATATGTGTTGTTCGGAACAAATTTTGCAAAAATACGTGCTGTCATTTACTTTATTACTCGTAGCTTTTTATGATGAACATATGTTTTTGATTGGAAATGTTATGGGAAAATGTTAAGTTATATGATACAAGTTTCCCGAATGTAGCGAAAATGTAGAGCACCTTTTAGTATGTATAATGTGCATACCGTGTGGAACAGCCAAATGGAATACATTCGATAACGAAAAAACGAGAGCTTGTAGGGAAAAACGCTTGGACACGTCGATTTGTGTTTTTAAATGCGCATCTTTCAAAAAAACTATGTATAAGGTGTGTCATGTGACAGTGGCCAATACCAAATTTCTTATTTCAAATGCAAGCCCTTGTATATTATTTATTTTTTGGATTCTCCAAAAAAATCTAGATATAATTTATGTACAGTGTCCTGTTTCGTAAATATTAAGAGTTTTTAGATTTGTTACAAAAATAAACATTAAAAAAAATAAATTATTTTATTTCACAAATTTGCTACATTACACTCAATACTTAATTCTCATCTAGCTCTTGATATTGAGATAGTAACCAAAAACCATTCCTGCGTTCCTTTTTACTGATTTGAATATAAAAACAGTTTTGTGTATTTTCGTCATAACGCATAGCATCTTAGTCTCATTAGTATCTTGTTCTCTGCCTGCATAAGAGTGCTGATCAGTGTCAGTGTGAGTTGTCATTTTAATTTCATTAAGTGCACGTAATAATATCAGGAAAATCGTTCATTTAACAGAAATGCACAAAATAGCCATTCTACAAATGATTGGTTATGGAGATAACATAAGGACACAAATGGAAGTTTCTAGCTTATTTCACGAAAATTTTCCAGATTTGTTGCCTGTATCCAAAGAACAATTAGCAAAATAGAAAAACAGTTTCGCTAGCTTGGTCATGTAACACAGATACCAAAAGTAGCTGCCAATGCTCTAAGTGGTAATACGAAATTGGATAATATGCTTGAGTTTCAAGAAAACCCACATAATTCTGGTCGAAAAGCAGCCCCACTGTTCAACGTTAGCCACACATAAATTTTTCGAATATCAAAGGAAAGTAAAATGCATCCCTATAAAATCATGCCGACTCAGGAGCTCATGGAAGACGATTTCGATAGGAGAACGTATTTCTGTGAACAAATGATGGTAAGGTTAGATAACAATGTGACCCAATTATAAGATGTTTTGTTTTCTGATGAGAGAACATTAACACTTCACGGTCATGTTAATCGTCAAAATTGCCGCTATTGGTGTAATGAGAATTCTCACTGGATGAAAAAAAAACATTCGCAATTTCCTGAAAAAGTTAATGTTTGGGCAGGAAATGTTGGAAATCATACCGTAGGTCCCTTTTTCATTGATTGCAACTTGAAAGGAGGTACATATTTTGAACTGTTCCAAAATATATGTCGCGCCAACTTTGACAAACTAATATCCTGATCCAGTAAGCCCACAAGTTCCTGCCAATACAATATGGCTTCAGCAGGATGCAGCTCCACCTCATTACGAAATCAATGCCCTGCAGTACTTGAACCAAATGTTTCCAAATCCGTCGATTGGGAGGCGGGGATCTATAGAATGGCTAGCACGATCTCCTGATTTGAAATTGAGTAACGTTAGGAGACATTTCTATACCAGATTAGCATGTTGCCAAGACGTTGGCGGAAAGCATTTTGAACATTTCCTACATTGACATTAATGTTTTTTTTTTGTTTTTGTTCATCCTATTAAGAAATAATCAGTATATTAGGTTTTTAGTGTACCTAATGTAGCAAATGTGTGAAATAAATTAATTTCCTTTTTTTATGTTAATTTTTGTAATAAAACTAAAAACACCTAATATTTCCGAGCCAGTCAAAGATAGGTGTAGGACATAGTACATAAATTATGTCTAAATACTATACAGGGGCTTGTATTTAAAATAAGAAAGTTGGTATTGACCACTGTCACATGACACACCCTACATTTTTTTGTTGAAAAAATGCGGTTTTAAAAATACAAATCAACGTGTATAAGCGTTTTCCCAACAATCCCTCCTTATTCGTTATCGAATTTATTTCATTTGGCTGTTCCACACTGTATATTATGTGGCAGTGTTTTCAGATTTCAGAACTAATATTTTCAGAATTCATTCACTAAAAAATATATGACAAAATCTTGGTCGGAAATTAAATAATTTACATTGGAGTTGAGCAAATAAATTTAAATTCAATCATTATCTTAGTTTCAAAAAAATATGTAGTAGTTCGCACATAAAAAAATTACCCAAGCAATTTGTTTGTAATCAATCATTTTGTAGGGTTGACGATATATTGTTTTAAAAGTATGATGAAACGTAAATTTTTATCAACTAACCGAGTTTGATAGAGAGCGTATTGTGGGACTGAAAGGAAGCGATTTTTCATTCATCAAAATTGGCAGGAGAACCAGTAAGTATCTCAGTTCTGTGGCAAGTTGTTGCCAAGCCTGTGAAATAATAAAAATCTAATGAAAAACTTTAGCTTTTTAATGTTTCAGTATTTTATTCAAAAACTCGACATATGTTTCGCCTTTTGAGGGCTTTTTCTAAGACTACAATAGAAAAAGCCCTTAAATAAAATATTGAAACATTAAAAAGCTAAAGATTTTCTTTAGTATTTTTATTATTTGTAAGATGTTTTATAAACAACCCAGTGCAACTTCAGTTGAAATTATTATCCGTGAAAGTTCTAACACGAAGATCTAGGAGTTTAAGACGCTTTGGATTGTTTTCTTACGACCTTTATTTTCTCTTACTTCTTACCCTTGAACATCTTTGGTTATTGGTGACGGAAGTATATTCAGTTTGAGTATTTTACATGGCAAGACGTGTGTGAGAAAGTAATTGCATCAAACTGTGAGAGTTAGGACATTAAGAGCTCTCGCATAAAGCAGTGGACCGCAAGTTGTTTTCATCAGAGGTAACACGATTGCCCAACGAACATCTATAAAACGTTTTAATATGCGCAATCATTGTTGTGAGACAAATCTGTGTATACTAGACGTGAGTCGTGTACGTTTTAAATGAAATTACTTTACTAGTTACATTTTACTTTACTAGTTGATTTTACAAGCAATCTGTTTTTAAGTAACCGGATATGTAGAATTCCCAATTGGAAGCGATGACCCACACTCAAGCAAATAACCCTAATGAACATGCGTCTCGCACCACCAAGGACTAACTTCTCAACAAATAGGAAAAGTAGCTAGAGAAATTAACAAGGCTGAGTCAGATATAGTAATTTTGAACAAAAAATATTCGGAACTGTAGAAGGTAGCGAACGAATTATCTACGAAAACAGTTGAAGAAGACACGACAATGAAACAAAATCTATCTTGAAAAGAACAAAAAAGCTGAGAATGCGCAATTCCAACTCGACTAGCACGAAACCAAAAGACGTCACATCGTATTTAAACAGCGTTATCCTGATTAGGTCCCTGAAGACATAACGAAGAAATAAAAACGAGACACTCGTTTCTCACTGAAATGTATATCAAAATGATGCAAAATTGGTTGGGGAAAGTCGACATGATCCATATCGACGTCTTTCCGAAGAAGTGTTTCCCTAGTTGAGGAAACAAAAAAGGATAAGGAACGATTCGTCTCGTTTCAATTTCGAAGCAGATAGGAAAGAGATTAAGAACAATGATCAGGAGACAAAAAGATGTACGGCTATGCAGTACTGCCACTTATCTTGCACACTGCATCGTTTGATCAGATCAGTCGGAAAAAAAACCAGCCACAATAGATTCATTGGAGATACGAAGGTGATTTGAATAGTTGGATAGTCGGCCTAGGAGAAATATTTACACAAAACGATGGGCAACACCCGAAAAAACTTCAGTATCATGGCTGATGCTACATCCACGTAGTCAAAACACATGTTCTGCCTTATACTAGGGCATTTACAATCCAGTGTGTCAGTAAGAGAATACACTAGTCCAAACAGACAGAGCTAATTTGGACTACTTTGATCATAACTAAATTGTATTGTTAGTTTAGCCCCGAAGACGACGTTGAGGATGTATCTCTTTCTTTTTACATCGACTCACTTGGGGCTCGTTTCGGTTGATCCTGGGTACCAGCCATATTGGAATGATTAACTATATTAGCCAACAGTCATAACGCTCGAATTATAGAAAGCAAATCGAAAATCTAAGCGCTTCTCTCTGACGATTATTCACAATTTTCTCTTAGCCAACAGTCATAACGCTCGAATTATAGAAAGCAAATCGAAAATCTAAGCGCTTCTCTCTGACGATTATTCACAATTTTCTCGCTGTTAATAAAAAACTGGTTTTGACTGTAAATAAATTAATGTCCCAGGAAACTCGCCGTTGCTAACGATTAACAATTAACCTGTACTTCATTCTGTCTGATGGTCTACAGAAGTAAATTCGAACAAATTGAAAAATCCACTCAGCTGTTAAAATTGTTTACGCGGTGTAAATATGAAACTCTCCGCAGATCATAATTAATCGGTAAACCAAACATTGTTTTAGCGGAACGTCCATCTTTCAATTTTCAAAGGCAATTAAACCTGAAAAACAAAAACTGTCGACCTCGTTGATCGATTGCTTCAAATCTCAAGGTGTTCCTATTTACTTTCGAAGGAAAATAATTAAAATATTATATGAGGAATTTAATAATTGCTAGGCACATAATGTTTTAATATGTTTAGACAAACTACATCACTGAATGTACATAATGTTTATTTGAGCCTCTGGGGCATCTTGGGAAAGCAGATTATTCTGTTGAAATTATCCAGCACGGCTTATGTGTATATAATCCTTAAACAGCTTCTAAACTAAACTGCCAAAGGAGAGGTACAAGAATTTTCCAGCATGTTTAACAAACTACATCCATGAATATAGCTTCATAGAATTTTCGAATACGTATTCAAATGTTCTCCTTGCTCTCTGAACATTTGTGACGCAAACATGTAAAAGCCGATATACAGGGTGTTCCTAAACTGGAGGTACGAACGAAAAGGGGAGATTCCTTGATTAGTTTTAGGAAGAAAAAGTCCCATAAACATGGGTCCGCAAACGTTTCGTTTTCAAGATACAGAGTGTTAAAGTTTCATTTATTTTTCAAGTTTGCGACGTGAAATGTGGTTCATGCACGACGGTGCTCCTGCTCATTTTTCACTTTTGGCTAGGGAGTATTTGAACGAAAATTATGTAAACGAGGTGGACATCAGTCATGGCCCGCCAGATCCCTAGATTTAAATAGTTTAGATTTCTTTCTATGGGGCCATCTGAAATCTCTAGTGTACATAACGCCAGTGAAGGACAACAGTCGACAGTGTTCCCGAAAAAATATCACCCTGTAGATTTGCAATCGAAATTGGCATGTCACAAGGTGTAAACTCTTAATTGTAATATCTATGCCAAATTTAATTTGAACATCTTGTGAAGTGCAGATACTATGAGAAAAAAACTTGAAAAAAATTGAAAGTTTAACAGTCTGTATCTTGAAAACGAAACGTTTGCGGACCCATGTTTATGGGACTTTTTCTTCCTAAAACTAATCAAGGAATCTCCCCTTTTCATTTGTACCTCCAATTTAGGATCACCCTGTATATTTAATAATAATCTCACCAATAAAATATCTATAGAACGAGGAGTATTCTTTACCTGGCATTATTAAATATATCAAAAATCAACTATGTGAAATTAAAATGTCCTCAGATATGCGGATGATACAGTAGTTATATCAGAAAGCGTCGAAGATCTGCATATCAGGCTTGAACATATTCAAAAGGTGAGAAAAGACATGGATATAAAAATTAACGTAAATGAAACCAATTTTTTGATCTGTAGCCATAACCCACAACTGGGTATTTGACTTAAACTAAACAAAATTTCAAAACAAAGAGTTCACCAGTTTTATACTTGGAAACTATCATAAGGGACCAACCGGATCCAAACATAGAAACTAAACGAGAATAGAAATGACAAAAACCACTTTTACAAACATAAGAATATTTCTACATAGAATAAGACAACAAATGGTTAGGTGATATGTTTCATCGGTTATTTTGTATTAGGTGGAAGCATGGACCCTGATATTGTCAACAATGAATTCCCAACAAAGAAGTGCTAAGCAGAATCATCAAGAACACGGAAATACTAAGGATTTTTAAACAATATAATGCTATGCCTGTGCCATGTGTTGAGAGGAGCTCGTTATAGGATTTTGAAGCTGATGATTAATGAAAAAATTGAAGGTCGAAAAGGAGTAGGATTAAAACATGTTTCTTGACTTAAAAATTATAGAGATTCGACTGGGATACGCAACGCAGAACAACCCTTACACATCGCGGAAGATAGTGAAACATTTGCTATGGTAATCGCCGAGGTCAAACTTCTATGATATTCCCGAACAGACAGACCACCGTTGATTTTCACACAGAATTGATATTTAAATCCACATTCCACATTGTTGTTTGGGTTTTCAAAAAATGAAGCAGCTACAGTCGTGGGAAGAAAATAATTGTTATTTAATAGTTTTTTTATCTTCTAATTTAAATATGAAAAAGTGCAATGTTCGCAGTTAAACTTAAATAGCAAACGCCAGATATTCTTATCTATTAAGAAAACGGATATGTTTTAAATGTACCTGGAAAAAATAAATAGCTCAACTTTAATGAATTTAAAATTCTCTTTTATATATAATTCTTATCCAGTGTGTGGACGACAAGAATCGGACAAACCTTCTGACACAAGGGGTGGACTGTTGCTGAAAGCTTCCCCGAACCTTTACATACCAGGTTATATTATTATATCTATTTTTTTTGATAAAAAAATGTTTCTTTTAATGTGAAAATTATTTACTCGTTGTCTGTTTCCCAGTGAATCAGTTATACCTAGACGAGCCTGACATATCCCTTTCTATACCATGCAAGCAAAAGTAAACCTGTGCAACGTAAAACATCGACTGATACAGACGAAGAGTTTAATACCTTTTCTTAAGAACTGTCAAAATCAAAGCAATGGACATCACTCTCCAGCTCTAGTAACGGGAGGCCTCAAATAAAAAATTGTGGTAAAATAAAAGAAAAAGTACTTATAAGTCGTACATTTCTACATACACGCCAATTATAGGAAATCAACACCTTTTTCTCCACACGAAAACAAAAAAATTCGTGCACCAGTAAAAAATTACCAACAACAATACCATGTCGAGCAAAAAACAAGTACTGCAAGTTGTAACAACCTTAAATTAATTTAATTTAATAGGCATTTTGAAAATAAATCTAAAACACAGGAGAAAAATTAAAGTGGGATATAACAGAATACAGAAAATAGATGCACTTAGTTTACGTGAACAATAAAATTATGCTATGAAGCTATAATATCTTAGCCAGAATACCAAAAATATAATTTCTGTTTAAAAAAGAACCGACTGCAACTGGCTTAAAATAAAAACCGTTAGGAAACCGTGTGCAATCAATTAGTAATTTCTGAAATATATTCTTATTTTATATGATTTAAAGTACAATTATATTGATTATTTTAGCGTATTCTTATCTCTGTCTGTCTCTTTCCTCTCTAATTATTTGTGCAACCTTAATTCAACACCACACAATGTTGAAAATGACTTTAAACAAAAAAATCTACACAACTAATGTAATAAATAATTAAAGTGAAACATTAATTAACGGAAATAAGGTAATGAAACGTCTTAGATCCAATGAAAAGCGACACATTAGCATTATTAGATACAAAACATAGTGGAAAAATTTCAGAGCAATTGATTTACACGATCTAGATGATATATAGAGTTTATCAATCACAGAATGGATGAAAAACAACAACCACCAACAGAGTAGCTAAGGAGAGAGCAGCGAGTCCTCACCTAAATTGTATACACTAGCTTTAGAAGAACTATTGAAAAGCTAAAATGCGACACCAAACAACCTCAGAGAACTAGATGAAGTGTTAAATGAATAAAGATGATGAGATATAAAGACGTCATCATATTTATAGAGACAAATAAGACCAAATGCATACACCAATATATATATAAAGACCATTATATTGGATTGAGAAAAAAGCTAACACCCAGAAATTACAAGGCGTATACGACTATCATGAGTAGCTTTCAGCAAACCAGGATACATTCTAAGATATAATTTGATACCTATAAATCCGAAGCGAATAGTATATAACAGGTGTATTTTATCTTATCTTTACAGTCATGTTACTGAAAGCAACCAGGCTAACAAAAGCAGTTGCAAAAAAACTATTAACAAGCTCAAAACGCTATGGAACGATGCATGCTGGTAATCTCACTTGGCGATAGAACAAGAAACGACAACAGACGAACGGCAGCAGCTGATATAATTCAAGAACTGATAAAGATAACAGTGTGGAGACCAAAACAAACTAAATGAAGTGCAGGATGTCCATAAAAATGTTGGGTGGCTGACACTAGGGAAGTGGCAGGTAATCCGGGTAAAACACAACACACAATAGAATATAATGCTATAAGGGAGATCTATATATTCAGAAGTCGTAGACCAGGGTCGATAATTTTAGACACCAAAAAAAATATAGTAGGATGAAACCGATTGGAAAGGTATGAAAATAAAACAACTATAAAAGAGAAAATAATTTACCGACCATCTGAGGTAAGGAAGTGGGATGGGGTGTGGTTATAACAGTAAAAAACGGTTCTTCTCGTTTTCCGGCAAAACTGTAAATTATAGGGAAAAAAATTAAGCAAAAAAGTTGTAGCTAATAAGCAGACCTAGAAATGTTGTATAACACTTTTTTCACATAACTTCAAAATTTATGTAAAAATATCGACACAACAAAGAATTTGGTTTCTTATTTTCACCTTTTACTTTTTTTCACTAATTTTGGTGAAACAAAAAGGTAAGTTTTCACAAAATTTCGTGAAAAAAGTAAAAGATAAAAATAAAAAAACAAAAACTTGGTTTTCGAATTTTTCACACAAATTTTGCGGTTACGGAAAAAAGTTAGTTACAACTTTGCCAATTAACTATTTTAACTTAAAAAACTCGGCATTGAAATAGGTTCAGATCAATTGCAAATCTTTGGTATTTCTTAACTAAAACCTATTCAAACAAAGATGATGAGTTTCTATTTAATATTTTATATTCCAATGAAAGCAAGTCAATATATTGTTCCTAGTAGAGAACCTCCATGAACTGCAACTGCGCTTCACTCAACTCACGGCCAATATATAAATTATTATGTGAGAGTTCACTATGTTCTTTCGAGTTATTTCTATTGCAGGATTCACAGGGAAACAGCGTCACATACAGAAAAACTTGGGGTATCTGTAAGCTAGTATACCCAGGAATATTTCGGGTTTAAATTTTATATTGGAGATTTTAATCAGTTGAAGGAACTGCAGCTAATGAAGGTTCCTGAATAGACACAATATATTGTCTCCCGTTCAATGTTTGCTGAATCTCGAATAAATAGTAATTTATACAAATGCCGTTCTATAAATTAAAAATAGTAGTTCTGCTTTTTCCGGATTTGGACCGCGTAATTTTTTCAAGACTATCCAATTGGTCTTTAAGCACGTTAATACCGAACATTCAAACATCACATTCACGATGGAAATAGAGCTCAATGAATACCTGCCTTTCCTGGGCGTGTTGGTTTCACAGTTGCCAATTGGTCGTCTGGACCATTCTGTATACAGAAAACCAACACACACCAAAAGATAACTTCACGCCTGGTACCATCATCATTCATTTCAGAAACGGTCAGTCGTGAACTCTCTGGTGCATCGAGCTATCTCAATTTCCAAACCCAAAAGTTTGAGAAGGGAATTATCCTAGGTAGATGGTAGCCTACTAAACAACGGCTTTAGTAAACGAGAGATTCGCAATTCCATTTCGCGTCACCAAAATCCTCTTCCTAAGAAAGAATTGTTGCCTAGTAAATCAGTAGCATCTTTGCCATATATAAACAAGATCACGAATAGGATTGCGAAGCTTCTCCATAAGCACGAGGTGAAAACAGTCTATAAACCACTATCCAAAATCTCACAAGTGTTACTCTTTCCAAAGGACAAACAACATCATCTTTCATCCAAGAGTGTCTATTCCATTCCATGCTCGTATGAAGCCGTATACATCGGTGAAACAGGTCGATGTATAACCACCCGTCTATGTGAGCACAAACGTAGTTTTGAAACCGGGCCTCATTTCAAACTACGCAGTAACTAAGCATCATGACGAAACGGGCCACCAAATACTCTTCGACAGCAATTTTGGTGAAACAAAAAGGTAAGTTTTCACCAAATTTCGTGAAAAATAAAAGATAAAAAACAAAAAGTTGGTTTATGAATTTTTCACACATATTTTGCGGTTATGTGAAAAAAGTATCTCTCTCGTGGCCAAATCTCCATATAATTTCACCATAAAATTCCGTGAGGCCGTTGAGATCGCCAAAAATCCGAAGCATTTTAACCGAGACAAAGGTTTTAAATTTTTGCCCATCTGGCAACCCTGCATCCACATTTCAACATAAATCACTTGCATTACCTACTAATGAAATTCGAGGAACGTAGACAAAAATATCATCACAACCATAAAACAATCCAAAATAATTCCACTAAATACCTCCAATCCTTGTTATAACTGAAATTTCGAAGGGCCGATTATTATTTCTTCGTTGGCTAGATCCAAAGGGTTAGTTATTTACAATTTGTGCTTCAGTGTAAGAAGTTTCAAAATGTGTTTGTGAGAAAAAGACTACACGAATGTAGTCGCCGCAAGGTAAGTAACATGTCTCATCCTTGAAAAAGTCGAAAGACTTTGTTTATATGTTTGTTCAGATATATTAATAAATTTACTTGAATAAACGACGCAGTCTAAATCCGGAAAAAGCAGAATAAGTTGTTACTCTGGCCACGAAAACCTACGTTCTTACTCGATAGTAGTTACGATCTGTAAAGTCACTGAGTCTAGATTAATCAACAGTTATCAGTGACCTTAATTAAATATTTAATTTTCGGGCAACTTAACAATCGAACAAGATTGTTATAAGTCGTAAGTAAAAAAATATATTCCACAAATTTCCTGTATAAAACCAATTAATAAAACCGATAAAAATTGAAACCACTACATTTCACGTAACATTTCTAATTAAAAATGATAATAAGCCACAAATACAAAACCACTCAAAAACAATGACCGTAGGTATCCGGTATAGCACAATGAATTAAAAGCAGTGAACATTGAGAATAACAAAAAAATAAATATTTATAAACTATTGTTCAATGTTCAAAATCATATGTAATACTAACATTCAAAAAAACTGTTGGGAAATTAAAGTTAGTCATAATGACTATGAATATCGTTATTATAAAAATAAAATTGAAATAATGAACATAGGTAGATACTAATGTACCTCCACATCACATTTGATCAAAATCCATCCAGCATCTTTACCTAATGAGTTGTCAGTGAATTTCTCTATTTTCACAACGAAATTAGTAACTTACTCGCGGTAAAAAGTATCCGGTATATTAATACAGGTACTGAGGTACCCACACACCAGATTTTATCTGGATAACAGATCCTACATGATGTATGCTAAGGCTGACAGACAATATTTAAATAAGTGCTAAATTACATACGTTTCCTTTTATTTTCTATTTTTCGTTAGAAATAATATATTTTATCGCGATAAACTATATAAGTAGTTTACCTGAGCACAAACTTTTATGAAATTGTCGTAGCTTTCGGATTAATAGACAAATACTAAATCTCTGACTACTGCTGAAAAAGCACAAACTTTTGCAAAACTGTAGTTTTTAAAACATAATATTTTCATCAAATGAATCCCCTGTAAATGTAAATCCATTTTTAAGTCTTTGTTGTGCTGGGGAGAAGTCCGAACTTGGAAAATATTTTCTTTTATAAAAATTTGGGGATATAATAGATTTCATTTTAAGAGGTGAAAACCACCCCAAATATTGACTTTTCAAAATATCCAAAGGAGTGGTGGTTTTTAAATTCTTCAAATATGTTTTTGACGTATATATGAAAAATAAAAATCTTCTGCATATTATATGTAAAACCAAAGACAATTTATTGCGATATTTCAACACTTAAGAACCACCCTTAATGACAAAATTATTATATACTTTTTTTAAATATTTTTTATACTCTATCGATTTTCAAAATACCCTGTACTACAGCCAAGTAAACACAGCATTATGAACACATGTTCAACACTTGCTTGGTTTCCTCCATTTTTCCTCGTCTGCTACTGCTTGAATATACTAAATCGTGTGAATGACGTTAGTTTTATAACGATAACTTTCTTAATTTTAAACCGATTGTGCAGGGAATTGTAGCAGCTACAACTCCTATGAATTTTAATATTTTTTAACGCTTTTTTAAGATTTTTTGATTAAAGTGCTTGGAAAACCTGGCCCCCACTTTCGACAGCTACCTTCTAACCGTGATGTCTCGGTTAATGTTTGTGCCATGGAAATAAAAACAAGCGAAATATTCTACGGGAAAAATGCAAAAATTTTTGCTCTCTAACTTTTTTTGTAGTTCTTTTATTTGTCATGTTATTTAAAAAAATTGAATTTTTGTGATTTTTGTTAGTTTAAAATTTTCAAAAATATGCATCCTAAATCGATGAAACTTTCAGAATATTTTATGAGCATCTACATAAAGTTAATTTAAAATCTGGTGGTAAATATACCAGTTTTATTGCAGTATTTAAACAGATATAAAAATCAATTAGCTGCATTTTTGAACATAACTCCGTCAATTATTATGCTAATGACTTATTATTTTGATGAATTTTTGAAGCACTTAAAAAAATTTTCAGTAATTTTTTTTTCACTTTAAACGCTGCAAATTTCGGGGCCATCGGACAAGAACTAACCTCCAACCAGTCGAATCTAACATCTATTGCCCCTACATAAATAAAAAAAACTTTTCGTTTTTTGCTATAAGCTTTATCTTCTTAAAGAATTTTTTTGTAGGACTTTAATTTTTCGACTTATTCGAGAATTTCGTGGTTTTTTGGACGAAAATGAACATTTTTCATAACTCAAAAAGTATTGATTTTTCGAAAAATGTTTATAGGAAACTTTTTACTTAGAACTCACTACTCTATCGATTTCTGCACTTATCTTTACCATTTTCATTTCCACCCCCTGTGAAAGATCACACATTAGGACAATATAAGTTTTGTTTTTTGATATTTTCAACGAGGTGTCAAAATTTCGGAAAAATCGAATTACTGGCAAAAATTTTCCAGGGTAATTCACAAGTCACTGTACTATTTATAAGTGACAGTAGTAGTATTTCGGATAATATATTTTCTGGATAATTAGGTAACAAACTACATATTGGTTGTCTTCTATCTCGAGAACCAAAAAAGAGTATAAACTCTACAAGTCAGTCAGTTCCCTAAATCAGTGAATATATCGTAGAATATCTAAATGATACGATTTTTTAAATTTATATGAAAAAGATTTTCCATCATGGAAATTTTGGATAAATTTGGGAAATTCCTTGATAGAACACACTTTAAATCAGCCAAATTGGTTAAGATGTTTTTGAGAAATGGAATATAACCGCCTTTTCGTTAAGTTGGTATAAAGCGCATTTTTTGACAAATTTGTACAAAAAATGTAGTTAAAGAAGAAATTCATTATAATCTACGGAAGCGATTGAAGAATAAACCAAAATAAAACCTTTTTTCAATCCTTATTTGTTTATAAATTTTTGTGCAGCCGTGTTATTATTGTACATATTGCCTGGAACAAATCTCTGGGAAAATCTGGTCTAGTTCATAATTAGTAGAAAAAATTTCTACATCTCTGGAACTATTTATACTCTTAAAGACCTTGGACATAATACTTAAGGTACCCCTTCTTATTCATAGATAGGGTGGGGTAAAGTTTACCTGAAATAAGAGTTACGTAATCCACGGGAACTCCTTGCCTTTTGCTTTCCTGTTATCACTATTTGGGGAGCAATTGTTGAAATTTGAATATCCCGTGAATTTAACGACAAAAGTATATCAATATTGCATGAAATTAGTTTATGTATTTCACACGTAACTTATTAAATAATGGTCCCTGATTGTGAAGTACACAGACGATATTTGACATTCGAATTTTTTATTACAACTCATATTAGTTGATCAATTTGCCGTTTGATATCTCGTCAGAATATTTATCTACTAATTATCTCCATTAATGGTAACACAAAATTTTTACCACGCGCAAAGCTAATTGCGGTAATAACAAACAAAGCTGTAATAAAACTCGCAAGTCGATTGTCTGTTTTCTTCGTTATTTTTTACGATTAGTTAGTTGTAAAATGTTTGCCGCAAATGATACAAGCCATTACCAATTAATAAATGTACAAACATTAGCCTTGAATAATACACCTAATTATTCATAAAAAAATAACACAGTTGATAAGAACTGTCATACAGGAATATTTACGCGTTTGTGTTTTGTTTCATTTGATATGTCCGACACGGTATTATTTATATAAAGCCAAATTCCTGCTGAAAAACCATTCAAGTGTCAACAAATACCTGTGATAGTCGTCTAATCCATAGTAGGGAGCTGACAAAAAATCAAAAACAAAAAATAACAACACAAGATTTGACACTGGGTACACGTGTATATCCTGACGCTACATAAACAAATACGTTCGTTTTAAAAGGAGCCGCGCCGAACTGTTCAATCTAGGCGGCGATGGCCATTCTAGCAGGAGGCGCTCGCAGCGTTGCCGGTTTTCGCGAAAAGTCCTTGGCTTTTCCTGCAACATTACTCACTGACCTATCTTTGTTACGTAACGCGATTCGCTCGTTCGGTCAGCTGTTGATGATCGGAATGGAATGGTTATATTTGTTTTGTACAAATGTGTGTTTATTGTGTAGATGAGATTTCCTATGAGAGCAATAAACGCAATGGTATGGTTGTTGGGTGCGTGGGGACTAAGTTGCGGAAATAACTTTATGATATGTAAATCAAATGACAGTTTAGCAGTCGACATTTAATATACACCGGTTTGATTGTCTCACTCGAGTTTTGTTTGGTTAAGATAGGGTTTTCTATATATAAATCAGGATGTAATGAGGTATTGATTTCTGTATTACAACGGTAAAACACTTGTCTCAGTATGATTCAGTTCACAAGACGAAAATGATGAAAATAGTATTAGAGCTCCCAAAAATTATGTAGACTGCTCAATGAATCCCGAATGATGCCTAGAAAAACGCATTTTATTATTTTTCAGCATATGAAACATTGCAAAAATTATAAATAAATAAAGATAAATAATTTGGTCAAGTGCGAGTTGGACTCGCATACTTAGGGTTCCGTACCACCTTCAAGATTCGAATATTCCAGTTTCAGTTTTATACTTACCATTATATCTTTTAAAGTAAGCGTTTTAAATGTATAAAAAATATACACTTTGATTTTACACACATAGACTTTTTATTTTATCTGCTTTAGGATTCGCTTGATTTTTATCACAATACATATATATTTAATTTTCTAATTTGGCCCCCAAAAAGTAACATTAGAATTTTGTTTTACTAATAAACTTTCAGAAATGCCTATTATAATCTACTGTCTTAATTTTGAAGCTCTGTAGATTGGAAGAAAAACGGCAAAGTAGCTCAAAGTTTAAATTATAAATTAATAAATCTGTTATTCAAATTATTTAAAAATATAAATAAAATATATATTCAAATTTTAAATAGTGTATTTTCTAAAGTGGGAATTAAGTCCATGTTTAATATTTTTAATATCTTTTATGCAAATGATTTAAATATATGATATATTTGTAATTCACATAATGAGCCTTTTATCTGATATATTACATGATGCGTTTGAAAATTGAATCTTTATTTTCCATTTAATTGTATAATTTGTCCCTAAAATTGCTATGGGGGTTTTCTAGTAATTTATTTTCCGTTTAATTCTATTATTTGGAGGCCAAATAATATAGTTAGGTATTTTTTTCATATTTTTCCTATAAACAAAAAAATGAGGTCTTAGAGTTTGGGGAATAACGGGGAGAATGGGTAATTTTTTCAAAATATTTTTTTAATATATTTTAAAATATTCATTAAAAAAAATATCTTTGAACCTATTCGTCATAATGAGTCCTGGGATTTGATATATTACATGACCCGTTAGAAACAATTATAATTTTTTATTTTCCATTTAATTCTATAATTTGCCCCCCCCCCCAAAATATTAGGGGTTTTCCTTATTTTTCCAGTAAAGTTTAGGTGAGGGGCTATAATTCGAAAACTTTTCAGCTTATGGTTTCGGAGATAAGGGGGAATGGGTAAAATTTTTTATATTTTTGTTAATATCTTTTAATTAATTTATTTTATAAATATGGAAAAACTATATTTGTTTTCTTCATCATGAGCCCTTTTATTTGATATATAACATGCTGGGTTAGAAACAATTTTAATTTTATATTTTCCATTTAATTCTATAATTTGCCGCCCCCCCCCCCAAAAAATATTAGGGGTTTTCCTTATTTTTCCAGTAAAGTTCAGGTGAGGGGCTATACCTCCATTGTTTTTTCAAAATTTTCCAGCTTATGGTTTCGGAGATAAGGGGGGGATGGGTACAATTTTTTATATTTTTGTTAATGTCTTTTAATTAATTTATTTAAAAAATATGAAAAAAGTATATTTGTTTTCGTCATAATGAGCCCTTTCATTTGATAAATTAGATGATGGGTTTGAAACAATTTTAATTTTAATTTTCCATTTAATTCTATAATTTACCCCCCCCCAATAAATATTATGGGTTTCTCCTTAATTTTCCAGTAATGTTCAGGTGAGGGGCTATACCTTACGCTTATGTTTGCGTAGATATAGTTTTGGAGATAAGGGGGGGGGGAATTCGTAAATTTTGGTATATTTTAGTTAATATCTTTTTAAATTATTTTTTTTAATATGAAAAAAATATATTTGTGTTCCACAGAATGAGACCTTTCATTTGATATCTCACATGATGCTTTAGAATTTTTTTTTATTTTTAAATTTTTATTTATTTATTATATTTATTCTATAATTTGCCGCTCAAAATTAACATTAATGTTTTCTCCTTAATTTTCCTGTAAAGTTCGAGCAATGCTCTATATTTCCTATTTTTTCAAAATTTTAGGCTTAGTAGTTTCGGAGATCAGGGGGGGGAACTGTCGATTTGTTTAGTTTTCCCCCTGAAGTACCCCTAACATCAAAATTTTTTCTTTTACGATATGAACTCCTGATCGGGTCACTAAACTATACATTGATACCAAATTTCAACTTCTTCCGTCCAGTAGTTCAGGAGTGTTGCTAATATTGTTTGAAACACAGTATACAACTACAATTTTACTTGCCCAATATTTCAGGCATTCCATAATTGCAACTGCTCATAGTCTACCATATATATATAACAAGAAATTTCACATTTTTGAACCACCTTTTATAACACAATTTTAATCTACCCTTCTTTCAACCTCCCTGTCTATGTATAAGCGCGTCTCATATATTTTGACTATATTAATAGCTATAAACTATCTTTATAGCTATTAAAATACTCCGCCCGAATATTCATATAACCTAACAACTTATGCTAATATAACAAATTTGTGATTAAACCTGTATAACTATAATTCTACTCCAACCGTATTTCAACCACCTTGTATACGCAACTACTTCTGTTCGACCCTGTATTACTATAATACTACTTCACTTCTATCTATCTTGTATGTGTAACTACCCCATATACTATTTTTAAGTCATCATGTATAACTATAATTCTATTCCACCTTATATTTCAGATTATTCCATATATACAACTGCTTGAGTACTACACAATTACACCTTTTTTTTAAGAATTTTTGAACCCACCGGTATAACTGTAATGTATTTCAACCGCAAGTTTGCTGCTCGAATTTCGTTACATACAAACACATAAGCCCACACAATAACACCTATTACTGTAAACCGTGTAGGAAAGGTTGTCGGTACAACAATATTTATTTATATTTCGATACATTAATTGAATATTTTCTGCCATTTCAATCTACTGTAAAGGAACTTCGTTTCAAAAAGAAATGGACTTGAAGTGAATCAAAATCAAAACCTTTGCAGCTGTACGATTAACTTTTAGGACAAATCTTGACTTTTGAGTTAAGATTTATGTAGGCAATTCGATACTTACATTGATGCTTACCGTTTTTTGAAAATATTTTCGCGAAAATGGTATTTTTTACATTAAACAAAAATATATGAAATCAAGCTGAAATATATTTTTGTAGAACACAATTTTAAATATTCAAATTGGTACAGCCGTTTTAGAGAAAACAGTGAAGATTTAATGCAGTGTTGTCCCTTAATTATTTATTGTTTTTTCTTATTTTCTGGGAAACCGCAAATATTAATTAATATCTGGAGTTTTGCTGTATTTTAATGAGGTCGTGTCGATATTTAATTTTTTTTTCAAAATCATAGGCTTAATTAATTTGGGGATAAGGGGGGATGAATTGGCGCTTTATTATATTTTCCTTAATATCTATTCAATAAATTATATTAAAAATATGACATTTTATATTTGTTTTCCTTATAAATTGATATGGTAAATGATAGAACTTCACATATATCTAATACTATAATATGAGCAATGTTTGTTTATATATATATATATATATGTATATGTGTAATTGAGTTCTGGAAAACGGCTCTAACGATTTTGATGAAATTCTTCCATTTGTATGTTTCGATCGATAGAAATCGATTGGTGAGTGTCTCGTCTTTGGAAAAAATCGTTTTATTGAGAAATTAAATTATTTAAAAAAATTATTTCCAGTTTGTGACAATCAACATAGCTGTTTTTCACTTTCAAGGCGTTCAAGACAAGGTGATTTGGTAACCCATGTGAGAGTGAAACTCCTTTTGTAAAAATTCTGTCAGTACAGGGTGATTTGGTGACCTATTTGAGAGTCAAACTGCACTTGTAAACACTCTTTCAATACAAATTATATTTGTATGTTCCAAAAAGTAACTATTTTATGCCTCCATCATATTTTCCTAGCATTATATTTAATTTATAGCTAGACATTTCAAGTTTTCAAGGTGAAAAAATTGGCACAGTGGGAGATTTTTGTATGAGTAAGACCTTATGAGTTCGCATATTAGTTTGATGCATATAATATGAATTGGTGGTGTAAAATTATAATTATATTGGGTAGTTCAAGGTATGTAAGATGGTCCATAAGAGATGCTATGCAGGATGGTTAAAATATAGCATGCACGTAACGTTCAAACATATTATACAGAACAAATTAGTTGACATATCCATGGCCCTACTTTCTTTCTGTGAATCTTGTGAGAGGTTTTTCTATTCCAAGGCATCTACGCCTAGTTTTAAAAGCACATAACTTATCTGGATTTTTCAGAAGTTACTTTGAGGAGGGAAAATCCAAAACTATCAATCAAAATTGAGAAATATGAATTCAAGAATTAATGTTCTCTGAACTGAATTATTTCTTTGAATTATGCTTAATATCGTATATAAGTTTTGGACCGTATAAGAGAATGTTTGCAGTGTTACTTATTACTGTGCAAAAAACTTATCGATGTATACTTACGTTGGTACATGTGTATTTCGCTTGCTTCCATGCATTCCGTTTTTGAAGTAATGATGAAAGTAGTTCTTAATCTTGGAGTAAGTGAAGTTTATCACTTGCTCAAGAAAAACACAAAAAATACACTCAGTTAAAGTGTATTTTTTTATCATCATCAGTGGGTATTTCAGAATATTTAAGTCAGATAGAGCAACCAGTGTTGGTAATAACTAATCCTACACTTTTAACAAGAAAATTGTGTTTCGGTTAACCCATAGCTAATTAGATACACTTATCTCTAAATTCTAACCCGAACCTTGGCGATTATTCGCATACAAATGACACATTGTTTTCAAATGCCTTCGCATCATGACCCAGGAGAACTAGTTAACTCAGTTAACCTCTAGCAGCAAAGTTTCCCATCTAATGTTCCTTAATCCTCGACCCGTTGAAAGTTACCAAAAGTTAAACTCTAGCGGAAATTAATAGATTTCGCTACGAAAGTAATAAGAAGAGGGCAGAAATTAATGGGTTTTTGGCAAAGATCTGTGGCACTATAGTGGAAAGGAATGTGAATAACAACTGCTTGTATAAAACTATAGTGGAATTTTAGAATACAGAATTATAGACAAAATATAATAACATCCGACGGAATATATATATTTACTTGTATTTTTGTGTAAATGGTAGTTCGTTGTTCGGGAAGTAATTTTAAAGTTTGCCGAAGTTAATTTGTAGCCGTGCTGTAACATTATGACAAAATATTGCTATATAAAAAAATCTTACTATAACTATTATTACAACTTAATACAGTTGACAATATAAAATATTCAATAATTTAAAGAACTATTACAGTTCAGGAAAATTCCCAAAGTGAGTTTAAAAATGAAGAAATGTGAAATCCGCCTAAGATATTGTTAGTTTTGGTCATAAAATGTGGTGTTCTGTGTAACATAGAAATTAAACAGTTGAATAAAATAAATTTACTTTGGTATTTAAACACAGTGGTTTAGATTTTATTTCAATTTTGTTATTTGAACTGGATATTCAGAATACAGTTTGAATTGGACTAGGTGTGTTTTTAGCTTATGGTGTCCGAATAATTTTTGGGAAAATGTGGTCATAGCTGACTTAAGAGTATGTTCGACCCACATATGAGGCTTTTGCAGTTTAGGTAAAGCAATGCTTATCAATGCATCTGTGGTGTTGATTAAATTGCCCAACGTGGATGTTCGGTTAACATTATTTACAGAAGTATTTTTGGCATATTACTAAGAATAGAAAAATATTTGTTCCACTTTTCACCATTTACCATTTCTCAATTCTCTTAACTCTATTTTGTTCTTAATCTTTTTAATTATAAGTTCATTGCTTAAATCAAGTTGTGATGATTTTGTATTCTCTCTGGTATTCATTTCTATCCAATAATAACTCCGCCTTGCTCCTTTTATGTGTGATTAGAAGACAAGCTAATCAAATGACAGTCTGGGATATTTGTTAATATCCAAAACAAAAATTTTGTATTTAAGTTTTTTGTAATGGTGAGACCTAGCAAATTAATTTTATGTCTAACTACAGTTATAAATGAACGTGGTGTATTGAAGTAAGTGAATTTAATAAACTAAAGGCGTTGTACTAGTCTCCCTTGATTACGCAAAAATATCATCCACGTATCTCCCCATGTTTTGAGCTTGTAACATGTGTGCATTCCAGATGATCCATAAAAATATCAGCTAAACATGCAGAAATAAAGCAACTCCTCATGGCTAATCCTTAAAATTTTTGGTAACAAATATTAAACACAAAGAAATTAAACATAATAAAATATTTAGAACATAAAAGATTCTGTGTTGTAATCTGATTTCTTGTTTGTTAGATAAAAAGGTTACATAATAAATTCTAATGTCAATTTGAAGTCAAATCAAATTTCAATTTGCAATCACATCATAAAATAAAGCCATTGACAACGAAGTAAAAACTTTGAAACGTTATTCCTGCAATATAAGTTTTATTTCTATTGTGGTGTTATCCCCAAAAAAACATAAAAGTAATAAAGTGTCATCATGATATGGTACTTTTCTATATATGATAACCTTTCCATCAATTGCATTTTAATGTTGACTGTACAGCTAGCTTTAATGATATTTAGTAAAAAGTTTGCCAAAAAAGAAGATGGCATATTTATGAAACTAACTACTGCTCGTATTGGTTACCTCTTTTATTTTAGCAGTCCGTACATTTGTGGCATCAATGGATTACTAGGAATTAATTTTTTATTGTTATTAGTTCAATAAGGTTCAAAAAGGTTGCTAAGTTCCTTCAAATTGACTTTTCATTTATTCACAAATTCACTAAAAGTGTTTTCATTGTTAATTCTAAAATTATTTTTTTAACAATTGCCCATTTTTAGAGTTATAGTCTGTTCTTGTCATAATTACTAAACAAATTTCCTTTATCTGCATTTGAAACAACTAAATTATTTTTTATAATTATTTATTAAATGCCACTAATTAATTAAGAATATTTCAAATGTTTTTTTTTAGAATTCCTATCCCTCTTTATAAATTTCTTATGAATATTGAGCCTTTCTTGTCTGATTTCCCCACAAAATTTAATATTTTTGTCATAGATGGCGTCGCCACATTTCTTTATGTTTAGTTTCACTTTAATGGACGTTTTCTATAATTAAATTAATTTGGCAAATTCTTTATATTGTGTGCTCAGATCATTATATTCTTTACATTGTTTGATTATGGAATATTTTGTATTGTCAACTCCTACTCTCATTATGTTGTAAGTAGTTATAGTTATAGTAAGATCATTGTATTTATTAGACTTGTTTGTAGGCTCTGAAGATGACTCATACATGGGTCGAAAGCGGTTAGCTGATTAAATATTTGGAAAAATGTTGCACTAGTTACCTAATTTTTCCATATTGGCTGGAATGAAGTCAGGTGCATAAAGCAATCCATTGTATTAAATAAGAGTAAGTTGCACAGTTTCACAGTTACAGACACGTATACAACTAAATTCTCTAAAAAATAATTTGTCAAGTGCGAGTTGGACTCGCATACTTAGGGTTCCGTACCACCTTCAATATTCGAATATTCCAGTTTCAGACAAGTAGGGAATGAGTGCATTTTCTTATATTTACACTAGAATCTTTTAAAGGAAGGGTTTTATATTTATAAAAAATTAACATTAGAGTTTTATTTTACTAATACACTTTCAGGTAAGCCTTTTATAATCTACTGTCTGAAGTTTAGGCTGTGTAGATTGAAAGATAAAGGGGAAAGTAGGTCAAGTGTTAAATAATAAATTATTAAATCTTTTAGATAAATTATTTAAAAATACAAATAACATATTTTTTTCAAACTTCTAGATAGTATAGGTTTTAAAGTGGGAATTAAGTCGATGTTTAATATTTTTGTTAATATCAATTAAACAAATGATTTAAAAATATTATATATTTGTAATTCACATAATGAGGCTTTTATTCGATATATTACATGATTCGTTTGAAAATTTAATTTTTATTTTCCATTTAATTCTATAATTTTCCCCCAAAATTAATATTCAGATGTTTTCTAGTAATTTTTTATACATTTTATGTGAGCCCCAGTGCCCCTAATTATTTAGGTATTATAGTTTCCGAAATAAAACGGGAAATGAGATTTTTTATATATTTTTGTTAATATCTTGTAAACAATTAATTTTATAAATATGAAAAATATATATTTGTTTTCCTCATAATGAGCCCTTTCATTAGATGTATTGCATGATGCGTTAAAAAATATTTTTTTATAATTCCATAATTTAGCCCCCAAAATTAATATTAAGGATTTCTTCGTATTTTTTCTGTAAACAAAAAATGTTAGGTCTTATAGTGTGGGGAATAAAGGGGGAATAGCTAATTTTTTTATATATTTGTTAATATATTTTAAGATATATTTATTTTAAAAATATAAAAATATATATATTTGTATTCGTCATATTGAGCCCTTTGGCTTGATATATTACTTGATCCGTTAGAAACAACTTAAATTTTTTATTTTCCATTTAATTCTATATCCCCCCCCAAAAATCAATATTAGGGGTTTCTCCTTATGTTTCCAGTATAGTTCAGGTGAGGTGCTATACCTCTATTTTTTTCAAAAGTTTGCAGCTTGTGGTTTCGGCGATAAGGGGGGGAGGAATGGATAATTTTTTTATATTTTTGTTAATATCTTTTAATTAATTTATTTTAAAATTTTGAAAAAAATATATTTGTTTTCGTGATAATGTGCCTTTTCGTTTGATATATAACATTATGTGTTAGAAACAATTTTATTTTGTTATTTTCCATTAAATTCTACAATTTGCCTCCCAAAAACAGTATTAGGGGTTTCTCCTTATTTTTCCAGTAAAGTTCAGGTGAGGCGCTATAGCTCTATTTTTATTCAAAATTTTGAACCTTATGGTTTCGGAGATTAGAGAGGGGGAAATGGGTATTTTTTTATATTTTTGTTAATATCTTTTAAATAATTTATTTTATTTTATTTGTTTAATGAGCCCTTTCATTTGCTATATAACATGATGCGTTAGAAACAATTTTAGTTTTATATTTACCATTTAATTCTGTAATTTGCCTCCCAAAATTAAAAGTAGATGTTTCTCCTTATTTTTCCAGTAAACTTCAGGTCAGACCCTATACCTCTAATTATTTTCAAAACTTTACGTTTTATAGTTTCGGAGATAAGGGGGATGGGTAAATTTTGGTATATTTTTGTTAGTCTTTTCATTTATTAATTTTTTAAATATGAAAAATAGTATATTTGTGTGCCTCAGAATGGGACCTTTCATTTGATGTATTACATGATGCGTTTGAAAATTTTTTTATTTTTAAATTTTCATTTAAGTCTATAATTTGCCCTGTAAAGTTCAGGCAATGTTCTATGTTTCCTATTTTTTCAGAATTTTAGGCTCAGTAGTTTCTGAAATCATGGGGGAACGGTCGATTTTTTAGTTTCTGTCCCCTAAAATCAAAATTTCTTCTTTTACGATATGTACTGCTGATCGGGTCACCAAACTATACATTGATACCAAATTTCAACCTCTTCCGTCCAGTAGTTTATGAGAAAATTGTTGTGATGTGACAGAGGCAAAAATCCGTAGTGATATTATAAGGGTATCCGTATATTGGATATACGAAACCCTAACTAGAATATATTTTGGCTAATTTCCAAAGATATTCGGATTAACCTGGCCTAAAATCATCCAAAACATGATGAGTCCATACCTTTATAAAGGACCTCAGTAACCTCGTTCTTCTCTGCCGTTTTTAGCCGACGCGACGTTTAAAAATGTTGAAAGGAAGCACATTTACTGATAAGTCCCACTAAACAGATTTGTTTTGCGCCAGCTTATTACCAGCGATTTTGTGAGGAAAGAAAAAAATCTCCAGACTCAAGGAAATGTTTAATAAAGTAATAGACAGTCAGTAGTCTAATATCTAATATCAGAAATTCAAACCAATAAACAACAAAACAATAAATAAATGAAAATACCGAACGTCATTGTCTGTTTTTATGACATTATTACGGGATTATTTTTCACCTTCGGGTAAAAACGGCAGAGAAGAATTAGGTGAGTGGGGCCCTTAAGGGCTTCCAAAAATCCTTCCCTGACTCCCGTATTACTAAACAAACATAGAATATTTGAGATGAAGGCTTTATCCAATATAACAATCAAAAACTGTTTGGTGATTCACTTCGCCATAACTTCCAGCTGTTAGCTTTCTTAATGATGATTCTTTAAAAGACAAGCAACACAAAAGTGTTGGAACAAAGACAATAGTCTTCAATAATCTGTGTTCCAACACTAGATTGATGATAACATTTGAAACCTGTCATTTAAAATCCCAATTTGCGTTACTAAGTGCCAAGCAGTACAAAAATATATCAAAAATATATTTTGGTGTTACTAAATGAATTCCTGTGGTATTTCCCCGTTGGGGAACGAAGCCTGCATTTCGGATTTTATTATGGTAAGATGAGTTTCCATTAAAGCGCCACGTTTCCGCGGCTTCATACGTATCCGTGAATTACTGATTAAATTTAGCATTTGCCAATTACTTATACACTGAAAATACGCTTTTTTCGTTGCGACGGCCACACAGCCAGGCGAAATTACCTTTTTAAAATTCAAACGAGACAACGGCACTTGTACATTTCATATACGATGGTCTTTATACCGAAAGAACTTTTTGGAAATTGAATTACATATTTTCGTTTCGTATTGTAATAACGAGTTTGTTATATATTATATTATATTGTAATTTTATGACACTTAATTGTTATGTAAGTTAACCATCTTGTAGGTTCCTCAACGTTTCCTTGGACTTCCATCGTCTTGAAGGTGAATCATTCACCTAATGACGATAGCAGATACACACTATTGAAACGTTGTGAAATCAACCACTTCAAGACGATGGAAGTCCAAGGAAACGTCGAGGAACGAGTTAAATTGTCTAACAACTTCAGACTAACAACTTGTAGGTTTTAAACCGTATACTTTTTTTTCTTCGCAGAAACGGTCATGAATATCTAAAGGGTGGTACTTTTTCCGGGGTTACTTTTTTTTCTTACACTAAAACATTGTTTCAGTACGTCCCTGGCTATTGACAAAAATGTTAGATGAATCTCTTAAGAATTTGCAATAATTTTTGTTTCAAGCGTTTTTTTCGTATCTGCCAGTGTTTTTGTTTAAAAAAAATGATCAATTTCATGTTGATTGTTAAAACAAAGTATCTTTCTGTGATGCAGTATGCTATTTTTATTTCAACATCATTTAAAAAACAACTTTACGTAAATTTGAAAACGAAGCTATCAAATTAAGTGCTCTAAATGGCTACCTTCTTATTCAATTGAAAATCCCAGGAGAATCTTAAATAACTACAACAAACAATAATGAGGTTTCTTAAGTCTTCTATGCCTTAAACACTATACCGGATATCCGGCATCGGATTTAAAGATATTTTCGATCCTAAGCAAAGTTATGTTGTTCTTAAGTTGAGACTCTTAAATACTTGATTGCATTCTACCTAGACAGCAAATTTCAAACAAACCTCTGACGGTTGTTGAAGCTAAAACCTCTCGACAGGATATTCTTTTAGAACGTATAAAAATGTCTAGCGATGATTCCTCCAGTGGCAACTGATCTTTAACACCGTCCAATAAAAGTAGAGTAGACGAAACAGTCTCGGTGGATTGGGCAAATGAAGTAGCAATCGAAAATAACAGTAGTAAGTCTCACGATCAAGAAAGAAACGCTATTGCTTGTGAGATTGGAGTTCATCTGAAACCAGTACGAATTTATAGCACCATTATGTTTAGTGGTCAGCTACTGACAGACAGTAACAGAACTTAGCAAAGTATATAGCGATATATTTTTTTTCTGAATCTGAACTTTTCTATAGAGACCATCGAAACTGGTTGTTGCCTCTTAATGCAGCCAAATTGGTACTCATTTACCATAATTTGCAATTAGTGTAATACGAGAACTTTTTTGTGGAAAATGAAAATATAATGAAGATGTCTGATATGGGTTAAAAGGCTTAAATTTTATATTCCATATTTGTTTTAAATCCGTTATCCGGCGGATACTTGTTTAGTATTCCGGTATCCGGCCGGATACTTGCTTATTAGTTAGTTAGTAGTTACCGGATACGCTTTCATCTGTAATACATACCTTGCAAATTTTTCGGAAATAGTTATTTGACGCAGCTGTAACACATAAACACTTCGAGTTTATCCAACACTCTGCAGCTTGAAATTATTGCTTACCTGAAAGATATAATAAGCGACACGACTGGTACTCACCTGAAACAAAAATAATTATCAGAAATATAGTTACTATAAATTAAATAAACTCTTTTATATTTCTGGCAAATGTTATAGTTTTAATTACTAAAGTAAAAAATAATATAACAATATCTTCAAACCGAAAATGGATAAAATAAGTTGTAGTAGCTGTACACAGATTGATAACTCTATACGGACTGACAATTTGTAGCAGTACAAGTACCTGTAAAGTCTTCAGTGTGAAAGTAAATTGACTTGAGGATTAACGCCCACTGACTGACCATTACACAGACGAACAAATAATAAAACAGAATACTACGCAATGAACTAGACTATTATAGGTTTTTGGGGCAGCTGAGTCCGAATACAAGAGTTGTCTGTTTTTCGTCAAGGACATATCAAAGTCAAACCATTGTGTTAATTCCTAAAATAAAAAATAATATAACAATATCTTCAACCGACTAAATGGATAAAATAAGTTATTAGCTGTACACAGATTGATAACTCTATACGGACTGACAATTTGTAGCAGTACAAGTACCTGTAAAGTCACAGACGAACAAATAAAAAAAGAATACTAGGCATTGAAGTAGACTATTATAGGTTTTTGGGGCAGCTGAGTCCGAATACAAGGATCTCTGGTTTTTGTCAAGGTTATATCATTGTCAAACCAGAAAAAAAATATTACGTCGTGTTAACCGTAGTTATTATCATTTATATATTTGAAATTTTTTAATGGTAAAATTAATATAAAGTTGTTTAACACTAAAATCCGTATTAGTAGATTATTACTACAATACTACTAATTCCGGGGAAAATTGAACCTTCATTTATTCATAAAGCCATTGACAACGATGTCAGAATAGACTTTGAAACGTTTGGTATTCCTGCAATATACGTCGTTTTATATCTATAGTGGTGTTATTGCCCAAAAAAACATAAAAGTAATAAAGAATATGCCACAAACAACGTTTATAAGACAATTACACATTCACTGTTTTAGAATTTCGAAATGCATTTGAAATTTAAATAGGTTTTTATGATATAATTTGTGCATCTCACTATAGTTTACCGATTCCACTCAAATGGCTTAGAATAATTTCAGAACTTAGCCAGGAGTTTTATCAGTTAATATTAATGTCTAATGGACATATCGACTCCGATATAACAAGAGATGATGAATAATTTATTACGTTATTTACCTTAACCTACTGTGAAAATTCCATTTAATACCATTAATTACTTTCAAACTACTGAAAAAATAATAATTAACCCAAAATTTAAAATCAGCGAAAATAGGAGTAAAAAACGATAATGAATTAGAAAATGAAAACTATGTACTATTATAAATACTGCCAATGAAAAAGAAAAGTCCCGATATTACATTAAATCAAAAAAAAAATAACATAGATAAGCAACTTGACTGATAAACATTTCGTTAAAGACATTTTTAATGAGTATTGCTGAAGTAATTTCCTATGAATATTTATTGACTGGAAATTTAAGATATACAAATTCAACGTAATCAAAACTCCTATTTTATTAATTAGTGTGTAATTTACTTTGAACTATTATGAAAATTATGAAAACGCATAGACAACGTTTCACTACGTTGAGAACAACAAATATTAACTTAAAGGAGTTCTACACGATTTACTAAGGGTGCTAACATCCAAATGACCTTGAAATATTACATACCCTATGCACATTTTTGTATTGCTGACGTAGAGATCAAAACTATTGGACAATTATGACCAATTTATGAACAAAAATACATGCTTGATTGTCAGATTTTCAATTTAAGGTACAAATTAGAGTGTCAAGATATAGGATGTCTTATACATTTGACTCATAGCGCGGTATGCTAAATTTACAGATACTAAAGCGTCATGGGGACCTGTTGGATCTTGAAGATTAGGTCCTAAAACCAACGAAAGTTTATGTAAAGTTTCTTGTTTTAGTGGGGGGGAGAGCGCGTACACATTTTTAAAAGAATGTAAAAAAAGTCACATGGAAATACTCGAGCTCGTCAGACATTTATAGTGTATATGCGCATTAACTTTCTGATAACCCAGAATTATTAATTTGACGATTATATAGTGGGGGTGGCTGTAAAAAGGGATACAAAAAAGTTATTGGAGCGTTTTAAATTTTCAGAGGTATTAAGTGAACTCAATAAGTATATTCATGGACACAATCCACGCAACCATTAATATCAGAAAACTTATTCTATTTGTCAAATAGCGGCGACTGAGGATTTAGACAAGGATCGATATAATTGGGTGTATATCTGTCTTTATTAACCGACTGGTTGAAGCTCTGAACGGACAATTCCTATATAGTTACCCGTGCATGGTTACTACTTCACAGACAAGATGTTCTTTAAATGTGGGGTGGTATTGTTGGTAATTATGTTATTAAACCATATTTTTTTATTAGGAAATAGTTAACTGGGAAGTCTATTTAGGCCAGTTGTCCATACTTCCTGAACATGTTCCTCTTGGCACAAGTTAGCAAATATGCTATCTACATGATGGGGTTACAATACATCATAATGCAGAAATTCATGGTCAACGTTGTTTATTAATTTCTATAACGATGGATAGATAGGGAAGGTCTAACTCAGTAGGCAGCTAGATCACTACATCTAACAAAGGTTGATTTTTGATCTTCTTTGACAATGTGAAAATTGTGTTGTATATAATATTTGTTACTACAAGAAAGGGCATTAAAAATAGGATGTTTTCCAAAACATTAATACTTCAATTGCTAGAATTGAGCAGAAATCTCTGTGTTTAAATTTAATGAGTCATTTTAACTATTTATAATTGATCTTTATTTTTTAAGCTTAAAAGATGTCAAGTGCCAACTCTAAGAAACTACCAAATATGTCATTTATTAATAAAAACAATTTTACAACTGTATCGCAGAGTTGACGATTTAAGACACAGATTGTTCCATTTGAAGTAGCCTTGAGAATCGTGATCACCCAGTATACAATTGGAATATATCAAAACACGACGAGTTCGAACAGAATCAGACTACCCGGAAATTATTCTGGCATTGACATATTAACCTGAATTACTGTTGAATAATAGATACAGGATGCCGATTTCCTTAAGATACCCACTCAAAAATGGTCACATGCTTAAAAGTAATGTTTAGTATCTACTTCTATATTACCAGAATAGGGAAAAATTCGAAATTATTGTTGAATTTGACTCTATCTATAATTTTTATTTAAAACAATTTTTTTATCCGTAGATATAAAATTCCCTGTAGAAAATTCCAACAACATAATTTATTTTAGCCAGTACTTTTCCTGATACAGTATGTTTAAAATAAAATTCAAAAAAGAAAGTTTAATTTTATTCAATGATGTTTTAGTATTGCACTCTTTCGTGTTAAATGACTAATTTTACACCTATATTCTTCATTCATTATTGATTTTAACTGTAACTAGCACATATTTGAAAAAGTGTACTAGACTATTACAAAGAATTCTGTCTTCAGCAGACCTTGTAATTAATTCGAAAAATTTCATGTATTTGTCTGTTGGCTCATACTAGTTAATTATAATTCAGTGTAACCTTTAATGTTAAACAACTAATATCTTATAAACCTGTAATGTCAAGAAGAAGTACTCGAAATATATCATTTGTCTGAGTATATTTTCAAAATCAACTAAATGGTCCGACCGACTTGACCGACCTTATCAATCCAAACTATCGTAATTAACACGCGTTCGTTTATTATTAAATACTACGTCAATTGTCTACACAAAGTGAATTTAATTCCACTGATAATATTCTTAGATAATCACAGTAGTAGATAATATGCTTATAATAATATCGTTAGTCTCAAATTAGTATGCCCACACGCATCGGTATTGCGATTTGCTTAGGATAATTCCTAGAACAATAGGCAACACTGAGCCTTAGTAACATCTATTTTAATTTAAGCTTAAATATTTAGTATAATTGAAAAAGAATTATCATGTTTTTAGTAGGTTTAGAAGAATATTCCACTGCATTAGAAAAAAGTCTAACAATTTAAGTGTATTGGCCATAAAAGATGATCCGTAGGCGTTTAATAGTACTATTCTGGAAGTTCCTGCAGTGTTGCTACCGGCATCGAACGTCATAATTGGAAGAAAGAAGTAAACACGGTTAAATATAAAAGAATTTCTTTTAAGGCTTTTCTTGGGAAATAATACCTAAAACACATTGAGGAAACATGTCGTATATTCAAAAATTAAAACGTTTCAGTCTTATTCACGCTCCATTTTCAATAGCATTAAGATGACATTTCTTAAAAAATCGCAAAGTGTTACGTCTGGGGACCTCGATGGCCACTTGTAGTAATTCATTTGTCAACATTCATACATACCAAATTTATGAGGTTGAGCCCCAATTTGCTCTAAATTAGATCTCATGTAACGAAGTTAATAAAGTCCAAGTATTCTTCTGGCATCTCGTAGATTACATCAGCCAACAAAAAAAATTTGCCTCCCGAACTCGAATCCATACTCAGTTTTGCCCCCTCGCACTTCTGTTCTTATAAATCCCAATTTTTCTGAAGGCTTTTAATGATTTTCTAAAGGTTTTTAGCGATTTTCTGAAGGTTTTCAACGATTTACGGAAAACTGAAGAGTGATGGAGAAAAACTGACTATAGATTCGAGTTAACGAGACAGAAGTACATTGAAAACCATATGTAACATCTAAAGTTCACTTAACTTTTATTTTTGTTTTCTGGTGTTATCAGTAAAGTATTTTCTTCTTATTGAAGTACACTCACAGAATGTAGGACAGTTGGTTTGCTACACAGACATCCAACATTAACTATAAAGTCAGCTTGAGAGTTTCTGGTGTCAACAAGAAATGAAATCTCTTCGGAACCATATTTAGCTTTTTTGGAGATCATTTTAAGTTTGATGAAAATACTACCTCAGGGGTCCCAATAATAGTATAAAATCTCATTATATCCCAGGTAATATTAGGACTGGTTAATCACAGGCACACAAAATAAACAAAAGTCAAGGTCCAAGACTGCGATCGGTTTTTTCACATCAGATCGTTTTCAAGGTCATTTGAAGGTCAACTACTGAAAAAAGGCTCAAGAAATTTGAAAACATTCATACATGGGTTTTTCAGAATGATGAATAAAAATCCGGAGTCGGTTGAACTTTATCAGCACAACGTCAAGATTATTTGAAGGTCAAATCCTGAAAAAAGTCTAAAAAAAATCTGAAAAAATTCATAAATGGGTTTTTCAGAATGCGGAATATGAATCCGGTGTCAGCTTAAGGTCAGTGTCATTTGAAGGTCATATTGATAATGATGATAAGAACATTGAAAAAATCATATATAGGTTTTAACAATCGCTGAGTCTAAATCTTTGTTCATTTTGACCATATCTAGTATTTTCAGGTCATTGAAATATGAAAATAACAATCCATTTATCCAGTTCTGTAGCGCTACATTAAGCCATTAAGTTCATTACAAGTTCATTATAAGATCAAAAAATCGATTAGATACATCCACACATCTAGACATCCGTACATCCACACATCCACATATTCGCAAATCGACACATGCACATATCCATACATCCCAACATATACACACATTTACACATCAACGCATCTAAAAATCTACATATGCAGAGATCTGCATATCCGCAAATACAACCGGACATCTCTAGTAAATGCAATTTTTGCCATTTTCAGTTAAATAAAGAAGACAAACTTCATTTTTTAAGGTACATTTTTCTTGTGGCTACAAAGCCTTCTCGTTTTTGATCCTATAATGAATTTGTACATTGTTTGATGTTGGACTACCGAACTCGATATATGTATTGTTATTTTCATATTTAAATGGCCTTAAAAAGCCAGAATCTTAAAACCCATATATATTTTTTTCAGTGTTTTTAATCCTCCCTTATTGATTTTACCTTTAAATGACCTGATAAAAGCTGATAAAAGTCAAACGACACCGGATTCGTACTCAGCATTATGAAAATCCAATGTATGAATTTTTTTCAGATCTTGACCTTCAGATGATGTTGACCTTGAGCTGATGAAGGTCAAACGACACCGGATTCGTATTCAGATTTCTGAAAACCTATGTATGAATTTTTCCAGATTTTTTTACCCTTTTTCAGAATTTGACCTTCAATTTACCTTGAAAACGATATGTTGCGAAAAAACCGATGGCAGATTCGGAATCAACGACCCGAAAAACACATAACCTGACAGCTCCCCTTGTGGAAATAAACATGTGCTTTTTTAAATCCGGAGTATTGTTCATAAACTTACACCTACTGACTTGCTAAATCTTGGATGCTTTAGAATAGTCCAGCTTATTAATTTTAAAGTATCAGTGATCAAAATGGTTTTCGGTTTCTTTTCTTAACTCTTGACTCCAAAATTTGTTAGAAGTTCTCTCTAACAAACACCCCTGTTCGGCAAATTATGAGCAGAGGCTAATTTCTAGTACTGGGCTAATAATATTTTCTTACTCATAAAATATGCTTCTAATAAATTACATTTTTTAATTTGCGTCAATTTTAGAACCAGGTTTACCAAAAACCTGGAAATGTAGTAATACTCTGTAACCAAAAAACGGCCTGTGTGGCAAATGTCAGATCGCCAAGCAACAATTAATGACTTTTGATTTTGTAATGCTATATCCAACTCTACTGTGAGTAAATTGTTCCAGGATATCCATTAAACTATATACTGAGTTGTCTTTCTGATTTAATCAATTTTGCTTTTAACCGGTTCCTTACCCTTAATAGTAACAATGCCGACTTAATTGGATACTACATGTAGATACGAAACTGATAATGGGAAAAGAATTTTGTAAAAGCGATTGCGGTATTTTTTTTCAATTTGCAGTTTACATTTTCAATACATATTTTAAAGCATTTGACAACGAAGTCAGAATCGACTTTGAAACGTTTGAATTTTCTTTCAATATACAGCTTTGTATTTCAATTGTGGTGTTATTCCCGAGAAAACAAAAAAAAAATCAAGAACATTTAGAAGACAATTGTGGGAATGCTATTGAAATCAACTCTTATATTTGCTGGTACATGGCGTCCTTATAAAATTGTTCGAAATTTTAATCAAGATGTAGAAATGATGTTGGTTCATATTCGAAAATTTCTAGTGGGCAAGCTTCAGCTTCTGTCATTTTTTTAGAACAAAAAAACATTGTATTTAAATGCCAATCAGACTATTGGATGCTCGAAAAAAATGACAAACTGCAACAAAATATTTTCGGATATGAAAAGGCCTATTGCAAACATGTTAATTTGCTTCTAGTATATAGAGGCTGTCAAAAAATCTCGATGCACCAGAACAATTCCCCAGCAAAATAATTTTCAAAAACGTCAGTGGAGTTTGTGGAGTAATTTTCAACGAAAAATTCAAAGGTGACCTTCAAGGTCATTCATGGTCAACTTTATTATGGGAACACTTATATTAGGCACTGACAATTGAAAGAGCGTGAAGTTTTATATACAACTCTGTACCTCTAAAGTAAGCAAAAAGGCTGAATGCTGAATGAACTTAAAGAATGTTTTGACAACAATCACTAAATGCCTAATTCTTTAACACATGGACTCTTATGCTACAAATTATCTCTACTTACTTAATTAAAGTTAATTATAGTAGGTTGTTGGATTATACTGTAATTAACGCCCCCATTGATTAGCTTACTGACAAAAACTAAATGGAGGCCAATCCGAGCACTCAAAGCAAAGTATTGTACTTATCATTGCCACTGTTAAATGCGAAAGAAAATGAGACTCAAGCTAATCAATCACCCTGGTCGTGGAGGGCGAGGGTACTCATGTCAATATAGCTGCCCAGGGAAACATATTTTATTATGTTAACAACACTGTCAAATTTAGCGTAAAATTCAAGGTCTCCGTTGAATTTCTCGTTTAAAATTACTCCTAAGTTGGGATAGGCTCGCCAACAAAACTCAAACTTTGTTCAAGTTTAAATGAGAATAAGCTGACCTTAAAAGTCATCCTTGATCTATTGCCAGGGTCAAAAATAGGGGTTGTCATTAAAAACAAAATTAAATGACCTTAAAACTCAAGCTCAAGGTCAAATAAAAACCACATTTTTAGAGTTCAAGAATTCTATAAATTTCAAGACTGCAAGCTTACAAAAAACATTTTTTAAAAAAATATAACCGGCTTCTACCTATAACTAAAAAGCTAAAAATAATTATAACAAATTACAACTCTAGCAAATAAATAACACATTCATTGTTTTTAGGTACCTACCCAGGAATTAAAAAATGAAAACATTAAAAGGTGCTCATTCTGTACAAATTAATTACCTACCAATCTAGTATATTTTAAAGCCGGTGCCAAGCAAATCTAAAACCCTTCATTGCGTACTTATCTACTAATTCATCAAACTTGATTGTTGCTTGGCACCGACTTCAAAAATATACTAGATTGGTAGGTAAGTAATTTGTACAGAATGAGCACCTTTTAATGTTTACATTTTTTACTTCCTGCGTAAGTACCTAACAACATTGAATGTGTTATTTATTTGCTAGAGTTGTAATTTTTTATAATTATTTTTAGCTTTTAGTTATAGGTAGAAGTCGGTTATATATTTTTTTAAATGTTTTATTTTCAACTTTTTAATTTTTGTTTGAACTCAGGTAGTTTTCATTCTTTATTTTTTATTTTGTATGTATAACCTTAATAGACAGAACCAGGTAACATTGAAAGCCTCAACATTAAACAATGATACTTTCTCATTTAAATTGACAGGTAAACCTTTACGCACCAAATGTACTAGTACGCGTTGACTTAATAATCCCAAAATGTATTTATGCCTTATGGAGTACGCCATGTAATTTTTTTCAACTTTTTTGACAACCCTGTATAACTATAGATTAGCTGCTTTCTGTAAACTATAGGACGGAGTAGAATCCTTCCCATATTTACGGAGTCATATCCGTCCTATATTTCAACCATAGTATATAACTCCTTGTGGGCTACCCCATAAAGTAATTCATTTTTAAAATTTTATTATATCGCCCTGTGTAACATTAATTCCTCTCCACACTCTATGCAACTTCTTATAGGCTGTAAAAGAAATAATTTTTTAATCACACTATATAATTATAATTTAACTCCAGCATATATTTCAACCATCCTGTATATGATTTGCTTATGTCCACATGATATAACAGTTATTTTCTATTAAGCCGGGAGAATGTGACAACCAAATGCCCCGTCTTCGCAAAATGGAAAACTTTGCATTTAAATAGGTATTAGCCTGGAATACAAACAAAACGAGCTTGGTACTTATTGATTTAAGGAGCCGAAAATACTATGCTTTACTACCTATATGCTTCAGATGTACATAGAAAATTTTCAAATTCGCAAATCAAGTAACATACATACAAAAAAAGCGAAAAAATACGCGATGAATTGATAACCTCCTCCTTTTTGGAAGTCGGTTAAAAATAATGCAGCACAAACAGATATCCTTGAGTCAAAAATAAGGTTCTCTTTACTTCGATGTGGCTCTAGAGTTTATCACAAATTTTATACATTAATGATATTATCCAAACGTGGATAGACAAGTAGGCCAACATTGCCGATTAAACGTCATACCAAATTCTAGTTGGACACATGCCATAATCTGGATACCGCTATCAATTTAATTGGTACAATATTAATTGTCCCTTATCCACCTTATTCGACTAAATCACAGGAATACTTTTGTTATCAGTTTTTCTGCTTAATTGACCATTCTATTGTCGTAAACTTTATAAACATTTGAATAACATAAAACATATAGATAAGGTTATCACACTTTATATTTGTTTAAAATATGCATTTCAATTTCAGAATGGAAAATGTGGTTTCTATAGGAGTTGTATTTTAGCGTCCTTTTTCAGTGGTAAATATTTCGTCTATAAATGATTCAATGACAATTAGGAGGCCAGAGGAATGCTAAAGTGTGCGGGGTAAACACTAACAATCAATTATGTTATATCCAGTAAAATAAGTGCATATTATTATAAAACCAACCAAGTGCTGTAAAGTTAGTTAGCGGGTCAAAAGGTCTATAATAGCAGTTCGCTATGAATAGAGCTAGAAAGAAATGAGGACTTTGTGTTTACTAGAAATGTAAATATAGATCAGCAGGGATATCTGGTATCTCATAAAAGTAGATAAAGATAGGAAATTTAGAAAAAAAAAATACAATACAGATGCAATAACAAACATTACCACTAACAGATAAACACAAGGTTAAAGCAAGAGAAAAGAAACGTTGAGATTTCATAATTATAAAACCCTGAATTAAGATACGAAATGAAAGGGATAGAATATCCAAATATCAAACTCATTCTTGAAAATATTTGTAAAGATAGAGCTCAGTTCATTGGAAATCCTCTGCCCTGTGCTTATTTCTAAATTTGCTGAACAGTTAAACTTCATAGCTCAAATATTTGCAAAGACAGTAGGTCTTGATTAGTTGTTCAGCGTGCCCCCCATTTAAATCGGCACTATTACTAACTTCTTTATTATTAGAGTTAGGAGGACGATTAAATTCTCAAAATAGTATCGTTTAGTTTCACTATGCAAGGCTCATACGCTAAGAATTGTACAACAAACAATCTGGTACCTATATGAGAATTATAACAACCCCACAACAAAAACTTTTACATATTTATATACCCATGTATTTTTTGATCGTCATCCCATACAGTCAAAAAATGCCTGTAAAAAGGTGACACTGAATCGAAATAATTCTTTAAAATATGCTATGTGGAATTGGAATCGCTTTGTTCAGGTTTATAACGTAAAAATTGAGGATTATTGTTAGTGTCAAATAAACGGGAACTACCGCTTTTATAAATCAAAAATCAAAAAAGTACAGTATCTAGGGAAAATGGTTAAAATTTTTTTTGGGATTCTAAAAAAAATGAAGTATCGGACAAATATCTCAGGATAGGGTGCAAAATACTTCCCCCGGTTCTAAAATAACTCCAGTATCTACGGTAAGTGCTCGAAAGGTCATTTTTTGGGATTCGAAGAAACTTACGTTGTCTTGGGCAAAACTAACTCTATACCGGGCAACAAATCTACCTCGAACTTGGAAATAAACCTGAAATACAGATTTTCCTATATTTCTTGAGTCCAATAATAAAAATGCCTAACCTCATAATTATCTCCTAATGCAAAAATAGCCCTATTTAGGGTAAAGAAAAAATTGTGATCAATCAACTTATTCTTTATGGAAACAGCCGTTTGATATTTAGATGCTACTCAAGCCGACAATGTTAGTAAACATCTAATATGAAATATTGTTGTCATACTAGAACATCCAAAACTGCAAACTTAAAAATACAATTGCAACTCATGCACTGACGAAGATAAATGAAACGTTCTGTTAGGATTCCATTCTGTTGCTAAAATATATACAAAAGTTTCTAGTAATGACACCGAACTAATGGCAGTTTCGTATATTACAGAAGGGCCAGATGAAACTGGGACTTTCTAAAGGAAATATTCGGTAATCCGGACGAACTTGTGCAGTCTTGTAACGTCGTCGTGAACCGGGTATTGTAGCCTTAGGATGGATTTGGATTGTACAAGTATTAAGAAACAATAGATGCAAAGAAAAAAACTTTCATTTCAATGAATGAATTACTTTCTGTTATGTAGCCCTGATTGATTTTACACTAATAAGGAACTTTTTGTAATATTATTTACAATAGAATTTTAGAATTTGTGAACAGGCATAAAATAATATGAAACAGAAGAAGAAGTATGGCTTTATGTAGCAAATCGGTACAAAGGACTTCTTAAGTTTTCTATGAAAGATAATTTACGAAAACTCAGATAATAGGATCACAACTACAGCTACATTTATAGACTTCGCTGGAGAAATGTCAATTACAAGATATTATTAGAAAAAATATACTGTTATGTGTTAAGGGGCAAACCTCAAAACCTCATTACCTCTTATTTACAAGGTAGAAAGCAGGGTGTTAAAGTTAATGAAGCTGTAAATGAATATAGTGAAATGCGTACAGGTGATCCCCAAGAAGCAGTACTGGGGACACTGTTGTTGATTCTGTACGTTAATGATCTATTAAGTAGTATGCCTGATGACATATTAATATCATTTCTGATTGTACAGCGGTTATATGTATAGGAAAGATTAGATTCAAATAAACTATCTTTAAATTTGGACAGAGCCATGTAAACATTTAAGAATTACCTTTGATTACAGAAGTGGGATAGGCATGTTGAACACATTCTTAGAAAAGCGAAATATGTAAGATTTCTTTTATATAATCTGTCCAAGCTTTTTAGACAACGTAAACAACAATGGAATCATTACCTGCGAAGGAGTATATTCCAACTCTTTAAAACATCTGCAAAGCCATCGTAAGGAACTATTACAAATTGTAAACAAGAATAAAACTTAAATAAAAAATTTTGGAGGAGCTTTTCTTGTTTGAATTTTTGAAATATCAGTACGGCAGGTTGAAAGAAAATAACCTGAACTCAAAAAGTATTACTAGAAACAAGAACATACTTCTTTCGCATAGGACTAAAACAGTCAGTATCAAACGCCGTTTAATAACAGCAATAAATGTCTACAACAGTCTTCACAATGAGCTTTAAGCATTAGTTAATGTAAGTGCAATAAAACATAAGTTAAAAAGTGAATAATTAATAAAGATAGAATAGGCAATTTACAAAAAGCCACCATTGTTGTAGACCCTATATGTATGACTTACATTTTTTTCTTTTATATTTTTTTCTTATTCTTTATGTTAAGTATGTATTTTCTATTATATAAACAGATTAATTTCATATATAATTATTTTTAGGTATTATTTCAGGCCCACGAGTAGGTAATTCCACTTTCCTCTGTGGGCATTATGATTTTATTATATACATCTCTTGGTTGAATAAACAGTTTAATAAATACATTCTCATTAAGCAATAGGAAATATTGACTATAAATTTGTTTTCGTATAATTTAAATTAGATTAGAATCTGTTTGTCGTCGACATATAGTCTGATTATGAAACGTATTTAAAGTTTTGAGTTTAATACACTTACAGAAAAATTCCGGTATAACTCGACAGTTGAATATATTGCAGCTGAAAAGAATACTCGAAAACCTCAAATCCAAATTTTAAAATTTCAAGAAAACTTAGTTATTCTATTTCAAATAATTTAAGTCCACAATTAGAGCAATATTTTGAAATGAAGAATATACCTGCTGAATATAAATTACAGTCTAAATGTGATGAAAGTTATTAATTTTCCACCAAACTTTATAGAATTCTTGATATCTCTTGAAAATTTTAGACACTCCACGTTACTATTCATTGTTCTGAGTAATTTACTTCTTATGCTTGACCTACATAACGACCCCTCTAAATTTGATGAAGTGACTTCAAAGATAGCAACGTACTAATAGCACATTTGTCTCCATAGTGTCAACCTAAATTTAGTTTTATTGCAAAAGCCATTAGGGATAATACCGGAATGCGATACGTTGTTGCCAAATATATATGCGAAAATTTTTCGACAATCTGCAAGCTTCCGGATAACGTGTTCTATATTGGGTTTTCTGTTTGTATATTATTCTCTGACCATAAGTGCATCTCAACCCAAAAGAATATGGATGGCTACTAGTTATCGAAGGAAGAGCTGTATTAGAAAAGATATATTTTTTTATTTTTTTAATTTGAAGCTTTTAGATCTAAATGTAATTGAAATACGGATATTACATTTACAAAGATTTGAATAAATAGACGAGAACTTGCAAAAGGTAAAGTATGTCTTAATATGGCATTAATTTCATCATAGAGAGCCTTAAATATTTGCCAGAAAGTTTGGGGCTAAATTTTTTGTCAAGCTTTAACAAATATCAATCAGTGCGCTCTGAAAATTGGGAAACATAATACCTCAGTGTTTGCAGTATTTACAGTTTACACTACCCCCCACTAGTAGGCAAATGGTAAAGTCACGTAACCATCAAAGACGGCAAGAATCAATAGCGTGCTAAGGAACAAATTATCTTTAAGATGCATTTTGTAGAATTTTTTGATTAATGGAAAAATCTATTACGTCAGTCTATTACTTTCCATCATATCTATCAGTTTCACTTCTAAAATTTTTAAAAAAAGTTCCTCTTAAATAGAAAAAGTACTTACCACCCACAAGACCTTGGGAATATTTATTTGAGATACATTTGCTGTTTTTTGCACTATACTAAAGTCTTGTCGAATGTACTCTGAAACATCTGTTAACTGATTTTTAAACAAACAAAAAATTTAGTCGACTTCTTGATGCAAAATCCAGTATTTATTTATACAATATCTACTTCTTAGAACTTTAAGGTCACTTACATTATTATTAGTATTTTGCAGTTGTAGTTTTCTTAGACTAATAAGTTGGAAGGTCTCCAAAAACTGTTAGTACGGCATCTTCTTGTAGTAAACGATTAATTCGGTCAAAATATTTAATAAATCCAATTTTGTAGGGATATTGAGATGCCTTTGTTGCTTTAATTTCTTATTTTTTGGCCAACAATAAGTATTTACTTGATATACAATTTTTTCTGATTTATAGTTATTTGAATTACAGGACTTTTAAGGCATAATTTATCAAAGAATATAACTTTTCTGAATTTAAAACAAACATTTTATAACAAAAACGAAAAAGTGAAGTGTAAGTTAAAAACATAATCTATACGATCCTCTTTCTAGGAATTAGCAAACTCACGGTCCATTTTCAGTAATAGTACCATCGGATGCCTATACAATTGAACTCCTGATGTTGGAGTCACAAAACAGGTGCGCCTGTTGTGCGATGGAGTGGTTTTTAATACTTTGTGCCTTGGGTTGAAGGCTAATGGTTAATGTATCACGTATAAGTCAATTGAATGGAAAGTTGTATATGTCAAAACAGGCGTTTTGTTTAGATCGGCATTTGTGGCAATACGTCGTTCCTTCTCACTTGGAGATTGGCCTTTATGCTACCAGTTAGTCTTGGGAAATGTCGAACTTTAGATACAGTCAAACATCGATTACTATTGGAAGCTTAATCTGCCTCAGATTCTATTTTCCTGGTTAGAAAACTGCCTCTGTGAAGAGGACGTCCAAATCTTTGCTTAAAGAATCTGTTGATTGTCAGTAAACGGAAATAGGTTGTACTGTGGAAACAATAAATAAGGAGACTTGCATGGCCTATTTTACAAGCACAGTGTGGTAGAACGGCTTGATGTTCACTGTTGCGACACACCACATCACGTCTAAACTCACCTATTCTTTTCTATCTATACCACTTAAAGTTAGGCAGCTGAGTTGAGGTCTGGTATTTTGTTGGTCAGTGGCTATGTTACTCAGAGACTTTAATTTTATGGTTACGTCATACTCCACACATTATTGTCAAACATTTTAATTTTAAATTTTTATCCGATTGGTGAAACTTCAAATATGGGAAAAGAATTCTATTGGTAAAGTGATGAAATTTGTTAAGGAACACATGGACCAATATCCCTTACGTTTTGGTCGATTTTTCGATAACTCCTTATGGATGTGTTTAGTTTGTTAACGTTTAATCTATTAATGAAGATCCCTAGGTGATCTCATATAATTTTCTGTGACGTGCAACTACTGTTTTGCAGAAAATCGTTGAAAATTCCAAAATTCTTTTCACATCATTTCATCAAAAAAATAACATAACGGACATTTCCTCATAAATATTTTAATTCCAAAGTAATAGTGCGGGAATTGTAGGCACTGGAAGTTTTAATTGCGAAATTGAAAATTTTCTATGTATAATAATTTATGGGGTAGCCCACAAGGAGTTATATACGATGGTCCTCCTCCGTCCTATAATTTATAGAAAGCAGCTAAAAATTTATGCTTGTCCGTTGGCAGTCGTATGTACAGGATGGTTGGTACATAGGGTGGAGTGGAATTATCTATAGCTATACAGAGTTGTTAAAAAAAGTTGAAAAAAGGTTACACGGCGTGGTCCATAAGGCATAAATATATTTTGGGCGTATTAAGTCAACGCGTACTAGTACATTTTGTTCGTAAAGATTTACCTGTCAATTTAAATGAAAAAGTATCATTGTGTAATGTTAAGGCTTTCGATGTTACCTGGTTCTGTCAATTAAGGTTATACATAGGAAATAAAAAGTAAGAATGAAAACTACCTGAGTTCAAAAAAACTAAAAAGTTGAAAATAAAACATTAAAAAAATATATAACCGACTTCCACTTATAACTAAAAAGCTGAAAATAAGTATAAGAAAATACAACTCTAGCAAATCAATAACACATTCAATGTTGTTAGGTACCTACCCAGGAAGTTAAATATTTAAACATTATAAGGAGCTCATTCTGTACAAATTAATTACCTACCAATCTAGTATATTTTTAAAGTCAAGCAACAATCACGTTTGATAAAGTAGTATAAATGTAGGGCATTGCAGGATTTTAGATTGGCTTGACACCAACTTCAAAATTTACTAGATTTAGGTAATTAATTTGTACAGAATGAGCACCTTTTATTGTTTAGATTTTTTACTTCCTGGGTGGGTACCTGACAACATTGAATGTGTTATTTATGAGCTAGAGTTGTATTTTGTTATAATTATTTTCAGCTTTTTAGTTATAGGTGGAAGGCGGTTATATATTTTTTTGAAATGGTTTATTGCAATTTGAGCCTTTTAATAATTAATTATCGGTCAGGTAATAGGTAAATTCAGTGTGATTTTGTTTGCAATAAAATTATCTATAATTTTTCTAATTTAACAATGATATCCTTGTCTATTTATGCGAACGAAAAATGTTGAAATACCCTTATCAAAAAAGTTATCTATTTTTTTTCTGCCATAATTTGTGTACAATGAATTTAAAATGACGATACAGGATACTAATTATGTGCTAATATTGTTGATCAAATTGCACAAAAAAAAACAAAACGTTTAAATTTTTTGTTATTTAAGGAATTTCAAAGTCACTGTTCAATTTCATGTTAAAAATCTATTATGTTTAATTGAATATTTGTTGTATTTTAGTGACTGAGTTTACCTTTATTCATATACTGAAGGTTGTTTTAAGTTTCTAATATATGACTACGCCAGAAATGAGATAAACGTAGATTGAAGCTCAAAATAGTAAAACAGTTTTTTAAAGTATATATAGTTTCCAGAACTTCAGCAAATTCAAAAATAAGCTAAATATAGGAACTTTTTTTGAATATTAAAAATATCCATTGGCAATTGTGGCAAAAAAGGTTTCAGTTTATTCAAAATGACCACAAATGAACTATTGAGTACAAATATATTGTAAATTCCTAAACACCTGAAGAAGAATAAAAATAAATCTTTGGTACTTTGAGACGTACTGTACATACTAAACAATATATACAGGGTGATTTCCAACGAACAAGTATTTTAAATGTTTTAACTATTGAAATACAGTACGGTAAAATTTTCAAAATGTTTTTGTGATATAATAACTGAGATACTATAGTAGATATCTTCATGAAATTTTATTATTTCTACCAGTGGCGTCCATATGGATTTTGAATTGCATATTTTATGAGAAAAGAATGGTGTCTTAAAATAAAATTATTTTTAAAATGTCTTGATTTGCACGTTACGTTCATTGGATTGTAAACCTCGAAACAGGTTTTTTGTTGTCAGAGACATCAGAAAACTCCAATGCTCCATCGCTCGACGTTTTTATTGACTTCGCGACGTCTGGGGCAGTAATAAATTAAAAGAAATTCGAAAAAAACACGTGATACCTCATTTAAAGTAACAACAAATAAATATTTGATTGTAGCAGAAAAGTATCATTTAAGCGAAAGGTTCTCGGTGAAAGCCCACACTTTACATTAGGAGATAGGTCAGTTAATATAAGAATAAAATGCAAATATTAGACTTTGTCCCGGGACTTTTTTTCGACATTTTTTAACCTTGAAATACCCATACAACATATTTTTCTATGAATAAAACAACTATCATTAAGAGTCTCTACAATTACAGAAAAATAAAAAAAATAAAAAATTGTAGTAAACAAGTATAACATCAAATTAATATACAATTCCAACAAAAAAATTTCCGTTTGTAACATACATTCTAATTATTTTTAGCGATATTGTAAATTAGAGATGTTACGTACGCTTTTATGCTAACGAAGTTTATATTAAGAAGTAAGCAATTTTATATTAACTATTCTGAACGTTATTTGATTTTAAAGCAAACACCCAATTGTATAATGCCTATTTTTAATAATTTAAATATCGGAGTCTAGAGCATGTAGCTCTGGAGGTAGCTTGCAATGTAGATTAATAACGGACCTTAAAGCATATGCTACATATGACTTTAAATGTACAAAGAGAAAATTATCGTTTTGTGGTATTAGGTATTGTCAAAAAATACTTTGAATTTGAAACCAAACGGAGAGTTAGTTTCTTTGCAGCTTTTTTCTGTTGGTGTGTCATATTTATTATATCTACACGTTTGTAACCATAATTATAATAAATATTACACATATACTAATTTCAAATTTGTTCTAAAACAGATACTTGTTTTCATATGTATTGGATTAAGCTATATTAAAGCAGCTATTTTGCAGAATAGTCAGGAGCTGCTTTGTAATTTAAACAATCGTATCTAATAAATAATGTTCCCACAATTTAATCTGTTATAACGGAATAATCACGTTTAATCCGTGTCATATTGACAAAATATTAAATAGGTTTGAAATACTATAGTTCAACAAATTTCATATTTTAATTAAAAATTAACATATTAGTTTGGAATATAGTATTTATGTTACGGGGTAGAAATTTTAATTTAAGATTATTCAGCTGTCACAATCAATATTATTAAAAAGTGTATTCAGACAATTAGATATTTCGGTAGGATATTATTTTACTTTACTTGTGAATGCTTTTCATTTTATCACTTATCATGGCTTTTTGACAAATTTGTCATTTATCAATGACTAGATATTTTTGAAATTATTAATATTAAAATAAACTTTTTGCTTATCATACATGGTCTTGACTTGCTTTATTACTTTGTCAAGAACCTTGGCATAAGTTCTGTATTCAGCTATAATGCATAAAATAATTATTTTTTCTTACAACATATTATAGTTGTTTTCTGAATGATAATTGTGGCATCTCTGGTTTTTTCACTATCGGAGTTCTTTGGGAATAACACAACATAAACTTGAAAGTCTGCATATTTTTTAATTTCTTGTTTATTTTGTCTTAATAACCTTGAAAACGGGGTCTGTTCTTGAAACGTTTGGTCTTTGGAATATACAGAGTTTCAAGTTTATGTGGTGTTAGTCCCAAAAAACTAAAAATAAAAACATATTATTATGTACTTCGTTATCCAAGAGGCACGTGGAATAGATTTCGATTGATTTATAATATTTACCTTAGCTAGTTTTGTACTGTCAATTATTAGTTGAATAAGTGGATCAGTGGCTCCATTGGGATCTTGCATTATTAATATTGAGTTCTATTCAATGTACTATACTAGCTATATTTAGTTTTAGTGATCTCTTTGTTTATACATTTACGAATTGATACGAAGAAATGATGAATATATTCTGAATAAATGTACCCGTTGTACATTTATATCAGAGGATATGTGTGAAAAGCGGTAAAAAACATGCATTAAAGTAATTAAATGCCCATGGCGAAAGTTATCCATTTTAATTAAATCAATATTATAATCACCAAGCATTAATTATTCTCGCCGTAATAATAAATCTGTCTTTAGCTGCTATAAAGCCATCTTACGGTAAACCATGAAACATTTATTTGCTCAAATTTCCATTTTAATATAATTTTCTAAGTTTATAGTAGAACGAAGTAAGTCTATTATTTTAATCTACCTATTTTAATATTTTTGCGTATTTTCAGTCATGTTATGTAAATTACCACACTATCTGAGTTAGTTATATCACCACTGTTATATTATATTTTATAATCAATTATGTTAAAATATTTGTAATGGTCAAGATTCAATTGCATCAGTACATACCTACTATTGTACAATAATTTGGCTCGATTTTCATTTAAACTGCGTACATTTACGAACATTATTAAACTCCGTTGAAAGTTTTTTTGTGGATAACAACAGATAAACTTGAAAATCTGTACCTTTCAATAAGTTCAAAAGTTTCAAGGTGTAATTCAAACCCCGTTTTCAATGGTAGTAACACAAATGAAGAAGAAATTAAAAAATTAAAACGATTCCTAATGACAAATTCGTAAATTACAATTTGACATTAATATTTGACAACCAAACCGATGTAACTAACGGCAGTTAGTGCAAATTTGATATATAGAGCGTAATACTAAAAATTCTAAAGATCATGTGAAATAACAGAACTTGCAATTTGAAAAAGTTATCTTTAGAATTTCATGTGGCGTTCCTAATTAAGACTTTGTTATAAGATAGTGCATTCGCCAAAAATGAGGCCAACGAAATACGGATGTCCAGAGATCTTATTAAAGTCATAAGGGAAAACCTAGGAACACCTTATGAAATATCTCGATATAGGGTCTTTCACAGACTGAAAAGACTGGGCAACAGATTCAGTATTAATTAAGTTTCAAAACAAGAAATACACTGAAATCAATTTTATCAAAAACTAAACCAAATAACGTAACAAAAAATTCTAAAAATTGCATTTATAAGATTTCTTATGTATGTAACACGTTTTATATTGGAGAAACCTCTAGACCTATAAATGTTCGGATAAATGATCACAAAAATTATATAAATAAACGACAATTCGAAAAGTCAAAAATTTGCGAATATGCCTGGAACCTAGGTCATAACATACAATTTAAAAATTCAACCATATTACACAAAGAGGAACAGAATACAAAACGACAGCTGAAAGAGTCTGCTTTAATTTTATTAAATGAAAGTGATTGTATAGCTATTACTTCTATAGAATTCAGCTGTTCCTGTTAACCGATAATCAAGGATGAAATCAATAACACAGGTCAACATTTCATCTAAGCAGAAACACGGCATGCCGTATAGGGTTTTTTGGGTCGCTGATTACGATGAGAGGGTCGGTTGACCTTCATCACGTCAGGGTCAAGGGCATTAGAAGGTCAAATCCAGAGAGTTCAAACAAAAATTCTGAAAAAATTCTTGCTTATGTTTTTAAGGTCTGTGAGTCCTAATCCGTAATTTGTTTGACTAAGTTTTTTCCCAGAGGTCATTTGAAGGTCAGTTGAAGGTGAAATCGAGAGAGTTCTACCAAAAAATCTGAAAAAAATGTGGTTGCACCTAGGACACCTAGACGCGGTGACGGGTGAGGGTGGACAACGGAGTTGTTTCACTACTAGGGGCACAAAAAATTTCGAGACAATGCTTCTGAAACCAAGAATCAGCGGCTAGTCAGGGTGGGAAAGCGGGCCCGCAGGCGTCGTCATCATGCGACCGTAGCTCTAGATTAATGGGAGACTTGCCTAATGAAGAGTCCAATGCGAAAAGTGAAAATCCTTGCCAAAAGTGTCCAAGGCGAGGGTTAAGTGGCCTTGCCTTAACTGGTCAGGATTATAACCTTAATTTAACTGGATTAGATAAGTTAAGACAAACTACGGATTCGGACTCAGGGACCTCGAAAACATATGCTTGAATTTTTTCACATATTTTAGTAGAACTCTCTCGATTTGACTTTCAAATGACCTTCAAATGACCTCTGGGAAATAGCGCAATGTCAAACAAACCACGGATTCGGACTCAGAGACCTCAAAAACATTAGCATGCATTTTTTCAGATTTTATGGTAGGACTCTCTCGATTTGACCTTCAAATACCCTTGAACCTGAAGTGATGAAGGTCAATCGACCCTCTCATTGTAATCAGCGATCCGAAAAACCCCTACTACCCAACAAATCATGCCGTGTTTCCGCTTAGTTCAAATGTTGACCTGTGTAATGGCATTGTCATTTTGAACAACCCTACATTGGGATAGTTTATAAGGTTTTTCCTAGGTTTTGCAATATGACTTTAATGAGATCTCTGGAACGTCAGAATATCTTTGGTCTCATTTTAGGCGAATGTAACAAGTTTTATATTGGCGAAACCTCTAGGCCAATAAATGTTCGGATAAATGAACACAAAAATTATATAAATAAACGACAATTGGAAAAGTTATAAATTTGCGAATATGCCTAGAACCTAGGTCATAACATACAATTTCAAAATTCAACCATATTACACAAAGAGGAGCAGAATACAAAACAATGGCTGAAAGAGTCGGCTTTAATTTTATTAAATGAAAGCGGTTGTATAGCTAGTAATTCCGATAATCAAGGATGAAATTAATAATGGCATTGTCCTTTTGAATATCCCCATATTGGTAGTTTATAAGGTGTTTCCTAGGTTTTCCCTTATGACTTTAATTAGATCTCTGGAATATCAGCAAATATTTGGTCTCATTTTTGGCAAATGTCAAAGTCTCTACCTAGTGTACATCAAATATGCAGTAAATTCTCTTAGTTACATAAGTTTGATTGTCAAATATTAATCTCAAATTGTGATTTACGAAATTTTTCATTACGAATCATTATAATCTCTTAATTTCTTCTTCATTTCTATTGAAAACAGGGTGTGATTTAGACCTTGAAAGGTTTTGACCTTTGAAATATACATACAGACTTTCAGGTGTTATTCCCAAAGAACTCAGACAAAATAAAAATTAAAGATGCCACAATAATTGTTCAGAAAACAATCTGTTGAAATCTTTGAGATTACCACAGATTCCTTAGGGTTTAACAATTTTATTTTGTAAATAATCAAAAATTCAAATCTCTTATAAATTTACCTTACAGTTAAGAAATTATGCTTAATGTTTTGTCTTATTGAATTGGAGCTTTGAGTAATTTGCCTTATATCTGAAGATTTTTTCTTCATTATACTTGGTTTGCATGCATCACTATCACTAGGGTTTTAATATAGTGTGTTGATTAACTAGAATAGTAATTAATCGATGGTGTAATCGGTCCCAGATAATTTGTTACAATTGATAATTTGTTACAATTGGATTAACTGGATAATCAGTATTGGAAATAAATATATAAACCTTTTTTGAAGTAGCAAACATGAACTATGTTTCGTTTAGTGTTGAGAGCAATATTCTGTTAATAGTATACATGCAGCTTGAGTGAAAAATTACTAAAAAACAAAAATCTTGAAGTGAATAAAACATTCTACCTACTAGAAACGGGCTGAAGGCTTAATTTTAAACACAAAAACGAAAACTATAGTTCGAGATTCACACTTTATTTTATAAACGACACGTGTTTCGACATACAATGCCTTTATCAAGTTTCACAAAATACTAAAACTATTATTCTAACTACACCAATATATATACATATTACTTAACTAAACTAATTATACAGAGCCATTAAAAAGATTTAAAAGTGGGGATGGATTAAGATCTAATTGGTTATTTAACAGTCTACCGGAATATTTATACCTGTTAATTTTAAAGGTATTTCTCTCTATAAAATTATTATGTAACCCTCAGTTTAATTACACAGTCATTTGCAGGAAAATGACCCTTTAAGAATGGAACAAAAGGAATTAAAACTTACTATTCCGAAATAAATTCTATGATGCCATTAAAAAATAATTGGTGCTTTTGGAAAAAAAGGAGAGATAAGGCCTTGTAGAACTGTAGTTGAAAAATCTGGTTTGTCTTATAGAATATTTAGGGACGATATTGACAAATTTTGTTCGATATTGAATTCGAAAATTACTTCTGATTTTAATGAAAATATATTTTTTAGTTGAAAATAAACTTATGACATAATTCCACTATTTAATTTTAAACAGTAAATATAACGACGTAGGAAAAATTTACTTATCATTGGTAAATAATTATGAACATTCAGTCAAAAATAGTAGCAACTATCGGGTATGTAAATAATCTTCCAAATTAAAATGCACACAAAAGTAATACAAAAATAAATAACAAAATTTGTAATTACCAAATGATCTGATTAAGTTGAAAACTTATAATGGCAATGCATTCCGTAATAGAAGCTATCAGGTTAAAAGTATCATAAAACGGATGAAATTGGAAAGTTTGTTTCCAACTTTAATCAGCAACTAAAAAAAGATGCGATACGGAAAACATGAGTTTCAAGCCCTATTGAAAAGTACTTCGAATTCGAAGCTCTTGTATTGTAGGTTTATATTTCCGGGGGCTTCACAATGGCAATTGAATATACAAATGGGAATGTTAAAAAAAGAAAGAAGTGTTGTTTTTTCATTTTCAAACTTTCCAACAATAATGGACTTATTTTGCAAATGTTCGCTCAACAGCCAGCAAACGCAGCGTTATTTAAAGAATCCAGCTGAAAATTTGTTGCAGTCCTGGAAATATTAATATAGAAGGTGTTTCAAAAACATGTGCCAATGGTTGGCTAGAAACTTTTCATAAGATACAGGGTTAAATGTATCTTCATAATCACAAATAACTGTACTGCTTCTATTGGATTATTATGGCTGATAAATTATGAGAAACACAAAAAAGAAAAGACACTTCGAGATTTACAGTGCCTTTATTAAATTTCACAAAATACTTATACTCATACTAAATACCTACACTATTATATATGTACATTGTAATTTACCAAAATAACTACACCGAGCTATTAAAAAATTTAAGAGTGGGATGGATTAAGATCTAACTGATTAGTTAATAGTCAACTCGAATATTTGTATTTGTAAATTTCTAGGGATTCTAATAAATGAATTTTACTGGGATTAGTGTGTAAATGTAAAATTTTTACATCCCGACTTGACCATACAATGTATGGCATCACACTCCATCTAAGGCACACAAATTCACTAAACCCTGTGGGAGCCCTTGCCAGGTTATCAGGCCCGTGTTGGCGTGGCTGCAGTTCACCATGAATTTTCTAACCGTTCGGGCTGTTCCTAACAGGCCGGCTTTTTGCATCAGTTGGTCAAGATGTTCTCCAGACCGAGGTATTTCAAATTGTTTAATAGATGGGACTACCCCTGTTGTTGACATAACAATTGGTAACGTTCTAGTGTTGTTCATGTTTGTATTTTAAATTCTAAATCCCTATATTTGGCTATTTTTTCAGCCTGCTTAATATTTATATTATTGTTGTTAGGGATTTTTATGTCAATTAAGGTTGTTTTTCTAGAGAGTTTATCTACTTTATCTACTATCTGGTCTATTGTGAGCAATATGTGATCGGTCAATATCGTCCGGTCCCAGTATAGCTTGTAGTTGTTATTTTCTAAAATATATTCTGGTTTGTATATATAGTAGGGTGTTCTTACCGACTATGATAGCTCAAGTTTAAGCGCTAGTTCCTGGTGCAGTATTTTTGCCACAGCATAGTGTCGTACTTTGTATTCAGTTGCAGCGAACACTTGATAACCTCCTGTGATATGCTAGATAGATTCAGTTGTTTGGCAACCATATCTGCATCGGTCGTTGTTGATAGAAGGGTCGAGGAACGATGTACTTTATATATTTCTTAGTTGGAATTGCTTGATCTTGGATTGGCAATATAAAGCCTTCCATTTCAGGAAACATATGACCAGAGCTCAACCAGTACTTCGACGCTGAACTGTCGACATAATCTTGGTTGACGTTATTTATATGTCTTCCATGAAGCGGCTTCTCATTCCAGATGAGCAGTTTCTGATCAGTTGTCTGGTGGTATACTTGAACTTGTTGTTCTGTCAGTCGCAGAGTTGTTGACATATGACTCTGTGTAGATCAGAAAATTCTGCGAGTTCATACCGTGGGAACATTGTACGTTCGACAGAGCTCTTTGGATGGTGATTTTGAGCTTATGTTAAAAGATCTCGAACTTTCTGTTGTAGTTGTTCAATGTCAGTCTGGCACCATTTAACTATTCCGAATGGGTAACTGAGTACTGGGCACATAGGTGTTAATAGCCTGAAACAGATTTTTACTGTTAAGCTTAGTTTTCAACAGTCGTCTTACCCTTCTATAGAACTATGTTGATAGGTCCTCTTTCATGGTGGAGTGATCAATTCATTGAGCCTACTTTATTCCAAGGTATTTGTAAGTATGACCTTCCTCCATTTAGGTGCCATCTCTCATTTCGTAAGGCCCCTGCTGTATTTTGCCTTTTAATATATTGATAATTCGGCATTTGTCTAGGCCCAATTGGATACGGATGTCACTAGAGAACTCTTATACTATTTTAAGCAAATCGTGCAGCTGTTGTTTCGTAGCATTATCATTAAAGTTGTTAATATCCTCTGTTAAACGACGTGCATAATAAGATTTATTATCTTGTTCTAAATAACTTCTTTTGTGCTTTTAAGTACGGGTATTAAAATTTCTAAATGTTCTACCGATATACAGCTTATGGCAATTGCCGCAGTTAATTTTGTACACCCCGGATATAAAATTATTATCTACTCTTGCTTTATTGTTCTAAATATATTTGGATGTACTATTTGAAGTTTTATAAAAAATATTTATGTCCTGTTTTTCCAAAAATTGTTTAATTTTATTACTTTAAAGTTTTGAAGAAATTATAAGGCATCTTATCAGTTGGATAAACTGAATTTAGAGTCTTTTGGAATATTTTACTAGGTTCTCGATGAGCTGGTGATCAAAACCATTGTTTAAAGGTATTTGTTTAATATGTTTAATTCTTTTTTGAAGTTTAACTGCGTCAAAGGTAGATACTATAAAATGCAGACATATTTTGATGAAATGGATGATAAGAAGAATAGTTCTTATTAACTTCATTGATAACTCATTTGGTAATGACCAAAACGCTTTTATAGCTCGGTAGTGAGTATCTAGTGTTTTCAAAAAATGATATAATATTATATAATATTCCAACTTCATAATATAATATAATATAATATTCCAACTTGAGATAAGCAGAGAATGAGGTTCTTTTTATATTTACCTTCACATCTTTAAACTAGGCGTTAAAATGTATATAAAATATACACTTATTTCTGACAATGTCTTTTTTTACCGGCTATATCATTCCCTTGAGTTTTATTAAAGTATTTATTTAATTTTCTAATTGGCCATAAAATTAAGTTTAGGATTTCCGTTTTATTTTACCAATAAATTTTTAGTGAAGCCCTATATAATCTTTTGTTTTAATTTTAGGAAGATAAATGAAAGAATGTCAAATTGTAATTAATAAGTTATTAAATCATTTAAACAAATTGTATATAAATATAATATATTAGTATTTTTATTATAATTCTTTCATTTGATACATTGTTACAGGTGCACTTTATAAAACAAATTTTTATTTTCCTTTCAACTTTTTAACGAATTATTTTAAAGATATGAAAAAATATACTTATATATCTAATTCTGCTACTTGAAATTTAATTTTCCATTTAATTCTGTAATTTGGACCCCAAACTTAATGTCAGAGTTGACCTCTTATTTTTGTTGTAAAGTTCAAGTGAGTCCCTTAAATCCATTTTTTTTTTCTAAAAATTAGATCCTGCAGTTTCCAAGATAAAGGGGGGAATAGTCGATATATTATATTTTTGTTAATATTTTTTAATAAATAATTTTAAAAATATGGAAAATATTAATTTGTATTTCTGGGAATGAGCCTATTCATTTAATATATTACAAAATGAGTTTAAAAATTTTGAATTTATTATTCTCTATTTAATTCTATAATTTGCCCTCCATAATTAATATGAGAGATTTCTAATTATTTATCCTATAAAGTTCAAGTGAGTGCCAATAGCCCTAATGTTCTTGAAAATTTAAAGTGGTATGGTTTCGGAAATAAAGGGGGTATTGGTATTTTTTAAATATTTATGTTAATATTTTTTAAAGAATATTTGTATATTTTTGTTAATATCTTTTAATCTAATTATTTTTAAAGTATAAAAATATATATTTGTGTTCCTCAGAATGAGCCCTTCCATTCGATGTATTAAGTGATGCGTCTGAAAAATTTTTAATTTTTAACTTTTCAGAAAATCCCCCCCAAAATAAAGTTAACGGTTTCTTCTAAAATTTTAACCTTTTCTGCCTGGTAGTTTCGGGTAAATTTTCTGTAATGTGAAAGACTGAGAAATTCGGAGTGATATTATAAAGGTATCTATATATTGTATATACAATATACAGAACCCTAAAAACATTGTCCAGAATATAGGCTAGAAATTGCTATATATCCTGGATTTAAATAATTTAGGAACATTCAAATATCTTCAAATAAACCAAGAATTTATAAAAATGTGCAAAACTCTTAAATTTTGATTAATCTGAACCGGTTTTTTTCAATTCAGGAAATTATCCAGTGCTGTCTGAAAGACTACATACCTTAAATATATCTAATTTAAGTTCACCATTTCAATATTCTTTTGTTTTATGTTTCGTATATATAAGATCTTTTCCAATATTTTATTCTTTTATATAAGAGCAAGTTATATTTTAAAATAAGAGTTTGTGAAGTTACCGTTTAAAATAAGGATGAACTTAATACTGTTTGTTTTTATTTTACTTTGCCTGAAACCTTTTATAATGACTAAACAAAACCCAACATGTTTAGGAAGCATAAACACAACATTCATTCATCCCAATCTTGTTGACAGAACTTGCCGTAACACAGGAAAGAAACACCCACAAGTATAAAATTATCGGAAGAGGGATAAAGCTTCCGAATAAGAGCTTCCGTTCCGTTCTTGCATGTGGAAAATATTGTATTTGTGGGTTTTAGGTTTTATCATACATGTTGGTCGCACTTTAACAGTTTCGCTTTGAGTTGTATGAAACGGAAGTTAATGGTTACTTACCTAGGAAGTTTTTGTGAAATATCTAGATTTTTATGGTAACATTTTTGCTAATAAAATTTTAATATCGATGCGATTCACTTGTTTCTTTCGCTTAAAAAGATTTGTTTTATATTGCCTAGATGTTTATGTATTTATTTTATTTTCTTATTTACGGGTCTTACAACAAATTTACAAATTAATGTGAAAAAAAAGTGAAATCACAACTAATATAGCAAGAATATAATATATATATATATATATATATATATATATATATATATATATATATATAAATAGCTTTATCGATTTCAATGCATATTTAAATCAAAGATATTACGTGTTGTTTTCTGAATTAATTGTGCCGTTTTAGGGTATATGCAATATACGGATACCCTTATAATATCACTCCAGATTTTGGTGACCCGATCAGGAGTACATATCGTAAAAGAAAACAAATGGATTTAACGGGTACTTCTGGGGGGAAAAACTAAAGAAATCGACCGTTCCCCCCCTGATCACCGAAACTACTGAGCCTATAATTTTGAAAAAAATAGAAAATATAGAACGTTGCCCGAACTTTACAGGAAAAATAAGGGGAAACCATTAATATTAATTTTGGAGGGCAAATTATTGAATTAAATAAAAATTTAAAAATAAAAAGAAAATCAAACGCATCATGCAATATATCAAATGAAAGGTCTCATTCTGAGGAACACAAATATATTTTTTTATAGTTAAAAAAATACTTAAAAAGATATTAACGAAAATATAGCAAAATTTACCCCTCACCTGAACTTTACTAGAAAAATAAGGAGAAACCCTTAATATTTATTTTGGGAGGCAAATTATAGAATTAAATGGGAAATATAAAATTAAAATTGTTTCTAACCCATCATGGTATATATCAAATGAAAGGAAATCAAATATATTTTTTTCATATTTTTCAAATAAATTAATTAAAAGCTCACTATGACGAAATCAAATATATTTTTTTCATATTTTTCAATTCCCCCCGTTATAAATTAAGACCAAATTTTTTTTTTCCTAAAAAGATCTTAACAAAAATATAAAAAAATACAAACCATTCCAGATAAAATGCCCAAATATATCATATTTTTAAATCTTATCTCCTAGAAAACCATAAGACCTCTTCCAATAAAGCCTCAAAATTTAAAAAACTTCTCTGAAAGAAGTATACGTGAACTGAATCCTGAAGCAGATAAAATAAAAAGTCTATGTGTGGAAAACTGGAAAGATAAGGAGAAACCCCCTGGAATATTCATTTTGGGGGGCAAATTATGACAACGGGGTCTGATTAAACGTTTGAATATACAGCAATTTTATTAACTGTGGTAATCACAAGAAAAAAAATTATAATTGTTTCTAACGTTATTAATTAATAAAGGTACACATTTTTCAGGTAATAGTTTTATGAACATATAAATCTTGTTTTAAGTATACGGGGCATTTATTTTTTGATGTTTAGTGATATCGTTATTATGACGTTTCTATTATTAATACTGTTTTATAAACTTTTCTTTATGGACAAAACATATTTAGTAATAGACAAAATTCAATTTTTTTAAACTGAATATTTTAAAATATATTTAACTGAAAACTTCAAGGTTTCGTAAAAAAAAAAATATCTTTATAATAATGTCATTCATAATATACCCCCTATATGTTTGTGGTTATTGAACCCCCAAACTATAAGTATAACAATAACACTTTATATTTCAAATTTTTTTTTGTTTATAAAAACTTTTTGTTTGTATGCCTAATAAAAAATCCCTAATCGTTCTATCCCCCGTTATTTAAAGCCTGCTTATATGCCAGTCCACAATATGTTCTAACAGTTTTTAAATTAAGCTGCATAACTTTAATTATACACTCCAGTATATATGTCAACAACCCTGTATATATGCATCTGCCAAGATTTTTTGTGTCACCCAGTTAAACTATAATTCCACTCTACCCTATACTCCAATCATATTGTAACTGCTAAGGAGCTACCCTAGACGTATAACATTCTTTTACCATTTATTAAACAACCCCGAATAACATATTTCTATTCCGCCCTATCTTTCAATTATCATATGTAATCAACTGCTTGTGTGTTTTCCGATATATTTTTTTTATCTAGCTTTTTTCCACTCAACTCTATATTCTAACCCCCCTGTATATGCAACTTCTTATGGGCACCCAATAAAACATTTAACCTTTGAATACGTTAATTAACTTTAATTCAGAACCAGTTTCGATACTGCCAAAAGAAATAGTAGATTCTTGACTATTAAGGAAAATGCATCTTTTTTGACTCACCTCTTATACAGTTATTGATAAAAGTAACAAGTGATGATTTCCATCAAGTGCATATTTTGGTAAAATTGTAAAACATTTGAAGTTATTACGACTTATAATAAACATGACTAGTTTTAAAAACTGTTATAACAAATTCGGATGTTCCCTTTATTTCCAAAATAAATGTTATTTCTGAAAAAACTATTTTAATTTTTGGTTTATGTTGAACAGCAAGCTCAAATATTTGTCTCAGTTATGCAATATGTTTATTTGTCAATAATAATTAGCTCATTGGAAAGAATAAATTAAATTACTTTTCAGAAAATTTTATTCACAAACGCTGTTTCAAACTTCAAATCACTAAAATGTGTAATTTATTATAAAATTTAACATTAGACAATTTAATTTGATAAAATACAAAGTAACACAGAAAATTCTAATCATCATTTATAATAAAGTTCCTTGAAAAATTTGATTTGATTGTTTTTATTCGTATTGTTTCCTTATTGCTATTGACAAAGAGGTCTGACCTAAACCTCGAAAGGGTTGGAAAGTATTGTAGTGCTGTTTCCAATAAGTATAAACATCATTTCGTAGGTTTTCAATTCTCAATAAAATTTCCTTTGAAAGTACTGTAATATAGCGAAAAAAAAATTGGGAGTTTGATAATAATTATTTACGGACAGCTCTAGAAAAAGATGGAATTCGTGGCTATAATATTTTACGATCTTTAGTGGATTATGTTTAAGAGTAGTGTTTCTAGACCAACTTCTAAACATTGGAACATGAAGGACCAGCAGGAAGTTTTACTATTTGCAGGTACCATCATTTTTCACTCTTTAACACTGAAAAATATTTTAGTTTGACCAATTGAAGAAAATACTACTTTGTACGCAAGTGTTTCTGGTCGGGAACCTTCACGTTCAAATGTCCTCTACTTCTTTATGTATATGTGAAGACGCGAGATTCCTAAATATTTCACCCTCATAAAGAAGTGTTATATTGTAGCGCCAGGTTCCCGACCAGAAACATTGTCTTTACAAAGGAATTCGAAGAGAGTCAATATATTGACAGGTGAAGGGTATTGATAAGGGAGAAGTTTGAACAACCTCTTGAATTCTCTTGAAAATCCTATGTCGGTCTTACTGTTTGTATACTATTTGCTGAATATTGGAACCAAACGATTGCACGTATTTAATGTTCAATGTTTTGATCGCTATTTACATGCACAAAAAGATACACAGAATTACCGGAAATAAAGTAAAGAAAACTCACCAAGTACATGGAATCGACATCCACGTATGTTTGATTGATTCAAGCAAAAAGATGAAAAATCTCTAAGATGAAATAATATTTTGTCATTGTTTGGTTTGCGGTAAAAATATTCAAGGTAAATATTTAGAACAACACACTTTTTGTAGTTTTAGGGTGGCATCGAATCCTGAGCAATTTTATTTCCACAATAGATAATTAGAAATGTAAACACCCACGGCATAGAATACAAAAAAAAAGAATGGTTTGTAAAAAAATTCCGATACTAATTTGACTATAACTAGATTTTGGGATGTAGGTTTAAAAGCTATAAATAATTCACTTTGGAGAATTATATTTTAACGGGCTCGGTAACTCTATTTTGTTCACTAGCGTTATTTCAAACAACAGAGCTTCGTGTCCAACTTCATCACATAAATTGTTTCCATTATTTTTTTTGCCATATACCCACTCCAAAATAAAAGCGGGAAACACTTGAAGTACGCAGGAGGTTTGGAAGGTCAGGGGTCGCGTGTGGCACGCGTTTAATGGAAGCTGCAATTAATGTCAACTAATAACTAAGGATATGCAATCCCATCCGCTGGGGAATAGTGTTGATTTATGTAAAAATAATTACAGAAATATGAAACAACGGCACATTAAAATATATGGTATTTTAGTACGACTTGTCATATGAAATTATAATTTACGGTTTTCATAAAACAAACCTATAATCATTACTTCCCATTTAGATTAGCAGATTTTGCTTGGTGTTTTTTGAAGACCGTTATAACATTTTACAGGTACCTCTTCCGTAGAAAAGGAATAAAACTAGAAACATTCTTGGTATAATTTGGATAATCCTTTGATTCCAATAACCTCCTAAAATAAATCTGGTAAAATAAAGCCATTGTTACATAAACTACCACTTTTGCTTGAACTGAGATCGGTGAAACTTTAATTGACCTTAAACATTTTTACAACTTTTTATTTTTTCTGCAATGAAACCATTACTCCTTTCGAGGTGTCATTCTTTTGTAGGCAAGACAATATATATATTAGGCATATATTGTTTCTGGTTGGGAACCTTCATCAGTTGCTCTTTCCACACTAGAATGTCCCCTGGAACACTTATTTATGTATTTGATATATAACAATAAATAAGAAGACACGAGATGTAATACCGACATCTAGGATTTTCGGGGATACTAGCACACAGAGGTTACCGACCAGAAACGATATATATAATATATATTGTCTTGCTTAAAAATGAATGACACCTCGAACGGAGTACTCAATATCCCTGACAGGTGAAGTAACCTGAAAACTTGCTCGTCACATTCTAACCTACGAGTTACGCAACTGATGAAAGTTCCCGACCAGAAACAACATATATCATATATATTGTCTTGCGTATAAAAGAATGACAGCTCGAAGAGTGTATTCATTACCTCTGACAGGTGAAGAATCCTGAAAATTTCTTCGTGACATTCTAACCTAGGAGTTACGGGAGAACAGCAATTATATGGAACGCCTCCTGATTCGGAACCTCTGTGTGCCAGTTTCTCCGAAAATCCTAGATGTCGGTCTTACATATCGCGTCTAAATAAAATCATTGTTTAATAAAAACGAATAACATTTAAGAGATATGTAGGGTTTATTTTATTTATTTTTACTCCATTCGCGCCTTGAATTAATAAGTTATTGAATTATTTTATTTACTATAATCGAAAACTTTTTTACATAGTTATAGTGGAAAGCGAGAATTATCAGCAGTACAATACACCAAAACGTTAAAACCCTAAATATGAAAATATCAATTCATATAGCATTCAAATTGGTTAGTATATTTATGTAAAAAAAATTTGAAACAAAATATAATCAATACCGAAAACAGTTAGTGCATTGTTTTCCTATTTCGTCTGTCTTCTCGAGATATTGTATCGGAACTTTGAGAGGAGAGTTTAGGATATGTCTTTGAAAAATTCGACCTCATTATATTATTATTTGTTTATACTTTGTATCCCAGATAACTTTTTTTTTGTTCCTTTAAATTAAAAGGGCATAGTTGTTTATTGGTTTCATTGTTTTTTGTTGATTCTAGTTTGTAAAATACCTAGGATATTCAATTTGTTCTAAACCTTTAGGAAGCATACCTCCTTCTCAAAAACATTTGTTGATTAATACTACCTTTGCTATGTCCCATAACAAATTTATGACCCTCTATTTACGTTCAACAAATTTAAAAGCATCAACATTATACAGAGAATAGTCTTTAAGATTTAAAACTAAAATTGGTAAAAGTAAATTATTTAAATGATTAGAACATCCACAAAAATGAATTTCTTCTGTTCTTTGCTAATTTTATGAAATAAGCTGAAGGTATATTAATGTCATCTATGGAAAAAGAATCAGAAACCCTTCTTACGGGGCGGTTATAAATTTATAAACCTTAACTAAAGCATTGTTTATCAAGAAAAGTATGAAAAACTGTTAAAAAAGAAACTTGTAATTGAAAATGTTAATATGAGTTCTACATGGATACTATGTAATGAGTTGTTTTTAAAGATATTTTGAAATCGGGATATAATAAAGATATTTTGACTGTCCATATAATGCATTCAACCAAATTTTATAGTAATAAATATTGAAATAAAAGTGCGAAAATTTAGTAGACATGTCCATTAATAATAATAGCTACGATTCTGTTGAAGAGGACTCCTTCAATATGAAAGTTATAACAAATTATTATTACTCTTCTTCAGATCTTTTGAATGAACAATATCGAGCTTGGGGCAAACTATTCTCAACATAATAAAAAATGAATAAATGAATTTATATGTATAATTAATTTTAATGTTTTTTTTCTTCTTTTGTCTGTGGAAAATACTTTCGTCGACACAGTAACTTGTGTCTCTTTAACTTTTCCATGTAGTCCCGTCATCAATTTGAACTGACATCTACAAGTGTATGAAGGATAGTTGTGGCTTCTCTATTCTCTGAGTTCTATGCGTATAACACCACATATACTTGAAAGTCTTTATATTTCAAATAGTTCAAACAATTCAAGGTCTAAATGAGATCCCGTTTCGTTGTGAATTCGTAGTGACAAATTCAGTAAATCAAAATTTGACATTCAAGTTTGAAAATTAAATTTATGTAACTAAGGGAATTTACAGTAAATTTGATATATACACTGTCGCACTAAAAATTCTAAAGATCACGTGAAATAGCAAAGCTTCTTCCAAATTGGAAGAATATAAAAGAGTTATCTTCAGAATTTCATGTGACTTTTCTTTTGGCTCAAGGGCTTGGCCGGAAAATATTGTAATGGAAATACCGGAACAATTGCGAAAATTTTTTGCTTACCGTACAGAAAGTCTTCCTTCCAGATATTTTATTGTTTAACAAACAAATTATTAATAACAATTAGTCTACAAATAAACCATAATTAGCATAAAACGTCCTCAATTTAAGAATCCAAACATAGCCACACCATTTAACTGTAAAAATTCATTCTTATTCTCTTTTAAGCAAGAAACTAACATAGTATGTTGAAAATAGCCAAATTTGTTTTAAAAAAACAAAAATTAAGAATAACTAAATAAATTGTTTTAATAAATCCATGAAAATATATTGCATCGAAAAATTTATGGTAATCAAAACTTTATTATATAATAAAACGGCGGAGCACGTTTCATCAAAATCGGTTTGATAGTTTACAGACACGAACTTCGCCACCAATTTTCTGAATAAAAATTGCAAATGTTGAAATTTTGACTAACTTCAAAAAGGAAGCCTTTTGAGGCATATAGTTTATTCATAAAATTGATAGCAGTAGTTTGAAGTTATAAATCTTACAGTCTATATTTTTAAAATATAAAAATTGGGATAGGATAAATTGAAGAATTATGAGCCAAGAGAGCGGGACTGAAATGATAATAAAATCAAATTATTATTTCTGCACTCTTTATTTATTGAGGATATCTAATGATTGTCTTTAGTTTATTATAAGAAGATAAATTACAGTTTTAGTTAATAATAAATTAATTTAATTACTTCAACTTCAAGTAAATCTTTATATATGGGACAATTTTCAAATTAAGTTTGTAATCACATTAAACAACTACTATTATTTTATTGCTTTAATATAAAAATGGCATTTTGAAAATAAAATTAACATGCAACATTTTAAATATTTATTTAGTTATTCAAATTGTTTGAACAACAAATAATGCGTTGGTTCACAAAATATATGGTGTAGACAAATTTATTAGTTATAAATAATAAAGTAAGAAAAGTGAATTAAGAGATAGTCTTTCAAATTGGAAGAATGTGAAAGAGTTATCTTCAGAATTTCATTTCGCCCTCCTAGGTACGACTTTGTTCGCCAATAATCAAGGATGAAATTAATAATGGTAATGTCCTTTTGAACAATTCTGTATCGGGATAGTTCACAAGGTTTTTCCTAGGTTTTCCCTTAACTTTAAGGAGATCTCTGGAAGATCAGAATTTCATTGGTCTTATTTTTGGAGAATGCACAGTCTTATAACAAAGTCGTAACTAAGAGGGCCACACGAAATTCTGAAGACAACTCTTTCAAATTCTTCCAGTTTGAAAGAAGCTTTGTGATTTCACATGATTCTGAGAATTTTTAGTGCTACCCTATATATATCAAATTTGCTTAGTTGCACCAGTTTAATTGTCAAACATTAATATCAAATTGTCAAATTTGTCACTTGTTACGAATCCTTTTAATTTTTTTTTGTTCATTTCTGTTAAGTTATACCACTACCAATGTGGTCTGATTTAGACCCTGAAACGTTTGGAATATATGCAGACTTTGAAGTTCTACGAGTTCGCTGTTAAAATTTCAGTTATGATTAAGGGGTTTGTTGTTAAAACTGTCGCCTATAGAAGAAAAAAAATGTATTTTTTCAATTTTTTATAAACATTGACTTTTAGGGATCGTTGAAGTAAGCAGATTTATCACAATTATTTACCATCTCTCCCCCTGGTCCGCAAAAGTAACCAAAGCTCCACCAATGTCATCAAAAATATCAAAAATAAGCAAAGCCCTTCCTATAGTGCTTACGTAAAATTTCGAGGGCCCCTCACAAGTTTACCAGCACTTAATATATCGCATACCGAAATTATTGTCTCAGAGCAATTTTAAGGTTCTCAAGAATTTTGGCAGATTTCACCTGGACTATAATAGGATTAAATTATAATATTTGCAATTTATTTTTAATGTTTTTTTTTATTAGTCTCTTTGGTATATTAATACTTGTATAATTTAAAAAACTACATCTATTAGTAAAAACATGACATAGTTAGCAATATCTATTAAGGCACTTGGGGAAAATAATTTGCACAGGAAATGCTTGATTTGGTCTACGGCACGTCCTTCGGCGATCGAAATAAAACTTAAATCATAAAATCAACTGATGATGAGTCACCAAATAAAATTCTGCATCTCAGCAGTACTATTCTGCGACATAACGTTTCCAATTAGAGTGCCAAACAAAACTCGAAAACAATAATTCATTAAAATAATAAAAACCATAAACACATACAGTTGTATTCTATGCACGCCGCTAATTGTTATGAACTATGACTGTGATTAAATTGCTAATGGCTAATATGAAACGTTATACTAACGAGGTTGGATTATTATGATAGGAACGGTTTGTCGTCATGTTTTTTTTATTAGTGAGGCGCCTTCATAAGATCGCGGAAAGGTTCGCTAGCTTGAATCGAAGCTGAGTTGCCAAACTGAATGTTTTATTTGCGGGTGGGTCATTTCATGTCAAATCGACCAATGGTTGGAATCGACCCATTTTGATATGGATAAAATTTCGCCAGAAGTTTTCATTTATTGTATAAAGAAGATCCGCCGAAGGAAAACAGTTAAAAAAATTCCTTTCAATAGTTACGGAACTTTCAAAATTCCACTATTTTTCGTGTTTTTTTAATTTATACATCAAAGATCTCAGAAACTTTTATAATTATGCTAATGATGTAAGCTAGACTCTTAAAAGGAAGATTAATCTACCAAAAAATTGTTTGTTTAAAAAAATTATGAAACTGTAGAAGTTGTAAAAATCGATTTTTTACTTCGAACTAATCTCAAGAGTTCCCGACATTTTTGGGGTGCGTTCTTTTTTCGTTCAATACATAAATTTGTAAATTTTGGAAAAAAATAATTTTCTTTGACCTTGACTAAATAAATCAATGATAAATTCACTTCTAATTCTTAATTTTAAGGCACAAAAAGTTATTTTAAGAGTCAATAAAAAATATTTAATGTGATATTTTATCAGTTGTATCTGGATTTGGAGAAGAGAAAACCCAATGAACAGACAAAATAATTCAGCTCCTCTCTGTGGTGTGGATGTCCCACCTCTCTTTCTCAATCTAACGTAAATATAATTTTCGAAATTACTTATCAATGAATATGAATCGAATGTAAATAATAAATCCCGATTGAATTTACCGAGTTTGAATGCTAGGTTTTTCAATCGAAAATCTCCTTCTGGAGATGATAACAAGCGCTTCACTCTCAAAACTTCATTTGAAGTAGGAATTACGACATAGCTACAACGTATACCCTAAACTGGTATAGCATTTTTAAACCTGTTACTAAGTTTTTTTCTGTTCTACGAATTTGTTCATCTGAAACGAAGTAACTATTATTCCTGTAATATTGTCCTTTACCCATTGGTGTAATTGTTCAGGTGTTGGGATTTGTTTATCAGGTGGAACTTGAACATTGGCATGGCTAATTAATAGTTTGATTAACTCACCCAACCTGTCACTTGGGCCTTTTCCTTGGGAAGTAGGAAAATAGTGCCATTTGGCTTTATTGGGAAGTATTCTTCATGATACAACAAATTGACTTAATTATAGCGATTTTTATATTCAAATGCAGCGCCATCAGAAAAATAGATTATTTTAGAAATATCGGAAATTTTAGCCCGAAGAAATTATATCAATACTACTTGAAATGTTCGAACCACAGAAAAAACGATTATTCTAGTATAATTATATCGAATTTAAAACTAAAATACAACTGAAAAACCACTTTAATTATTTTTTCATTGATTCATAAAATAACTTTTTGTGCCTTAAAATTAAAAATTAGAAGTGAATTTATCATTGTTTTATTCAGTCATGGTCAAAGGAAAATTTTTTTTTCAAAATTAAAAAAACTAAATCTTTTGAACGAAAAAATACCCAAAAACATTAGCGAAACATTTAATGGTGGTCATAGATTTTTGCAATTTAGAAATTTTTTTTTAGCTTAAAAACTCTAGCTTACATCATTAGAGCAATTATAATAGTTTCCGAGATGTTTGAAGTATCAGTTCAAAAAAACAGGAAAAATAGAGTAATCTTGAAGGATGTGTAACTTTTGAAGGGAATTTTTTAAATTGTTTTCCTTCTTTATATAATAAATGAAAACTTCTGGTCAAATTTTATCCAAATCAAAAGGGGTCGATTCTAACCATTGGTAGAGTTGACATGGAATGACCCCGGTATACACATTTCAGGAAATTTCTTATGTCTGCTATATGATGGCAATTTTTGCAGAAATATTATCCGAATAACCTAAAGGCCGCAAGACCGTAGAGAGGGAGGAGGGTAATTGGTGATTGGCCGATAAGGATTGCAAAAGTTATATTTTTGTTCATGGATTTCCAGAATATATAAATTTGAAAAAATATAAAATTTATTCATATGAAAAATATGATTAATTGGTTAAAATTGAATCTTGAAATAAAAAATTCCTAAAATGCCGAGAGGGAGGGGGGTTAACCCCCAGACTCTCCACGCTGGCTACGGGCTTGTAAAGGCCATTTAAACTCGACGATTAGTATACTTGTGTGCTAACATGTTACCACTAACAATGATGTTCAGCGAAAATCTGTTACTGTTTGTGTACAGTATGGAAAACACCACTAAATCCCAATAATTACCTAACAAGGTAAAAAACTCTAAATAAACAAATCACTTTTGAATTATTTTCGTCCCAAACTATTGGTTCATCTTAGAGAGAGGTTAAACAGAAACTAATAATTGTTGAAATTAGAAAAAAAATATGAACATAAATTTCAAATTTCGTTTTAAAATCGGATCGATAGTTTTTTCACTATATTTTGCAACACAATTTTTTTCAGATAATTGTACATATTTTAAATTATGAGTTTTGAAATTATGCCATTTATGAAAGAATTCCTTGAGATACTCGAAAATTCAAAAACATATAAATGAGCACTTTCGAACGTTTTTTAAGCAACTGAAATCGATCCATTAATGTAATTAATAAATATTGCATGTTAAATTTATTTTTAAAATGCTTTTTTAATATGAGAGCAATATAAAAAAGTAATGTCTTATATGATTATAAACGTAATTGGAAAATTGTAGCATATGTTAACATTTACATGAGATTGGAGTAATTAAATTAATTTATTGTAAACTAAAAAAGCAATTAATCTTCAATAAATAGTGCTAAATCCCTGTATTAAAACAATCAGACCTTTTTAATGAAACTTGGTGTGTTGTTTTACTATTTTAATATAAGTTTTCATTACCAAAACATAATGGTCCTAGGTTTTTTGTATTTTTTAAAATGTTCATTTTTGCTTTTTTCTAATAATCATTCGTATTTCCAATATTTGTAGCCTTTAAGGTAAAATGGAATTACGAAACAATTTTCTACTTCAACTTTCCCTAAAATGAGTACTTTTAAAGTTTGGGTAAATTTTATGTTTTACTTTTTTACAATGTTGCTAAAGTTTATATAATTTGGCACTTGTTGGGAATATGCTTATCGTAATTATTGCAAGTTAGGTTATTCTAAATATATTTCTGCACAAAGTAAAGAGTTCTCAACAGCCAAATGTATTTATTATAGATGAACCTTGAAATTTAACGAAAACTTGTTAATTAGTAAAAAAATGAAAAAAAATTCGATTGGCTCTGAAGTGTGTTCAGTTTTTTTGCTTAGAAGAGAATAACAGCAAATTTATTGGATCCTAATGGTTATGGATTAAATATCAAGATGTCTTCGTCTAGGTTTAACATACTTGCTAAAAATGGAAACATTTACTTGTGATTTTAGATAACTTCAAGTCTGATTACAAGTGTTTGGTGTGTTTTGGTCTTCTTTAAATCATATCAGCATTAGTTAAGAAGGAGGCCTTTGTCTATAAATTTTTCACTTATTTACCAAGTGCACAGTTATACCTTGTGGCGATGTTTTGTTTATTTATAAGGGGTAAAAAATTTTCTTGTCAAGCAATAACACATCTATAGCGAAGTCTTTGTATAGGACAAGCATACGATTTTCGCAGTTGCCCTGGTATTGTCCTTCACAAACCACAAATACTTATCCGGCTAAGCCTTTGTGATAAAAAATCCCAAATAGTCTTACTCGAAAGAAGCCTTTGACAAATTTTAAACTATAAAAGTAGAAACTGTGAATAACAGATTCCCACCAAATGAAATGTTGTCATCTAAATACTCATAGTGGTATTTGCAATAATGATGGTTGATTTCGGAAAATAAATAGTATTAAGTATAGCCAGTGTTAACAGGTCGGTTATTTTAATTGCAAGAATGGATTTCATAAATCAACATATTTTGAACAATGCGTATATTAATACTAATACTGGAATATTTTATCGAATAAGGGGCTTTTTTAAGAATTTAAGAATTTAAGAATTTTTTCGTATTATGAGACAAAAGTTCCCCACACACTGTAATTTCTTGGTCCCTTCAAAAAAATGTCAACTGTCATAGGGCTAGGTGCCTCATGTGTAAACCATTGGATCGGTTTTACCCTTGGGACATATATTTGAGTATCCTTTAAAAGAACATACTCACTGACAGTGAAATCGCAACACCCAGAAGGAGATGTTTAAATTTAATATTGTTTGTTTTAACAATATTAAATGGTAAGGAGTAAAATATTCAAATAAGAATAAAAATACCAAGGAGTTTAATTTTTTCATTAAGTTTGTTAACCGCGGTTATCTATACACTCCCTAACACAACTTGGTATTGATCCAATAACGTGTTCTATTTCTACTACCTCAAACTAAATGTATTTTATGTCTTAGGACCTCTATATTCTATGGGGGCTGGAGTAAATTTCCGAGACTTCTACTCATCATATCTCAAACATGTTCTATCAGCGAAAGGTCTGGGAATATGATCGGCCATGGCAACATATTCACATAGATCTCTTCATAAAAGTTTTAGATAAGTCGACCAACATAACGCCGAGCATTATCTTGTTGATGAAATATGGGGTCCATGTGACCGATTAAGGTAAGGGAGTACGTATGCTTTCACTACTTCCTAAAGATAACGTTGGGCTGCAATAGCACCTCATGCCATAATGCCTGCAGTTCGGTGTACAGGTCGCTCAACATCAAATTCCCTAAGCGTCTACTAGTCTCTTGTTTTTTCCAAATTGTTAATATCAGTATCCATTTTTAACCGACTTTCAAAAAGGAGGAGGCTATCAATTTGTCGCGTTTTTTTTGTATGTTTGTTACCTGATTTCTTCTCCTGTGGTGCACCGTTTTGAATGAATATGGTCTTGTTTAATAGAGTATATATCCGGATTGGTGAAACTTCAAATTCGGGAAAAGAATTTTATTGGTAAAGTGATGAAATTTGTGAATGAACACATGCGTGCATGGAACTCGACCAATATCCATAACATATTAGTCGATTTTTCGAAAACTCCTTATGGATGTGTATAGTTTTTTAACGTTTAATCTATTAAGGAAGATCCCTAGGTCATCTCATATAATTTTCTGCGACGTAAAACGTGCAGTTTTGTAGAAAATCGCCGAAAATTCCAAAATTCTTATAAAAAATTTCATCGAAATGACAAAGCGGACATTTCTTCCTCATAAATATTTTAATTCCAACGTATTAGTGCGGGAATTTTAGGAACTGAAAGTTTTAATTTCGATTTTGAAAATTTTCTATGCATATCTCAAGCATATAGGTAGTAATTTCGGCTCCTTAAATCAATGAGTACCAAGCTCGTTTTGTTTGCATACCAGGCAAATACCTATTTAAATGAAAATTTTTTCATTTTGAGAAGACGGTGTTTTTGGTGGTCACATTCTCCCGGCCTAATAGAAAATTCAGTGACAACACATGTCAAATTATAAACTGCTTTTTGATGCGTTTATAAACAGGATGTTTAGTTATAGCAAACAAAATCACAAAGTAAAGTGATATCGGCGTAAACAAATCATATACAGGATGGTGAAATATATGTTGAAGTTGAATTATATTTATACAGTGTTATTAAATAAATATTTAATTTATAGCCCATAAGAACTTGCATAAAGTGTGGAGAGGAATTAATGTTACACAGTACTATAATATAAAATATTGAAAATTAAATAATTCATGGGGTAGCCCACAAGTAGTTATATACTATGATTGAACTATAGGACAGATTTAACTTCGTAAATATGGGATGGATTCTACTCCGTCCGATAGTTTACAGAAGGCAGCAAACAAATTTATGCTTGTTCGTGGGCAGTCGTATGTACAGGATGGTTGGTACATAAGGTGGAGTGGAATTATCTATAGTTATACAGAGTTGTTGAAAAAAAGTTACATGGCGTGGTCCATAAAGCATAAATATATTTTGGGCTTATTAAGTCAACGCGTACTAGTACATTTTGTTCGTAAACATTTACCTGCCAATTTAAATGAAAACGTATTATTGTGTAATGTTGAGGCTTTCGATGTTACCTGGTCCTGTCTATTAAGGTTATACATACAAAATAAAAAATAAAGAATGTAAACTACCTGAGTTCAAAAAAAAAACAAAAAAGTAGAAAATAAAACATTAAAAAAATATATAACCGACTTCAACTTATAACTAAAAAGCTATAAATAATTATAACAAAATACAACTCTAGCAAATAAATAACACATTCAGTGTTGTTAGGTACCTACCCAAGAAGTAAAAAATGTAAACATTAAAAGGTGCTCATTCTGTACAACTTTATTCACTACCAATCTAGTACATTTTTGAAGTCGGTGCCAAGCAACAATCAAGTTTGATGAAGTAGTAGATAAGCACGCAATAAAGGATTTTAGATTTGCTTGGAACCGACTTCAAAAATATACTAGATTGGTAGGTAATTAATTTGTACAGAATGAGCACCTTTTAATGTTTACATTTTTTACTTCCTGGGTAGGTACCTTACAACATTGAATATGTTACTTATTTGCTAGAGTTGTATTTAATTAAAATTATTTTTAGCTTTTTAGTTATAAGTTGAAGTCGGTTATATATTTTTTTTTAAATGTTTTATTCTGTTGTTTTTTATCATTACTATTTGAGCCTCGCTCAATGACTTATGACATCTGCCACATTTCTATTGGGTATCTTGCTATTTCGCACCTTTTTGCCTCTCAGAGTGTTTCATCGCCCTTTTTGGAGTTACTAAAGAGCGGAAAATATGTATCAATACAAACACACCTTAGTCCAATAGTTAATAATCTCATATGAATTGGTGTTTACAGGTGCAAGATTTATAAATACCAGCATTACAATTACAATTATTGCTGAAAATCAGCATCACTTTCTGTCATATAAATTACTAGACAGGTATTTTTGGTTTATGGCCATGGGATAAAATTATTTATCGTTTCCATAGTAGTTTTGTATACAACAATTTTTGTTTTTGTATTTTAATATACTTCAAGGCGCTCAAGACCTAGTTACTCAGCAAACTGTCCATTATTTTGAGCTCAATTTAGCTTTCTAGCAGGCTAAAATAAATTGGTCTGGAATCAAATATAAATCACATACTCATATGAATCTTGATTGCGGAAGCCGTTACTTTGTGATACTCGATCATATTCATAATGAAAGAAAACAGAATTTAACTTAGTTTTTATATTGTAACAATCTGTAATTCATTCATCGGTTCGCTCTTGTTTAATAATGGCATAGCCTATTGCCGAAACTAGTCACAGTAAAGTGAAAATAAAAAGTGATATAAAAACTAAGTTAAATTCTGTGATATGAATCTGTAGAGCAAGATGTATGCTAAATTGTAGCTCCACAGTAGATCACATTAAGCTGTATAATCTATACATAAATAGGCAAATACAAAACGATTAGGTACCATTTTCTCCTCTGTCTCTCAACCGATTTTCTTCATTTTTGTTTTGTTTACTAGCTAATGACGACCTTCAGTGCAGAATGCTAATATTAATTTATAATATTGGTTCATTCATTAAATAAAATATAATAAAAATTCATTATTTACCTCCATAATGTCAACGCCAAACAACTGAATGTGCCGCCGCCGCCAGACTCAAAACATTGATTAATTATATATAGACGGACCAATGCTGGTATATACTTAAAGCATGTAGTTCTGGAAGTGGCATACAAGCGTTGTTATTGTTGTTGCAAAGTATTCGTTGTATATTATAATTATACAGGGTGATTCCAAATATGTTAGATATCATTTTTTTCGTGGGTGGCACATAAGCAGTTGCATTTATAGTGTGTTTAAAATATACAGTAGAGTGCAATTATAACTAATAAAATAATTATATAAGGAAGCCCATTAGCGGTTGAATTATTTAGTTCTTGGAATAGAAGGTGCAGTAGAATTACAGTTATACAGGGAGGTGCAAAAAATATTATACAGAGATGCATATACAGGGTGGCGGAAATGGAAATGCAACATTTCGTAACCCATAAGCAGTTGTATATATAGGGAAGATGAAATATAGGGTGAGAGGAGTTATAGATATACAGGATGATAATAAAAAATGTTAGAAAAGGAAATGATTTATAGAGTAGCTCACGAAGAGTTCCATATATATGATGATTGAAATATAGGTTGGAGTAGAATTATAATTACAGTAGATAGTTAAAAATTTCATAAACAAAAAGAGTAAAGACGGTGGCTCATAGTGTCATATACAGAATGGTTTACCGGGTGGTTCAAAATGTTAAAAAATATTATGCGTGGTCCATTGGCATTTGCATATACAGGGTGGTGGAAATATGTATAATGAGATGGGATTATTATAATGAGGATTTTAATAAATGTTAGAGAATTGAGTGCAATTATAGTTATACAGGGAGGATAGAAAAAATAAATATGTAGGGTAGCCCATTAGCGATTGATTTGTTGTCATATTAAATTAAGAATTACGAATTTGAACACAAATAAAATCCTATGAATTATATCTGAAAAAAACTTGAATTTTGTTACTTATTTGTAGAAGCGAGATGTAAGACCGACATCTAGGATTTTCGAGGAAACTATCACACAGAGGTTCCGAATCTGGATCCGTTCCGTGTAATTGCTGTTCTCCCTAAAGTCCTAGGATAGAATGCCACGATAAAATTTTCAGGTTATTTAACCTGCCAGAGATATTGATCCAATTGGTCGAATTTCGACCACTGGGCGACAGCTACTTATCCTTATTGTATAAAGAATGTTGTAAGAAATTCAATATTTTTGTTAAAAATTTCTAAAAAGCATGTGCAAAATTCTATTTTTGATGTGTAATCACTGATGCTTAAACCTAATACTGATTTAGGAAGAATGAATGGAGGAATTGCTCCATAAGCATTGTGTGTTTTATATATAAATTTAGAAACTTGAAAGTAGCGTTTTAATTTCTTATTAAAAATTGTAGAATCTGTGAACATAACATCCAGAACAATTTCTTTATTTAAACACATAAAATTGCATTAAAGAAATGAGATCCATATTGTTTTTACCTTTCAAACTAAAAGAGAGGTTGACGCCTTTCTCTTCGACGTCGTTTAACATCATGTCCACCCAAGTAGAATCGAGAGGCATCAGAAAAGATGACCTGATGCCATTCCACATTCCAATGTTGTCGTTCTCTGGACCACTGTAGTCTATAATGCTGCAATCAAAAAGACCTTATACGGCGGTTAAATCATTCGGAAACTTACAGGATGGCCTTGGTTTGCTAAACACTTATCAGCCAAATTTAGAATAATCGAAAATCGGTCTCTAAGTCTTTGACGGCTATCTTGAACTTCATTTGTGCCCCTTCGACGTCGGGGCCTACTTTTCTCAGATCTTGAGTATTATCAAACCCCGCTTGATCATTAGAAGATTTCTGTTTATGCGGTTAGCGATTTCTCGAAATGAAAAACCCATAAACCAATAATTCGACCTCTTTCAAATTCATTTAGCTGACGATATATTTGGCTTACTCGTACTCTAGGCACATTAAAATTAAAAACATTGATTTTGGATAACATCAAATAGTTTTTTTGTGGTAAATTTTAAAAATGCAAAAACGACTACGAAATTAATTCATAGAAAAAGATTACATGAAAAAACAAACACGAAACTTTACCAAATTATAATCATGTACTGTTTACTATAGTATCTATGTTAAACTATATTAAATTTAAACATCTATATAGTATATTATTATACCATAATGCTGAATAAACAAAAGTATTGTGAATGTGCACTTGAAATAAAATCAAATATATGTTCTCAAATTTTTAGCTAGCACTAATAACTAAAACAAAATATTCTCTAGCCAAAACTGAAATATTGTGAGGGGAATTCATCCAATTTTTATTTGAATGGGCCGAGGGCCTAGCCCTATCGAAATTCCTCGAGTATTTCAGAATCCATCTGGAATCTTCTGAAAAGATTTATATATATATATATATATATATATATATATATATATATTATATTCACTTTGATTCAAATCACTTTTTAAAAAATATTATTTATTTAAAACATACAAAATCAAAATTTAAACAATTAATAACTTGAAATATTTAATACTATAAGTGATAATATTTGAATGACAACACGAGAACGTTTCCAGTTGCTTTTATAACATTGACAAAAGTGCTGATGCAAGTCAGCGTTTTTACTGGTTAAACGGACTCGTGTAGGTTTCCGGGAAGTTGTTTGCATATAATTCAAGATGTAATTTGATATCCCTGAGAAGTCACGTACGCTTTAAATTCCGTTGACTTCTCGACTGTGTGAACTAAGTGCTGATATATTTTGCATATAACAACTCCCCTTACATATCAAAAGTTGATGCTATAACATCAACTTTTAGGAACAGAACATAAAATAATATAAAATGATGTTTGAATGGTATGAATAATAAGTAATAAGTGTATAAAATATGAATAAAATAAAGTAATAGGTAAAAATCAAATTGATATTTGTAAAATAAAATCAAAATATGTTAAAATAAATGAGCAATAAAATAATACGAGTAATAATTAAATGCTTAACCTAAACATATCAAAATAAAATATAAAGTAAAAGGAAATGTAAATAAAAATAATGTGTAGAAAAATAAAAAGGTTAATGATATAAATCAATATTAAAAATGGTGTTTTTAGAGAACATAAAGTGTATACCTAAACTTGCGTCTCTAAGCTTTGTTCTGTTTTCAAAACAGGCCTAAGCTTGGGGAAGAATTTCAGTCTTGGCTGAGGCACTGAAGTCTGGTCAGGATTGCAGTCCTTTGGAGGTTTTACCATCCTCTTTTTGACAGCTTGGAAGGTGATGAGTGCTGCTATGATCATGAGAGCAGCTATGGTTGTATAGGTAAACCAAGAGATATTTTTGGTTACAAACGGCTGGTTTATGAGACCATCGAGGTCTCTGGAATATTGTTCCAATTTGTGATTTGCTACGTCTAATTCTTCTACGTTAAGCGTGTTCAGCTTCAGGGGCTGAAGTTCAGGAATTATAATTTTTTCTGGCACTGCGTCGCAACAGTTGAACGGCACTGTTACTGGTTGGAAGGTTTCTAGAACATCGGTTTGTTTACCAGATTCGGCTTGAACTTTTGTAATTCCTATAAACGCACTACACTCTGATTGAAGAGTCAATATGGAGTTGAGGGAGATTGTAAGAGTTTTTGGGTTTGTTTGAGCGCAATTCACTGTAACACTTATGGGTTCAGAAGTAATTATGAGCCATGTATTGGGTTCTAATTTTTGAACGTTGTATCCTTGAGTGAATATTAGTGAGCTTTTACAGTTGTCGGGTACCTTCTGGACATTCTTTAGAAGTTGAGCTTCACATAACGCGTTTGTGTCAATAGGGTATGCGTAAAGTTCAGAACACAGTTTCTTACGAGTGGATAACGGTTTACACGCACTTAAGTCTTTGATCGGAATAAACATTAAAGAATCATCATTCTTTGCAAGATATTTTTGAGTGAAGGATAGCATATGATGTAAACCTGTTCTTTCATCGTATATAGGGATAGGATATAAATGAAAGACTGTGTAAGGATGTTGTTCGACTAAAGGGATTCTTAACACAAATATAAGATCGGTATATGTTTGAAATGCCTCTAGTTCAATAATTTCCAGATATTGTGCGATGCTCGAGTACTTTACAGCCAATGGAAGGTTACTTTTGACTAAATTTTGCGATATTTCCTGTAATGAGGTAATAAGATGTTCTGGTGTTAAAATTGAAGAGTGAATTATTTTCAGACGCGCGAATGTGATAGAATTTAAAACATCATTTAAATTATCTTCTAAGTAGAGATAATTCTCCATAAGTTTTTCACACATTTCAAGTAGTGCGAGTTTTGATTCGACGTAGGCGACCTTATCATTGATTTTTCCGATAGTGTTTTCCAGCTTTTTCATGTTATCGTTAAATAGTTTCTCGTCAATTCTAAGATTTTGGATAGTTTCGTTGAAGTTTTTAATTACGGATGTGGTGACACTTATTTGGTTTTTTTGTAAGTTCTCAATTTGAAGTTGGCCTTGATTTAAGCGGTTTATGCTTTCGGTAAAGTATTTTCCGTCGGCGGCGTCTAAATTGCCGGTGATTGCCTTAAAAAGGGTACCTGCCCCATCAAGTATACCTCGTTTGTGTCTTTTAGTGTCCATGTCAATGTCAGTAAATTTCTGTTTGATTGAGTTAGAAATTTGATTGAGAAGGTTAATGTGGGTTTGTACGTCTGCGCGAAAGTAGTTCATAGCAAAAGAATTGAAGTTAACAGTTTTTACGAGAGTTTGTAATATTCTGTTATTTGTTGTAAATACTTGTTCTAGTGTAGAAATGTTTCTGTGTACTAAAAGTCTCCATTTATCATTGGATACAGTTATTTCTGCTTCGTTATGGAAGTAGATACCTAAAGTATTGTTTATTGGTTGTATTTGAAATTGGGGTACTGCTGACCCGAACAGCAGGCAAAACCTGAAACAGAAATTAACTTTCTGAGAACGGTTTCATTCGGTCGAAATTAACTTTTGATTTTTGGTTAGTTTTAGGGTTTAGTACTGTTGCGGAGTTTCTGTGAATCTCCAGGATTTCGAAAGGACCATTGAATTTATTTTGGAGTTTGTCCTTGATCTGGGATTCTTTAATATAGACTTTATCGCCTATTTGATAGTTAGGGAGATTTTCAGAAACGTGTTCATCAAATCTGACTTTCGCTTTATGTTTTTGGATTTCCGTTCTTTCGCGAGCAATTTTATAATAGTGAGAGATACGATTATTGAGATCTCTGATGTACTTAGTTATCAGGGCTTGTTGGTTGTAGAGAGTTTCTGGAGTCCTACTCGAAGTATGTCCATAAACAAGTTCGTAAGGGGTGAATCCATGAGTTTTGTTTACAGAATTGTTATATGCAATGATTGCATAAGGGAGGATGTTAAAAGGGTGTTCGTCAGGATTTTCTAGTTTATGGATTCTAATCATCTCTAATAGGGTCGAGTGGAATCGTTCTAATGAACCATTTGACTGGGGATGTCCCACACTAGAATAAGATAGTTTGATGTCAAATAGTTTACACAAATCTCTCATTAGTGTGTTGTCGAATTCCCTGCCATAATCACAATGTATCCGTAATGGAGTACCGAAGTGTTGGAAATAGAGTAGTAAGGTACTAACAACGGTTTTTGCGGATTTGTCGGTTATGGGGTAGGCCTGAGAGAATTTTGTTAGTTCGTCCCGGATAGTTAATGCGTAGTTTTTTGTCGGGACTTCTAGAATATCGATGTTGACGCGTTCAAAGGGTGTCCGTGGGGTTTCAGTAATGACAAGTGGGCTGTCGAGATTTTTCCGGTAAACTTTTGCTCTCTGGCAAGATTGACAGTTTTTGATAAAATTGTCAACGTCCTTAGTCAGTCCTTGCCAATTGTATTTTTCTTTTATTCTGCGGATAGTTTCATTGATACCTCGGTGTATATTATTTTTGCCGTTATGGAATTGGTCAAGAATGATGGGTATTTGGTCTTTCTCAACCGTTTGGACGATATTTTGGCAAACTTTCCATTTGATGTCGATTTCGGAAAAGATAAACGAAAGCATTTCCAAAATGGGCAGTTCAATGTTATTCTCAACACAGAATACTTCATTTTCAGTAAACACATCTCTACTATTATACAGAGATGCGAAAAGAATCTCGTTGACTATTTCTGGGTCAGAAGGAAGAGGGACGATGTAATAGCGCCTTTTTCTGACACTTTTGCTTGCAAAGACATTTACTCTAGGGGTACGGAAATCAGCATTTTCCTCAAAAATGTCTTCGATAATGTCATGGTGAAAATTTTTCATGAGAGAGCCTTGGGGAAATACTAGGATGTTTTTGTTTCCTCGGTCTAGGAGTTGGCAATTAGAAAATTGAATTTTGTCGTAATCTATGAGAGAGACGGTTTGATATCGCTCGACAAAAGTTTTAAATTCTTCGGAGATTTGTTGGAGATTAATAGGACTTCTCGTTTGGGGTTCTTGTGAGTCATCGTCAGTTTCGTTTGTTGGGAGTACTGGAAATGGTGTTAGATGATTGTTTGCTTGAAATGATATGTATTCATTAAAGTTGTTAACTTTAATGCGAGAGAGCGCGTCGGCGTTTTTATTTACTTTGCCGGGTTTGTAAATTATTTGATAGTCGTACTCCTCGAGCTTAAGGCGCCATCTTGCAAGTCTACTTCCAGGATCCTTTATAGAAAACAGCCAAGTTAACGGGCGGTGATCGGTCAGCAGTAAAAACTTACGGCCAAAAATTATCGGACGAAAGTGTTTAACCGCCCACACTATTGCAAGGAGTTCTCGTTCTATGGTTGAATACTTAGTTTCAGCACTGCAGAGAGTTCTGGAGGCATAGGCTACGGGTAAATCTTTACCTACGGGGCCTTGAGAGAGCACTGCGCCGATAGCAAATGAACTGGCGTCGGTTGTAAGAATAAGTGGCTCTTCAAAATTAGGGTATATGAGTATGGGAGTAGAAGTAAGGGCTCTTTTTAATTCGTCAAAAGATTTGACACATTCTGAATCAAACTGGAAAGGTGTGTCTTTTTGAAGTAATCTTGTCAAAGGTTTTGAAATCTTGGCGAAATTGGGGATGAATCGCCTGTAATAACCAGCTAACCCTAAGAAGGACTTGATATCTTTTGGGTTTTTTGGTTGGGGAAAATTTAAGATACAATCTACCTTTGAGGGGTTAGGCTTCACGCCTTCGGGAGTTATAAGGTGGCCAAGATACGCGACCTCTTTGCGAAGAAACTCGCATTTGTCGGGTTGGATTTTTAGATTGGCTTTTCGCAATCGTTTGAAAACTTCAGAAAGTCGGGTTATGTGCTCATGTATAGTCGGAGAATAAACGATAATGTCGTCCATATAGACTAAACATCTCTCGTTTTGAACACCTAAAAGAATATTATCCATTACCCTTTGGAAGGTGGATGGAGCGTTTTTAAGACCGAAGGGCATTCTAACAAATTCGAAATGGCCATTATCAACTGTGAATGCTGTTTTTTGGATATCTTTAGTATCGATTTCGATTTGGTGAAACCCGGAAGCTAAGTCGAGGGTGGTGAAGTATTGGCATTTGCCAAGTTGGTCAAGTAAATCCGAAATGTTCGGTAGGGGATATTTGTCGTCAACAGTAAGTTCATTTAATTTACGATAATCGACGACGACACGCCATTTTTGGGTACCAGATGCGTCTAGTTTTTTGGGAACTACCCAAACCGGGGATGACCATGGCGAATTAGACGGACGTATAATGCCTTGGTCAAGCATCTTTGATATCTGACTTTTTACCTCTTGTTTGTGTATTTGGGGGTACCGATATGACTTTGTGAAAGAGGGTTTTGCGTTATTAGTGTCTATCGAATGTTTGATTTCGTTTGTAAAGGTCAGTTGGTCACCTTCTAAATAGAATATGTCGGAATATTCGAGGCAAAGTTGAGAGATAAGTTCGGCTTCCTCCTCGTTCAGATGTTCTAACCGAAGTTGTTCCATAATTGTAGTTTGTCTATCAGGCTGGGTCAAGTTTTGAGAGTAATTTTCAGAAAGAATGTTTACGGAAAAATTGTTTATCGGTTCGAGTTCCAAATTGTCGAAATTAACAGTCTTGGGGATCGCATTTGCATTTAAAATTGAAGTAAGGAATTCGCCTTTTTCATTAATTTTAACAAGGGCACGGGGAAGATAAACTTTTTCTATTTCGGCAGATGATAGGAAAGCATCAGTATTAGTGAGGTTACATTTTAATTTGCATATTTGTTCTGTTCGGGGTTCTAAACAGATTGTATTAACCGGGATGCAGTTATTGAAAGTTGAAGGGTTCTGAGTACGCATGACAGTATCATCCGTAACTTTGTAGAGAGGTAAAGTTTTAAAATTAGTGACAAGTTGTTTGCTGTTAAAGTCTATAACGCAGTTATAGTGTTCAAGGAAATCTGAACCCAGTAATCCGTCGAATTCAATGTCGATGTTGCAAATATATACCTTGTGTGGGTCGGCGACATTGAAAGGTACAAGGGTGGATTCGTTGATTAAGATTTTCTGATCGGTGATTCCTTGGATGACTACGTTTTCGGGAAATCGTTGTTTGAAGCGTTGGCAGGTTTCAGGTTTAAAAATTGAAAGTCCTGCACCCGTATCGATAAGAAGTTTATAAGTGTTTGAAGAGTCAGTAATATAATAAAGATTCTTTGAGTTGACGGAAAGAAGGGGTCTTACAGAAAGTTCTGTTCTGGGAAGTTGACATTGGGGCTGAAGTCGTCCAGATTCATTGTCTGAATTTGGGTTTGAATTTCTGAAATTTCTTGGTCTGGGGGTTCTGACTGAGTGGGGGTCAAATGAAAATTTACTTGAGAAGAATCAGGTTCGTCAGAATAAAATTCGTATAACTGTTCAGTATTGAAATATTCTGGTTCATTGTTTTGTTCGAAATCATTAGGGTGATAATCTTGTACGTTTCCGTACTCATCGGGTAAAGAGGTGTAATGATTTTCGTTTTGAGAGTGGTTATAGTCATTGTGATATGGTCCGAATGGCAGATTGTTCAAGTGATGAGTCTTTGGTTGTTGGCGTTGTTGATGTTTAAAGAAACTCGGGTTCGGTCTGTAATTGCCAGACATTTGGGGTTGTCTACTGGTAGATGGACGAAATTGTTGCTGTGAAAATTGTTGACTGGGATTAACATTTGTAGATTGATTAGCAGGTTGATTGGAAAAATGAGGGCGGTAATTCGAATAGTTCTGATTAGAATTCGGGTTGTGTTGAAATTGTCTCATTCTCAATAAGCATTCGTTGCTTAAATGGCCCATGCGTTTACAAAAAGAGCATTGTTTTGGAGGTGGACCGTTATTTGGTTTACGAGGGGGTTGTTGGAAACTTCTATTACCTGAAAATTTCTGAGTTTCTAAATGTGATAGTTGTAGTTCTCGTTTAATTCTGGAAATGGCAGTGAGAATACTGCACGGGTCGCTAGCGCGAACGAGTTGACCAATTTTGGGCTCTAAACCCGTAAGAAGGCTATTAAGAGCCATTGACTCTATTAAGTCAATCTGTGCTTGTTTTTCTTTGATAGTTAATTTTTGCTTGTTTATAGCTGCTAGTATTTTCGCTTGATGCGTCTGGAGTCTAGCAGAGAAAGTGAGGGGGGATTCATTAGGAGTTTGCCGCATTCGTTGCAAGTCCTGTATGAGAGCCGAGAGATCTCTAGGATCTCCAAAATGATTTTCTAGGAGGGTTTGAATTTCAGCTAATTGACTAGGGTTTCGCGAATTAATTAATTCAGCCGCTCTACGGCGTAACTTATTTTTGATGTGGAGAATTAGCAATACTTGCTGATTATCCGTTGCCATGCTGTAAGCAGTATTACAGGAGCATATGAAAGTATTCAAAAATATCGGATTACCATCATATTCGGGAATTATGGCAAATATTTCAGATAACTTATATGGTTCTACGGTTGGTGTAGCTGCTTGTCTAGTAGTGGCCATTTTTATAATTGTATAGATTCGCACAATAAATAAAAATTAAATGTTGAGGTTTTAAATGTAAATGGTAAATATATAGTTTATCAAAATCCAATATCGAGCAATGTTTAATAGAGTAATAACAAATTTGAAATAGGAATGTATAAATGGTAGATTAATAATAAACTTGAAATAATGTTTCAAATACTTCGAAATATGTAAGTCAAAGTAATAAAATAATATGATTATGTAAAATATATAGTTTCAATATTATTTAGGAATGTAAGGTTATGAGGAATAAAATATTATATAAATGAAAGAACTGGTGGTCATTCAAAAAAAATAAAAAATAGTTACTTTATGTGATTCTAACGTTATTATTCCTCGCATCGGACTGTTCTCCGCGTCACTTAGCACTGGTTAGCCTGGTTGCGTGTTCCCTTGCTAGTACTTGGTAGTTGTTGTCCTTTTCAAGTAGGTTTTGTCCACAATGATTTAGAAATCTCCACAGTTAGTTAGTATTCACGTGTTCTAACTGTGTTGGACAATCCTACTGACTGCGCCAATTTTATATTCACTTTGATTCAAATCACTTTTTAAAAAATATTATTTATTTAAAACATACAAAATCAAAATTTAAACAATTAATTACTTGAAATACTTAATACTATAAGTGATAATATTTGAATGACAACACGAGAACGTTTCCAGTTGCTTTTATAACATTGACAAAAGTGCTGATGCAAGTCAGCGTTTTTACTGGTTAAACGGACTCGTGTAGGTTTCCGGGAAGTTGTTTGCATATATTTCAAGATGTAATTTGATATCCCTGAGAAGTCACGTACGCTTTAAATTCCGTTGACTTCTCGACTGTGTGAACTAAGTGCTGATATATTTTGCATATAACATATATATATACAGTGTGTAAACGGTTTGAGTGCAAAGATTTTGAAGAACAATACTTCAGGCAAAAACAAATCAAAAAGCTTTATAACATTATCTAAAATAAACTATAGTTTTGCCAAAAAGAACACATAAAGTTAGATTTTATGTAGCCCTTGCTACAGTGAATAATACAATAATTTCGATTTCAAAATGTCGGTAAATCTAAATATGTAAATACTCAATAGCTTATACATCTTTAATAGCACATTAAAAATGAAAATTGATTATTTAAACTCGAAATATGCTTTTATAATTTAGTGTAAGTTTCTCCGAATAGATATGGCAACGTGGCATACAGACCAACTTATTTACTACATTTTTTACTTTAACGACGACTGAGAGTTACGATTTTTTTTTGCGATTTCGGTTCTTATAAATAAGAATAGATAAACGGTAAAGTGACTTGAATGATATCTATTTGATGTAGACTTCGTGGTTTGCTTTCCATTTAATATATTTTTTAAATAAATAAAATCGGTTGTGATTAGTGTGTAAGTTCGAAAATTAAGAATAGTGATTATACAATTAGGGAAAGACATGACATGCTCTTAATTTATGGGGAAAGCAGACGTAATTGCAGAATAGCAAGAATGTTATACAGGGAAAGGTTTCCAAACAGAAGCATGCCCAATGCTAGGACATTCGTAGCTGTTTCGCAGAGGCTTCTGGAAACAGGTAGTGTAATAACACAAATAAACAATCGCGGACCACAGCGACATAATCGTATCTTAGCTGCTGAGGATCAAATACTAGACCTTATCGACATCAACCCATATCGTAGCACATGGAGTATTGGAAGTGAGCTGCAAATTTCTCACACTGTTGTTCATCACGGGAACAATTGCTCTATCCATATCACATGCACCGGGTTCAAGGGCTTTCAATTGATGATTTTCAACCAAGACTCAATTTCTGTCGTTGGTTCCTCAGAAAATATCGACAATATCCTAATTTTGTGAACAATATTTTAACAACAGATGAAGCAAGTTTTAATAGGAATGGTATAATAAATTTTTATAATACGCATTCGTGGTCTGAGTGAAATCCACACGAAATACGCCAGTCAGTATTTTAACACCAATTCTCAGTTAACGTGTGGGCTGGAATAGTTGGTGAATACTTGGTTGGGCCATTTATACTGCCTGCACGTTTGACAGGTGAGAATTACCTTTATTTTTTGAACAACACGCTACCAGATTTGTTAGATGAAGTGAACCTACAAACACGTTCCAATATGTGGTACTTACATGACGAAACACCTGCCCACGCAAGTCATCTAGTTGTCGACTTCTTAAATAGAACATTTCCCCCTCGTTGGATTGGTCGAAACGAACATATACGTTGGCGAGCAAGATCTCCTGATCTCAATCCTTTAGATTTCTACTTATGGGGACACATGAAAAGTAAGGTTTACACGACTCCAATTATTGACGAGAATGACCTTAGACAACGCATTTTTGACGCTGCTGACGAAATCCGAAATATTCCAGGAATTTTTTCTCGCATACGTGAAAATTGGATTAAACGGTGTCGTGCTTGTGTCGATAGTAATGGTGGGCATTTTGAACATTTGCTGTGAATAATCCGTTGTTTCAACTCAGTTCTATCATTATAATAAATTCGGTAAGTAGGATTACATATTTACTTGTCTAATATAAATAATATTAATTAAATCAGTAATAATGACTCTTCGAATAATTTAACTGGCAAAAAACTACACATACAGATCTCTTGAGTTGAATAACATATTTACCCAACTTTGTATAATTGCATAAAAGAAACCGCCAAATACAAATTCTAATTGCAATACCTTGTATTAAAAACGTAAATATTTTCAACAAAATATTTCATACATTTTTATTTAATTCTAAGGTCAATATCATCAGTCAATACAAAAACACAGGTGTTTATTTTTTTGTCGGCGTAGTCATTCCTTTATTATTCGCGCTAAGAGTGAATCTGCTTCGAACGCGAGCGACGTTGCCGGATTGATAATAATCAAAGTTTGTTATTTTCCTAATGTACATTAATGTACAGAGTCGATTTAAATTTTCCAATATAATGATGACACTACAATCCTGATAACGTGCAAAGATGATACTGATAGCAAGCAACTATGCTCTGCACCTCATTATGAATGATTAATGGGAACGGTGTACGTTACATTCATTTATCATCTATACATATTTTCGTCAAGAGGGATATCAGAAAATTTTAAATCTGCCGACATTAAATCTTCAGACGTTAGGTACCTTTGAGCCTACCTAATGAATATTTGAAGCAATAAAATGAAAAACATCCAGTCAACTCAAAACATTTAATTATAACACCAATCAACAAAAATCAATCTGTACTGACAAATAAAAATTACCGTATTATGAAAAACGTATATAAGTTAGCTAGAAGATTTAGTGTATTGAATTATATTTCAGATACGAACAGTATTATGTTCGTATGCTATTTTTCGGATTTTGATAAATAAAAATGAGTTTATTTATTTATTTATCCTCATAACAACAAATAACAAAATAACAATAACAAAGTGTCCTAGAAGTAAAAGGTAAGCAGGAGAAAATGTAAAACGTTTAGAAATATTTTACTTTTAAAAAAGAACCAACTTCAGCCGAATAAAAATAAAAACAGTTTAGTAATCTTGTGCAATCAATCACTATTTTCAGAAATATCTTCTTTTTTACCTGATTTATTTAAGGTACAATTCAATTAAAAATTTTAGCGTATTCTTATCTCCCCCTTTTTCTCTCTATCTTGTTTTCCTCTAATTTTTATTCTTTGTCTATATTTTCCAAAGAAATTTTAAACATTTTTACTTATTTTATTATTTGGACCACTTTCTATAAATGTAACTAATTCCCTCTATATTGCATCCACACTCTATATGCTTTTATGTACTGGTGACTCCTATATAACTTATTGATCTATCATGTTCTGCATCACCCTGTACGGCCCTGATATCCTTAAATCCACCCTGTATAAGTACAAAACATCTCCACACTATTAACTCTTGCTATTTTTCTATTGAATATATAAATTATTTCTTTATACCATTGATTTTACTTCGTCCCATATGTCTAGTATTCCATTTATGCAACTACCCATGGTCTACCCTATATAACAAAATTCACCATTTTGAACTACATTTTATGACTGTAAATTTACTCTACCATTTATTTCAGTCACCCGGTATATACAACTGCTTCTAAATTTTATTTAACACATGTCTATAATTATACCCCGTCCTACGCCATATAATTCAAATATACCAACAGTTGCGCTTCCCACAATTACATGTCCTCTCGAACACTTCTTCATGTATTTGATGCATTTCGTTAAATTTGAACACGCGAGATGTAAAGACCGACATCTAGGATTTTCGCATAGAGGTTCCGAGGTAACAGCAATTACATGGAACGGCTCCAGATTCGGAACTTCTATGTTCTAGTTTCCCCGAAAATCCTAGATGTCGGTCTTTACATCTCGCGAATTCAAATTTAACGAAATGTATCAAATACATAAAGAAGTGTTCGAGAGGCCATGTAATTATGGGAAGCGCAACTGATGAAGGTTCCCTAACCAGAAACAATATGTATTATATGTATATATTGTCTTGCGTAGAAAAGAATGACACCTCGAAGAGAGTATTCAATATCTCTGACAGGTGAAAGTAACCTGAAAATTTCATCATGACTTTCTAACCTAGCAATTACGGGTAACAGTAATTACATGGATCGGCTCCAGATTCGGAACTTCTTTGTGCTAGTTTCCCCGAAAATCCTAGAGTTGGTCTTTACATCTCGCGTGTTCGAAAGTAAAAAGGTTTGTAAAAAAGACAATACAATATTATTGGTTCTCATTCATACAAAACCCTTTAAGCTGAAAAATTATAAAAATTGTGTGCTCAGAGTACTTTGTTTTTATGGGCAGTGAACACCAATACAACGTCTCTTGCAGATATATAAACAGTTCAAACAAAGAATAATAAGTCAATACTAAAATTGGGATGAAACGAGAAAACCTAAAAACAACAGGCAGTTGCAAGAAGATTAATAATTCTGATGTCTGAATAACGTGAACGCTCTTTAAACAGAACTTGCGAAAAAACTTTACCTACTATTAGTATAAATTGACCTAGCACAAACCAAAATTCGTGCAATGCAGCGCCAATATGTAAATAGAGCCTTTATAATACTGCAATAGATTTCGTGGGTTCAATGTCACAAATATTCACACACACTTTAAACGTCTGTGACTAATAATATCAGCTTGGGTCAAACACGCTGCTTCCAACTCAAAATGATAGCATAAAATAGTCGTCATCTTATATATATTTCAACCGTCGGAAGATTTTTCCTGTGGTTTCCTCTACTAGTCTAGGTCGTATTGGAATTCTGAACGTCAACCTAAGTTTTTTTATATTCATCGAATTTTCGGGTTCGCCGTTGTGTTGCTCTTTTTTATTTCAACCGGTATTTATCTTATCGCGTTGTTTTGTCGGAACAATTAATTTAGAACATATTAAATCTTAGGTCTCGGATTTAGGCAAATAAAATAGCCAACGTCATTGATCCTCTTAACCATGCCGTTTGGACCAACCCAGGCTGGCGTGAGCTTTGGAGATTTGCCTTCGCTCTTCTAGGGGTTATATTGGCAGTCCTTGTCTCTCTCTTGGAGCCCAACTGAATCTGCCTTGAGGTCATAGCGTGTCGTCATACATTCGCTCTTGCCCAACATCTGTGTTCGAGCTAGTTCGTGTCTTGCCAGCATGTTCTTATGGATTTGGTAGACACAATCGTTGACTATTAAAAATTTGCAGTTATTCGCTGTAAATTTCTGGGCTTTTTGCTGTTCCTCTGGGGTAAAGTGTTTCAAATAGTATGTAAACTGTGCTAGAAACACTTTACAGGGCCCTATCTCCCTCACCGTTGTCTGGTACGCTTCTTCGCAGTTGATTATAGTATCTACTAGCTCCAAACAAAATATATCATAGTCATTGGCAATTACGATGTCGTTGTTAGACATATCCAGGACTCTAATTGGTATGTCTCGTCCGGTTTTAACTAAGCCCTTTCAACTAAGTTCCACAATTATAGCGCAGCTTACAGGATTTCTTTCTAGGTGCCAATGAATAATTTGCTCCGTTCGACCAGAAATTCTAGTTAAGGATATCGCTACAATTTTAATGAGTTGCAATACTGCACTCTGCATCTACTGCAAGTTTCAAATACTTAATTCATTCAGAAAAGCAATGAGGACAGGAATCTGAAGTTCCAATAATTTTCATGTATGTCCCAGTAAGACCTTTCAAAAGAGCTAAAATGATTTGCGTTATAAAAAGCATGCAATCAATCAGCCTCTGTCACAAGCTTTCTTTTGTTCAAAATATACTGGGTGTTCACTGACAATATTTCGATTCGATGGTGCTTATTGTATGGAGCATTCATATTGTTTCTGAAAATCCCACATTTACTAAATCGTGTTAGCACATTTTCTGCATTGATTTTAAAATTATGAATATTGTTGGTATAAAATTTTACAACTGATTTAAATTTTACAAAGTACCTCATACATATATGCAAAGTTTAAGTGTTGGTCGTTAAAATAATTCGATGCGATAAAAGATTTTATGTCATACTGCTGGCCTCGCAAACAAATATTTCCTACTGAAACTGACGAATATTGGAGGCATTTTACCATTTTATTACTATATGAGTGTGTAAAGCGCGAGTGTTATATGTTGAAGAATTTAAAAAGAGCCCTTAAATATGTAGTAATAATGGGGCATAAAACATAACATGCTTGATGATATAGTTTGACGTGGCATATCAAAGTTTTGCAATTTCCAACTAAAACTTGCTATTAGTAGTGTTATTAATAGTTTAAATAATACATGAAAAAGAAAAGTATTATTAAAAGAAGTAACTCTGGAGTTTTGGCAAATGATTCCCATCCATTAATTTAGTATATTTGTTCCAGTCAATCACTTTCGTAAACACTATTTGGAGTTAAAAAGTCTGCAAAAAGCTCTACAACTATTTTTTATTCATTTATTTATTTTGTATTTCTGCTATTACAAACTGATCTATGCGTTGTAAATTACAGTTATAATGCACATACATAGACATATATACACATACATATATACACCAATAAGCAATACACAAATTACTCATACATATTTAAAAAGCACCCACAAACTATTAAGTATCAAATATTATAGGAAATTTGAAATTAAAAAATGGTGGAGTTGATAATATAGTTGCAAAAACTCTAATAGTGCTGTCTAGACATATAGCACTGCACTACCACTAGCTCACATCATAAATTTAAGTATACAGAAAGCAATTTGGCCTGGAGCACTCAAACTAGTCGATGTTACACTAATCTATAAGGCTAATAATAGGGACAATATCGCAAATTATAGACCAATATCCTTGATATCAAACCTAGCAAAAATTTTTGAAAAAATTATCTACCACAGACTACTCGATTTCATTAAAAAGAATAAAATCTTATCAAAACTGCAATATGGCTTCATGAAAAATACTGGTACAAAAGATGCTCTAAATTTTATTACTAATACAATTTATGAAAAACTTGATAAAAGCGAACCTATTGCTATTATATTCCTTGACCTAGCCAAAGCTTTTGATACTGTTAACCATTCAATATTATTAGATAAATTATACAGATTTGGAATTAGAGGAAGTGCGTTCCAACTCATCTCAAGCTACTTGACAAGTAGAGATCAGCGACTAAAAATAAATGACACTGTAAGTGGCTTTAGTGAAATAAAAACAGGTGTTGCACAAGGTACCATCTTGGGTCCCTTACTATTTATTTTATATATAAATGACCTACTACTTGATATCCCAGAGGGAATTATGTTATCTTTTGCTGACGATACGGCTGTAATATCAACAGGAAAAACATGGAATGCAGTCGAAACGGAAATGAATTACTACCTTAATTTGATAAATAAATGATTTGCCTTAAACAAATTGTCTCTAAATGATGATAAAACGGTTTTCATGACATTCGGAAACTACTGCAATAGTGTTCCTCGCCATATAAGTATTAAGATAAATACCAAAAAAATAAGAAGGGTATAAAATTGTAAATACTTAGGAATTTATTTTGAGTATAGAATGAGATGGGACACGCATGTTGAATATTTAATAAATAAAACAAAATATTTAGCCTTTATATTTCGGAAAATGGCCAAAATTATGTTGAGAGATAATTTTATACTATGCACTTTTCCATAGTATTATCTGCTATGGTAACATAGCTTGGGGAGGGATTTATTCAACTAAACATGCTTTATTACAACGTGTACAAAATAAACTCCTCAAAATTATATATAAAAAACAAACGTTTATTGAAAAAAAAACACTAAATCTGAAAAAATCTTTGTTTTGAGTCTCCTAAATAGTATTATGACACGTTTAAAAATCCGTTTATAAAATCCAACAGTTCTACAAGAGATAGAAGTATTATGATTCCAAAAAGAAATAAAACAATAAGTAGTGAAAATAGTTATGTTAAAGCTATTAATGTTTTCAACAGCCTACCAAATGATTTGAAAACTCTAAAAAACATTAACCCTGTCAAAAAGAAAATAAAACCATGGATTTTGGCTAATATTTAAAATTTCAAATAGCAGGATAGTAAATTATATAGGGAGAAATTGATATAAGTTCTAATTCTTTAAACTTTGTATCATTATCACATAATTATTTCAACAACAATAAATTTGTAGGATATTAGTAATCAGATTGTATAGGAAATTATCATTAAGGTTAGTGTTAAGATTATCAGACCTGCGAACAGGTAATTGAGTTTACCTCTGCAGGGTTTATTATATTATACCTAATGTATAAGTATTGTAAACATTCTGATAAATAAATAAATAAATAAAAATTCTTCTTCTTAATTCCCAGAAACAGAATCGTAACATTTCTCTAGCAACAATGTTCCTCCAATTTATTGGGTAACTGATTGAACAATTTGTTACTATGTTTTTCTACTCTGTATTCATCGTTATACCTTAGAAGGGTAATGATGAAATGGAGTTTCTAACAAATTTGTTACTATTATTTGTAACAAATAAAATTGATTCAAATATAAAGGGTACTGACAAAATAGATTATTTTGCAAATAACTGCATGAGTCAGTGTAATTTAAGATTAGGCGTATTAGTTTATTTTTGTGATAGAAACTCACGGATTGCGTCAGTGGAACTGCATTGCATTGTTTATTTTTTTGCAATCATGACTTAACAGATTCATCTTAAGTAGTTGTGTACATAGACTGGCAAAAACTTCTTAACAGATTATAATTAGTAGTCCGAGCAATTTTTAGAAAACGCATCTACCACACTTTGTATCTATTTCAAATTCAAATACTTGCCTGCTCTAGAAAATAAATAAGGAAACAAAACCCTATTGAAAGGCACAATAGATTTCTTTTACCGACTTGTGAAATGTTAAAAATGGCACAACAGATTTAATTCTATGATTTGTTAAATTTGATAGTTCGGACTTGTTTAAAAACTACAATTAGTTATTGTTTTGGATTGTGGCAAAGAAGGTCCATCCAGTTAATTTAATGACAGCTCCAAAAAGTCACACATAAACGCAGTACTCAACCAAACTTTTTTATTTTGATTTAAACACTATATAATTACTCACCTACTTTTCATCTACAGTGTTAACTTTGTTTGCGAGGTATATATCTATTTAATATTTTTTAAATATATTCCAGAAATATTCACTGTAGGTTCATAAGAATTTCTTTAAGATGGATGGATGATTAATAGACAGCGTTTGATCCATAAACCCAGCCCCGCCTTTAATGTGTTTTAATGAATAATGGTTTCCAGTAAGCAAGTGCCTGAGACAATCTTGAGTTCACAGTGCATCGTTGAAATTAGTAACACATTCTTGTTTGTTCTGGAAACATCTGCACAAGGGAGCAATTTACCCTCAATGTAAACACTGGACAATGTTGTGCTAGACTTAGCGGTGCAAATTCCTGTGGTAAATGCGGTTTATTGTTTCCGAGAATGCCAATGACGGTCAGTGAATCGTCATTCAAGCGTGCCATAGTAACAAATATTTTTGAAAAATATCTGGAAAATAAATCTTAATTAATCTTGTGCAAAATAGTAGTCAATCGCAGACACATTTAATTGCATATAAGAATAGACTTTTCTTGAGAATTATGTATTGTTCAATTAATTTAGTTTCTATGTAACTGAAACAAAAAAGGAAAAAAAAAATGTCTGGATGGATAGCATCTAAAATCTTTAAGAGCTAAAATGGTGCTCATCTAAAATACTTGTTGAATTATGGAGTCATAAAAAATAAATAGCCAACAAGTTGAGAAGGCTACAAAGAGAAACGTTTACAGTGTTACAGCTCAGTTCCAGGATAGTATGCCAAATGAGTATACATCTACTAAGAGGAAAAGATCTAAAGGACAACGTCATACGAGATTGTATGATGTAAACGGGTTACGGGACTGAGTTTGATAAGAAGAATGCGACCAGAGAACTGGAGGTAGAACAAATAATGTCTTTACTTACTTCATCGTGGATTAATATTAGGTACTGTGTTGGTATGAGCCTCTTTTTTGGACTGTTTGTACACATTTTCATTGATAGGTTAGTCTTATAATTTACGCATTAAAAACATTATTGCGGATTATCCGGTTACAATACATACAATATTCGAATACGGCAATACTTAGTTTTTTGTGTTACCAATGCATCCAGCATTAGATAAGCCCCTGTACTATATGGAAATGCTTGCCCAAAACTGTTATGATCAAAGATGTATTCACAGGTAAGTACAGGGATTTTGACAAAGTAAAGCATCATCTAATGTTTGAAACGTTGCAACAAGTTGGACTTGGCACAAGATACCTAAGGATAATAAGAAATATGAACGAAAATTAATCTTTTGAACGACGTATTAACAGCTCAATGTCAATAACAGCTGCTGCATATTGTCCTTTCTACTTTTTAACCGACTTCCAATTAAGGAATATTGCAGAAAGTACCACATAATTTTCTGTAACGTTAGATTTACCGTTTCCAGAAAATCAGAAATGGCAGTAATTAAGGGACTACACTTCAGTGAATTAAAGTGAATATACACTGTTTTCTGTAAAATAGCTTAACCAATTTGAATAGTTTAAATTGTATTCAACAAAGAGATGTTCCAACTTGATTTCGTATAATTTTCTATAATGTAAAGCATACTGAAAATCGGAAAAATAACGGCAAAAATTATGACGTAAATAAGTTTGGTTTTTAGTTTTTTGACAAAAAATGTTAAAATTACCCCCTAAATACCACCTCAGTTGAAATTAATTGCTACCACTTCACAACTAAATAAGTATTTTTAAACTCTTTCCGAAAAATGCCTTGTTTTTCAGTTATTTCTCGATAAACCTTTCAATTTTTGTTTTGACCAATAAAAATTAATTTCAACAAGCTATAACCCCGTTTGTATTAGTTCTACAGAAACCATATACCCAACATTTTTGATCCAAGTGATTTTTTTCTTAAAGTGCATATTTTCAAAGTTTTTTACAAAAAAACATATAAAGATATGTTTTTTTTTACTTTCAGAAAAAACTTTATGGAACAAAAGTTAAAATTAGCTAATTTATTCATTCCCGGCTTTTTTTTAACCGACTTCCAAAAAGGAGGAGGTTATCAAATCGTCGCGTATTTTTTTTTCGCTTTTTGTTGTATGTATATTACCTGATTTCTTCTCTTGTGGTGCACCGTTTTGAATGAATATGTTTTTGTTTAATAGAGTTTATATCCGGATTGGTGGAACTTCAAATTTTGGAAAAGAATTCTATTGGTAAAGTGATAAAATATGTGAATGAACAAATACGTGCATGGAAATCGACCAATATCCCTAATATTTTAGTCCATTTTCCCGATAACTGCTTATGGATGTGTATAGTTTTTTTAACGTTTAATCTATTAAGGAAGATCCTTAGGTGATCTCCTATACTTTTCTGCGACGTGCAACTTGCAGTTTTGCAGAAAATCGCCGAAAATTCCAAAATTCTTATCAAAAATTTCATCAAAATGACACAACGGACATGTCCTCATAAATATTTTAATTCCAACGTAATAGTGCTGTAATTTTAGGCACTGGAAGTTTTAATTGCGAATTTGAAGATTTTCTATGTACATCTCAAGCATACAGGTAGTAAAGCATAGTATTTTCGGCTCCTTAAATCAATGAGTACCAAGCTCTTTTTATTTTTATACCAGGCAAATATTATTTAATTGCAAATTTTTGAAGTCGGTGCCAAGCAACAATCAAGTTTGATGAAGTAGTAGAAAAATACGCAATGAAGGATTTTAGATTTGCTTGGCACCGACTTCAAAATATACTAAGTTAGTAGGTAATTAATTTGTACAAAATGAGCACGTTTTAATGTTTACATTTTTTACTTCCTGGGTAGGTACCTAACAACATTGAATGTGTTATTTATTTGCTAGAGTTGTATTTTGTTATAATTATTTTTAGCTTTTTAGTTATAGGTGGATTTATAAATCTTTGGTCGCACCCTGTTATATCAAAGAAATTTTTTAAAATATTTTATTCAAATAATATTTTTTATCCCCGATAAAGGTTTTAAAATATAGCTGATGTGGTATTATCCAAGAAAATCCTAGAAGACCCCAGAAAACTTCGGGAAAAAAGCAAGCTTGCCCCCTGGCATTCTTGTGCAGGGAAAATTATTCAGATTTGAATGGGCAGAAGAATAGATGGTAAGTTTTGCCGTAGAAATTAAATCCAAATTTACCAGAAAATGTTTAACAGAATTATAAAAATTCTCGCTAATCGGAATTTATATTACAAAAACGAAGCTGCAAGAATTTTATTTTAACAAAAACTGGACAAACAACAAAATACCAGTTTTACAGCCTTAATTTTATTACCGTTTTTTCGTTATTAGTGCTTGAACAAACCGCAAATAAATTAAATTGACTGAAGAATGTAGAGCGAAAAGTAGAAAAATTAAAAATCTCCTGGAAAGAGAACATATGAAATGAGTAAATACGAAGAAGAGATGGAACTGAATATGAAATACTCGTACTATAGCCCTTAAAGAAGAATAAGTATATATTGAAGTATATATTTTGGTAAACTTATATCAGTTCCCGTGTAAAACACTTCTATGTCAACGAACCGTTTATCTCAATAATGGAATTACCACTTTCTGCGAAAACAACTTACTTTAGTAGTTCAGCCCTTATTCTTTATGGACAAATTTGAAGACAAATGATTTTTTCAAAAGAAAATACCGTTGGTGTGGTGCGTTATGTTGCCTTGAACAAAATCTGGAAAACTCAGGAATTATTAACCGACATAAACAACAAAGTTCTTGGCTTTTTTGGGCAGAAGTTTGAAAACCAATTGCACTTCCTTTATATGACAGAGCCAACTGATACTACTAAATATCTATTGCAAACAATTTCAAAAATTTTTCAAAGAGTTAAATTTTAACTTTATGACAACCGAGGGCCTGTCAGAGAGATTGAGAAGAGTGAATGCTTAAATCTATTTCACAACCTTAAGATTCTTGTGAATGTAATAAGTTTTATATAGGTACTACTATATGTCAGTGCCATAAAATACAATTTCAAAACACAACAATATTACACAAATTCCTTAGATATCAACATCTATTTCATATCTGGTTGCCGATTTGAGAAATTAACAATGATCCTTTTGAACACCCTAATCGGGATATAGAAAATTTAACTGATTGCTTTACATCGCTTTTGAATCTGCATCTGTTCCTCTTAATAGACAATTTTTCGTAACTTGAAAAAAATTTTTTTTTGATTTATAAATCTTTGGAATTTCTTGTCATGTATATTTAAAACAAAGAAATTTTTAGTTCATATTTGTCAAAATAAGTTGAAAACGAAATCCGACAGGATTTTGAAACGGCAGTAATCAAGTTTGAACTCTTTGTTTCCCAAGAAAATCTAAAATAAACTAGAAGATGCCACAAATAACATTCAGAAAACAATTAGTAATTATATTGCTTAATTTTGATCCATAAAATGTTAAAATATCCCGCACTGCAATATCCAACTGACCTGGTGGCTAAATTTCAAATATTCGTGGTTATGAATAAGCACTAGTCATGTTAATATTTTCATCAGAAAACTGAAAATAATCCCGCAAATTGTTTTGATAATTAGGTAATGACTATGCATATGCTGAATCTAATTCGCTCTTAATTCAATTGGTTCCATCTCGATCGCCGGTATTGTCCTTGTACTAAACAAATATTGACAAAACAATTCATTTCCAGATATTACATCATCAGATACTAAAATAAAACAAATTATTCTAATTTTTTCCTGGTTGATTAGTGAAAAGCGTAATTTAAATAAAAAAAAGATAACTACAACGTCATAATTGATTTTATTTAATGGAATAACAAAGTATCAAATAAATTTGTAGTCATCGATTTAGGATTTTTTGTTTCGTAATAAGAAGATAAAAAACCGCATAAACATTAATATCCACTCGAGTTTCCTGAACATTCTGGTACTACATATTGCTGAGGGTGAACCACAAAAGACACACTATTCAGTACAATTAATCACCTTTGGACCAATAGTTTCACAGTTACATCTAGGATACTACCAATTTGACTCTATTGTTACATAGCATACATGTGTCGTCCGAATTTTCATACAACACACCCATAAAATAAATTTGCAACATCTATACCATAAACTGTGAATTTAGCACATCGAAATAAGCCTCAAAAATTGCAATTTGTACAAACAACACAAACCATCTCTGGATAACTGTAATGTCGAAGTAATAGTAGGTTTATTACAGTAACCAGAAAGGTAGCTCAAGAAATCACTTCAAATTGTATTTTATCTAATATTTCCGTATCTTCTGCAATTTTGCCGTAGAGAAAAATCTTAAATTTCAAAGTTGTATGACAAGTAATACTGGAGATATAAGCAATAAACTGCGGGCGTAGCCCAACTTATCAGTTAAAATTATATCTTTTCTGTAAGTTATTATCGTAACATGATAAATTACAACATTTTTTTGAGTTCTTTGGGAATAACACCAAATAAACTTCAAAATCAATAAAGAGGTAGATAAAATTGAACACAAAACAATGACTAAAATTCAACATCAAGCTTGACAACCACATTACTACACCAACCATACCATACTTACAGCGTCTTATAGAGAGACTGGAAAGAGTGGGAACCGATTTAATATTAAAACAACTTTCAAAACAAGAAATACACTGAAATCAATTTTATAAAATACTAAACCAAGTAACGTAAAACAAAAAAATTAGAATTGTCAAAAATGTGTGAACATGCCTGGAACCTTGGTCATGATATACGATTTCAAAATTCAACAATATTACACAAACAAGAAAACAACACAAAACGAAAGCTGAAAAAGTCTGCTTCAATTTTATTAAATGAATGCGATTGTATAGCTAGTACTTTTATAGAATATAACAATTGTGTTCCCTCCCATGACCTCAACCTCAATACTTTTTTAGATCACCTTAATGGCATCCATCACAAAATAAAATTTACCATGGAGGTTGAAGCCAACAATCAACTGCCATTCTTTGATAACAAAGTTCTTATGAACCTAGGAAGCAGTAATTCTAAAGATGGAACCCTTGGCCATACAGTATATAGGAAAGCAACTCACACCAACAGTTATACCTTCACATGCTAATTCTCATCACCACCCAGTCCAACTACAAGCCTTGTCTATATCAAGACTTTGCAGTAACCAGATCACAAAGGCTAGCTGACATCAGTTTGATTGTCAAACAATCAAAGTCAGGAATTATGGACATTTATAAACTTTGTCATTACAAATCCTTTTAGCTGTTCTGATACCAAAACGGATTTACAGACCCGAAATATACAAAGAGCCCTAAAGTCAAAACCGAGACAAACAGACGAGGAGCAGGAGACACCAATAACCAAGGCTTATTTACCGTATGTCAAGGGGACCACGGACAGTATTGCAAGAATTCTACGGAGACACAATATCGATACTATTTTCAATACAGACAGAAAAATAAGCACGGTGTTGTGTACGAGATTCCATGTGCAGACTGTCATAAAACCTATGTGGGGCAAACTAATAGAGGAATTCAAGCTAGACGTGATGAACACCAGTGAACGCTGTAAGAAAGCAGGAAAAATACAACATCCATTGCGGAACACGCCACCACGATGTCACACCGAATAGACTTTGAGAACACCAGAGTACTGGCAAATATAGAACACCCGAAATCAAGACTCGTAAGAGAGGCAATTGAAAGTAGTTGTTTTCAGAAGAGACCTCACTTTAGTTTTCTAAACGCACGCAATGAAATTCAGAACTTATCGAATGGTGCTTTTGGAAAATACTAGTTTTAAACACTGAATACCGGAAAACTGGACCCGTCCAATAACAGAAAACTAGAGCAACCGGAAATAGACAAATTTTTCAGCAGGATGGAAATACCGTTTTGCCCACCGGGCGCCCAGGGCCAACGTCACACTTTGCATTTTCACGGTGTCTTCAACCGATAGGCGAATTCCGAGCCGCGACTGTATGGTAACAGCGCGCTCGATTCAGGAAAACTAAAATCTTAGTATTCGACATAAGTAAATGAAAAACAAACAACTAAATATGTATGCTGAAATCAGAAGGCATACAAGAATTATGCGAACTCGACCTGAAGAGGGCAGATGTGATTCTGCCGAATACTTTGTACATTTTTACCATCGATCCCGGCAGGGACATAAGTTATCAATGCTACGTGGATAGAATTCCCGGAAACCATCTAAAATCATTTATTAGTGTTCATACGAAAACTTGAAAAAACTACAAATAATATATACTATATATATAGTATATATTATATATATGATTTATGTTTGAAAACAAGTTGGCACGGAAGGAACTATGTGTAGCTCTCTTGATGGTCCGGGTGTTCGCCCTTTGAAAGTATTTGATCCCTGTAAAGGAACGGTCGCCTGACGTTTCGCCGAAACACTTGGCATTTTCAAGTAAATTTCCTGTTCTTCCAAGTCACAGTGAATACTGCGCAGGTTCGGACCATATGTACTACCATATCCGAATCGTCGGACTTTCCTTTTTCTCTTACGACTAGAAGAAAAACCTATAAACCTATAACCAAAACTTTCGCATCAAGAGAGCTATATATATATATATATATATATATATATATATATATATATATATATATATATTTATGAGTTAAGGCATAAAACGAATTATAAAAAAACTAAATGTATGATATTTTGGAAACAAATTCATATCGAAAAATCCAGACGTGATATATTTTAATGTTTATGATGTATTTTTTTGAAGGACGATTTTGTTGCAGACCGGTGGATTAAAGATTAATACTAATACGTACCGATATTAATCTTTTTATAATAATAATAAAGTATTTAGATAATACCGATAATTTATAATAAGTCTAGCTATCAACGGTGTCCAGCATCACTCGCTTTTTTACAATAAACCGATTCTTTGTCAATAATAAATATATGTATATACTATTATAAAATTGTAGTTGTCTGTTTGTTTGTTTGTTTGTTTGTTTATTACCTCGTCACGTAAGAACTACTGAAACTTAAAATCTGGTACACATTTTATCTCTCTAAATCGACAGAAATGGTAGATAACGGGGAAAAATCCACTACCATGTTCGGTAATACATACATAATTAGTCAACTGGTTCTACCGCCTGCACCAAATTATAGATATTTGCATCGGCTTAGCTTTTATTCAAAATTCGGAATATGCCAATGTAACAAGTTTCGATTTTAAAAAATTCCAATTGTTATATCAAGTGTAATTATACAGGGTGTTCAATATATAGGATAGGTAGAATTAATTGGTTTTAAAAAATCTTAAAACGAAAGGTATATTAGATAATTGTATATATGCAGCTGCATGGCATTAGCGTTACGTCAATTAGTCTGGTCTTCGTATTCTGTTCTCAGTCTTGACCTGGATTTCGGTTTCGCAGCAATAGTCTCGCAAGTCTTGCAGTAACTTTAAGATTTGCAGTGTTTCAATTTTATTTTAACTTATTATGTTACCTTCAACCAGCTGATAAGAGAATGAAACATATTTTATAATAAATTTCATATATTAGAAAATACTTTAAAAATGGGTTGCCTAAAGAACTCCTGGATAGACTATTTTTAATTATTAAAAAAAAAGATTTTTATGATCTCATTTATAACGCGAGTGGAAATGTATGACAGAGAGATTCGAGGTATCTATACCGTGTAACAATGAATAGAAGGACCCAGCATCGAAGTCTTATTTATACGACAGGGCATGACAACAGGTGTATGACAACGGAAGATCGTTAAATAGCTCTTCGTAAAAAAAAATAAATATCACGAAGTTGAACTACCTAAATGTTAGTTGCTCTAAAATATTGCTCTCTGCTTATTAGAGTATGACTGTTATTCTCTGTCCTATAAATACCGAGCATGCGCACTTTCTTATATTCGAGGTCTCATCACGTGCGACTGCGATGTTGGGTCCTTTATTATTACACGGTATACTTACCTCGGAACTCTCTTTTACACATTTCCACTCGCATTAAATTTGAAATCTTTAAAGTTCGAATTCGAATTTTTTGCAGACAACCCTATATCAACGTGTTTGCAAGAAGACAGGGCTTATGTTAATATATTTTTTTTATTATCCAATCAAGTGAAAGTAACTGGCATTACAACGTGTTTTTTTTGTATAATTAATACTTTTACTCAGCCTCGGCAACATTTAATTAAAAATCGTTTTTTAAAAATAATGATTAAATTTTAATGAAGGTCGACTTATTGTTCGTTAAAGTTAGCTTATGTCACGTGAAAAAAATTAAATATCACGAACTACCTAAATGTTAGTTGGGACCAGGTTTCTCTATTTTCTTGAAAATATTGCTCTCTGTTTATTAGAGTATGACTGTTATTAACATCTCTGTCCTATAAATACCGAGCATGCGCATTTTCTTAGAATATTCGAGGTCTCTGATCAAATACTTTTTTCTTAAGGCGGAATGCCATTCGTGACTTGAAGATTATGGAGTTCCTTCCAAACGTCATCCATGCGTGCGACTGCGATGTTGGGTTCTACTATTTCCAAAACTGTGTTATCCTTTATTAGTTCGTTGTACATTATATTTGTTTTTCCGATATTTATTTTTAGGCCTATTTCCTTGCTTACTCTGCACGGTAGTTCTCCTATACTTACCTCGGAACTCTCTTTTACACATTTCCACTCGTATTAAATTTGAAATCTTTAAAATTCTGATTTTGGCTTTGGCTTCCTTGTATATATTAGCCAATTCGAGCTTATCTACACCTTGTTCACTTTGATTACCGCCTTCAGACAACCCTATTTCACTGATAACTTCCCGTGTTTGCAAGAAGACAGGCCTTATGTTAATATTAATACTATGAGGGCGCTATTTTTTTTATGTGTCTGGTTCTTATCGTATATATTTTCCATGCTTCTCTACCAGTGAAAGTAACTGCTGATTCCACTTCCTCCACAAGATTTCCGTTATTTCTTCGTTCGTCAGCTGTATTTCCAGAGATTACGTGGGCTAGATCCTTATAGAATTTCGTGACATGCTCCATTATTTTGTGTCTATCCGTTATTCTGATATTTTCTTGCAATGCGATTACTTGTCTTTTCCCAATTAAATGCTTTCTTAGCGTTTTTATACTTTTCCGATTTTCAATTGCAGTTTCTACCCGTTGTATTTTTTGATGTCCTCTGCATTTTCTTTCTTGCTGTTACTGTAATGCGTTGGATGTCTATTGTCCTTTTAGTTCTCTTCTTTTGAAGCAAGGCCTTTGTTTCCGAACAGCTTTCTTGAGGTCATATTGTATTCATTAAGCTTCTCTTCTATCATGATATTTTTCAGAATTTTCTTTCAGGTTGTTAATGTCTATGCTAGTACCTGTCTTCCTAGTAAGTTTAAATCTCTCCAGTTTCGTATTAAGGACAATCCTTGCTTAATCGCTTCCTGTCCTGAAATTTAGCGTGCTTACATCTTTGATGGTATTAATCTTGTTTGTCAGGACAAAGTCAATTTCAAAAATAGTCCGTCCTGGATTTTCTTAGGCAACCCATTTTTAATACATTTTCTAATACACTAGAATTTATTACAAAATGTATTCCATCTCTTATTATCAGCTCAGGGTGAAGGTCGACTTCATGGATATCGGATCTTCTACTATTAGAGTTCTGTTTATGTATAGTAATTCATCAACTCTCACTACCCTGACTAGAATTATTTGAATTTTTGTCACTCGTGTCAAATTTTAAACTGATTATTGTGAGAATAACAGATAAATATATATATATGGGAGAGAACAAGTGATACGTTTGACTCATAGTGACTCTGACAGTATGATTTACCCCATGAAGATGACAACTTAAGAGTTTTTAAAACGGCCTTTAAGTGTTTTAAATAAAGATTTGGTGTTAAGGTGCAACACTCAGTGGTTATACATCCACGATCTAGTTTTTGAAATACCATCATCGTAAATTCGTAGTTCAGTTACTCCATCTATCAGTTAAGTCGATCCTGAGAAATGTATTACGGCCTTTTTGATTTGACCACTCTGTACAATCTTTCATAATGAATTTAATGCAAGTGTTAAAGGATTGACTTGACTTACCCCGGCCGAAAAATCAACATCTAACCATATCCAATTTGCGAGTTTATTTCAAATAAAAAATCAAAACCTAAAAGTATACAATTTTTATTTGGAAAAGAGAATAATAAAAAAAAGTATTCATATATTATTTATGAATCACTGCGAGAATTTTTATGATTTCTTGAGAATAACACCACAATTACCGGAAAGCCTGTTTGTTTCAAATATTCCAAATATTTCTGAATCTAAGTCAGGTCTTGTTTGCAAGGGAAATAAAATAATAAAACAAACTAAAGTATTTGAAGAATTAAAATGTTCGCATAGACAAATTTAGTATTCAAAATTTGATATTCTCCCTTAATTGTGGTACTATGTCCAAGAATCTATAAAAATACAAACTACAAATGCCTCACCTATCATTCAGAAATCACGGTATGATTTAAAAATAGATACAGTACACCCCAAATTGCAAATACGCATACCTTTACTCTACAGGCAATTAACTGCATATCTTGTAGTAAGGTTTATATGAGATTCCTATAAATAGAAATCAATTTGTCTTGCTGGGTGTGCTGTTGATAAAGGGCAGATTTGCGTGTTAGTAATTAAATTAGAGCCAATGGGTCAATGTCGATATCGATTTAATGGTTCTTAGGGTGGTGAGTTAACTATGCAACCTACTACTGAGATTTATTCCTATTTCAGTCAGTTAGAGTTGGAATTTATATACTAAAGAATAATTTGTAGATGATTATTCCAATATTTTAATCTGCATCTATTAGAATTTTATTCCATTAAATAAGTAGATTGGATGCTATAAGTCAATCTTTTTGATGATGGCTTAAGGCTGAAATGACCATTATAATAAATTTTGTTACATGGATAAACCAGAAAATAATTCCTATTACACCAGTTTATAGATCAAAATTTAACTCATTTTCGGACATAAAATTCAACAGCAATTCACTTATATCATCACGTCAGTAATAGATTATGGACAAGTATTGATTATAACAGCCAACTCGTAGAAATAAACTATTTAAATAATAAAAACCTGCAAAAATACGAAGTTCTTTTGTTTTTTGCTAATATAATAAAAAGTAGTGAAGGACCCGTAATGCCGTCTAGAGAAAAGTTGTAGAGAATTAAAAATCCTTCTAAACAAGCGCTTATGCATCTTAATTGGATCATTTTTTACCGAGTATTCTCAGAAAAACTGCTCAAAATTTTTAAAATATAACTGGTAACTAATACTGGACTTTAATCATAGGTAGAACGATAGTTCATGACGTTAAATTTATATGGACTCACAATGGATACTATTGAAAAAGTAGTATTTGAAGAATTAGAATTTAGAGAGATATGTTGCAGATTTCATCGTATTAACGAGACAAGTCCAACCGGTATATACTAAAGATATTTTGAAATTTCATAAATTCTATTTTAATTTGCCTATCTTGGATTTTCGCTATAATGCCGGGAAATTGGTTTTAAATAATATTAAATATTGCATTAAATATAAGAATTTGCGACAGCCAGTCAGCGGTGCACTGAAAATAGCTGTCAAGGCACATGGACAGATCTAAAAATTTCTTAAGAGGGGGGGGGGCAAAATTATGGTAAATTGTATTTTTATACGTTTTTTCCCAGCAGTTTATTACGTTTTTATTTACATGGCCATTTTAGCCTATTTTTCTATTGGCTTATTAAGTTAATGGTTACCTGTATACAGTTTAATGATGTTAATTAAATTACTTTTTTCCACTCACTGGAACCGCCACTGTCAAAAAATCGTAGGAGAATTAAGGATCCGTCATTTAAGTCAATTTTCAAAAGCAGTGTTAATATATTTTACCACACTATAAAAAAATTCAAGATATGCGAAGTGAAGTGCATTTTGTGGGCTTTCAAAGGATATTTTGCATAGCGCTATCAATGTTTTGTAGTTAATACGATACGTTTTGCAAAATATTTCTACAAATTATTTAAATTACAATTATGAAAAGCTACTTAATATACAATAGTGATCTTTAGCGATATTAATCTTCACTTTATAAGCTGTCATTAGGAGGCAGATTAAGGTTCCAGCTGTTATTACAACCAAGTTATGATTGATTTTTTTAAAATCACTTACTTTATATCGAGGTTTCCAGCTTATCTTTATGAAAAATGCTGCGATCAAGATTAATAAACACTCATTTTGAAAATTTTCTGATTCTCTACAATTTTTCTATTGACGGCATTACAAACAGATCATTCCTTTTTACAATTCAAGCAAAAAAAGGAAATACCCCATATTTTTGGGGGTTTTTATGGCTCAAATAATTTACTTCTACGAGCTAGCTGTTAAAATTATGTCATTAATTTCTTATAAACTATTACTTACATGATGGTTTATGCGGTTTGCTGTTGAATTTTATGTCACTTAAATAACTCTATTGACTGGTGTATATATAATAAATTGCATACATCACTGCTATTTTCACTATCATGTAGTCTACACTGTACATATACAGGGTGAACTTTTTGCGGATCAGTATTGAGATTTCGGAAACTAGCGGAGATAGTTCAATGGTTAAATTGGGAAAGATTTGCAATTTTACTGGCCCAATTTAATGACACTTTCGGATTTTTGTAAAAAGTCATGGCTTACAAGATGTTTTGAAAAAACGAATTTCTGTCGATTTAATCAAATCCCTCTAGCTCCTCTGTTTTGATTTTATAAAAAAAGTGTGAATATCAAAATATTGGAATTGTATCCCGAATATTCTTTTATTCATAAAAATAACGAAGTTATGGATGCTTCTCTCTTATTTTCAGTTTTAACGTAGGTAGCCATAAAAAAGATTGTTTTCACTTTAACGTTTCTTCATTTGAGAGTAATTCCATGAGTAGTGCTGAACTGACAGTCGATATTGACAAGTTTTCATGATAAAATGGAATATTCTAACGAAGAAAAACTGAATTTGGTGGAATATTATATCATATGCCATACAAATTCAGTTCGTGAAGCTGAGGAATACTTTCATAGGTATTTTAATCATTGTCAACCTGCTCTATGTACATTTAAGAGGCTTTACGATAGTTTACGCAGATATGGATCTTCTACTAAACCACCAAAGGAACGTACTCAAATTAACGAAGCAGCACAAATAAATGTTTTGGCAATAGTAAATCAAAATCATCTACGTCAACTCGTGAGATTGCAAGAGAAGCTGGCACCGCTCAACGAACTATAGTTAAGGTACTGAAACCGCACAAGTTCCACATGTTGCATAATTTGAATTTGAGAACTCGTTTAGAAATTGAGTGGTTCCAACATGATGGAGCACCTGCTCATAACTCGTTATTAGTAAGACAATACTTAGATAATAACTATCCAAACTGTTGGATAGGAAGAAATGGCCCAGGCTAGTGACCACCCTGGTCTTCCGATTTGGCAGTTATAGACTTGTATTTATGGGGTGCGCTAAAAACAAACTATACAAAAGAAAGTATGAGACAGTTGGTGACCTAAGGTAGGCGGTATTACAAGCAGTTGAAGAAATTGATAGGCGGCCTGTGAGGAAAGCGGTAATGGCAATCTTAAAAAGATGCAATTTTTGTCTAAATAACAATGGTGGATTTTTCGAACATTGTTGCCATTATTATGTAATTTAATTTCTTAAGTTTTTAGTAAGTACCTACTTATTTAGTTTTTTCGTTATATCTCATATACGTACTAAAAAAATTGTTCAATGTTTTTTGGAATAGTTATTAATAAATCAATCAGTTTCATGGCTAACTATGTTAAAAGTCAAAATAAGAGAGAAAAGCATCCATAACCCCGTTATTTTTATGAATAATTATATCGAGTATTATATCGTTGAAAAGCTCTAAAAATGTCCGATTTTTTTGAGGTCATAGCCAACTATGGTATTCCTTAAAAAAAAGATGTTTGTGTCATATCTCGAAAACGAGAGCTGCCACGCAAACGAGGACATGACAATCATATTCGGGATACAATTCCCTTCAATTTTAATATTTACACTTTTTTTATAAAATCAAAAACAAAGGAGCTAGAGGGATTTGACCAAATCAACAGAATTTCTCTTTTTCAAAATATGTAGTAAGCCATGACTTTTTACAAAAATCCGAAAGTGTCATTAAATTGGACCAGTAAAACTGCAAATCTTTCCCAATTTAACCATTACTCTATCCCGGCTAGTTTCCGAGATCCCCATACTGATCATTAAAAAAACTCTCCCTGCATATAATTAAAGATGTTCAGAAGAGATAGGTAGGAGTAGTGTCAATGAATAGAAATTATCTGCAACTTCTGAATTAATTCACATACCGTAGCTTTATCTGTCAAAGCCAAATAAATGTAAGCGTGAAATCACCAATAACAATAGAAACTACTCCCACTAGCAGATACAATATTCAAAATAACCACTATAAAACTATTTTCAAAATACGATTGTAAGCGATAATTAGTTATTTGATGTTATTTCAGAAACCAAACATTTATTTTATCGAATATTCCGAAGAGGTTTAATTGTAATTTTGTGTTATATTGTGTTGTAATTTGAAATGTTTTCGTATGAACTTTGGATAAAGAGGGTGTAAAAGCAAATTTAATTAATTATAAAGGTTAAAGGGCAATTAATATGTAACATACAACACAATACGCCACAGAGAACTTTTTAGTAAGTCGAAACACAAACAACATTAAATATAAAATTTTACCAGCAGGCCAATAAAACATAATATCAAACCAGTTCGTTTGACCTCTGTAGAGACAAAATATTTGCATTCATATCAAATTTGAAAGTAGTTCTCATTTAAAATTTCTGAATTTAACAAAAGTTTCCGATATGTTTTTTGTTACTGTAATTGTATTAATCGTACAAATCTGCTGACTGTGTTTTGGTAATTTCACTGATTAAAAGAAGCACTTAAATTATATGTTAGAAACTGGACAGAAATTTATAGAGTAATTCCCAAAGCAAATCCATTGAAAACAAATTTCGGTATAATTTCATAAATTTCTTATTGCTCAATTGTTCATTAAATTCAGCCCTGAGACGTCACTATACTAGATAAAGCTTTTTAAGGTGAAGCGAATTCTGACAAGCAAAAAGACCAAAGATTTTTCGTGAAATTCGAAATGTTGTTGGTCTGGAAACCCGAATTCGGCGGCTGGCGCTACGGAAATTCATCGAATCTCACCGAGTGATCGAAAAAGATTCTAGAAAATTCCGAGAAGAAATTAATAAATCTTTATTTGTCCGCAGTTTAGATAAATTGTATATAGCTATGTGAATATAAATTAAAGTAGTGGAAATTAATCATGGTAAGTTCGACTGTGTTTTAAATAAATCCAAGAACCCCAAGAGTATATAAAAACTTTACAGGAAGAAATACCTTAACACTGCAAAACCTCCCAGTTCAAATAATAAAGTACAAGAAAAGTATTCATCTCAGAATTAGGTAATATACAAGAAAAATAAAGGTACCTTTGAAGTATTTTTTCTTTTACGGAGTTACTCGTATCCAAAATTCTCAAGAGTACTTCTCTAAAGTGATTTTAAGAAAAAAATGTGTATTTTCGTGAAATAAATAATAATAATAATAATAACGTAGTGTACAGGCATATAAATAACGTCAACCAAGCTTATGTCGACAGTTCAGCGTCGAACTACTGGCTGATCTCTAGTCATATGTTTCCTGAAACGGAAGGCTTTATATTGGCAATCCAAGATCAAGTAATTCCAACTAAGAACTATCTAAAGTACATTGTCAAAGACCCTTTTATCAACAACGACAGATGCAGATATGGTTGCCAAACATCTGAATCTATCCAGCATATCACAGGAGGTTGCCAAGCGTTCGCTGCAACTGAATACAAAGAACGACATGATGCTGTGGCAAAAATACTGCCCCAGGAACTAGCGCTGAAACTCGAGCTATCACAGTCGGTAAGAACACCCTACTATATATACAAACCAGAATCTATTTTAGAAAATAACAACTACAAACTGTACTGGGACCGGACGATATTGACCGATCGGACTGTTGCTCACAATAGACCAGATATAGTTTTGATAGATAAAGTCTCTAGAAAAACAACCTTAATTGACATAGCAATCCCTAACAACAACAATATAAATATTAAGCAGGCTGAAAAAATAGCCAAATACAGGGATTTAGAATTTCAAATACAGAGACAATGGGACATGAACAACACTCGAACAGTACCAATTGTTATGTCAACAACAGGTGTAGTCCCAAAACATCTATTAAACAATTTGAAATACCTCGGTCTGGACGAACATCTTTACCAACTGATGCAAAAAGCCGTCCTGTTAGGAACAGCCCGGACGGTTAGAAAATTTATGGGGAACTGCAGCCACCACGCCAACCACGGGCCTGATAACCTGGCAAGGGCTCCCACAGAGCTAAACCCTTTTGATATGTAGTATATCTGGGGTTTAGTGAATTTTCCCCTAAGGGCACACTATGTGTGCCTTAGAGGGCGTGTGATGCCATACATTGTATGGTCAAATCGGATAATGTAGTGTACGATATTTCTGAAATTCAATTCCTGATTTGACAAGAACTAGTTAGAGGGCTACTCCATACATATTGTTTGGTTATTGGGGAGGTGACTCTGTTGTAACTTAGTGGATTCATCAAAAATGCGATTAAAGATTTCTTCAGATTGGGAAAACCTAGGAGAAACCTTATGCTCTGTCTTGATGTAGGGTTGTTCAAACTGAGATGGCTAGTAAATATTGCATTTTGAATTATTGTGAACCTGGTATGTATGCCGTTTATGAGCTACCTGAACCCGACTTTAGTCGGTGCACCTTCCTTTTATGCAGCAGCCTCCGTGCTTATTTAGATGAGGTGTTTCCGAATCGTTGAATAGTGAGAAGCGAATTGAGTAGCCAGCTAGATCGTCAGATTTGACACCTCTAGATAACTTTTTGTGAGGGATACTTACAAAATTTACACGCTACTAGACCGGCAATTTTAGAAGAATCACACAATCTGCAGAAGTAATTGACCATATTCAACAAGAATGTTTTAATCTAATAGTCTTAATTACAGTCAGGAAGCTAACGGTGCATCATTTCAACACGTACTTAAATTACTCATTAAATTCAATAAAATTTATTTTTCCCCTTTTTTGCTAACCTACGTAATGTAAACATATTTATCACGATGTCCTCACATGACCAATAATAATTACAAATAAGTAACGTATGTGTAAAATTTCCAGTGTTTAGAAAGAAATCGTCGTTACAGATAAAGGACTGTATAGTAATTGATAAGGACAGTTCAAGCGCCTAAACAACACAAAAATATATAGTTAATGTAATACACCTCTTAAAACAGGGAAAGAGTACTTGATTATAATGTAGAGATTAACTTCTCTTAGAACATCTGTGATTAAAAGTTTATGTACCAACATTTTGCCCTGTTACACCTTGTCTTCAATACATAATTAAAATCTTTATCTATAATAGTGGAAGTACATACATATATACATATAATTGGATATTTGGTCTAATTTTTCTCAAGATAAAGTGATTCAGTTTAATTTCAAATCTCTAACACCTCTAAAAATACTCATTATAACAATTCCACTTTACTATTTATTTCCACCACCCTGTATATGTAACTGCTTAAGGCAACTTCATTGATTGCCTCAAATTAACATAAGAACACATAACTTTTTACCCATTCAAAAATCGCCTAACCAGGAATTTTTACTTTAAAATATTGAAAGGTTCAACTGTAAAAACGTAATGCTATGAAAATATCATGTAGTGATAAAATTCTTATAAGATCATATACTTCAATTTGTATTGAATGAATTTTTCTAGACCAGCTTTATTCTCAAGCAGGTCATAACATCACCTTGTAATGAATGAAACATAATTGTGACAATCTCGTTCTCTCTCGGTAATACGATTGATCCCGATTTGTACATGCCAAAACCCCGAAATGGAATTTCGACAAAATCGTAGTGCCGATTGCGAGATTTACATATAAATAAGATGCATATAAATAAATAAACATTATAGGTATTATATTATTAAATAAATAAGAAAAAATATATTTGCAGCATATCACATCTCGTTAAAAGAACATTAAACAATTTATGACTGACTACTCCTTTTTAGAAGAGATGCTAAAATTAATTTATAAGATTACCTTATATCAAATTGATTAATCTTATTTTAATGCTAATACTTTAATACTTATTCAAGTTTTATTCACATATGTCATAAATATAAACAATTTATAAATAATTAAAAATATATTTGCATATCACATCTCCTGAGTGTTTTAGTACCTTTTGATAATGGATGCATATGCAAATTGTTATTAGATTTGTGAGACATTCATGACTGAAAGAATGTACATACTTAAATCTTGAGGTTCGGAAACCAAATGTATCAATTAACTTTAGAATCTCTAAATTGTGTACTAATTTAAAACATTCTATTTAGTTACTTTAGTAGTTGCTGTCGTCGTCCTTATTGAAAAAAATCAACGTCATAAATGAATTGAAAGGCAAGCTTTTACATCTTACATCTTTATAAGTAAAATTCGATTATTTTAGTAATATTTTTTATACCTTGCTACGATTGTACACAATTGGATTTTTACTGTTGATAGCTGTCAAATTAACATTAGATTAAGCTATTTGTTCATAGTGGGCGCCATTCATTTGAATTTTATTAATAATTGAACAATAAATTGCTTATTTTAAAAGATATAAATAAATATTATTTATATATTCTGCACTGAAGGTCGTCAATAGCTACTAAACAAATCAAAAATAAAGAAAATGGGTTGAGAGAGGAGAAAATGGTACCTAACGGTTTTGTCTTTGCCTATTTATATATAGATCTCTCACTTAGTTATTATTATATTTCACCAGCTGATTACTATACGTCGAAAATGTCCATTTGCCACTTCTGTGATTTTGTCCCATGAACATTGCCAGAACATAAATTGTGTATATTACTTAAGTATAGAATAGATTTTATATTGGAAAATATACAGGATCGATTCAGTAATCCTAGGGGGATCACCTTACGTGCAAACAAATTATAAAACATAGTTTACTTCTTTACGTATTAGTATAGATATAATACGTCATTTGTTTTCCTGTAGAGAGATCTATTTTTTTGATGTGCTAAATTACGCAATGACATGGAACAAATGAGATCACAAATGAATAAGCATTAAACTTTCTCGGCGTCATCTATAATCCAGAGTGTTCAAGGAAAAGCCCCTTAAAATTAATCGACAAGAATTATGGCAAGTCCAAACCGACATTTTAATATCATACCTCGTGTTAATTTATGATTAAAATTCTGAATGTTCCCAGATTTAGTGCAGGACAATAACTCGGAACTCCAGCGTACAAAAATTAAACTTTTAACTAATGCGTTTGTATATTGAATGTGAATATCATTCGTGAGGTTCATAAAAATAATTTCTATTCAACTGTTAGAATGAATAAAAGATAATAATTTTTATTTTGAGAAACCAAAAACTCTAAATAAAATTGATTTCTTTATATCATTATCTCAGTTTGTTATTAGTTCCATATCCATATGCTATTATAAACCTTGCTATACACTTGACTTAGTCAGAGAGAACAAAAAAATACGGTTTCTGTTATGTTTTCTTTTCTGTTGGTAATTTGTATTGGCACGATTTTCATTGTAATCTCACCTTTGTGAAAGAAAACCGTAAGCAGGGTTAACAACTGTCGCAATCGTGGATAATGGTTTGATTTTATAGCTTCTTATTAAAATTTTTTATCATTACTTTCAAATTATAATTTAGAATGCTAATCAAATTAGATTCATTGAAGAATCTGCTTCTGCCTAAAAAGAACGGCTATAAATTAGAGAGAAACCTTTGTTGGAATACAAGGGAATTAATAATAAATAATCTGTTTCACTTCAGCATTTTTTTGAGACCTGCGATGGGGCAGAAGTGGGATAGCGCCAGCTATGAAGTAAATGGGGGGAGAGGCGGAAGCAGTTTTAATTAATTTATACAATTTAACACATTCTATAATAGCCAGTATTGCACACTTTTATTAATACATGTTTTGAGTTTTTTTATTATTACTGCTATTACTTCAAAAAAATCAGAAATACAGAGTGCCCCACAAACTCTAAATTTGGTATAAAAGAGTGAGTATACTCTTGTTTGGATCTCACTCAATCTCTGTAACTAAATTAATTGTTGTTGATCGTACAACTAACTAAACAGTCAGGTTTTGTTTCCAGAAAACTTTTTGGAAGTATTATATGCATTTTTTAGCATTTTTGGAAAAATGAATTACGTCAGAAAAATTGTAACTCTTTTCAGTTACGGAACACCCCCCTCACCATACTAATTGGCATAGTGCAAGTAAAATTTATCTCACTGTTACAACAGAGCCATTATCTGTTTTTATTCAAGCCCTATATACTTTGAGAGTTCTCAATCGTTAACTAGTTACTTGAATTTCTGTTCATATCACTCTTTGAAAATAAAAAAGTTATTAACTCCTTATATGATAGAGCAAAATTAGTTTTATCAATGAAGGGAATTTTTTGAGGAGTTACATTTCTTAGATAAAGTTTAATAACAGAACGATATTTCAATAAACCTTATCAACAAAACAGTCAATCAAATCAAGAAAAACTAATGAAACCAACAAAGTACACAAAAACAACACAAAGTACTGCTAATTCAAATTTAAATAACACAAAAACTGAAATCAACCATAGAATTATAAATATATTTTTTTGGATGAAAATTCAAAACGAAAACGATTTTTAAACCAAACAATAAATTAAGATCAAATCTAATAAAAAAACGGCAAACGGTAATTACATTTCCAAAAATCGTCTATGCAATATGACTTGTGTCTGCGGAAACACGTATACACGTGAAGCATCAAGACCTCTCCAAAAAGACAAGATAGACACCAATACAACGTATCAAGAAGACACATAGAAAGATTAAGATTGGCAAGTGAGGTACGAGATGGTAATGACCTGGGACAAAACAAAGACATTACATAAAGAACAACACGTTTAGAAAAGAACATTTAAAGAAAGTTGTTAAACAATGAAGAAATCGGAACACCCTCTGTAAAGATAAATGTGTCCTGGTAAGAGATCTGGTTAAGGGAACATCAAATAGGCAAGTTATAAAACATTTTTTAAAAAATATAACTGACTTCTACGTGTAACTAAAAAGCTAAAAATAATTATTACAAAATACAACTCTAGCAAATAAATAACATATTCAATGTTGTTAGGTACCTACCCAGGAAGTAAAAAATGTAAACATGAAAAGGTGCTCATTCTGTACAAATTAATTACCTACTAATCTAGTATATTTTTGAAGTCGGTGCCAAGCAAATCTAAAATCCTTCATTGCGTACTTACCTAATACTTCATCAAACTTGATTGTTGCTTGGCACCAACTTCAAAAATATACTAGATTGGTAGGTAATTAATTTGTACAGAATGAGCACCTTTTAATGTTTACATTTTTTACGTCCTTGGTAGGTACCTAACAACATTAAACATGTTATTTATTTGCTAGAGTTGTATGTTGTTATAATTATTTTTAGCTTTTTAGTTATAGATAGAAGTTGGTTATATTTTTTTAAAAAATGTTTTATTTTCAACTTTTTAGTATTTTTGAACTCAGGTAGTTTTCATTCTTTATTTTTTATTTTGTCTGTATAACCTTAATAGACAGAACCAGGTAACATCGAAAGCCTCAACATTACACAATGATACTTTCTCATTTAAATTGACAGGTAAATCTTTACGAACAAAATGTACTAGTACGCGTTGACTTAATAAGCCCAAAATATATTTATGCCTTATGCACTACGCCATGTAACCTTTTTTCAACTTTTTTTGACAACCCTTTATAACTATAGATAATTCCACTCCAACTATGTACCAACCATCCTGTCCATACGACTGCCCACGGACAAGCATAAATTTGTTAGCTGCCTTCTATAGGACGGAGTAGAATCCATTCCATATTTACGGAGCCAAATCCGTCCTATATTTTAACCATAGTATATAACTCCTTGTGGGCTAGCCCATAAATTAGTTCATTTTTTACATTTTATATTATCGTCCTGTGTAACATTAATTCCTTTCAACACTTTATGCAACTTCTTTTTTTTTAATCACACTGTATAAATATAATTCAACTGCAGCATATATTTCAACCATCCTGTATATGATTTGCTTCTGTCCACATCTTATATAATAGTTTTTTTTATCACCCATAATTTTAATTTCACATTTTTCCAACATTTTTATACCACCAAACGTCCCGTCTACCCTATATTCCAACCTAAAATTGTTGGAAATAAAATTTTTATAAGGAAATCCTGTATATACGGCTGCCGAAAAAAATTATATGAGATACGCATCTTCCTTAATAGACCACTATCATTCGAATAAAATATTAGGGTTATTGATAGTCCGTCCTATATTTTAATCTTCATATAAACGCAACTCCTACCACGTTACTTTGTGATTTTGTTTGATATAAATAAACACCTTGTCTATAAACGTACCAAATAGCAGTTCAAAGTTTGACATGTGTTGTCACTGAATTTTCTATTAGGCCGGGAGAATGTGGCAATCAAAAGCACCGTCTTCGCAAAATGGAAAAAATTGCATTTAAATAGGTATTTGCTTGGTATAAAAACAAAACGAGCTTGCTACTCATTGATTTAAGGAGCCGAAAATACTATGCTTTACTACCTATATGCTTGAGATGTACATAGAAAAATTTCAAATTTGCAATTAAAACTTCCAGTGCCTAAAATTACCGCACTATTACGTTGGAAATAAAATATTTATGAGAAAATGTCTGTTATGTCATTTCGATGAAATTTGTTAAAAGAATTATGGAATTTTCGGCGATTTTCTGCAAAACTGCAAGTTGCACGTCGCAGAAAATTATATGAGATCACCTAAGCATCTTCCTTAATAGATTAACCGTTATAAAACTTTACACATCCATAAGGAGTTATCGAAAAATCGAATAAAATATTAGGGATATTGATCGATTTCGATGCACCCATGTGTTTCTTCACAAATTTTATTACTTTACCAATAGAATTCTTTTCCAAAGTAGTAGAAGTAGTTATTAAGTACCAGCAAGTCGTTAGACACGGTATGTTCTCAAAGCTCCTATTGGAGAAACCTATGGCTATATAGTTCGCATAGCAAAACTTGCGACTCACTGAATCTGGTATGTTGGATATATGTAGAATAAAAGGTAAAGAAACCAATAACGAGCCTTCTGGGAATCCATTGTTTGACTTACGCTGCCTACTCGTTTAGGATAACATGAAACTGTCTGTCTTATAACTTGTTATTTATGAGTCTTGTGGTGGTATGGCAAGAAACTGTCTGCAATAATTTGTGTAGGAGGCCCTCTCTCCAAACCGTATTGTAGGCAGCAGTAAGGTTAGTAAACTCCCATCTCCATTTTTAGTTGGTATCCGGAATCTATGTGTTGTGAGGGACAGCACCTGGCCACACAGCAGCTGCGACCAGCGCTGATTAATCTTGTGAGAGAAATTTTCTGTAAGGGGGCAATTTCCACAAACTACTCTTAGGTACTACATCTTTATTTTTCAACTATTTAACTTATCCTTATTTTCCATAAACCAATTTGTGGAATGAAAAGCCTAATTAACAATCAAAATAGCTATTTACATGAACATTTTGTTAAAATTTGAGGTGTTTCTGGACGTCCCCAGATATCTAAGGTGCCTGCAAGTCGCTACATTTCCTCTCTTATCCAAGTTATATGTGTAAGCGCCTGCAAAACTTCTTTCGTCTTCTAAAGCTACAAAAGTTTTCTTGGAATTATATTTTTATGTCATAGAAATATGTTAAAATTTTCAAGATCATTCACATTCATTATTAAGACATATGTATTCCTGATGCACCTTCGGATAGTTTATAATTTAATAATATCTCATGCAGTTTTACTAGCAGTAACGTTACCCACCCTGGAAAATATTGCATCTTCATGTTCCCGGTAGATATCCGTATCATGAAAATGTAATGAGTTCTCACCGTTATCAGCTGCAATATGGAAGGCAAACACCCTCGGTTGGTGCGGATCAATAATAAATAGCATTTGCCTGCTGCTTCGCAAGCAACACTTGCCGGCAGTGCGAATTCCCATTTGGAATGTTCATCGAAAGAGGACATGCAAATTCTATTCTATTATAGGAACTGGTGTTGAAATGGCAAATTACCCCTACACTTTGATTGGACTAAAGATATACAGAAGCAAACAGTGGTACAATTATGCAGAGCGCGCTTCGATACGAAACTCAATATTGAATGTTCTGTTCAGAATCGTGCAGACGTTTCTGTAGACGATATTACTTAAATTAAACTCACGCGATAGGATGAAAATTCAATTCGAAAACTTGATTTATATATGCATTTTCCAGATGAAGTGTTTACAAAAACATCTAATAGAACAAAACGATTTAGGTTTTGCCGTCTACATACTAAGGTTCAATAGTATGGGTTTGAACACGCTCAAGTAACATGGAAACTATCGTACTAGAGAAAACGTATTCTATAACTTAATGTGTTAATGCATAATGAATGTGGACATCAAGGAATTTGAGGGTACACTAGCCAAGGAGTCACCAAATCGGGATTCATGCTTTGATTAACGCCGGTCGCCTTTGATCCGTAGGCGATCTTAAACCTAACAAGGAAATTATAAGAGATGAGCCTAACAGCGATTTTTAGGTCACCGGTATACCGGTGCAAGTCAGCATTTTTTTTAACAGTGGCTGAGGTCGATTAGTTTTCATGTGCTTCTTCTTGTTACAATTTCTGGTTTTATAAAATTTTTTTTCTAAAAATTTTGTACTGTGCATAGTGATCAACATCAGCGGTAAATACCTTCCAAATAACACTTACTTTTTGACATTTAGTAGACGATTTTTTTTCCAGCTTTTTTAAACCGACTAACAACAACAACTAATAAAATTAAAAATATATAATAGAGTTGGATATATTTAATTTGACTTACAACAAAAACTCAAACCAATTAAAATATCACATTTAATGTAAAACTAGACAAACACGTGAAAAACAATGACATGTGAATAAAAAACGTTTGTTTTACCGTCACCGGTAGAACAAAAACTTAAGACGATACGACTAGAGCTACCGTTCGGCAGGCACGCAGTCACCCAATTCACTACTTTGCATAGAATTAAGGTCGCCGGCTGTCATCACCGGCTGCGGTCGTCGGTAGAACATTCCCGATCCCAGGACGATATGACTATACAATGATTACGAGGGTCCGTGCGGTGTTCAGGCAGCTACTCAATTAGCTTTGCGGAGAATTAGGTCGCCGGTAATAAGAGCGACCAACTCAGTCACCGGTCAAAGTCACTATATTGTGCCCACCTTGGAAGTGCCATCAGTTGCGTGTCCCTTAAATAACTGAATTTTGAAATATTTATTTATGTATATTGTACACACAATATTTTATTGGTAAATTAATTACAGCTAGGAGTTTTAGTGAAAGATAGCTCACAGTGTCCCTAATTAAGGATAAACAACTGTCTTCAGTTCAATGGTTTGTAAAATCTCGAACAAGTATCATTATTACATAGCCATCAAACTTCAAGAGTTGCATATATAACATGTGGCTTCTCGAAATTGAGTACGTAAGAAACAAAAGTAGTTGAGTAAAATCTATGCTATGATAACTGGAACAAATTGTTGACATTTAAAGGTTAATATTCATAAAACTGAACAAATGAGTTGACAGTGTTACATTTGTTAAATGGCCAAATAATTGGGTCATATTCACTTACTTTCTGCCTTGAACTACAAACCTATATTTACTATAGTCTGAACACTATAACTGCTAATTTACAATCTCGACCAGTCTGTACTAACAGATAAAGACTGTTTTTGGGAATTAATTAATGACTGAAACTTGTTTCTTGCTCTCTTGATGTATCAATTGAACGATTATAGCCTAGAGACTAAATTGGAACCTTTGCACTATCACTCCCCTTTATTGTGTTCGTCCCGACCGGACTCTTCACTCAAGTAATTTCGTTAAGACGTTGTCTCGTAGCACAGATTCACGATCCCAGAAGAAGTCTATTTAATATATGATCGCCAGGCCAAATTAGCTCCAATTCTGTTTTCATTTTAGGACCATATACCGGATATTGCAGCTAGAGATATTTAATCATTTGGTGGTGCAAATGCATTATAAACTGTACGTGATGCTTGTGACAGTTTTGGTTGGCTCTCTAAATATTTATCTGATAACATATCTAATATTGTAAGTAGGTGTGGTAAACGTTCTAGCTAGGTTTAACCTCGGTTTACCAGTGAATTTATGTCAACTCATAGGATCCATGTTAAATATGAATTAATGCCGGATGTATGCTTTAGATAATTGCAGTTCAAATTCTGCCTAATCGTATATTAGAAGTGATTTGCCGGTGATGGTTCGGAACTTGACCATGCTGACTTTGGTAAGGGATTCAGCAGCACCAATATTGAATATGATGTGACTGCCGTTACTATTGATGGTGCTGTGGTATGAGTAACACGCCACTGTCTTCTTAGAAACTCTATCTGCCTACTGAGAAGTGGTGAATTGCTAGCATTAAAGTGGTTGACACATTATAACACTGTAATTGACAACAAAAAAGCACCCAATGAAAAATATCTAAATAATCCGAAAATCCTAAGGTAAAAAAAAAATACCTATTTCAAAAGCAAACCTCAAAAAGAAAATTTAAGATGAGCGAACGTGTAAGGCCCTTTGCAGTCATAGCTCGCCTCCACGAAAATCAACAACAAAGAATATGTGGTCTCTATAAATTACAGAACACAAATGGGAACTCCGAAGTAGTAGCATATAGTGGGGACCAACAAAATATATTAAGCCTAAAATAATTCAAACAAGCAAACGTTCATAAATAAAATATCGAGTAGACTAGAAGGGATCCCCCAGAACTAATCAAACATAGCTCAGACAATTTGATTCAGATTTAGCATTAATTAGAGAAATTTTCTAAGATGAATTTATCATCAACAAAGCAGCTGAAGACAAAGCAGAAAGTTCCTGACTATACACATGAAATCCAAATGCATATATGATCTAAAAGGAAAAGTAATTTACCAGTAATGACAAGCAAAAGACTCGAAAAGATAGTATGATAATCATACGTTTTGGTTAACCCACTAATTCTTTCGTATGATTTCTATCACAAAAATACAGGGAAACGGCGCTGCACATATTATCATGACTCTTCATTTTTTCCAGAAACTATTACATGTTGATATTTTGCTTTAAAATAGTTAATTCAAAGTTTAAATATTCTATATAAAATGTATTTAATTAATAAAACCTAAAGACAAAATCTAGGCTTTACGAAAAGTTAAATTAGTCAAAATTATGGGTATCAGAAGTGAGTACGTGGTTATCAGATTTTGTAATCTCACGAAAGATGCTAAAGACGTAACTGTCTAATTGAAAGCAATTTATTCTGGATTTTGAAAAGTTTCAGGTATCACCTAAGAATATTCTGTTATATTATGCTTATATAAGTCGTTATACCTATTCCACTAATTTATTTTTAACGATTACAGATCAGCATTGAACAAATGAGAACTTATTTGATGTGCCTGAATTAGAGTATTACTGTAAGTTAGGTACAATGCAGAACTTCCCAATAAACAAACAGAAATAAAGGCAAATCAAGCGAATCTGAGTTATATGTTCATATTTTTTTGTTTTGAACAATGATTTCTTTGTTTGGTATAAATTGTACCAGATAGTATCAATTATAGACAATTATTTAGTAAAATAACCAAAAGTCTAATATTAAGAAGTTTTGTAACCACGAGAATGGTTTCTATCAAGTTTTTCCTTACATATAGTGTATGGCGCCATCTGTCCTGTCGTAGCAGAACTATAGGTCCGCTAGGAAGATATCGACCGAAAGGAGGACAAGACGTTATTTTGGAGCTGGGGCGCTGATAAGAATGAAGTTTTCCTCTCCTCCTAGAATTCTGTACAGATAAATTTTCCTACGCCAATATAACTGTAGAGGTCTGTACATAGTAACGACATGTTCTGAAGACACATGGGTGGCAATTTAGTTCACAGGAAACTATCTTATCAAAATTTGGGGAAGGTTTAAAAAGTACTGTAAATTTATCACATTGCCATAAAACTAGCAATGAAATTCTTGATAAGATTAGTTTTTTCGTTTTTAATTGCACATAAAGCGTAAAAAATTAATAGATGTTACGCAGTAACTGTCACTGTAAAAAGATCAAATGAAATTTACAATTCCAATTATGGTATAAATTTTGAAATGGTTATATATTTTTTTAGTTTTGCCTACTTTTTTTATAAAGAAAGTTACAGATGATGATACAATATTAATACATAAACTAATTTATAATTATTCTAAATGTTTATTTAGGAACGTCACGTTTTACTGTTCAACAATTGGCCTATAATTTGTTATTTTTTGAAGATATATCCTAGTCACCAGTTTCATGGCTGTCACCGTTCAATATTCTATGACAAAAATCAAATTGACTACGTTTTTAAAGACTTATTATAAGTACTTAGAAGCACCTTGATTATATTTACAATAGTCACTTAATGGGCGACTTCCAGGAAAATGTTATGGGATCGTTCCTTATGAAAGGTAAATAATAAGAGTATTTCTACAATTTTTAATATGTCATGCTTTACCAAATACCTAATATGTGCACTTAAGAATATACCGTCTTTAATTTTGCCATTACTAATGTTTATAATTAGATCTCCACCATTCACTAACAAATTTTAGATACATATCCTGAGTCGGCATCATTTTATAGGGATGCATTTTACTTTCCTTTAATACTCGAAAAATTGATGTGTGGCTAACGTTGAACAGAGGGGCTGCCTTTCGACCAGAATAAGGTGGGTTCTCTTGAAACTCAAGCATAATGTCCAATTTCGTATAATCACTTATAGCATTGGCAACTACTTGTTTATCTTTCTTACATGACCAAGCTTGCGAAACTGCTATTCTATTTTGCTAACTGTTTCTTGGGATACAGGCAGCAAATTTGGAAAATTTTCATGAAATAAGCAAGAAATTTCCATTTGTGTTCGTGTGTTATCTCCATAACCAATGATTTATAGAATGGTTATTTTGTGCGTTTCTGTTAAATGAACCAGTTTTCTGATATTATTACGTACAGTTTAACGAAATTCAAACGACAATAGCACTGACACTGATCACCACTGTCATGCAGGCAGACAACAAGATGCTAAGGCTATGACTTATGGCCACTGTCACATAACACACCCTACATAATTTTCTTTATTGAAAAAAAGGCGCATTTAAAATTACAAATCGACGTGCTCAAACGTTTTTCCCAACAAGCCTTTCTTTATTCGTTGTCGAATTTATTCCATTTGGCTGTTCCACACTGTATACGCAAGCGTCCACAGATACATCATCAAGGTATGCTAGTAAATAATTCCAAATATTTTGCTGGGGCCAGCCTTGCTGAACTTAACGATTTTTTTAACGCAACTTACATCTACAATCCCATTTACAAATAAATGAAGAGAATTTTGCACGACTAAACTGGAATCCTAACAGAAAGACAAAACAAGATGCTTTATTTTAAAAACATTTAATGAAAATCCGACAGTATACTCTGTTTAATTGATGCAAGCAACACATACGTTGGTGTGACACAATTATTTAAATAAACAGTAACTATATAATTTCAACTGACTTGTACTTGGTAGTACATGAAACATGGTTAGATAAAAAAATACATTGAAAATGAAAATCCTATAGCGTTTCAACAGTTTTATCGATAACTGGACATTTGTTTCGCCTTGATAGGGCTTCTTCAATAGTACTTAATGTACTTAAACTAAATACAATAATTTACATTTATGGTAAGCAGAAAATGATGGACAATAAAATTAATTAGACTAAAATGCTGGATTTATATTAAAATACCGCTGGCCGTTAGCTGCATACATGGGTTTTAATTATAAGGATTTTTGGTTTTGTGTTGTTCTAATAGATTCAATCTTTTACCTTTATAATCTTGATGAATGAGATTAGGTTGTCCATATTCCTGAAATGGTTGTTTTCAATGGGATGAGGAGACATGTCTGTATATTTTTTTATTAATTAAAATACCTTTTTGTGCTATTCGGTACAACAACATTTTATTCTATAAACTGTTTCTTATTAATTAATACATTGCCTAAATATTCTCATTGACATCTATAGTCTTACAAGATAACTGATCTACTTTACCACGAACGCTATTATTTAATTTGAAGACGCGAGATGTAAAGACCGACATCTATTATTTTCGAGTAAACTAGCACATAGAGGTTCCGAATCTGGAGCCGTTTCATGTAATTGCTGTTACCCGTAATTCCTAGGTTAGAATGTCAGGTTAAATCGCCTGTCAGGGATATTGAATGGCAACTCGAAGAGGTAAATTTGAAATATGAATAACAAATATATATTAACATTATTAACCTTCAAAATTAATATTTAGGTTTCTTTTAGGGTTTTATACATTCACAATACGGAAACTCATAAAATCGCTCCTGACATGCCACTTCACAGCCAATTTTCTCAGAAACTACTCAACGGAAAAGGTTGGAGTTTGGTACTTCTGGGGGGAAATTTTACAAAAATCAACTATTCCCCGCTTGTATCTCTGAAACTATCGAGTAGAAAATTTTGAAAAACATAGTGACCATGGGACGGTTCATATAGTTTACGGAAAAAATAATTAGAAACCTCTAATATGAATTGGGTGGAAGGGAGGCCAATTATAGAATACAATGAAAAAATCAGTTATATGTTATATGAATGTGGAAAAAAATAAATTTGAACTTTTCCGGAAGAATAAGGAGAAAATAATAATATTAATTTTGGGGGGCAAATTATAGAATTAAACAGAAAATTAAAAATTAAACTTTTTCAGATGCGTCACGTAATATATCACCTGAAAGAGAATTATGAAGAGTATAAATCTATTTTTTATATTTTTTAAAATATATATTTTTTTAAACATTAACAATAATATAAAAATGTACAAAATTTGTATGCAGGAACAAATAGAGGTACTCACGAATGCTCCTGGTTGTGTAGCAAAGGCTTACCTGAAACAAATTTGAAGTTTCAATAAATCATGTTAGAATATAGCTGCATTCCAACTTATTCATTTGAAACAATTTCATTTATACGTGTGTGTGCAAAAGTACATTAGAACAAAGAAAATAAAGTCTTAACAGAAGTTTTATTCACAGAAAGTTGTTTCGGTTCACAAATTTCCGATTTTAGACACACGACACATGTCGATATCCTAATGTGATCCGTGAATATAAAATTTCTTATAATGCCATTGACTGTTTTCACGCAATCCATGTTGTTAACGTACCCGGCGTATTGCTGCAATTTAATTTCTGAAAAAATACTACTAATTTGAGAAAATAATACGATACATTGTTAGTGCCGTCTATCAAAAAGTAAACATTTAACCCATCTAGAGTTGCGAAAAATCGGTATCAATTTAGTTCTTTACCTTTTACACAAAATCTACCCATGAAAACGTGTTTAAAAAAATGAATAACCTACAAAATGAGCTAATATATGCTCAACTTCTTTAACTTGTTTCTTAACATATATAAATAATCCTTTATGTATTTTTTTATTTCATAGCTAAAACATTGTTATTAACTGAAAGGGTAGATCTTCTTATACCCAATTTATGTAGTGAACATAAATAGTGTAGCAATAGGAGTTTTTCCAAAATTTCAGTTAATCCTATGGAAGAAATATATTTTAAAGGCCATATTACCTCACTAAAAGACCCTACCATTATGAATAAACCACCGTTGAAAAGTAGAAGAGTTGATCTAGAGACTTTTCACCTCACATTTCCAAAATTTAAAGTAAAATACATATAAGTGCTGAAAATATTTGGCCATTCCTTATCAATTTACTTGGACGAGTCCATTCGACCTTTGAAACCATAGCCTTAAAATAAATAATGTTAATGTAAATAATTCTAATCAGACACATATTTATATTTCTTGCATATGGATTTATGCATTAATTTTAGCAAAATGAAATACATAAACTCCATTTAGATAGACACTGATGATAATGATGAACCAATCGATACATTGAGCAATCATAATATGCAAAAAGCGAAGGCTCGTGCAAGCCATTTTTCCATTTGTAAATGTTTCAATAAAAGTTTAAAACATATATAACTACAAAAATCTTGTTTATCATTAATTAGCATGTATTAATAACAAATTTCTTAACAAGAATCTGAGTTGAACCACATAAAAATTGCATTATTAACTATTTGTAATTTTTGTTTTTTATTTAAATTTAAAATACGTACCTACGCTTTTTGCATATTAAAAATGATTGGTCCACCATTATCATCAGTGTCTATCTAAATGGAGTTTAGGTAATTCATTCTGCTAAAATTAATGCATAAATCCATATAATGCTAGAAATGTAAATATGTGTCTGCTTAATATTAAAATTTGCATTAAGATTACGTATTATGAGGATATGGGTTCAAAGGTACCACTTTTTAGCAATTTTTCGAATGAACTCGTCCAAATAAATTGTTACAGATTGGCCAAATATTTTCAATACTGATATGTGTTTCTACTTTTAATTGTGGAAAAGTGAAATGAAGGGTCTCCAGATCGACTCTTCTACTTTCCAACGGTAGTATACTCATAATGATAGGGTCATCCATGAAGGCAATATGTCTTCCATAGGATTACCTAAAATTTTTTTTTTACTCCTGGGGCTACAGTATTTATTTTTAAAACATAAATTGGGTATGAAATGTTACTCCTTTTTAGTTAATAAATATGTTTTATCGATAAAATAAAAAAATATATAAAGGATTATTTATTTTATGGAATTTCAGGTAGAGGTGTTACGACGATAACAAAATTAATAAGTTTTTTTTAAATATTTTTACTAAAACACTTTTTAACTATTACACTTTAAATTGTTACTTTGAAATTAATTATAAGAATTATTACAATAAAGTATGCTGAGTATTGCAGTCTCGGGAGAGAGATCTGGACTGGTATATTAATTCGTACTAATATCAGCTCTCCTACAGCTCTACAAACAATTTATAGGTTCTGCCAAGATGACTAAGATGGTCTTAATAACACGTGCAGTTTTACTTAAACAATAGAATATTGTTAGCTATTAAGCTCACTTATAAATAAACAATTATGGAATAAACATAAATATTAATTACTTGAAAGGAAATGCCAAAGATAAGATACAAAGTTGAACAAAGAGGTCTTTCATAATGACTCACGTAATAGAGGTTACATTATCTAAGAAACTAAATAACGAAGTTGAGCGTATATTTTTCGTAGGTTTTATATAAAAGTTAAAAAACTAATTTATTAGGGATTTTCCTGAGGTTTTTTTGTTATAAAACAAAAACGGATCGATAAAAAATGTTTAATTTTATATCAATTAGTCATGTATTATTTCTAGAACACATTGATGTTGGTTTTGTTCTACTATTTATTTTGTCACCAAAAGGTCGTTTTCTACGTAAATGACCTGAGCTAAATTACAACCTTGTTAAATACACTCTAATGATATAAATAAAATTTCACAAAAGGAATGGTAATTTACTGTGTATTTTATATTCTTAGCACAATAGATACCAAAATACTTCTTAAAATATCTTTGCTAAGTAAACTAGCCGAGTCCGACAGACATTGTTATGTCAACTCCGGAAATTGGAGTAAGAATTTTGATTTAACCCCTTCGCAACTTCACATAGCTAGTACCAATTATCTGCGGATTTTCGACCTCTAACCACTATTTTTTATAGCTGCTCAGAGTACCTTCTAAACGTCCTGCATTAATTCGCAATGTTATGTCTGACTGTTCTCGGCAGCAATAGGATTAGTATTATATAAATGGCTATAGTGTGCATTACAGCCTAGTGAGGGTGCTAGTGTACACAAATTTGACAGGTTACTAAATACTAAAGAACAGCATTTTGGTTATTTGACTTTTGCCGAAAGTAGTGAACACTAACAGACGACTTTATGGAAATGCAAATGCATATGTTATTAAAATAAATACACATTATTTTAAAATTGTCCTACTATCCTAAAACATATTTCTTATGTGTTAATTTTGGAACTGCAGGGTCCGAAACTAATGTTTTAGAAAAAAAAATCGCTATCAAAAACACAAATTACTGTAAGCTGCAGATTTTCGACCCCAAATCAAAGATTTAAATTCCACTTAGTGTCTGGTTTGGCAGTTTCACACTCAAAAGGTGGTGCTGATCAGAATATATATCATAAAGTTTACACAGCCCATTTTTCATCATTTTTATAACGTATATAATTTATTTTTATATCTGAGGTATACGAAATATACGCTACCGTGAGTCACGAATAGAATTCTTATGAATTATTATTCTAGAGCGTAAACATGTGTTATATAATAAGACGCTGTTCTGTAGTAGTACCTAATTTATGGGATATCAAAAATGTTGTCAAAATAATTTATATAGGCTATTAAGGCACACATTTGTTGTTATATATTAGAATACTAACAGAATGGTGTTATAAACCCCAAATAAAACAAATGGAAATAGGGGTACAAGCATATAGGATGAAAGTGAGTTATACCACTTGAAATCCTAATCAATAGGCATTAATGTTTATAACTGCCTAGTTTTTAAGATATGAAGGGGCAAAAGTGACAGTGTAGTGTGTTGTATTAGATGAAGAGTTGTTTAACTTTGAAGTTTGGCCTATTGTATGAAGGCACCTTAACATAAAACGTTACGTCCAAGTATAAACTTGAAATTGAATTGCACTGAAAGTCAGGATCAAGATTATTTCAAGGTCAAACTGAGAAGAAACCATTAGCTAGGGGGAAGTTCACAGAATATGTTCGCACATAAAGAGGTTGGTGGTTCCAGTGAATCTGGCGGGACGTGACGGCGGCACGGGGGATCTAAGGAAATGTGACGTTCCCAATGCAAACATTTTTAATTTCATTTTTCTCAAGACGGTTTTTGTTTCATTTTTCTGTTACAATATAAAATTGCACCTTTAATCTTCGCAAATATATAAATAAATATATTTACGTATATATTTCAGTCGCAATAGTTATTTTTATTATTAGGTATATTTTTCGAGTCTGTTCAAGTACGACACAATCACAGTTTAGATTGTCGAAAAAAAAATGGCATCTGTGAGAAGTGAGTTAGAACAAAAGTTATTTAAAACTTACCAAAATGTTTTCTAGAAAAAAGCAATTAAAAATTTAATACCCAAAACGGTAGAAATAGATAATTCTTCCTTCTGAAACTCAATGCATTTTCGGGAATGAAAGCAGAGTGGATACAAGCAGATGAAATAAATGCTAGTGTCTAAAACAAACTAGGAAGATATTGGAAGATCGATATTATAGATGCTTATTCATTATATTAATATGTGGGTAATATTAGTATTAGTCGCAATGTATCACAAAGGTGCGGGTTTCTAGCTTGTGTGACGTAATATTAATAGAGGGGGGAAGAAAGTGGTAGGGAGCGTGACGAAGGGAGAGGTCCGATTAGAGAAATTTAGTATGACTTATTTTATGAATGGCATTTAAATAAAAAAAAGATTAGTCAATATTTGGGATATTTTAAAATTCATTCAGTTTGCAATTGGGATACAGTTAAATGGGCTGTAAAGGTGGTATATTGCACTTGTTAATTGGGAGCAATCACATTTGATTATTCTTGACTATGAGTTCAATGTTAATGATTTTGTTATGTATCTTAACAATAGGTTCGCTTCTATTAAATTTACATATGAACAGAAACAAAAGAGTACTCTATCATTTTTAGATGTATTAGTTTGAAGAAATGATAATAATAAGTTTGATGTATGTAGGAAGGATACTAGCACATATAGATATTTACCTAATACATCTTTGCACTGTCAACAAATTAAAATGGCGGGGATTAATTTCCTTGTACATCGGTTGTTGACATTCCCTCTCAATAAAGAGAGGTTTGAAAATGAAAAGAAAACTATAAGAGAAATAGCTGAATATAATGGTTATCCAACAGATATTATAGATAAATTAATTAGGAAGAAACGGTTTTCGTTACGAATGAATGAAGTGTCAACTTTTCGAAATGAGTCACAAGAACAAAAGTTTGTCTGGGTTCCGTAGAGTCGTTATACTAGGGGCTTTAAGAAAGTTTTTAAAGAACTTGGTATGAAGGCGGTCTATAGAACAACTACAACACTACAGAAATTGTTGGGCAATCCGAAAGATAAACTTGCTGGTTTCGAGAAGTCCGGTAATTATGAAATCAAATGTAACGATTGTGATTTAAAGTATTATGGACAAACACGCAGATCTATCAGTACCCGTTTCAAAGAGCATATTGACCATTTGAAATACGGAAAAGCGGATAAATCTAGTGTTGCACATCATGTTTTAGAACACAACCACTATGTAGATTTATCTTCTTTAAAATTAATTAAACAAGTAAATAATTATAGGGAACTGAACTCTTACGAAAGTATAATGATTTATAAAAATAATAAATTAATGAATTGAGATAAGGGCCCTATCCCATACAGCTCATTGTATAGTTTACTTTCTAATAATTTATAACATAAATATTAAAAATGTCACTACTTGATAATGTAGCGTAAAAGTAGGTGGGTAATTAAGGATTATCCTAATTTACATAAGTGCATTATATAAAATCTGCCTTATCTTTGAATTCTGTTATTTAGAATTCAGGTATTTAGGATTTACCCTTTGTACTAATTTAGTGGTAGGTATAAATTAGAGAAAATTGAAATTAAGATTTAGTTTGGTTTACTTCTTGATGATGATAACTTAGAGTTGTTGTAACGGCGTTGAGTATTGAAAATAAAGGTTTGGTGTTAGGGTGCAAAATTGTGTTTTTACATTTGTGACACACCAAAAGCTTTTCCATTATACTGGAGTATATTAAAATTTTATCACCTCATTTAAATAGACTGCTATAAAATCTGGCAGCAGTCGTTTTTGCATCTCGGTTTGGGAGGGATAATTCTGTTGAAAATGACTCTTTTCAAGTAGTTCCACTCATGTTCGATGGAATTCAAATCAGGTGATATCGTTGACCATTCCATTCTAGTGTCATCTTGATTTCGCAGCTCTTCTTGAACCACTCTACTTCGATAAGGCCTAGCGTTGTAGTTCATTAAAACAAACTGGTCAACTAATTGATTACGTAGAGGTATAATCATTTACGGCCTCATATTAAGGTAATATGAGTATATGAATCAGTGGAGTATATGAATCAATAGAGTGGTAAGGCGAAACTCCAATCGCTATTATCAGACTTTGTGTATTTCCGAGTTCTCCCCAAATCTTTGCTTGATAATAATCAATCACTAATACAAACAGGCACTCCTCAGTAAAGAGCACGTCACTAGTCAACTAAATACCAGTTTTGGTGGACTTTGGCTCACTGTAGATGGGCAGTTCTATGACCAGCAGTTAGTATGGGATCCTCAAATGTCTTCTGGGTTGTAAACAACAGGCCAAAACTTCTTCTTCCTTCGAAATGTTTTATTCGAAATTACGAAAAGTGGTATGGAACTGGGTCCTTAGGCCCAGAACAGTGATTGACCTACTCCGACGGGCTGATTTGGCAATATACCGAATTTCAGGTAGTGGGGTAAAACGGCATCGGCCACTTCGAGGTCTAATTTGCACCCGTTTCGTAGTACCGATCAATGTTACCAACTCGTGGGTAATTTCCCGATTCGTGGGAAATTGTAGGCTATAAAGGTAAAAGGGAAGTCTCATCAGAAAAACCCGAATTCGTGGAAAATTAATCTAAACCTTAAATTAATCTTTAATAATTTATTGTATTTTAAATTTTCGACTACCAAATTATTAATATTAGTAGCAAAAAAAATAAACAGTTCTCGTACCGCGTCCCATTGGATAAGAATAAGAACAGCGAGCATATTTACAATGCGTACCGTCGCGTTGCTTTCCTATTTCATTATTATTCATATGCGTTCTGTCAAATTGAGATAATTTCGGGGATTTACCAAACTATCATTATAGCTCATTTTATGCAAATTTCAAGTTATTCCCCAACTTTAGAACAAACTGATATAAAAAATAAAAAAAGAATCCTGCTATCTAATGATACACTAAATGTAGTGACAGTATTTAGGAGTTACCTATATCCAATCAAAAAAATTTAGATTGCACACAGTCCAGAATTTCTCAAGCTCATTTAAAGCTAATAAAGTAATAAAGACTTGTACTCTTTTAAAAATAAAGAAAACTAAAATTATTTATAAAATGCTCACCTACTTATTTTTTTCTTTACATTTTTACATGTTTCTATTTATAAGTTATGTACCTGATTCGTTCACTATTTGCAAAAATTAATAATAAATAAAAAAATATTATAAAATTGTTTTATTTACATTTTAGGTAACACCCTATAATTTTATTTTTTTATTATACAATTAATAACCATATCTATTATATACTGTTTAGAATTCGTTGGAATTTTCTTAGTGAAATGGGGAAATTTTGACCTGCTTTGTGGGAAACTTTATCCTCAAAGTTTAACAACACTGGTACCGACTTGCCTTCCTGCTCATTGTGATTTTAGCAATGTCAGTCTAAAATCTATCTGGTGAAGAGATAAACCTTCTGGTTCGTATAAACTCGAACAAAGCAAATCCCGGCATTTCGGACCGTACCGTACCAAACATTACACAGGAAAATAACGCGCTTTATTGAACTTCAGTTTCACTTAATATTTCAATAAAACTTTTTTTTCATGTAACATTGTACATATCAAATGAGTTATCTTAATTGTATCTACTAATATTTTATAATAGATATAAAGAAATAAATTAAGGGAAGGTGACTTCTGAAAAAGAGTATGAATAAAACAATATTTTTATATATGGCTATACCAGAATAATTATTTCCTAAAGATGCCTGAGGCAACGTTTGTTCGAATTTTATTTCAGCTTTTGAGTATCTAACTCATTATTTTTTAAAATTTAATATCCCCAAACAATTTATTACGCATGCTGCGAAGTGAAAATCCCAACGACCGAACCAAAGAGATGTCATTTTGGAGTTGACGTAACTCTCGTTGATGAATTCCCCACAACGACTTCATCAAACCGAAAGGACAACTTTGATGAAAAATGTTTCATAAAAAACGACAAAAGCAGAATAATGCTATCTATATAGGCGACTTTGTGTCGCTCATTTATTAAATGGACAGTTCCTTTGGTTTATCCAGCTTAATAGGTTTTCCCCACATAAGATATACTTCAAACAAGGGAAATTGTTTGAGCTCTTTATCTCTTGATAATCTGTCAATGAAACAGACTGGAATTAATCCCGCAAAGACCATACGTCGAAAGATTTTTCTTTTACTATGTACACAAAAGAATCACAAAATACGGGATTAATGTTTGACATGGTAAACAAAATTCGTTCATTTGTTTTAATTACATAAAGTGAGAACAAACACATATCCAATAAACTAATATATATTTAGTCGGACATTTGGTTAGAACTGGGAAATATTTATGTACAGATTGATCAGCTATGTTGCTCGAGATTTGTTATTCTTAGACAGTTAATAGGAAATTGAATAATGACTGAGAAATTTTGGGCTAAATATCCATTATAAACTCCCAAACAGGGTGTGGTGTCACATTGTGAATATTAGGTTATAAATTATTCTGTAGAATACTAAATTTATATTTGTAACAAAGAAATTACAGGTAAGGTAATAAACTAATTAATTGGTCTTAATTCTAAGGAATTTCAGAAGATGTGGGCTAAATTATACATTTATGTAATAATATAATATATTAGCCGTTACCCGCGGTTTCACCCGCGAAAGGAATGTTCAAGCTTTTGCAAGAAGAAATAACGTATGAAACATATGGATTATCCTAAATAAAAAATGTCTAACTTGTTTAAACCACCCTACTTAACTATAAATCCACCAATCCCAAAAATATTTCACCCAAACTGCAAGTTCTTATGGGCGACCCTATATAACAAATTTATTCGACATGTTTTAATCACCTTAAATAACTGTAACCCTACTTCACCCTATATTGCAACCATCCTGTGTATTCTGCTGGTTATTTGGCACCCAAAATAACTTTTTGAACACCTGAATATAACTTCTCTCTACCCTATATTTCAGCTATGCAATTCAGTGCTTATGGTCTGCGCTGTATAGCATAGCAATTATTTCTGATATTTTTTAAGTAGAATACAACTGTTCATGGTCTACCCTATATAATAATTATTTTGTAACTTTTATAGAACCACCCTGAAGGAAATACCGTTGGAACCCTTGGTGTGTCACAAATTTAAAAACACAGTTTTGCACCCTAACACCAAACTTTTATTTAAACACTCACCCAAACTGCAATTGCTTATTGGCTACCCTCTATAACAATTTTATTCAAAATTTTTTAAAGCCGCTATGTATAACTAAGTCTTCCATCTACATTAAGACTATCCTGTAGACACTGCTGCCAATCTGTCAAACATTACAACATATTTTTGAACTACCCTGTATAACCATAATTTTACTCTACAATATATTTCAACCATCCTATTGTGCATCTACTTAGGGGCCACCAAATATAACATTTATTAATCACTTAACTATAACTCTGGTCCACTCACTATCTTATAAATGCTTATGGACTACGCTATATGACTATTTTTGAACTACCCTTGAAAGTATAATTTGTCTCCACCCTGTATTTCAACCACCTTTTTTAGCATTGTTTTAATCACAGCGTATGAGCTATAATTTTACTTTGATCCATGTTTCAGATATTACACATATGCTACAGTTCATGTTCTATTCTACTTTCATATGTGTTTCAGATGCGTAGTTTGACCAAAATGCATCCGATTAAAATTTGTATACTCTCATCATCAACAAGCAACTCGATTCCTTGGTACTAATATCACTTTTAGATGTAGCTGAGCTCATCAAATGAGGTCTTTGCTTTACAATATTATGTTGACGAGTACTTGAGGGTGATCGTGGATTTTTAGACCTATTCTAGTTATTTTTTCCATAGTATCTGGATTGAGTAGGTTCTGCAATATCTTGATCTTCACTCTCTGTGGAAGACGCTTGAACATTAGAATCCACGTCATCATTATTGTCTGGAACCGGATCTTCATCACCATTTATAATTTCACTGTCACTACATTGTTCTTGGGACATGCCACCAATGAGTGATTCGCAATCAGAAACTTCATTCAAGATCTCTTCTAATGTTTCTTCACTTAAAATCCTCGAGATCTTGAGTAGATAACTTTAAAAAAATACAAAACAATAAAATTGGCTCGCCAAAAAACTAACCTAACTGGTATCGTGGAGGCCTCGGGGACCCCACTGTGTGCATAACTGCGTCCTGGTAAGTGATACAACGCCGAACGTCTGGCACCCCCCGCGACAAGCGACTTAATGAGAATACTTAAAATTGGGGCGGCACAAGCTGCTTAGTTTGGTAGGGAACAAATAAATTGTTATCGTAGGGGCCACGCGGCTCCCATCAAACGAGGCTTCCGAGATAGTCTTTAACGCGAAACTTACCGTTTCCTCTGAAAAAAAAAAGATATTAAGATTACCATTTTACGAAGCTTACTGAATTCTTGGAATCTGCTTTAACAACTGGAATACTTTTCATTGTATTCTATTTAGAATCTATGACGAGGTGGTATTATTTTTGCATATCGTAAATTATGCAACTCTATGGAAAATCGAAAAAGTACAGACCGTAAATCCTAAGTTATGTAACCATCAATATAATATTTATGAAGGTTTAAAATATTTTCGAAGATTGTCATAAACTTAAGTTTATAACAAGGATGTGGTTTGTCACCTATGTTGTTTAAAATTTTCATTCAGAAAAATTAAAGGAAGAAAATAGGGAAGAGAAATAGATAGATATTTGATAATTCTATACTTTGGGGAAAATCAAGTAGTTAGTTCTTGTATGACAAGTACGCTGACTATATAATAAGAAAAAAAGTTAAGAAGTTAAGAGTTTCATTTGAAGAAAATAAATAAAATATAGGAAAGTCGACGGCTGAATCAAAATTACAAATTAGGGATATTAAAGATCCTTGAAATAAAGTTATTTATAAACGATAGAAAAGCAGCTCGAGGTTTGAACTCCTGATTGTGGCTCATGAGTATGAAATTAAACACGGAAGTCCGAATATTTGAAACGGTCTGTGAACCGAAATTAATGTATGGGGAAGAAAGCTGAGAAATCACAACAGAAACAATAAGAAACGAATGGACACAATTGAAATATATGAGTTAAGAAGATCCGGTGGAGAACTTAGAATAGATTACATTAGAAATGAAGAAATATGTCCGAAACCAAGATGAGTATTTATCCCTACGGACAGAATAGAAAGTAGACAACTGATCTGGTATGGGCATGTGAAAGAGGCGAGATTACCAACAAGAGCTGGAACAAAAGCAACGAATAATTAAAAAAAGAGAGAAAGAACTATGATTTTGTCGAAAGATAGAATTAAAAACATAAGTCTTATTCATACCTCATGTATTTTTTTAGCATGCAAGATACCAAAAACTATACATTTGGCACCGGTTTAAAGATTTTTAAAAAGTTTTATTGAATTCCTAGTCGACTTAAACATAAGGCATTGGCCTTCGGCGTTTGCCGAAGGTTAAGGCTAGTGTCGAACAATTGGACACCAGTTATAAATTGCTGGAAACACGTACTCGTATAACATATGAAAACTATTATATGTTGTTTTTCAAAGATTAATACTCAATACACATATTGACTTTTTTCGGTAATTTCATTACCAAACATGTTTTTAACAAGGAATAAGATAAGCCTACTTATAATAATCTAGGAGTGAAGGTTTTTATCAGTTGTTTATAGTCACACTTACAGTGCACGAAACCTTGAACTAGGCTAAGACCTTGACATCCGGGACATTTTTTTACATAATGTGCTTCACAATTATGAATTTAAATAATTTCCTCACTTTTCCGCCCACAATTAATATGAAAAATTGGATAACAATGAGAAGACCTACTAAGTGCCGAACTCATTCACAAGGCTGACATTGAGTGATGTTTTTTCAGATAGCAGTTTAGATCGATTAGAGCCAGCAAACTTTCCACAACGATGATAATTAATCTTGAAAGAAACGCGGTAAATATTTATGTTTAACCGAGTCTAAATTTACTCCAACGGAAAAGTTTTTCATTGGAAGAAAGAGTAACAAATGGATAAGTAATTTCGTTCTTCGAGGAGTTTCAAAGGGATTTTCAAAATAAATTAAATACTGCTTTCTCTGTGGCAGATTAAGATAATGCCTTTGATAACGACGACGTTATTTTACGTTTTGCAAACAATGCAGTTGGAAACAGTTGATGTCTAAGCAATTAAATTCGCTTTGAGAGTAAACGTTTGCAGTTTTTTTAAAAGCTGGGTTATAGATAGACAAGGAATATTAAAAAATAAACGTTAATTAAATTACTGTTACAACTTACAAGTTCTTAAAATGTAAGTTGGATTAAGGTTCTTTGTTCCAGCTTAATTATTTACTTCTAACTTGTAATAAAAAAATGGGGAGGCGAAAGCCTACTATAATTTGTTTTTCCATGCCACGCTTTTGAGATGCAGTATGCACTGGAGGAAGAGATTATCCTATTAAAAAACCTCTAAGGAAACATGAAAGTTCTTTCACACTTTGCCCAATTGGCAGCTGTGTATTCAAACATTGACACAATTTCACCGGCAAACGTATAAGATTTATAATGCTATTCATTAACAAAAACCAGGTAATAGACTAGAATAAACATATTCTATAGTATCATTACACATTTCAAATACGCATTAAATACGTTAAGTACCTACTTTCGTAACTGTTAACTGGAATTTTTGGATTATTCAACTGTTTTATGACGGTATTAATATCGAACTAACTTGGTGCATATTTTGGTTCGTAATAATTTATATTACTGCATTGAGGCATCAAGTTTTAATAGTGAATTTTTTATCCTGTGATGAAGGAGCATACTAGATGTAGCCGCGTTGAGTGAGGGTACATTTGGTATATTTTATCCTTGACGTTAGAAATTTGTGTTTATGTTTATATGGTTGTACATCATCAACATGTGTAGCTAGATGCAACAATACTTATGACCTCTGGAAGAAATGAATTGTAGAGGAGGATCTTGAAGAGCTTACGATATGATTTTAGAAAATAATAGAAAAAAAAGATGATGAGCTTAAGGAAGAATCAAAGAATTGTATTGAAGAGAATTTAAGATTTGATGATTGCTTGGACTTTGAAGATCCGATCGACAGATGTAATGAAGTACTGGCTCGAGGCACTGAAAATTGGTGCATACGTTTTTGCAGTTTTTCAAGAGTTTAGAGCTAGGGACTGTTTAACTGGAAGGAGAATAGATAATGGAAATTTGTGTTTGTGAGAAAAATAGGGTCCGACGGACTGAGAAGATGAAGAAACTGGCTGTGATTCGATCCACAGTATAGATCACTTATCCAGTTTAAATTTTTAGATAACATTGTCCAACACTAGAAGCTTGTTGTTGTTTTATTCCTACACCTAAATCGGTTCTTTGGTTTTGGTCTTCTGGGCTGAGGTTACTGCACCGCACTTTTTTACTACTGTGTAAAACTCATATAACTTAAATGCTCTGTTATTTCTGTATTGTAGCATTTCGTTTGCTGTTTAATCCTTACCTGTAGCCTTACTGTTTTTCAATATTCTGAGTGCTTCATCGCCTTCCTTTATGCTTATTATAGTCTGTTTCTCAATTTATATTCCAGATGTTTCTTGTCACTTGGTGGAGGTTGGTCGTCTGAACATAATTCTTTTCTTGTAATCTATCCAGATGTTTGTTTCCATGTTTCACTTCTATTATTTGTATAAAACATCTCTATATTTTCTAGTAAAATCCATAAAGCCTGTGCTCTACAGCTTTTGACAAGTGTTCCCAGAGGTCACTTTTAGTTATTCTGACAAGCTTTTATTTATTCCTACTCACCGGGCTACTGGCTAAAGGTTTACTTTGCAGCATTCTGATTATTAGTCAGCTTTTAGATTCTATGCCATCTTCTGGAATTTAGATGTTGTTGAGTGCTTCTGTTACTTTCGTTTCATTACATTCATCGTATAGAATTTAAACTAGAATTTATGTGCTGTATTCTGGTTGTGAAATTTAATTGCAGAATGATTTTCTCTTTCGAATTTTGAAATATAATAACTGCTCTACAAAATTACATCATTATGTGGAATCTCTTGATTTACTCCATGGGACACAATCTGGGGTTGTTTTTGTTGATAATATTGAACGGTAGGATCATAAGTGGACACTGGGGGTACAATCTATGGAAGAATTTATTTGTTTTCGATGGCTATATTTTTAAACATACATTTTTTATCTCATGATCTGCATGACAAAGAAGGGGCATTCGGTAATTATTTCAAACTCAGCTATTTAATATTCCTGAAAACGTGGATTAAATACCTGCATGAGTTCAAACACTCAAAGTCCATAGTTTTCATTGTACAGTCAAACTTTAATATACATGGGTCATGAGTCCCGATCCTTATAAGTAACAACGCATTTTATGCAAAGTTTGTCATCAGCAGCGTCACATTCCATAGTTATACAATCATTCAAACGTTTATCTAATTTTCCGATGCCGTTCTTGTAGAAAGATTTATCGTTTATCGCAATATAGCTTGCAGTTGCAGCTATAACCTCATTACCGAAGCTAAAACTTTTTCTTGGAGTATGTTGTTGAGATTGGCGAAAAGATAGTGCTATACCTGAGAAAAATGCAGAATGTGGAAGTAACTCTAACTGTATACATCTAGTTTCACCATCGTCTTCATCGATTTGTAGATTAGTGAATTACCTTGGTGAAACTACGTTATTTCTGCTTGAGTGGTTCATCCAATCGGTCCAGTAACGCAATACCGTAATTGCTAGTGGTCGTCTAAGCATTTTGGAAGATGAGCAAAATTATAAGCATGCCTGAAAATACAGAAATGATCACCTCATCTGCTTGCTCTTCAGTTCGGTTTTCGCTGTCTTTTCTTCTTCTCCAGCTTATAGCGATGAATCATGGTTCATCAATTTTTAAATACATATGCAAAAATCATGCGTAAGCAACTTTAAGTAACTCTCTGAATTGTCATTTTGTACCATTGTGAGCAAACGGAAAGCCACATGGAAGAAAGTTCTTCATACCTAAATTTTTATGCATAAATTTGAACACGGTGCTTTTGGTTTTCTGTAAGTTGCCAACTATCTCTTTCAATTTTAGATAATTATTTGATTTTTGTATTATTCACTTATTAGGACAAAGCTAGAGTATGTTTTTATACTGTGGAAGCCATACTATGAAGTAGAAAAATCAGCTATTCAAAGTGTACAAAGACGTTACTTAAAATTTCGACTATTTGAGCAAACTGGCACATATCCTGAGAGAGATTTTGATCCTAGTGAACTTCTATCAATTTCTAACAACCATTCTTTAGAGAGCCGTATTAACACTTACACTATACTGTTTTTGCACAAACTATTGAATAACACAATTCAATTGATTACCCTGTGGTCTCAGCTCAATTTTTCAATTCCTGGAATTGAAGCAAGGCAACATAAAATGTTTTACTTGACTACGGTCAATACAAACTTATTAAAGAAGTCACCATTGTACGTCTTGTGCAATAATGCAAAACAAATTTTCAAATTCATGACTTATTTTACTGCACTTATAAAAATCTGCTGAACTCTTTGAATGATGATAACTGGTAAAATATTTAGCTATATAATAACTAATATGTATGTGTATGTATATAAATGTGTGTACTTATATAATTATGTGTATAATTGATATTATCTGTAGGTATTGAGTTTGCGATTGTGTAAATCTATATCTGTCTAAATTTATAACGTATTTCAATATATTAATCAAAGTATGCTGAACTGTTTAAAAGATGTAAACTGGTATAATATTTAGCTATGTAATTATCAATATATTAAAGAATCTATATAATTATGTATATAATTTATGTTATAGGTAGTTATTGTGTTTCCGATTGTGTATGTATATCTGTATATTTGTAATCTGTAGGTATATGCTATATTTACTTCTAATGTATAATTATTGGGTTAATAAAGAATATTGTGATTATTATGATTATAATGATGATATAATTAGTTATAGAATTTTTGGATTTTGTTCGGGGTATCCATCCCAAATTGACAACCAGGAGGCTCTGCGTCTTCGATGGTTGTTGGATCGTTTTTAAAATCCACATATTGCCAACTAGATGTTTTCGATAGTATTTTCTATATATACGCATAACATAAAACAGAGTTTAAAAAAAAATTGGCAAAAGTTACATTTTTGCTGAGCAACACCATAGGCAGAAAATAGGAATTTTTATCTATGGTGAATAAACAACGATGATTAGCGGGAATACATCGATGTTTTGACATCTATATAAGGCCACGATAACGTCGGCACATCGACCTTATGCTTCATGTGGGCCACCGATTACTTACTAAATTTTCCCAAACAGAGGAAGTATCTTCTGTACGTTACCCCTTCAGTAAATCCGCCTCTGATTACACTAGTACCTTATGTCATATGTGATCGCGCTAACTCGGGCTATAAGAGAGACTATACTAATAAGAGTCATCTTATAGGTAGCGTTTTTAATAAGAACCATAGAGATATTGCTTATTATGTACATAGAGTGTGCGTGAGGTTCATAGAAAAACGTAATGCGCGGTGAGAGAGAAAGGAAAGCTAGTGAAAGTATTTATCTCTGTTTAAGCTTTCAAAAGTTTATTAAAAGCTGGTCTACAACTGGATATTCGGTGTGGGCAAAATAACATCTCTATGCAATGCACGATTCTACTTAGTTAATAGAAAATTACAGCGCTCCAAAAATTCACTCTGAAGCGAACACTATTAAGCGCTTTTATCAAATTAACTATCACCATCTTTCGTCTTTCTCTAATCTGTTATTCCTAGTTCGTTTTAGAATAAAACCAACATTTTCTTGAATACTGAAACGCGTAATAACTCAATGTAAATAATAATTATAGATTGTGATCTCTCCAAATTGTTATATATACAAATACATTACTCAACGTCAGTGTTGAAGAATAACTTAAGCTGATAGCTCGTATTTTCATTATACTTTAATGGTATACGATAATGAAACAGAGAGAAGTATATAAAATAGCTATTTTGTTATACGGTGAATATTTTGTTTTTGTCTGTTTGTCACACAGGCCATTTTTTCGAGAACTACTGAACGAAAATGGTTGATATTTGGTGTCAGTACGTAATTTGGTGATCTGTTTAGGACTGCGCAGCATAAATGAACGAACTCAGATTTTAGTGGTTCTAGGGAGAACTTTCTAGATAATTCCCAGTATGGATTTAGGAAAAATCCTTCAACAACACAAGCAGTTTTGAGTGTTGTGAGTGGAGTGGTTGAGAGCCTTGAGAATGGTACCCATGCAGCGATTAAGTTGTGTGATCTTTCCAAAGTCTTTGACTGTTACTCGCTACTTATTACTATTTTACTATTTAAACTTAATTACTACGGAGTTAGAGGATCTTCACTATCCGTATTTAAAACTTACTTGACAAATCGCTATCAAGCCGTCACTTATAATGATTATACGTCTGAATTTAGATCTATAGAGCACGATGTTCCTCAAGGTTCCGTCCTTGGACCCATACTGTTCATTATTTACATCAATGATTTGCCTAATTTTATTCGTCCCAATAAATCTGTTATATTTGCAGACGATACAAGTTTTGTCTATTCTGACACCAATTTAGCTAATCTCACTAAACTATCGGACGATATAGAAGCAAAATCTGAAAAATGGTTCAGTACTAATAAACTCAAGCTGAACAAGGAAAAAACACAAAGTATTATGATTTCAACCACTTCTAATACTGATACAGCTAGCGTAAAATTACTAGGTATTTATTTAGATAACAACTTATCGTAGAATGTTCACATAGACCACTTAAGAATATCGAGTTCACTCTTTCTACTTCGTCACTTACAAAATATTACAGACTATAATACCTTAAGAACTGCATATTTCTCATTATTTCACTCACATATCAATTATGGAATTATGTTCTGGGGAAATTCGTCATATTGTTGTATTGTCCGTGGGTTCAATTTGAAATTATAAAACTAATATTCACTTTCACATTTCTACAACTTTATTTACATTAACTTTATTTACATTAAAACAGCTGATTCAAATATCACAATAATATTCCAATATACGCTAGTCGTCGCAGTATAACTGAACTCTCCATCGTGGTTTGCTTTATTTATAAGCCCAGCATAGAATATTCTCGTAAAAATCATCATCACTCCTATAGGTGCCGAGTCTTTTCGAAAACCATTTTTTATCTCAAAGCGTTTGTTGTTTGTTAACAATATGCTGTTCTGATATTCAGGTTACAAAAAAGAGCAGTGAGAATACTGGCTAAACCTTTATTTCAGAGATTCCGCATCTTGCCATTGCCTTCCCTTTATTTGTTTCACGTGCTCCTAGAGATACACAAGAACATTAATGTTTTTACTAAACAGTCTGATGTACATCAATATCGTACAAGAAAAGCAGGAAATATTCGAACAACCCGTTTTCGATTAAATAAGACCATGAAAAACTCGCAAAACTACAATGCTTACAATATCTTGCCAGAAGATTTAAAAATTTTGAGCTTAAATAAATTTCGAAAGAGTTTGAAGAACTACCTACTAAAGTTTAGTTTTTACTCAGTTGGTGATTACATGAACCACAAAATGTGCTCCGCGAATTTTAGTGTTTATTTTTTAATTGTTCTGTTCTGTTCTTATTTTTAACATTTATTTCATATTTGTATTATTTTAATTGTGATTTTTTTTCTCACTAATACTGTATTTTGGACTTGGTACAAACATTGTTTAATATGTACGGTAGTCAAATAAAGAAATCAAACCAAATCAAATCGAACTCATAAGATTCGATTATTTCTCCTTATCCCCAAAATCGCTGAGGAAAATATATTTATTTTTTTATGTTTTTTAAATAATTTGTAACAAAATATTAATCAAAATATACAAAAACGACTCATAAAATTTATAAAGATTCCATATGTCGGGCTTCTCTCAAACATGAAGCCAAAATACTAACATTTATTTAGGGGAAAAATTTTAAACTCAATTTTAATTTTTAATCGCGTCATGGAATATATCAAATGTTGATAATCCCAAACTACTGAGCCTGAAATTTAGAGAAAAAAAAGTTCTCATTAGTTTAAACAAAGCAAATAAGCCTGGTTCAAAATAAAGCAAAAATTCTAATCTTAAATGTTAGGTACCAACTAGATAATAAAATAAATATAATAAAAACAAAGGCGATCCGAAACTCGCATTTGACCAAATTATTTACAAATGAAAATATGAAATCATTCTAACATATTGCCAATTAAATTTTTGGTTTTGTCTATTTGAAATTTAAATACTATCAAATTGGTAAATTATTATATATATATATATATATATATATATATATATATATATATATATATATATATTAATTATAGATGATTCATAAAGATGTAGTTTGTTAAAGTAAACGACTATCTGCCTTCTTGGCTTCTCAAGTGACCACTTTATCAAGTTATATAGAAGTAAATTTCTGTCTCTATCTTTTAAGGACATCTTACGTCGGGAAAACCTATTAAGTAGGACCAACCAAAAAAAAAACGCCCATTCAAAAAATGACCGACATTAAGTTGGATCAGCAGATGGGTTTATTCTTCCTTCTATCCTCATGAAAGTTATCGTCCGAGAAATATCACGACTCCTTTAAAAGAGATTTTCTCAATGACCATTTATACTTTCACAAGTTTTTAAAGAAATGCTTTCATTATTTCGTGGCTGATAGAACTATTGGATATAGGGATAAAAAAATGAGTAAACAAAGAAACAAAGGATATTCCAGAAAAAGTTATATTAGATCGAACATCCAAAAACAATATGGTAAGAAAAATTTTGGGTCTTTTTTGCAAATTTTATAGTGTTTCATGTTTGAAATATTCTATTTTTATGTGGGTATCTGAGCACATTTAGACTTCGTAAGATTTGCAAGGACGAGATTTTAAAATTATGCCTAATATAATGGAGAGAATAACGAATCTCGAAAGGATTGCTTTTGCACTAGCTCAAGACAGTCGGCTAAGTGTTGATGATGTTTATGCAGTTGTTGGTAATAATAACACCTGACTTAAATATGATGTATATTTTCAAATGTTTTGAGATCTAGGTCAATAGTGAAAGTTTATAAATAAAACGGCAAATGTAAAATTTTAAATTAAAATGTTTGACAATATTATTTGACGGATGACGTAACTAAGAGATTTTATTTGATAATATAAACGGTAGCACAAAATATTCTAAAGATTATATGTTCAGTCAATGACCATTTCCCGGGTAATTTGCCTAAGCAGCACCGATTTTCCTAAAAGTTTGGATTGGATTTGAGTACGACTTACCTTCTGCTTCAAAGTTGACCTTGTGCCGGGAGTTGCTTTCTTCTTGGAGGGGGATGCTACCCTTTCAAGGGGGATGAAAATATTATATGAAAAAAAGTTCAGGAACGAATAAATGAACTAATTTTGACTTGTTCCATACATTTTTTTTGAAAGTCAATTCTTTTCAAGTTAATTCAAGTGAATATATCGATTTTTCCACGAAAAAAACATGTTTTCAGACAGTATTTCGTAAACAAGTTTAAAAATATGCTCTTTAAGACCAAAATCGTTTGGATAAAAAAAAACAACAAAACGTTGGGATTATGGTTTCTGCAGAAACAATACAAATGCAGTTATAGCTTGTTGAAATTTTGTTTTAATTTGTCAAAACAACAACTGAAAGGTTTATCGTGAAATTATTGAAAAACAATCCATTTTTCGGGAAAAGAAAAGAAAAGTACTTTACTTAAAGTGCCTAAAAATCCTTTAATTTGTTTTTTATTATAAAAAAGTCTTTAACATGAAAATCAAGTAAGTTATGAGATAAATAAGGTTGTTTTGTTTTACAACAAAATGTACAAATTACCCCCTAAATACCACTCCAGTTGAAATTAATTGCTACCACTTCATATATAAAATGGCATACTTATTTCAAATAGTCTTAGAGAGTTTGACTGGTTTAAAATAAGCAGTTTTAAAAAACTCGGGCCTCAAGAGAGTTTTTTATTTTTGTAATGTTGCACAAACTGTCTTTTTTTAAGGCGGCACTTCACTTGGGATTAGCGTGTTTTTGTTCTGTATAGCTATATTCGTCCAAATATTTTATGTATCCGCAAATATTCCAAACGTGCCATCCTCACATGGCGCAAAACACTCAATCATGCCAAATATTTTTGAATACCAGTGAACGCTACAGTCATGGATGCGTTGACAGCAACAGCAGCTTATTTTACCCTGCTCCTTGTTATCATTATATGATATATCTACATAATTACGAAGTTATTAAAAAACCATAGTGAAGATTGCTGTTAAGTCCGCAATTGTGCACGGTTCTTCCATATTATTTTTTATTCTTATGACTGTTATGTTCGGGGTCCCAAACAATTCCAGAAACTTCATAACATTTTGGTCCGACTAGTGCATTTTGCCATGAAAATCAACACTGACCACGATCGAAGCGCCGCGTGCAAGTATGTGAACCAAGTGTGGACGGTTAAAGCAAATATTTGGCTTATTTGACTTCTTTGATTTATGTTGAAAACCGACAAGTGGACGGTAAGGCGTATTTGCTCTTAGCGGTATTCGACTTATTTGTTCACATAAAGCAAAAATAGCGAATAACCTCTTCAATCATCGCCGTTTTTGGACAAATAAACGAATACGCTACACCAATTGAAGTGCCGCCTTTAAATAAAAATTAAAATATGAGATTAAATTAAAAAAAAATATGAGATGCCAAATTTTGTGTAGAGTACAAAATTATAGGTTTTGTGTTCTGTTTATAATTTATGTTTTTTATTATTTTTAGGATAAAAATTATGTTTGTATATGTTCGTAAATAGTACTATTAGCCACCCTTTCAGCTCAAGTCCTTTCAAAAATATGGGTTATATAAATTGTCTTTTTACATGAGCTTTTAATTTGTAAAATAACTATAAATTGTTTTTTTTTTAATTTTTAAATATTTTAAAAATAAGCGAGTTATGATTGAAAAACAATTAAATTTTCATTGATAAATTCACTAATTTTCATGAACAGACTTACATGAGAGAGAGAGAGAGAGAGCTATTTCGGCATGGAATGTTCAGAAAGAGAAACAACCTCAAACATCTGATACCGAATACTAACTAATACTCACGTTTATCTGTGTGAGTTTCTACGTTATAAGAAGCCAAAGTGATCCCCGTCTTGTGCTCCGTTTATTACAAAAAAAAAACTGTAAACTCAGTTATGGCTGGGACATAAAAATATTAAACCTTTTGATTGGGGTTGGGTTATTATTAAGGGAGTGTTAAACTCAGTTCAAACTTTCGATCAATCTGCACCTGAAGAGCTGTTAAGAACGATATTTTGCAGCTGTAAAAAAAAGGTGCGGCTCAGCGGCGTGAAGTTGTCGAAGAACAGGATTTTATTGCAACTCTGCCTGTATAACCTGCAGTGGAGACAATTGTGCTTCTATTATAGACCAACAGGAGGAAAACGAGTATGAGAAACAGAACGAAAATGCAAACGAGAATGAAAGAGAAGTGGAATTAAATGAAGTTGAAGAGGAAGAGGAAGATGAGAGTGAAGATTTCTGATTATTTGTAGATTATTTTAATGACTAAATAAATAAAAGAAATCAATATTTTATTTCCCTAACTTGGATTTGTGCAAGGGATAGTTTTTATAAGAATTGATTATCGGGGTGGTTAAAAGTTATCAATTTCTAATAATTGAACCCTTACAATGTCAGCTGATGTTAATTCCTTCGATTACAAGCCCGAACTTGCAATTATAAAATTATTTTCTAATACGGGTAGTTTTAACCCCTAAAAAATAAAAACAACCCCCTGCAAAGGGTCAATTTTGAAGTAGAGGGTAAGTGGAAATTAAATCCAAATTTTCAGGAAAATCGGTGCTGCTTGGACACATTACCCAGTATTACCGTTTTTCGCCTTCATTGACTGGACTATAATAGGAACCTTTCTCTCAAAATGGAAAAAAATTAAAGGGGAAATTTTATATGGCGCTCCTAGGTACACATTTATAACAAGATAATGCATCGCCAAAAATGGGATCAAAGAACTCAGTGTTCCCATTAAAATCAAAAGGGAAAACTTAGAAACAACCTTCTGACCTATCCTGATATTGGGTTTTGCACAAAAACATGACCATGACCAGTTTTTTCTTTAATATCAGCAACCAGGAACGACTGAAATTCGTAGAGGTAGTAACGATGCAAACATTTTTATTTAACAAAATTAAAGCATAATCTTTTAGTTTTACTTGAAAAAATGATCAAACATCAAACACAACAAGTGTTTGATGTTCTAAATTAGGAGTTTTTTTCAGAACACCTTATATAAATTAACAAAGCATAGTATGAGCCTCAAGTCTCACCTAGAGCTCACAAAACTTTCAAATTTCTAAATTTGTTATTTTAGAAGTTATAATTATTCTATTGTGGGTTGCATTGGTCATTTTTTCCTGTAAACTAAATTATCATATAAAAGTTCCTTACATATTTCAGTTCTATATGAATCCTCCACAAAAAATATACCTTTCCATTTAATATAACAAAATTACAGTTAACTGACTGTATAATCGCATCATGATAGACGGTTGAAATTATATTAGTGAAAAAAACGTTCTTGATAACTTTGGAGGGTACTCCAAACTCAAATTTTCAGATCTCCAACATGTTTAGTTATTTTTCCATAACGCTGAACCAATCACCTCAATTGAACATCCCTAAATAATGAATAATTACCTAGACTGAAAGATATTCGACTTGCAAGGATGTGTTCTATTCATATATATTTATAGATAATTTCGCAATTTGGTATAGGACAGAAAAGATGTTGAACAACTTCTTGAATTCTAACAAAGCATATTAACTTGGAGTTTTCCACACGTAGAGTATACCGCGTACAGGAATTTTGCATAATACCTTCAGTGACATTAATAAAGAGATATTCCCTAGCAGCTACTTCTACGTGTTCTGGAATTTAGTTCTTTTAATATGTTATTTGTTTAAAGTAACAAGATATCGGTATTAATATCAGTTTCAAAGTTAAAATTAGAGACGTGTCCTTTGGGTTGTAGTATTTTCATAAGTTTAAAATACGTAACTAATTAACAGTTAGGAAAAGTCGGAAGATTTAATGAGGAATGGAAATAACTCAATATATAATTTTATAAGTATGTAAAGAAAATCGTAAAATTGTAAATGATTAACATTTAATTATTTTACTAAATGGGGAGTGGGGAGAGTATGACTGATAGTCTTAAGAAAAGCACACACCTTAATTTTTCTGGTGTACAAGACCGGACCAAACAAAAGTGTTCATTAGAGCGGCGACACTGGGACAAGACCGAATTTGACCGGACTTATGCTTTTCCGTTTAGGTTGACTCGCGAACAGACGTTGGTTTTGCCTTGCCACTCGTTTGCGGCTCTCCTTTTAAATGTTATTTGTGGCATATTCTTGATTATTTTGAAAATGTAAATTGCAAATTGAAAACTTTGAATTTGCAATTTACATTTTCAATGCATATTTTATAGCCATTGACAACAAAGTCGAAATCGAATTTGAATCGTTTGGTTTTTCTTTCTTTACACAGCGTTTTATTTCGATTATGGTGTTATTTCACAAGAAAACATAAATATAAATATGTTTGAGATGTTTTTAAAAATATAGGTTTCGTTGACCTATTTCAAGCATATATCCAGTTGCCCTCCAGAATTGGTATCACTATTTTAGCCAATCCTATCGTTTATATTAAATAAATGTCATATTTTTATCAAATAGTTCACAAAGTGGTTAGCAGTGAACTTCATAAAAAATATGTGGAATTAGCCGTACTTAGTTCTGGTTTTCAGCCACGCTGACAATCACTATAATAACTTTCTAAGTCAATAAAGTAAATTTTGTTAGGAAATCAGGTGCCAGTGTGCGATACGCATCAAGTCTGGTTCGTTGCTCAGGTTCTCTAGTCTAGTCAAGTTTCGTTGTGCGCTTCCCCATAGAGAAGCTGGATTGACAGATCAGGTAAACGAAAATTTGTTTTGACTTGTGTTACCTTAAAAAAAATCTTATATGATTGTTGTTTTTTGTCTTCAGTCTGCAGAGTCCGTCCTTTATGTAAATTGTATATATTTTCAAAATTTATATTGTAATTTACGACAGTTTATTTCGAATCTAAATGCATACAGATGTAACAACCATTTGTGCAATATGCAATATTACTTTCATATTGTCAAAAAACAAACAATACTATTTAAAATAAATTTATTTTATTCTATACTGTAAAAATATGAGCAACAAATGTCATAACATTAACAAAAAAAATCAAAATACTTGAAAACCCAGAAATAAAACATTGGTAAGAAGATTGGAGGAAGACACGTAGATTTCACTGGAAAATTAAGATTAAGTAATGTGGTCAAATTGGTTTCGGTTTGATATTTAATGAGGTATCAACAAATTGTTATTTTTAATTAATTTTGGCACCTATAATATTTTCTGATGTCATTGTTTTTCAACGATATATTAATTGGGATAGTTTTATTCTGACCTCCTTCAAAATTGATATTTTTTGAAAAATAACAATTTTGACAATGCATTTTGTTTACTGCTCGTTATGTACTTTTTATGGTTGCTAAGTATTAATATTGGAATACCAGTACTCAGTTTGACTATCAAACCCAAATGTGGGCTTCACACAGGCTGTTGTGAAAATTTCTCAGACTCCACATTTCGAATATCAACTTCTCCTTGAATTATAAATTAACTAAATCTGTATAATTATTAACTTTACAGTATTGTGTGCTGTCTTCTTCGATCTTATGTATATTGTATGAATTTTTATTTGTTTTAGGTCATTCAAAATGAAAAGATTGTGTTTATTTCATATGTTTTATTGACGTTTCGGCCATGTTTTTGGAATTTTTCAAATCTATTCTAAAACTGATAAAACTATTGAAAGATTTAAGAAATTCTGAAATTATGATTTTGACTTACCTACAGCGTTAGTACTTGTGAATGCACAATTTTTTCTGCTAATTTTTTTATCATGTCTATGGGGTAATTATTTTTATTTGAATTATTATTTTTCACGAGCGCAAGTTTTGATTTTTTTTTATTGCTAAATTTCTAAATTCAGGGTCTGGCAGCTGAAGTGCCCGATCTGCTAATCATATAATAACCGATTATTTGTAAGAATGTGATGACTGCATTCGAAATTTAGTTTAAGTTTGTGTTGTGTACCGTTCCGTTTTTATTTTATTACTATTTCTATGTACTCTAACATCAAGAAATTTTATTTTTTCTTGTTTTCGACTTCACTGGTGAACTGAAACCTTTAATGATATGAATTAAAACAATTTAATAGGTAGTTAATTTTATTCTTTGGAATTGCAGGGATACAATCATCGACATACCGAAAATAGAACGAGATATTATAATATTAACATTAGTGAGTGTGGTTTCTTCGAGATCTTCCATTACCATTTGTGCAATTACCGTCAGCCATATCTAGCGTAATTGCACACGAAAAATAATTAAAAAAAAAATAGATAAATATTATAACAAAACAACCCAAGGAAATACAAATAACAAATATATTTCATAACCATATATAAAGGGACTATTAAACCAATTATCAAATTACTTTAGAAAATACAATATCACACAAGTCGCAAAAGCTATAATTTATTGTCCAAATATTTCAGTATATTGAAACAAAAACTCCCTAATAACAAAAAAGTAAATTCACATATGAAATGTCATATAATGACTGCGATGCCACATATATTGGATAAACATCTCAGTACCTAGAAATCAGGTTAAACGGTCATCAGTATGATAAAAAGAACAAAACAGTCCTAACTAACCACGAAACAACAAAAAATCATAAATTACAATATAAAAATACAAAAATCCTTAAAACAGAAACTAACTTAAAAAAGACAGATTTTTTAGAAATGATTAATATTCAAAAAACAATAAATGTCAAAAAAGGTATAAATAAATGAAGTAAGATTTTCACTTCCATTCTTTAAATAGTTCTACACCAATGAATATTAATACGTACGGACCTGAGAGAACACCACATTGTATGGGGTAAACACGAACAGAAAAAGTTCAATAAAATATCACTGTACAAGTCCCAGATGTATAACCGACACTTAAAACTGACAAGTAAACATTTAGTAAACTCCGGAAATCATCCCTCAAATCTATAAAAAGAACAAACAGGTCAGTTTAAATTAGTATCTATCGTTGACTCTGAAACGACACACAATGTTAGTTTTTAATTTTGTGTCAAGAAATAAAATGTAGAACGATTAGCAGAAAAAAATTTGACTTCACAAGTACTAACGCTGTAGGTAAGTCAAAATTATAATTTCATAATTTCTTAAATGTATCAATAGTTTTAGCAGTTTTAGAATAGACTTGGAAAAGGCCAAAAACATGGCTGAAAAGTCATCAGTAAAACATGAAATGAAGAGAATCTTATAATTTTAAACGACCTAAAATCAAGAAAATATTCACTCAACTAATTTATATATTATTAAATTTATATACATCACTTTTCAGTGTTGAGCCGAGCTAACTTCTGGCCAAACATTATATTAAAAACTCAGACAGTTTGTCAGTTTCACTGAAAGCAGTACATTGCAGAATACGTTACCATATTTCTGAGGGATTTTATTAGGCCTTATTTCGCCCCAGCACAATAAGCTCAATGACGATTTTCTGTATGCAATTTTGCTGAAAGCTTTTATGTGTGCGTTCGGTGAAAGTGTTTTGTGGGTATTGTCGATACATATACATGAGGAAATACTTTCTTTGGATTCTCAATGTGAAATGCATAAATATAAAACAAATAACATAATCAAATCAAAAATTAAAGACTTTGGTAACTAATACAAACTAATAAGATAATCGAATTTTGAAATAAATAAATTTTACTACTACATATTTGTATTAATCAGATAATATGAAAGCCAAAAAGACTAGTCGGAATAGAACAATCCAAATAAACAGGTTGTTAAATGCTTGCCAACGTTTCGCCTTAATATATTCATCAGGGGTAAAAACATACAGGAAAATGTGTATACAAATTACATAAAAGTTAAAATAATATATAAAAATGTAAAACTATGCATGAATCATTACTAGATGAAATAATAAAATTATGTATTAATAAGATGACAAGTACAAAACAAAATTATTAAACACAAAATTAAAAAATAAGTATGTGGTGTAATCAGTATCCTAATTAAGCCAATGAGATATAAGCTCGATTGGACAATGACATACTCCCAGGGCATTCAACATAACAGAATATTCATAAAAAAAGAGAAAAAAAAACATTATAATGTATGTGCACATTAATAGTGCAATAAACCCTCACTGGCATTTACAAAAACGTATAAACGACGATGTCATTGTCCAATCGAGCTTATATATCATTGACGTAATTAGGATATTGATTATACCACATACTTATTTTTCAATTTTATGTTTAATAATTTTCTTTTGTACTTGTCATCTAACTTATTAATATATAATTTTATTACTTCATTTACATTTTTATATATTATTTTAACTTTTATGTAATTTGTATAAACATTTTCCTGTATGTTTTTAGACCCGATGAAGCTTTGAATATAATACGCAAAATGTTGGCAAGCATTTAACAACATGTTTATTTTGATTGTCCTATTCCGACTAGTCTTTTTGGTTTATTGACAATAACGAACACTAAGAATTTTCTAAAATTTTCTGTAAGATGATATGGTTACTTATAGGAAGACAAAGATAGTCGTTTATATCAAGTACTAGTAAAGAATATTGGATGAACACGACATTACTAGGCATTAAAATTAAAAGGGATGGATTAAACAATAAGAGTGTCAAATAAAGAACACGGACAATGATGTTGAAGCATTGGCAGTTCAGTGTTTGTTCTAAAGCCTATTATGAATTTTGATGGTATTATAATTTAAATTGAATGAAGAAGTATTTCAGCCTCTTCAGGGTCGTACTATAAGGCGAATTTCTGGACGTAGTGAGAAATAAATTTACTGCGGACGAACCTTAATGGAGAGGACCGAGCTGCCATAAATTCATTCATGAACTTACTCCAATGTTGCCTCAAGAAATGTAGCTATTAGGAGAAGAAGAGCTTCTTGGAATGGTCAAAGAACATACACTGTAGAAGCAAGAGAAACAATCTAAGCTATGGTTGAGATATGTCGACGACACAGTCATTATCAGGCAACATGGTGAGAGAGCTCTACAAGCATTCCTGGAGCACTTAAACCGACAGCAACAGTCCATAAGTGTCACCATGGAGAAAGTTAAGATTGGGTGCCTACCGATCTTTGATGTGAAGTGCCGAGAATCCAAACAACAGTCTACAGGAAGGTTATACATACAGAGTTATAACTAAAGGACAATTCTAGCCACCCAACAGAAACAAAAACTGGCATCATCAACACAATAATTCATACAGCCAAAAATATCTGCAGCATACCAGAAGTCCTTAAAGAAAGACTAGTGAAACTTAGAGAAGTCCTTTTGACGAATGCTTACCCGGAAACCATCATTAATAAGGCCTTTGAAGAACAGGATAAACAAGGCAGGAGGAGGAAGTCAAGATAGCAACTCTGATATTACCATAAACAAATAGCTTGTCGGAAAAACTTAAATATATTGGACTCAGATATGAAATCACAATGATTTTGAAGAGCAGCAACATCTTGAGAAGCATGGCTACAAAAACAAAGAAGGATACGCAATACCACATAACTGTTTGTACAGCATATGCGTGGCACTGCCAAAGAGGTAATGACAAGCGTTGTCAAGTCCTGCGATGCTTCCATGCCAAGGAGACGGCAGAACAACAGCCGCCCACCAGTTTACTGGTGGAACGACACGATCTCACAACACCGACGAGAGTGTCTGAAAGCACGAAGGCTGCATCAACGAGCACGGAGACGCGACAGAGTCACAACAGAAGAACTAAGGCTCGACTATGAGATCAAAAGACAACAACTACGAAGAGCCATTCTTTCAAGCAAGAGATCCTACTGGAAGGAGTTGTGTGACGAAGTTAATCAAGATCCATGGGGAAAACCGTATAAAATCGTGATGCATAAAATTAAGGCCCCTCCCATGACATCAACGAACTGCCCCGAATCATTGCACAGCATTGTCACTCACTTGTTTCCTGCGAAGCCTGAGCTACCCGCTTATCCTTCATGGCAGGTGAGGGACGAAGATATACCATCAGTGACTATGAGTGAGCTGATGGGCGCGTGCAACCGGCTCCAAAACGGTAAGGCTCCCGGTCCAGATGGCATACCTAACATCGCGCTAAAATGCGCCATAGCCAATAGGCCTGACATGTTTCTACACATGTATGAGACCTGCCTAAAGCAGGGGGTTTTCCCGACTAAGTGGAAAAAGCAGAGGCTTGTGCTCCTCCCTAAAGGGGGAAAGAAACCTCCCGACGAACCGTCATCATATCGTCCCCTCTGTATGTTGGACTCTGCGGGAAAACTCCTTGAAAGGATAATAGCAGATAGGCTGGAGCCCTACGTTGAGCCGAAACTTTCCACCAACCAATTCGGGTTGAGAAAGGGGAGATCAACCACCGATGCCGTGAAGCTCGTTATCAGCATCGCCAGAGAGGCTATCTCGGGAAAGAGATGGAGAAGAGGTGGAAAAAAGTACTGTCTAATAGCCACCCTGGATATCAAGAACGCCTTTAACTCGGCCCGCTGGGACCGCATTTTCGAGGCTCTTGCCAGGATGGAAGTTCCGCAGTACTTGCGCAGAATGGTTTCAGCGTATTTCAAGGACCGCATCTTGTTGTACCAAACTGAAAATGGGCAAGTAGACTATAAGATCACAGGAGGTGTACCTCAGGGCTCTGTTCTTGGCCCCCTCTTATGGAACGTAATGTACAACGACCTGCTCCTGCTCGGTCTGCCTGAGGGCGTCAGGCTAGTGGCATTCGCCGATGATGTGGCATTGATCATAGTGCGCAAGCACATAGAGGAGATACAAACAAACTTCTCATTTGCTATAGCCACAATTCAGCATTGGATGCTCGCAGCGGACTTGAGTTTAGCAGAACAAAAGACCGAAACACTTCTTGTTAGCAGTCGAAAGGCAAGGGAAACCATCACCCTCAAAATAGGCGACTCCTACATACAGTCGCAGCCCTTCATCAGCTATTTGGGGGTGCTCCTGGACGCACGGCTCAACTTCAAAGAGCACATAATCGCGGCCAGCAAGAAAGCAGCTGGGGTACAGGGGGCATTATTTAGAATAATGCCGAATGTCGGAGGCCCTAGACAGATAAGAAGACAGCTACTGGCAACAGTAACTACTTCTGTTTTGTTGTACGGGGCACCGGTATGGGAGAAATCGCTCGAGCTACCATCGTACCGCCGGAAAATGAAATCAGTCCAGCGGCTCTCAGCGATTCGAGTGGCATCATCCTACCGCACTGTGTCTTACGAGGCGGTGAGTGTGATTGCCTCTACCCTACCAATCGACATCCTGGCTGCAGAAAGGGGACGGCTTTATCGCAGAAAGTTAGAGAAAGACCAACCGACAGGAAACAGCGATGAAAGAGCCATGAGTCTAGGGCAATGGCAGGAGAGGTGGGACAGCTCTACTAAAGGCCGGTGGACATATCGACTGATACCTAACATCAGTCGTTGGGTCAACCGCCAGCATGGGGAGGTTGGGTTCTACATCACTCAACTCCTGACTGGACATGGATGCTTTCGAGCATACCTGCACAGGTTCAGGAGGGCAAACTCCCCAAACTGCCCACACTCTACGGACGTGATAGAGGACGCGGAACACGTGTTCTTCTCCTGCCCCCGGTTTCAGGATCAACGTGCTGAAGTGGAGAGGATTCTGGAGACTAATATCGTTCCAGAACAATTAGTAGAAGCCATGCTGAAGGCCCCCAAGCCTGGAACTTGGTATCAGATTACGCGGAGACTATCCTCAAAGAACTCCGCAATACGTTCGAGGAGTAGGCTTTAGAGGCTTTCAATGTACGAGCAGTAAACATCTGCAATGAACCACCCTTGCGAAGTAGTATTGACTAAGAGTGCCGCAGGGGACCAAGGTTGGAGGAGAAAGAGGTTAGGGTTTTAGCGGGTATACGGTATACTGGTTTCAATGCAACGATTTACTCTTGCTTTGAAGTCATTGCATCGGGAGTCCCGCACGACGGCCAGCACGTGCTAGCTAAGTACGGAATGTATTTCCCTCCTCTTCGGATAAAAAAAAAAGCATATGCGTGGCAATCCCTACATTGGGAAGATAAAGCGAGTTTCACACATCAGGGTTAAGGAACACCGCAAAACTACTCAAAGGGCGAAGCAAACTGCTGGGACCAGGGCCATTGCAACTCACAAGGAATGGCACTGGTATAAAAGAATATTTGTAGAATCGATTATCATAATCTTGAACGAGTATGTAACCAACCGCCAGATACGATAGCGCTGATTGGATCAGATGAGGGATTAAGGGACCCAGCGGCGCATAACTGATTAAGCGTATAAATACAAATGATAATCTCAATTTCCCATTATTCACCTTATAATTTGAAGCCCAAGGAAACTTCCAGGAACGAGATACATTGTTTACCAATGTCAGACTAACAAAGATCCTGTAAGTTGTATAGACAACAAAAAGTATTGTTTACTTTGTAATGGCACACATGAGTTCACAGAACGAGAATGTTCTCAAACTCGTACTTCAAACTATTCTAAGCCACCGTATTATGATTAACAAAAAAATTCATAAACCTGGGATCAATTTAAGGTCAACGTTCAGTGCAATGGCAGTGACCAATATAGAAAATTTGATATCGCTGCTTAAATATAGGGCACATTTCTGTCACCAAACCGAGTTAAATTAAGAACATGTTTCATTACTAGATACATTTTCTGATAAACAGGTATTCTTTATTCAATGGATCAATATTTCAACAAACATTTAACATCATAATACAAAAGAAATGACGAAAAAATGTTTTGAGTAGAAAAAATCAATTGATGCATCATGGTACAAAAAAAAATACAAGTTATTTATCATGTACATTCATCTTAGGTTTAATAAACATTATATACATATTATACATACTGCCAAGTTCTTGATCAAATAAATTTGTGTTGTGAATTTCATATTAAAAAATAATTATAGTTAAAAAAATACCTTTTAGTAGCAAACCGAATTAAAAAGCAGCCTAAAGAGTGTTTTTTTTTACTTTTTATAAACTATAATTCTTTTCTACGTTTTTAGTCTCATAACGATGTCTATAATATTTATAAATTAAAAAGTTTACTTCATGTTTGCGTAACCTTTCTATTTCATCACAGCAAGTTCTACTACTGCCAACTAGATGGCAGTAGTTAATAGACGAATTTGTATTTAGGCAAGAACAATGACAAAAAGACAACAAACGGGAAAACTCAATTTAAAAAATTGTATTGTCATCGGCCCTTGACACGTATGCCAATTTTCAACTTAATTGGTCTTCTTTAAGGTGGTGAAAATTACGTTGAAAGTTTCCGTTACATAGATTGATACATAAGTACACATGAACCTAATAAAAGCATATTAATAATACAGTTTTTAGAACAGGTGTACCAAACAAAAAATTTTTAAATTTCTCAAAAACTTTTTAAACATTACGATACTTGAAACATGAGTGAAGGTCTTTCATTCAAAAGTTTGCGTAAAGATTAATTATCTCTGTACAATAAGATTTGTTGAATATAATCAATGGAAATTGTATGCTTAAAAACATTTTGTCATTGTCATTCAAGCATATAAATTGATCTCCCTGTTGGAATTCGCCCCGTTGCTAAATGAACATTCTGGAATTAAAGGGAAAACAAGTCGGAGGATATTACAAATTATTTTCGTTTCCGTAACAAAATCGTTAAAAACGAAAGCTTGGTTTGAAAACGTCCAAATGCCTTTAAGTGTTCGTCTCTTTATTGATAATTTATAACAAACTTGTAATGAATCAAATCACACTAATTTTCAGTCGGCATGACTAATTTATCATCAACAGATCAAAACGACTAACGGGTTCAGAAAAAAATATATTCACGGTTTTAACAATTAACTTAAAATGTTAAAATTTATTCATTTTTGAAATATTGTATTTTAAATAATTAATTATTTATTGTGTGGACGATATTTTTCGTGAATATAGAAAAAAGGTTGTTGCATATATAATAATCCAATCTTGCTGCCGACTAAACTGATATTTGAAAATTTCAGAATCTCGCATTTTCTTTTTTTTTGTACGTTTCAGGACCACTTGCCAATATTTGCCTGTTATATTGCAGCAAAATTCGGCCAAATACATTGTTTTACAGAACCTGAGAACTCTTACAATTACTCAAATTCTTTAATGAAAGGAAAATGGTATTCATTGATAACAAGAAATGTTTTCCTAAGCTTTTGATAGGTTAACTTATCAAAGTGATTATGAAAAAAGCTTCTCGAGATTTTCTAATTCATTGAACGAAATACAATATATTGTTTACATCTGAGAAGCTTCATGAGTTGCACTTCCCTCAACTGATTGATATTTCGAATATTTTTGGAGTTTAGAATTTTATATTAAAATAGAACATACAATATAGTAAGAAAACCCAATAAAAGTTCTAAAAATTGTAGGGGGCATACTTCTATTATTTATTATTACATACTAACCTCACTACTCGGTTATTTTCACGCTCATTGTGGGGATGTTTGAGAAAATTTTTCAAATCTATCATAGACAGATATTTCTACTATCAATAACCCTTGAAAATTCATATCGACGATCCATGAAGCATGTAGGTACATTGAAAAAATAATGGATTTCGTATCGCAATTGTTCAAACGCAAATATACTGCCTTGTTTTGGCACACATTGTGCAGATGCAAATTGCTATCAGTTCCCATAGACCGAGCAACTAAAAATTCAAACGTAATGCAGACATAATTTTGAAAAAATGCTAAATTTTCTAGTATTTCTTGCTTTTCTCTGTCAATATTGATACGATCGTATTAGTTGTTTCATGGTCTAAAATTCAACTCTTGACATCATAGAGATTAATTTATTATTTTCGATTTAATAAGCATACAAAGAAAAATATCCATTGCCTTGATTCAGTTGCTTATTCCAAAGTAAATGATCATAGTTGCGAGTGGAAAATAACAAAATATCACTAGAAATCGTTCTTAATATGACAGCATACAGTCCAGTCAATGAAAAGAAAAAACGGTAATACTGGGTAATTTGTCCAAGCAGCACCGATTTTCCTCAAAATTTCTACTTACACTCTACTTCAAAGTTGACCCTGTGCCGGTGTTTTTTTTTCCCGGAGGGGGATGCGACCCCTTCTATTGTTATGTGAAAAAATCCCGGGAACGAATAAATTAAATAATTTTAAGCAACTTTTGTTCTATAAAGTTTTTTCTGAAAGATAATTCTTTTCGAGTAAATCCTGAAAGTCTCGATTTTTCAACAAAAAAAACTTTCATAGGGTTTTTCGTAAATAACTTTAAAATATGCACTTTAAGAAAAAAATCTTTTGGATCAAAGATGTAGCTTATAAAAAAACAATACAAACGGAGTTATAGCTTGTTGAAATTTTGTTTTTATTTGTCAAAACAAATATTGAAAGGTTAATCCTGAAATACCAATGCACTTTTCGGGAAAAGTTTATAAAAAAATTCTTTAACATGGTTTTTTAGGGTTCCGTATATACAATATACGGATACCCTTATAATATCACTCCGGATTTCTGCCTTTGTTACATCACAGCAATTTTCTCCTAAACTACTGGACGGAAGAGGTTGAAATTTGGTATCATTTTATAGTTTGGTGACCCGATGAGGAGTACATATTGCAAAAGAAGAAATTTTGATTTTAGGGGTACTTATGGGGGGAAAAACTAAAAAAATCGTTCGTTCCCCCCCTCCTGATCTCCGAAACTACTAAGCCAAAAAGTTTGTACAAAAATAGGAAATATCGAACGTTGCCGAACTTTACAGGAAAAATAAGGAGAAAACATTAATATTAATTTTGGGGGTCAAATTAAAGAATTAGATGAACATTTAAAAATTAAAAATTTTTTAAACGCATCATGTAATACATCAAATGAAAAGTCTCATTCTGAGAAACACAAATATATTTTTTATAATTAAAAAAAAATAATTTAAAAGATATTATTGAAAATATACCAAAATTTACCCATCCCCCCCCTTATATCCGAAATTATATATCGTAAAGTTTTGAAAAAAAATAGACCTAAAGTTTACTGGAAAAATAAGGGCAAACCTCTACTTTTAGTTAATATTAATATTCATTTTGGGGGGCGCTTTATAGAATTAAATGGAAAATAAAAAATTAAACTGGTTTCTAATATCAAATGTAATATATCAAATCAATACCAAAATATTTTAGAATATATAAAAAAATATTAAAAAAATTACTCATTCCCCCCTTTATTCCCCAAACTATAAGACCTATTTTTTTTGATTACAGGAAAAATACGAAGAAATCCCTAATATTAATATTGGGGGACAAATTATAGAATTAAACGGAAAATAAAAAATATATTTTAACGCATCATGCAATATATCAAATGAAGGGGCTCATTATGAGGCATACAAATATATATTTTTCATATTTTTTAAATTAATTGTTTACAAGATATTAACATAAAGATATAAAAAATTTTCATTTCTCGCTTTATTTCCGAAACCATACTACCTAAAATTTTGAAAATAATTAGGGGTACTGGGGCTCACTTAAAATTTATAAGAAAAATTATTAGAAAACCTTAATAGTAATTTTAAAGACAAATTATGAAATTAAATGAAAAATGAAAATTTGATTTTCAAACGCATCATGTAATATATCAAATAAAAGGCTCATTATGTGAATTACAAATATCTCATATTTTTAAATCATTTGTTTAAAAGATATTAGCAAAAATATTAAACATCGACTTAATTCCCATTTTAGAAACTACACTATTTACATTTTGAAAAATACATTTTATTTGTATTTTTAAATAATTTGAATATCAGATTTAATAATTTATAATTTAAAATTTGACCTATTTTGCCCTTTATCTTCCAATCTATAGAGCCTCAAAATTCAGACAGTGGATTATAAAAGGCTCCCCTGAAAGTTTATTTGTAAAATAAATCTCTAATGTTAATTTTAGGGGGCCAAATTGGAAAACTAAATACATATGTATTCTTATAAAAATCAAGCGAATTTTGAAGGTGGTACGGAACACTTAGTATGCCAGTTCAACTCGCACTTGACCAAATAATTTTCTTACAAAGGCCCCTATTATGAAAATTAAGCGAGTTACGACATGAATAAATTGTTTTTTTGTATTTTGACAAAAAAGTACAAATTACCCTAGTTGAAATTAATTGCTACTACTTCACAAAGCACCAATTTGTAGATTATTTACCAGCAAAAGCTCATGTAAATTGAGAATATATTTATCCGTTTTTTGAAAGGGCTTGAGCTGAAAGGGTGGCCTAATAGTCCTATTTACCAACTTGTACAAACTTTAAACGGTCATATCTAACTTAATTTTTGTCCTATAAAAAAAAAAACGAAACATAAATTAAAAAAAACAAAACCTACAATGTTGTTTTCTACAAAATGTTGCCTATCTCTCGTAGCTTCTAAGTTATTTTGAAAAAAGACCATTTTTGCAAAATTACAAAAATACAGTATTCTCTTGAGGCTCGACTTTTTTCAAAACTACTTACTTTAAACCGGTCAAACTGTCTGAGCCTATTTGTAATAAATAAGTCAAGTGATTTGTTTAGTGGTAGCAGTTATTTCAACTGGGTGGTATTTAGGGGGTAATATGCAGATATTTTTTTCAAAATCCAAAAAAAACAACCTTATTTATGTCATAACTCGCTCATGCTATAGACTTTTATAAAAAACCAAATTAAAGGATGTTTTAAATATTTTAAAAAGTATTTATAAACTTTTCCTGAAAAAAGCATTGTTTCTTAGTTATTTCACGATAAACCTTTAATTTTTTTTATAAATAAACAAAAAATTTTAACAACTTGTATTGGTTCTACAGAAATCACAAACCAAGCATATTTTTTTATAGGTTACGTTTTTGATCTAAATGATTTTATTTTAAAGTTATTGACGAAAAACAGTATGAAAACATGTTTTATTTGGTTGAAAAATCGATATAATTTCACTTAACCTTTACACTAAACCACAATAAAAAAGAAGGGCAGTCAGTTCAAAACTTGGGAATAACGTACTCACAGTACATAAAGAACAGAACGGATCAGATTGGGAAGTTGCTTAGACAACAAGTTTAAACTGTTTTTAAACCTACAACTTTGTGACATATTCTAGGATCTCCTAAAGATCCTATTGACCCTTTGTCATACTGTACCAAAACAGCGAGAGGCTACTGAAATATATTAATATCCAAACAATTTCAACAGAAGGGAAAAGGGTCTCAAAATGAACAGAATTTGGTATATTGTATTACGACGCGCGATACGAAAGTAAAGTGGAACTTGCTAGACCGCATAATCTGACACAGTGAGATCACCTTATCTGACCATTTCCACGGTGTTTGAAGTGTATATATAAACACCCTTCACAAGTAAAAAGTAGCTGTATTAGCTTTTTCCGAAGTTCAAACTCAGTTTACTCTAAAAATGTTAAACATATCGATTTGGACAAAGATATTTTTTTACGTAACATTGTTAAGATTTTATCTATCTGTAGAGAAAATTGTAAAAAAATTAAATAAAAAAAAACGAGCCGAAAACCCTCTTTACCAACCTAAATAGAACGCTTATGGTTTGCATGTCGAAAAATGGACTAGCACATGTTATTTAACGTAAAAAGTTATGTAAGACCCATCCATTTTGACCGTTTTGTCAATAACAGAAAAAAAAGTTTTGTTTGAGCCCTTTTAAGGGCATATAACAACCTAAGGGTACGTTTTATTGCACATGTTAATAGGGATTTTTTGGCAGCAGAAGTATGGAACCCTATTTTAGAAGTCCCTGTATAAGATAATGAAAACACTAAACAAAACCGAAAACTGTGGAGAAGGCATAATAACGAAAAAGTAAATGAAAGAAGTAGAAGGCCAAATATTCAACGAAATACACGGAATTTTTAGATGAAATTGATTTAGACAAATTGAAGAAAGTACTTGAGTTTACAAAACAATAATCATTATTATGCGTAGCAATAAAAAAAAATAGAGTTTCAATTTAGATTTAAACATGTTTAAGGTTTTGACTTCTTGAATGTGAGGAGGAAGTTTGTGAAAATTTTTGAAGGTCCAGTGTTTGGACCACGCAGCTCTTACCTTATATTTTGTGATATGAACATGATCGGTCAGTTTCTTATTTACGTTATGATAAATTTTATTTATAATGCAATCCTTCCGATTACTAAGCTCATCAATTTTTAAAGACATAAAATACAAATAATGCAATATCAGCAAAATAGTTTTTTTGCAGTGCACCTCAAAATTTTAATTTTTACCAAAGTTACGTTACTTAAACCAGTGAAAAATCAGCTCAGCCTAGATTCGACTTGATCAGGATGGATTAATATAAGTGGTTCTGCGGAGAGAACAGTTCTCAAATTCGTACCCATTACTGAAATTTAGTGTATTTAATCAATGATGAATGATGAATAACCAACTTCGTTTACTGTTGAATAGAATAACTTGTTTTCTAAATATGTATGGAGAAAATTTTGTATGTGATTGTAACTTAGGTGGATCCACTATATTGTAGACGATCTGAATATCATCATTCTTTAGGTCTGTTAATTATACTGACATTCGTTTAATAGTCTCCTCTCCCCGGAATTTTATAATAAATAATTATACAGTTTTAATTGATATAGCGCAATAGGATGTAGTTTTCAATTTTAATAAACTTTGTCTGATAATAATTTGAGTTATTATTAAAAAAAGGTACTTAACTTAAACAAAATTTATATTCTTTATCAAAAATAGTACACAATTTGGAAAAGTGACATGAATATTTATTATACAATTTTTAGTGATGTGGCATAATTAGATGAATTTTATAATTCTTATTATTCCTGTTTGATAAGAATTTTATATATTTTGAAAAATAAAGGTATTTTATTTTTAAGCAAAATTCATATTTTGATATGTAATTATTACAGTAAGTATATTTTTCCGACCATGCATATATTTTTATGAAAAATAACTTTTTCTCTAAATAATATTCATAAGTTTTCCGTTTGAATCCAACTTATGAAGATACACTGTATATAGAAACCAACTGTGAACCTCCATCTTGAAGTTGATTAACTGACATTTATTTCGATTGATTTCCAATCAACGTTGAATTTATTACAATTTTTAATAATACAGCACAATTGGATGCAGTTTTCAATTATAATAAACTTAGTTTGATTACAATTTGAGATATTATAAAAAAATAAAGGTACGTTACTTTTAAACAAAACTGATATAATTTTTTGGAACCTAGTATCTAGTTGGAAAAGTTACATAAATAGTTATACAATTTTTAGTGCAATGGCATAAGTAGATGCATTTTTGAATTCTAATTACTTCTATTTTTTTGATAACAATTTTAGATATTGCAATATAGTCCGTGGGTTCAATTTAAAATTATAAATATATTTATTCACATACACTTTTCTACAAACTTTTATTTACATTAAAACAGCTGATTACAAGAACAATCTCATATACGATAGTCGTCGCGGTATAACTGCCTGGCGATCGTGCCGTGCTTCTGTTATAACACCAGCGTCGAATTCTCCAGTAAAAATCATCATCACTCCTTCCGCTGCCGAGTCTTTTCGAGAATCGAATTTTTTTTTTTTATCTTAAAGCGTTTGTTGTCGTACTGAAATGACACAGGGTCGGCTTTGGGTAAATTTCGTAATAATATTAACAAAAATAATGATTAACTCGAAAAGAATTGACTGCCAGAAAAACTTTATGGAATAAAAGTTGCTTAAAATTAGTTAATTTATCCATTCCCGGACTTGTCTTCGTATAATACTTTAATACTTTTCACCCCTAGAAGGGGAAACATCCCCCCTCCCCGGGAAATAAGCAACCCGCCCGGCCTAGGGTCAACATTGAAGCAGAGGGTAAGTAGTACTCAAATCCAAATTTTTAGGAAAATCGGTCCTACTTGGACAAATCACCCGGGAAAATGGTCATTGGCTGGACTGATAGTATTTTTCATATGAAAAAATCTCTATTGGTCTAGTATAACAACAAGGAAATCATTCAGCAAAGTGGACAAGTGAACAATTTAGGAGAGCTGCACACTTAGAGTAGAAAATTGTCTTTCATACATTGTGACTAATTACACCAACAAACCTACCATATCTATCTAGTGCCACTTTGTCTGAATTTGTGTTATTTTTATGTTAGCCTCAACATCAGCGCCAGCTCGCCCAATTACTTATATTTTATGATAACTAAATTAATTATCTCATTAATCGTATGCTGAGTAAAGATATTTAATTTTATTCAGAGCACTAATATTTATTAGAACAATCTAACGAAACTGTAACATCGTTTAATTTCCTAGATTCCGTAATACCAGCAAAAAGCAAACAAGAGATACTGTTCAAATTGGCCGGAATGTGTTTACGGAAGTTATTAACCTCTCGATGTAGACGATAATTCGATTTTATCGGTGAACTGGAGATGCAAGCTTTTGTAATAGAACTTCAAAGCATCACCTACAAGCAATAGACTGACGCTCGTAGTTTTGTGATACATAAACGTCGGTCTCGAAATTGAAAGCAGGGCGTGCACGTTGTCGATAATTATCGAAAACCAATTCAGTTTGCCGCATTTTAACTACATCGATAATTTATATTGAGAGAATCTGCTATAAATAAGTATCGAAATTAGACCGGCGGTCTTGAAATTCGTGCTAAATTTTGTCATTATATAATGTGACAATTTCTAAATAAATTTCGGGACTTATTTGAGTAATAATAAGTAAATTAGAAATGGTTGCTGAAATGATAATTAATTACAATAACAATAATAGTAATAATAATAACCTTTGTGGTGGCTGGGTTAGATAGCACCATGGTATCCACCGCCTATCATATGAGGCGACTAAAGGGGCAGCTGTCCGCTGACCTACAACCTAACTTTTCTTTCTTTCGCACAACCCGCACGGGATGTTCTGGTTTAAATCATTTTATCTGGGAAGTGACAACCCCACGGGTCCGAGTTACCTGGACAATTACAGTGTCAATTGGTGACACCACCCATGAAAATGGAGCTACGGAGAAGATGCATCGGAAAAGAGCCGCTGCCTGGGGATCGCCAGGGCATGTCTGGAGCCGGCGCTGGACATGACAGCATGCGGGACGTCGATGGCAGGGTGCTGAGGAGGCGGGCCCCTGCTGTTCAAAGAGCTACAGCCTAAAAACCAGATGAACCACATCAACACTCACAAATACAGTCACAGCTACAACGTGACCATCACCAACTGAGTCAAACGAGAACGAGAACTTCATCGGCACACCGGCAGAAAGTGTTGTGCAGGATCAACACCTAGCGCGCACTCAAGAGGGACTAAAAAGCCAACGCATGAAATGGACTACCTCCATGAATAAATTTATAATGAGCGGGTTTCACAGAATTACGATCCTTGACCAGGACAAGACTGGATATCGCCAAATGCTCCATCAAGAGTTCTGTCGTGAGTATCAAAAAGAAGCTCAATTAAGTTACCGAACAGAGAGTCGCAAATCAATATCGTGTCATCTTGAGAAATGATCTTATTTCTCCTGAACAACTGGACACAATAAAGAGCGAGGTGGAGCGCGAAGTATTTGGTCGAAATACAATCGATCCAGAGCCTGAAATACCTTTGGCACAAAGAGCGGACAAGACTCAAAAACTTCAACAAGAACAGTCAACCAACGCTGACACGCCTGAGAAGATCCCAGCAGAAATGGAAGTAGGTCTTATAGAGTATAGTGGAACAGATCCACTGACTAGACCAAGTCTTTCTAAACTAAGATCGTCTAAGAAACTGGGTATCGTCCTGCAGGCCATGAACAAATTTATCTTACTAAACTATGTTTTAGGTGTCTTCTAAACGTTGTTTGTGGCATATTCTTGATTACTTTTATGTTTTTCGGGGAATAACACCACAATAGAAATAAAACTACGTATATTGCAGGAATACCAAACGTTTCAAAGTCTATTCTGACTTCGTTGTTGTTTAGGTGCTAATACGTTAGAGTCGCTACTCATAATCATCTACTGTGCTGCAAATTCCATCTGCAGCACAATTGGGGTCGCAATAAGACCAAAGCAAGATCCTCCCCAATTTAGACAAACACCTTTAATACCATCTTGGCAAAGAGGGGTTGAAGGGGAAATCAGTTCTCTTTGGAAAGACGTTGGAAGTCTGATCGAGTACCAACGAGGTTTCAGAAACAACAGAATTACCCTTATTTCCAATAATAACTTATACATTGAATTCTTTAGTAAGTACATTACTTAATTAAGTATACTTACAAATAATAATAATATTGTATGCCGAATTATTAATACAGTGAAGAGCAAAATGCAGCAGGGACCCTACGAAATGAGAAAAGTCACCTCAATATTGAATTAATGGAGGACATACTTATAAATGCCTTGGAATAAAGCATGATCAATGAACTGACCACTCCACGTTGAAAAAGAACCTAACAACAGGATTTTACAGAAGAGTAAGATGACTGCTGAAGACCAAACCTAACAGTGAAAGTCAGTTTCAGGCTATTGTTCTGTGTTCGGTTACTCTGTCGCGTGTAGTTAACTGGTGCAAGACTGCCATTGAACAGTTACAATGGACTGTTCGAGTTCTACCAACAAAAGTTCAAAATAATCATTCAAAGAACTTTGTCGAACGTATAACTTTGCCACGGTATGAAGGAGGAGGAAGATTGGCAGATATGGGCAAGCCACAAATTTCTTATTTGCGTAGTCGTTGCCAGAAACTCGCAGTTATATGCCTGGTTGATGATTCAACATCACTGCGGCTGACAGAGTAACAATTCAACGAGTCAACTGATCAGAAACTGGCCAAATGGAAAGAGAAGCGCCTTCAGCGAAGCCATATGTCGAAATGACGTCAGTCAAAATTATGTCGACAATTAAAAGTCGAACTGCTGCTTGATCCCTAGTCTTATGTTTCCTAAAACGGTGGGATTTATATTTGCGATCCAATATCAGATAATTTGAACAAGAACTGTCAGGAATAAATCGTTCTTCTATCAACAACCACATATGCAGATATAGTTGCAAACATCTTAAACTGTCTAGGACATCACAGGAGGTTGTCAAGCATTTGCTACAATTGAATACAAGGATCGACTAAGTGTTGTGGAGAAAATTCTACACCAGGAACTAGGACTGAAAATAAACTATCACCATCGGCAAGAATATCTATAAACCCTAATCTGTTTTAGAAAATAACCACTATAAGGTGTAACAGGACCGCACTATACTGACCCATCGAACTGTTGCTCACAATAGGCGAGACATAGTTGTACTAGATAATGTCAACAACAACTTTAATTGATGTAGCTATCACTAACTATAATAATAAAATTATTAAGTAGGTTGAAAAATTGCCACATTCAGGGATTTGCAAATTCAAATAGTGAGACAATAGGAAATGAACAACACACGAACTGTACCCATTGTTAGGTGAAAGGAGTCGTCCCTAAACATCAAACAATTTAAAGTAACTCGGTCTGGGCGAACATTTTTACCAACTGCTGCAAAAAGCCATCCTGTTAGAAACAGCCTGAACGGTCAGAAAAATCATGAGAAATTACAGCCAATGGTTTTGATAACTTGGCAAGGGCTCCGGCAGAACTAAATCCTTTTGATATCTAGTAAATTTTTTGACATTGACGAAAATCTCAATTGGAAGGCTCAGTGCGAGTCATTAAATTCCAAGATAAGCAATTTTGGTTTTAATATCAGAAATTAAAAAAACATCTTACATTATAAGCAACAAAAATTTGTTATAATGCTTATGTAGGGTAAAGATTTCACTAAGGCATATGTTTCTAAAATTTTTATTACCTAAGAAAGGGTAATATGGTATATCTTGGTTATTTCTCAACAACAGGATACTTAACGAAATTAAACATTTTGTCTCCTACTGGTATATGTATTTTTGAATTGTGTAAATGATTATTTTCGAACAACCTAAGGTTTTCCTGCAACTCTGATGTAGGCGATCATAGCACTCCTGCAAGAAATCACGTGGAGCTGCCAGGTGTCTGCTTGAGATTAATATATAGGCACGGTGTAATTTAACTTAATGTCGTCCGTGGACAACGGAAAAATGCTGCCCCAATATATATCTCATTTTTTAAATTAAAATTGATTGCACAAAATTCATTGTATATTATATATTTTCAAGAATAAAGATATATTTGCTTTTTAATAACTATCAATTTTACACAAGGGTGACTCGTAATTGTATTACATTGATTGATATTTTAAATATTTCAAAAAACAACTAATTTTATCTTTAATTCCAGAAAATAAAAAAAATCGAATATTGATCCAAATTTTCAAGGAAATCAATTAATTAAATCACTTTGATTGTTAACTTTTAATTGAAATGCCAAAATTATAATTTACAAATAATGCACTAATATAATTTCTTGAATGAAGAATTACATAAAAAATGATTAATTGAATGGACTATATTGAGTAACCTTGATATGACCGAAATTTTTTTTTCACTTTCCAAATTTTGCCGCCCTAGAAAATTTGCCGCCTTGGGTACTACCCCCGACTCCACCTAGGGTAAATCCACTGCTGTAAATAAGTTTTAAATGTTTTATAAAATATTATCCTTATTCTCGGCTTGCATGCTCATTCCCTCTAAAGCTTTTAGGGCAAAACCCCTAAAAAAAACTAAACCCCAGATATGCTAAATATCATGGACTAAATAGATAAATATTTATTTGAGATTTCAATCATTTTAGCGGAGCGCAACTGATGAGAATTCTGGACTAGAAACAATATATTGTCTTGCGTTCAATGAAATGAATGAAAAAATCTGGAACATTTATCATCAAAGAGACGACTAGTTACAGACAATCCTTCATGAAAAAATCATTGAAACAAAGCAAATTTAAAGACAAGTGAAATTCTTCATTCTTACTTGTTTACATACAAATTTATTTAAAAGTTCCAAGATGCCTTATCCGTTTCTTTTCAGAAATTTGTTAATACATATCATTATCATGAACAAACAATAGTCAGCTCTCCTATAAAGATATCTTAGTCGTTATTCATTTATGGACTATTATTTTCCTAGGATTTTCGTTACTGTTCACCATGTGTTACAATATCTAAGAGGAATACTTTTACGACTTTCTCATTACTTCATCTACATAATCAGTTAATATTTATGGCATCATTATATATTACAGCTAATTTCAAAAGTTTGTTTTGATGGATGCGATTTCCTGGCGCTCAAAGAGTTATGGGCCGTTAATTATTAATTATGACATGAAAAATAAACGCAACACGAACATAATGAAACATTTTAGACTGAAGTATTTCAATAAGTTTCAATTATTATGTTTAACTTACCATTTAGAATTCACAAGGACACTGTAAATTATGCTGAATACATCTAAAAAAATACTCGAGTGGAGCTAACGATATAAGCAAGAATTAGAATGTTCACACTTCTCAGTTTTCAAAAAAAAAAACCGAAAATTTTCGTAAAATCGTTGTACATCGCCTTATTGTTTGAAAAACATGCTGAAAATCTTCTAAAATCGTGAAATCGTCACCGGTTTGTCAGAACAAATTGCTACGCACCTGAATTAGATTTATTTTTGTGATCGCTGTAGCTGAAACCGAGGTACTGTTGATCCCACAAGGTCTGCATGAAAGACAAAAATGTCAAAATGAGTTAAAATCGTTGAGGTATAAGCGTTTTAATTATGTCAATCTACGGTCCATGAATCTGAACACGCGGCTCGTTTGAAGTCACTGGTAAGGCTTCAAGATCATTTGAATGTTAAACAAAGAAAGGGGCTTTAGTCTGCAAATGGATACAGTTTTTGTAGAAGTGATGTGATGGATTCAAATACATTTAGAGACGTTAATGTAATTGAAATGCACAAAGAAATTTTCGGTGTTTTAGGCGGTGTACCATTTCTGAACACATAGTCTTATTTACAAACATAAATATATCGAAAATTGATTTGAATCAAGGTTAGCCACTTCATAATATATAATAATGGAGTTTAGATGGGAGTTTATCACACTTTTGATAGGAATTATCGTATCTTACAAACACAATTTGTGTTTCATGTTTAGTATGACATCATATACTTAATACAGAACATTTTCAGTTTGTAGAATGCATTTTAACCGAATTCAAACATGAGGAGGTACTCACTTCGTCTGTATATATGTTTTTTATGTGTGATAACTGGAAACCTCAACGAATTTGGATCGCTTAAACTGAATTCTGACAAGGAGTTTCTCGAAGTGGTCCCATATTTTAGAAAATCGGCAATAATTTGGCGAATGCGCAAGTATTACAGAAAACAAATATCGCTCTCACAAAACCTTTGATACATTGAAAATAGATTGGAAGCAACTCCAAAATGCTATATCGCCCTGTTAAGGAGCACCCCAAAGTGGTCTCATATTTTTTCTAATGTCATGGCTTTTACTGTTTTTTAGAAAATTTGTTTTTATATGCTGGCAATTGGAGAAGTTCATAGTATTTAAAAAGCAAATGTAGCTGTTCGAAATTTGGAGTGTAATAAATTGAAAAATATATTGAAACTAAATTAAAATAAATGTCAGTTAACCAACTTCAAGATCAAGGTTCTCAGTTCCTCTCTGTATATAGTGTGTTTTCATAAGTTGGAATCAAAACTTTCTTATGAATAGTATTTAGAAATACGGCAATTCTCTTTTAAAAAAAATTAATACCGGTAGCACTCCGGGAGTGCCGGCAGAAGTGAAAACTTCAATATTAACGTTGTGTTTAATTATAAGTACAAAAGTACTATCATTTATGAGGTAGAATACAATATTTATTAAATACCTACACCGATTATTTATTATTATCTTATTTCATTTATTTTTAGTCGAAATTATTTTTTTGGTAAACCTACACCGCAAATGGGCTTATTGTGGTGTCATGAAAATGTAGGTTAATGCTATAAAGTATAAACATATTACAAATATTACATCTATTATGTGTAAATACAGAGTCGATCAAAACCTAATCTTATTATTAAAATTGTATTTATTACTATTATTATTACTCGTTTTTTACGTTTTATAGTGCTCAGCTTATAGCTGGTTTTCTTGACGGCAGTTACGGGCTAAAGCCAAGTAAGAGTTTTTCATCTAGTATATTTTTCATCTAGTATATTTATAAAGTACTCACTCATTTTCTTTCACTACTTCATCATCACTTTTTTCATTAATAGATGCACTTTGTTCAATTTCCATAATTTAAACAATTCACATATACGAATACATAACAGTCAAGCCGACAGCTGTCACCATCCTTAGATACGCGTGGCACGCTGTACATAAACACACGGACATTCGCGCAAGCGCCCTGTGCCGCCTAAACGGAGCAACACACTCAGGCACGGTAGAAAGAGTGGGAGATACTAGTTCCTCTCCCTTCCCCTCGATCTTACGCTTTTTCGATCAGCATCACGTGACCCTGACGCGAGTTTGGAAATTTTTACCCATACAAAAAAAAGTGCTCAGCGACGCTAAAGAAGTTTTCACTTCAAAAAATTACATGGTCCGAAACCTATACTGAAATCATTGCAAGTCAATTTTTCAACTAAATAATAACTTAAAAGTGAAGTACGTGTGTTGACGACAATATCTAAAATTGTTATAAACAAAGTTTATAGGAATTTAAGACTGCATCTAGTTATACAATATCACTAAAATATTGCATAATAAATGTTTATTTTAATGAAAATGGTATTTATTATAAAAGTTAGTGGAGACGAGACGAATGAATTAATGTAATTTGAATTAAATAAAAATATCTGAAAAAAAATGGTGATTCCCATTACAGTGGTCCAGATTACATGGAATCATATGAAAATTTTCCTAATGCATTTGTATATTTAGAAAATAAGTCACTCAATTCTCTTATTTAAAAAATAAATCCAATTAAGTCGTTATATCGTTTAAGTTGTAAGATAATAAAAATTGACTTCACACACAAAAGTATATATCTTAACTAAAAAGCAAAAAACAAAATTCTTCCACAAAAATTTAATACCTTGAAGAAGTTGGTGCTAAGTTAAAGTAAAATAATTTAGTAAGTAGATTTATGAGTTGTTCATTACAACTTTTCTGTTCAACAATGTTTCTTTGGACTTCCATGGTCATGAAATGATTGATTTCACAACGTTTCATTAGCTTTGTAAATGCTATGGTCATCAGGTGAATGATGGGAAATCCAGATTATCTATTGTATTTATACCCACAACTGGTCATGCTCATTGGGTCGCTTAATCCCCTGCCTCCTCCAATTAGCGACGCCGAACCTGCCCGTTGATTGTCGGTGATGCGTATCAACAGTGACTCAAAAAGTTGTCTCCAAAAGTTTTTAATTTGGACGCTGGCCTCGCTGTTCACATTTTCATTACAGATTATGTATGGCGTCTCTATGTATTTTATTTTATACCAGTGCTCTTACTTGTGAATTACCCTTTCCTGGTTCCAGTTGATGTTATGTTGTTCGGTCTATCCGTGATTAGCTAATTCAGAGTTTCTTAGCTGCCCCCTTTGAGTAGCTATACGGTGCTCCTTAACCGTGGTGTCCAGTGGCCACTTTAGTCTCCCCAATGTAGAGATTACAACATTCAGAGGGTATACTGTATTTACAGTGTTTTAATACTGCAGGAATATCCTGCTTTGTTTTTGTGACCATGCTGCTCTTGTCGTTCACATAATGAAGATAGCAGATCCAAAGCTATTGAAACGTTGTGAGATCAATCATTTCAACACGATGGATGTCCAATGAAACTTCGAGGAACGAGTTACATTGTGTATCAGCTTCAGATTAACTGTGCTGTTGAACTTGGCATCAACTTCACGAAAAGTATTTACTTATTGCGGGATCATATTATTTAACTTTTGAGTAAAGTTACTTTTCTGTTTTTTTTTAAGTCAGAATTTTTTTAAAAGTATCTATATTTATAAGAATAATAAGTTACGTTTTTCCACATAAAATTCGTAAATTAAGTGTTGACTGAACGACACCAATCACCTGAACGTAGTTCATTTCAGTAACACATTTCGCAACTTATTATTATAGTCGGGCACTAAATGCAAATATACTCAGTAGATTCTCAAGTGCGTATTTAAATATAAAATCAAAGTGGGTTAACCTCTTACTGTTAAGCAGACTGTTACTGATAGAATTTTCCTACAGTTATATTTCTATGAAATTCGTTATAGTCCCCAGAAAGTAAAAATTATCAAACTATACAATTTTTAATATATCTACCATTTATTAAAAACCTAGAAACAGATATATAAAAAAAGAGCGGTAATGAGTTGAGTTTGTTACGAAATATACTTTCCGTCTCCCGTTCTTCCCTGCCTGTTTCTCTTTCTTTGTGTCATTTTTAGTAATACTTCAGAAGAGTTAAATCACCACCCTGAATACGCATCTCGATATAATATTTTTTGCACCACCCTGTATAACTGTAATTCTACTGCACCTCCTATTCCGAGAACCCTGTAAATTCAACCGCTAATGGGCTTCCCTATATAATTACTTTATTAGTTATAATTGCACTCTACTCTATATTTTAAACAACCTATATATGCAACTGCTTATGTGCCACCCAAGAAAAAAATGATTCCTAACTAATCTGGAATCGCCCTGTATAATTATAATATACAAAGATTACTTTACCACTAAACAAGAACAACGCTTGTATGCCACTTCCAGAAGTACATGCTCTAAGTATATAACAGTATTGGTCCCTCTATATATAATTCCTCAATTTTTTGAGTCTGGCGGCGGCGGCACATTCAGTTTTTTGGCGTTGACATTATGTACGTCAATAATGAATTTTTATTATATTTTATTTAATGAATGAACCAATATTATAAATTAATATTAGCATTCTGCACTGAAGGTCGTCAGTAGCTACTAAACAAAACAAAAATGAAGAAAATCGGTTGAGAGACAGAGGAGAAAATGGTACCTAATCGATTTGTCTTTGCCTATTTATATATAGATGCTGGTGATGTAGCATAAGTGTTGAATTTAAACATCCGGTCTCAAAAGTTAATGGATATGAAATATGTCATATATATTTAAGATCCAAACACACCTTGGTTAAGTAAAGACAAAACCAGTGACTTAAAATTAATATAATTTTATTTACATGATACCCTCATTTTTAACCAGCGCAATCCTGGTCACTTCTTGAAATTGTTATTTAACGCCTTCAACTGGACATTTTTTCGGCTCAACCCGTAGTGTAGGTCTAGTTTTTCATCGTTGTCTCTACCGTCAACAAACTTGTCATTTTTCTGCTGAATTAACTTCTGACGTATGTCAAGTCTGAATTTAAAATCTCGCAAACAGAAAATTGGAAGGGTTATTAGATCCTAATGTAAATTTTGTATTGGTACTATATATTCATTAGATGTTATATTTATTTATTTACTATTATTTATTAAAAAGAGGAGATGCCTAATATGTAAAGTTGTTCCTGTAACTTACATAGAAAACTAACTTGTATGTGTAAAACTGTGGGGTAGGTCAGAACGAAGAGTTGAAGCAAATGCAACTTTTACATTTCAGTACCAAACATTTTAATGCGTTATTTTAAGAACTAGAATTCAATAAAATGTTTATGAAATAGGTTTAGCATAATATTAGTCTCGTCCGATTACCTTGAATAGAATAGTAGTGTATATCTTTGGTTGATCGAAGAATGGGAAACCTAGTTGCTAATGGAACACCCCACAGTAAGGACCATGGCATATTATTTTGGAAAATGGATTTCAGTCATAATAGCTGAATCTATAGTATGATGTTTATGTGTAGATCAAAAGTTCTCATGAGCATCAAGTTTAAACTTCTTTCTTTCTTAAGATATGAGAGGTCAAAATGTTGTTATCTGACTAATTCTTGAAAAATTCGTAGGTATATGCTTCCCCAATACTGAAAAGAAACAAATATCGATGAATATATATGGTAGTTTTGTACAAAAATATATACAATAGTAAAACATAAACTAGTTGAATCTAGAAAAGGTGTAAAGCACATTTTAGACTCCATCAGACAGGTTCGCTAATTGACATAAATAACAGAGTATCGACACATTATGCGAGAATTGCGAACAGACTGAAATAACAATTCAACTAAATCCTTTTGTTACTAAAATTTCAAAAAAAGGCTGCATTTCTGGAAGATATTCACTATCCTAGTAATAGACAGTAATTAAAAGAACCAAAGACTGATGTTGACACAAATGCAACAATCTATTAATTTACGATTCTTATGACTAGAGTTAAAGTCCTCACTTTTGTCATATTACTGCGGCAAAAATATGTTTTTCAATAATTATCCTAATGAAATGATTTCGATGAATTGCTGTCACTCAGTTCATAATTCTCGGAGAGATGTATCGTCGCTACGTGAAGTTAAATTAATCAAGCCAAAATATAAGAATATATGGTCCCAAATAGCGAACTGGTCTGATCGGCCCTGTGTACCCTATCGTATGTCCAACTAGTTTATGTTTAATTATTCTACATAATTTCTACAAAACTTGAATTCATTTTAATCGATATATGTTTCCATTCAGTTTTGGGGTAGAGATTTATTTATTTATTTATTCTCTTTACAAACAAATAGGTAATTACATGTGAAGGGTTAAACAATACTAAAGTATTTGACAATGTCACAGACATGCCAATATCATGAAAGGTTTGCATCCTGATGCACCAATAATGTGCGCCTAAGCTGGATGTTAAATAGGTCAGGAACTATGTTTTTGGACAGCATATCATTGAAGACACTGAGTATATAAGTGAAGGGCGAAGGGCTTCCGTTCTTAATGTACAAAAGAATAGATGAGAGCAGTTTTAAGCTAATTTCGGGGACCCTAAACATAACGCTATTGATCAAGCCACAATCGGAATATTTTCTGCTATTTAGAATGTTATATATAAAGAAAACAGCATGGGTGTTTCTCCTAGTACTCAAAGAACACAGATGGAAGCTTGCAACAGTGATCTATAACATACCATCAAGGGATATATACCATTCCTTTTGAGGCCTCAACATAAATGTATAAAGTCTTATAGTTGTTTTTACCCTCAAATTATGGCTATTACGTACGACGAATCCAAGAACTTTGTATGCTTTGTTTATCAGCTAGCTGAAATGGGTATTGAATTTGAAGTTATCTTGAAAGACCACCCCAGATTTTCAAGTTTCTCACACATCTTAACCTTACAATTTCCAATGAAATAGTCTTCAATAGCTACATTGACTTTCCCGGAGAAGGTAACAACACATTTTTGGGTAATAACAAACCACAACCCAACGCAGGTCTTCAGGCTATCGGGTAAGGCATTGATGAAAATCATTAGCAAGAGAGGACCCAAGATGTTACCCTGGGGTACTCCTGAGGTAGCACTATAATGATGGGAAAAGGCAGTATCTATCTTTACCCTTTGGGTTCGTGCGAGTAAGTATGAAGTTATGAATGTCAATACTTCACCTGAGAAACCAAGAACCCTCAATTTTTTATCAAGACACTGAAATCCACCTTATTGTATGCATTTACACAGTCTGTGTATATTACAACTAGCTGTTGTCTGTTTAGAATCCGAGATTCAGTTATGTGGGCAAGTATGGAGACGTATATAGTTTTAACAAATATTTTAGCCAAGCTAATAGGTCGATAGTCATGAATATTTTCCCTCCGCTTTTGGAATATTGGAGTTACAATTTAAGTTTATCAAGGAGATTACGTTTTACCAAAAGTAAGTTAGACAAAAACACATTGGCCTCTCATATCTTAAGAACAAACAATTTTGGACTTCGTGCCCATAAGAACTATTAATCTACACATCATAACCAACATCATATTGTATATTCAGCAAATTTGACTAAAAGCCATTTCCAATAAGAGTATGACGGGTTCCTTTACGTCCGGGGCATAAAAAATGTATGGTTATAAATATTGAATATATTTTCAGTATCTACCTCTGCCATGACAAAATCACGTGTAATCCTAGTTTAAAATATACATTACAGATTTCCACACTTGTCGCCAAAGTTATTCACCTCTCGACATATTGTCCAATACCATTTGATCGGCAAATCCACGAGAAGCTTTTGTGTTGACGCTCATAGCCGGATACATATTGGTGAGTACGATGTGAGACATATACCAAACGAGCGATACAAAATGGAAAACAGGGCACGCTCCATGATGAAAAGTTATAAACATGACAACTCGTAAAACGACACAATGGGGAAATTCTATTCTGATAAAAGAGGAAGTTTTCAACTGTCGTTCATATATTTATAGCCGATGATTGGAAATTTATACGACTCTTTCTATTGATGTTTGAGGTATTTATATACCATAAAGTTTTATGGATATGGTTTTTCCAGAAAACAATTTAATTAAAATTATTGGTTTGTAGGTCGACATAACAAATTTTATGAATTGCTGTGACAATCTTAAATATAGGAAATATGTCGTAGAACAAGACCTACTTTGGAAGCTGGACAAGAGCATTATAGTTGTATCAAAAACAAATTGTAACATGTTTTAAATACTATAAATAGCTGCAATTATTATTTTATGTAATCCAAAATTGTCTTTTACCAGTCCATGGTTTGCTGATAGCTGACTACCAAATATTAAATTTGACAGCTGTCCCTTTAATGTTTTTTACAGGATCATCACTTGCTTGCAAGTGATATATCGATACCATATAAGCTTGAGATATTCCAATGGCATTTGGCATCAAAACAAAAGATTTCACATCTAAATGGTTTCATGAACATGAACTAATTAAACAACATTGTTTTGTAACAGAAGAAAAGAAGGAACAGTATCCTCAAACTGAAAAAGGTCCACATTTCTTTAATGTTCCTCAAGAAATCTTAAATAGGTTGAACTTGTACTTTTAAATACTCAGAAATGATATCAAAATATACCAACATCCCATCATTTTTTGATAAACATTCAAAATAATTTCTAGTTGCTATACAATTAGTAGGGTTTATTTTCCACAGTGTTAAATTTTTAACAGCTTTTTCTATTTAGACTCCATTTTGTATTCTATATATTGTGACTGATAAATTGCCATCATTTAATGGAGACACATGAATGAGTGTGTCACCATTTATCAGGAATTCAGGTTCTGCTGAATTCTTTGTAGGTAATATCCATTCTGATAAAAGTGTACCAGTGCTGATATCCCAACTACGAATTTACCAAGTTTTTTTTTTCAGATATTGATATTATGTCTTTTACCATGCAAATATTTTATATCTTGAGAATGAGAATCTTCCAATAACTGTCTACATAATATGTTTTCGTTTTACGTCAAATTTCGCATATTTCACTTTTCCAATCTCTTCCAGTCAAATTTTCCCACTTGGTCTTCATATAAACCAGTAGTGAAATGCACTACGAACATTATTAATATTTGGATAATATGTATTGATTGAAAATTAGCCATTTTCAAGATTAAATTATAACCTAAATTTACTGATACTGTTAGAAATACCATAACCTATGGGTAATCAAAAAACAGCCATTTATATGTCAACACCAATTAATCTTTAAAGATTGGTTCAGATTTATATGATTAATCAAAATATAGAGCTTCCAAAAAGTTAAAGACCCGGGCTGAAGCCTTTGAAAATAGGAAAAAGAAGTGGAAAGGGGTAAAAACGGTTTATCTCGATTTCCGACAAAACTGCAACTCCTATAAAAAAAGTAGAAAAGTTGTAATTGTAGTTAATAAAAAAATTTACAACTTTTGTATTTGCCTCTTTTCACATGACCTCAAAAACAATTGAAAAAAACAAGTTTTTGCATTCTAAGAAAATTTCTAAAATCGAATCCAAAAATTTTCACCTCAAAATATCTTCTTTTTTAGAAATGTGGGTGGCTTTTTGTTTATTGTAATCTCTTCTTTTTGATGGTATAAAAAATATACATCACTAGTAAATGTTCGAAGAAAATGCAAACAACTGCTATGAAATAACAATTAGTAGCCCCCTCCCCACTTCTCTATGAAATACCTGTTGACCGGCTAAAATTTTCCGTACGTCACTAGAATATATAAGTACAAACGTAAAATAGCAATAAATAGGAAACTACGCAATAAATTTAAAGACGATTCAATAACTTTTTCAAAATATTGTAGATGTTTTATTAAGTATTAACGTTATTAACTTATTTGGTTGTTAATTATAGTAATATATTTGGAGTTAACAATCTTTCGTTTATCAATGTAACACGGAATCTTACTGTTTTCGAGTAATCAAAGTAAAAATTTTAATAAATAGCTCAAAAATGTTCATAATGATTAAAAACAATTGAGAAACTTTAGCAAAGTAATGTATAATTGTTATTACACCATCAGACAGTAGAGATTTCAACGATCAAAAACTTCACCAACTCTTATATAAAAAGCAAATATTTTCACGAGAGAATTTTCGATTGAAAATTAGAGTGCTTTTTCGAAAATCAAAATAAGGTGAATAACTTAATATTTTAGATCAAAAATATTACAGTGTGTTTGTGACATAAAAACGTACGTTTTCGTCAAAATTCGTATTTTTAGGGTTCCGTATATACAATATACGGATACCCATATAATATCACTCCGGATTTCTGCCTCTGTCACATCACAGCAATTTTCTCCTAAACTACCAGACTGAAGAGGTTGAAATTTTGTATCAATGTATAGTTTGGTGACCCAATCAGGAGTACATATCGTAAAAGAAGAAATTTTGATTTTAGGGGTACTTCTGGGGGGAAAACTAAAAAAATCGACCGTTCCCCCTCCTGATCTCCGAAACTGAGCCTAAAAATTTGAAAAAAATAGGAAATATAGAACGTTGCCTGAAATTTACAGGAAAAATAAGGAGAGTCCATCAGTATTAATTTTGGGGGACAAATTATAGAATTAAATGAAAATTTGAAAATAAAAATTTTTTCAAACGCATCATATAAAACATCAAATGAAAGGTCCCATTCTGAGGAACACTAATATATTTTTTTTCATATTTAAAAAAAATTAATTGAAAAGATATTAACAAAAATATACCAAAATTTAGCCATTACATCCCCCCTTTATCTCCGAAACTATAAAACGTAAAGTTTTGAAAAAAAAATATATAATGATGTTAGGGGGGCAAATGAATATCAAATTACAAGGCTCATTATGACGAATACCAATATAATTTTTTATTATTTTTAAATGAATATTTCAAAGTATATTAAAAAAATATTTAAAAAATCACCCATTCCCAAAACTATGAGACCCAAATTTTTTTGTTTACTGAAAAAATTCAACAAAATCCCCAATATTAATATTGGAGACCAAATTATAGAATTAAGCGGAAAATAAAAAAAATATTTTTTTAATGCATCATTGCAATACATCAAATCAAAGGGCTGATTATGAGGAATACAAATATCTATTTTTCGTATTTTTAAAATTAATTGTTTACAAGACATTAACATAAAGATATAAAATATTCTCATTTCTCGCTTTATTTCCGATACAATACTACCTAAAATTATTATGAAAATATTTATTTAGGGGTACTGGAGCTCACTTGAAATTTATAAGAAAACCCCCAAAGTATTTTTGATGATGAAAATATGATTCCAATATATCATATTTTTAAATCATTTGTTTAAAAGATATTAACAAAAATATTAAACATAGATTTAATTCTCACTTTAGAATATATTTTATTAGTATTTTTAAATAATTTGAATAAAAGATTTAATAATTTATAATTCAAAACGTGACCTATTTTGCTCTTTATATTCCAATTTACAGAGCCTCAAAATTCAGACAGTAGATTATCATAGGCTTCCCTGAAAGTTTATTAGTAAAATCAAACTTTAATGTTAATTTTTGGGGACCAAATTAGAAAATTAAATACATATGTATTCTTATAAAGATCAAGCGAATCCTGAAGCAGATAAAATAAAAAGTCATTATATTGAAAATAAAAGTGTATATTTTTTATAAATTTAAAAGGCTTTCTTTAAAAGATATTAGGGTAAATATAAGAAAATGCCCGCAATCCCTGCTTGTCTGAAACTGTAATATTAGAATCTTGAAGGTGGTACGAAACCCTTAGTATGCGAGTCCAACTCGCACTTGACCAAATTATTTTTGTAAAAATTAATCTATTTTTGGAAATTTAATTTACACCTCCGAATTTGCTTCTAAAATTATGAAGTTTTGGCTTATAAACTATTATTTACGTGAAGTAGTAAGCTGTTTGCTGTTGAACTATATATCACTTAAAAATCTCTGTTCACTCGTGTACTAGTTCATAAACCTATTTTACAATTTGCAGTAAGCAGAATTGAATAGAGATATTAAAAACTGACTAGGGATGCATCAAAGCAATTTAGACCTCAAGCTATGCAAATATATAGGAATACGTAATTTTCATGGCCTTATAAAATCCACATCCTTAAAAAAACACCCATAAATACACACAAAGCGATTTTCAAGAATTAAGTTTTGCAAATTAATAGGAATAACAACTGCAGAATCTGGACTAAACAATATGGTGCACTACTACATTTCCACGATCAGTGGATACAAAAAACCAGAGCAGTGGAATGACCTGCACGATCTCGATTATACTTCCTTATATATACAAAAACAATATTTTTAATAAATTTTATGGCGCTTTGATTTGATTTGTAAAAATGTGTAAATAATAATTAAATCTATATGGAAAGCTAATTATTAAGAGAACGATTCTCTCATACACTACATCTGTTCCATAGTTTGAAATATTTTATGTTAAACCTGAAGTTTATTTATTTTGCAAAAAATCAATGAATACCAACATTATCAAATGTTTTCGATCAATTAACACTGGATGATACTGTAACTATTTGTAGGATTTTTTTGCTTCTGGCTTAAAATCAACAAATCCGTTTGATCAATACGCTATTGTTTTCTGACAATATTTGTTCGGGCACATGCAATACCAAACCAGTCAAACAGAATTTGCACATCGTTTTTTATTTAGTTAGTTCGGTTTTAACTAAAGTTTTAGGAAACGATTGCGCATCGAATAAGATTTATAAGAACAAACAGATAGGATAAGACATTTTTGATGTTTCTTACATTTTAGTAGAAGTTGGCAATTTTTATCTTCCTGTTATTTATTTGTCGCTTAGAGATTACGGATTTTTAAAGTGAGATATTTTACATCGTTTCAATAAAAATGTTCTTAATTATACATTTTAGATTTGTGCCTTTTTATTCATAGTTTCTTAACCATTGGCAATGGGCTCTGACCTAGACCCCGAAACAATTGGAATATATAGCAATTTTCATCACTTGTGGTGTTATTTCCCAAAAAGTACTTAAACATCATGTAGGTATTGATACGCATAATTGCATTAGAATCTATGATGACAAAGTATGCGTTTACCTAGTTGAATTCATATCGATGAATTTTTAGTCATGAGAAACATCTAATGCAACATATCAGACCGAAGGTTGGAGTGCACTATATAGGGTGTCTTACATATGAAGGGTTAACATTGCTATTTAAGAAATGATAAGAGATGTAAAAACGATTAAATGGGGGGAAAAGCTGTATATTTTAGAGCCCATTCACCAGTTAAAGAAACATTACGCTATTTATTGCAGTTTTCAAGTTATACAAGGAAAACCAAAAATAACATTTTTTATATTTATATCTCAACCGCATTTATCCATCATGAACTATGTTTTCTAAATACGGACCAGCTATTTTTGTTAAAATGACTCTGAAACATTATAGCTTATACCTTAAATAGTACTATTAAACTTTTTTCACTTGTTTTTCTTAAGTGGCAAAGCGATGTACATGGAAAAATCGAAAATATAAAAAAAACAATTTTGTCTTTTGCAATTTAAGTAGAAATCATGAAAATCAAGACTGTTTCATCATAACTCTAAACTATAACTTATAATGGAAACATGTGAATACAAAAGTTCTAGGTAATAACGGTCAAACGAGCACACTGGACAAATTTGTAAAATTTCGTGGATTTGAAAATTTGAAAAAGTCATAATTCTTGCAATAATTAATTCGTTTTTTGAAAAGGTCATAAGGGTTTATTATTTTTTCAAAATAAATTTAATTTACTTGCTAAATAAACAAACAATTTAGTGATAAAATATTCACTGTTTTAGCTACAAATAAATTTGCATAATTTATTTTTTAAATGTACTATCCCATAGGTTTGCAAAATGGCGTCGAAAATAGTAGCTTTTAAAATGTATAACATACTTATTTTTATTTTTTTGAGATTTCACCTCCTGGTTACCCAGGTAGTGAATACGTTTTAGCATTCTGTCCAATAAATTCAATTTTGGCAAAATGATGAATAATGTCTTACAGCATTTCTTGTTACATAAAAATTACCGCAACTCATCCCCCCATTCAGTAATAGAATTTTCGCAAAATGTCACCTCAAATCTCTATTTATTTAAAGAATTATTCTCATAATTCTCATACCAGTATTATTTTTATTCCCAAAAATAGGTGAGTTCGGATAACACTTATTGAATTCTTTAATAGTGCCCTCATTCAATATTTCAAATTTCGGACCGATGAACAATTAGGGAAATAAGCTAAAAAGCGCGGTCGTCATAACATAGGTTAAAAAGAAGAATCGGCAATAATAATGGTTATTATATAATTATTTATGATTAACCCTACTATTACATGATATTACTAAATACGGCTATACTTAAATAATTTAGATAATTGTTTGAAAAAAATATATAATGTAGGTTGTATTTTGCGATGGGAATAAACAACTGCGTGTAGAAGTTCCAGATGCAGTTTTTTAGCCAATAAACAAAGGTCTATTATAAATGTTTAATTGTAATGAAAGGATTAAATTTTTTTTTACGTTTTGCATATATTCCTCATGGTGATGATGATTCACATGTTATCACTCCTTCAACATAGATATAATATAATATACTGTATAGTATATTTATTAAGCCTGCATTATTATTAGTAATTACTCGATTTAATGTAAGGAAAACCTTCTTTTTTAAATGTATTAATAAATACAAGAGAAACTATTTATATAATATATTATAATTTATATTTCTTAAAGAATTTTATTTGAAAGTGGCGCCTGAACATACTGGCTAGTATGCTGCTCCCAAGTGGCCAAGTTTGGCAAATTGGGTCCACATTTATAAAAATTTAAGGAAGTTATTATCTGTATGTAAATAGGCATAGACAAAACGATTCGGTAACATTTTCTCATCTGTCACTCAACCAATTTGCTTTATTTTTGTTTTATTTAGTAGCTACAGACCACCTTCAGTGCAGAATGCAAAAATTAATTTATAATATTGGTTCACTTATTAAATAATTAAATAATAAAAAAATCGTTATTTACATCCATACTGTCAATGCCAAACAGTGCCGCCAGATTGCTTGGAGGGAAAAGCATAAGATAGGTTGACTCCAGTGTTAAAGACAAAATAAATTTAATGTATAATTAAAATTTTTGGCGCTTTTCTAAAGTTATCTTACATAGATATGCTATTGAAATAGAACCAACGAAAAATTATAACAGATAATTATCGCCGTTTATTGAGGGCTCGCAAGTTTGTAGGTGGCAAGTTTCATTTTAACTTTATACTTTTAATTTAGAGTCCTTTTATTTTTGTCGAACAACTATCATATAATTTAACTAAGATTACAACAAATCGTGAAATAATGCACAAATTCACGAAAAATAAATAGATTTGACAATACAGAATGTTTGGCCATCTACAGGAAAAATATGTGTATTTAACTACAATTAATTAACAGTATGTGATTCCTATTTCTTTATATTTTCCACATAAAACAAGAAATCGTTGGTAGGTGTTTTTTAACTCACATTGATGAAACAAATATACTGAATCTTAAGATATTTGAAATTTTTTGTATTGAAAATTATACAGAAAATTAATGTTTTCTGACAATGTGGGTATCTTATAGTTAATTAATTTTACATTAAATGGTCCTATTGTTTGAATATAAAAAATTACCAACCCATTTATTAGGTAAAGTTAGGTACATTTATTCTAGAGTAAAATATATTTTTTACATATTTTTCCTTTGAAATCGTACATTGCTGGCTTTAAAGTTTACAATTACATTTATTTTAAAAAAAATTAAATTCAAAACGCTATACAATGACAACAGAAACCACTGCTCGTAATTATATATATGCTACGTTGGTTTTCAAATGATAAACACGGAAGTGGCTGGGTAACGCTGTTTCAGACATGTGATGCCATCTTTTACTGTCTTTGGAGTTGCCTATAGTTCAATATTTTTCGGAAGTAGTACTAACTTTCGTAGAAAATAATATTTGTAATTTTTTAGTATGATTATAATTCTTTCATTAATATAATATAATTTTCACAATAGTCCGAAGGTGTTGTGCAACAAATCGTCAATCAGTGGACAATAGAAATAAGATTAAATATTAGAGTTTTCATTGGGTTGTTTGTTATATCTATTTTTGAAATCGTGTGTAAATGACGGAAACTTTCAGGCTACAAAGAAAAATCCGCCGATAATATAATCGAACATGTTGCTTAGGCACTATTACATTTGTGATAATGTATAGGACACATTTATGTAAAGATAATCCTACAATAATATACATAATTATATCCTGAATTATTTGTAAAAATGAATTCCAAATGAAATAATAGGGATAGTAAAGGCCTGGCCTACTTGGCTAATTTCGCCTCAAGTCTATTTCTTATACAGACAAAATAACGTCAATAATGTTCAACTCATAATTTTAATGAATTAGTTAAATAGTTAACTTAAAATAATTATATAATGTTTTTGATATATTACTATATTACTATATAAGAAATTGAAAGAAGCTTTATTCATTTTATTTGATCTTGTTACATTGTGTTTTTGTAGAAAATTGTATACAGTGAAAGTAATTTTTACATTCTATATAGAAGGAAATAGATAACCTTCTAAATGTAATTCGGTCATTAATTTAATGGCGGTCTGTATTTAAAAAAGCAAGTAAATTTCTCTAGAAGCAGTATACTATCACAATATGAAGTAAATTTTAAAAAATGGTCATAACTCTCTAGCTTTCTGCATACTTTTAAGTCCTCCTATTTCGATCCCCATGTAATTACTTAGGTAAAAATATTAAACGGTAAACTTAAGTTTTTTCATATCATTATCGCGCCTTGAAGCATGACTTGTCATTTAACAAATCCCTACAAAGCACGTTTTCTGGAAACGCAATTATCTACAAAAATATGTCACAGAGGTTAAACAATGGCTATCAGTACAAAGCAGCAGAAAGTTTGGAATGCATGAGCACGATAAAAGCATTTTCATTCAAGGGGGAGATATTCGTAAAGAGGGTTGCCGGCCTTAATCTCCATAGGATGTCACCAGAATATCAAACGAAAGTGTTAGTCTATAAATAGATCGCGCGCTCTATAATTCTGTCTGTTAATCCCAAATCTCAAAGGATTACTAGACATGGCACAGCACCAATCGGAACTGTGCACATGAAATGATGAATATCGGTTATGGGGCGTTTGGGATCAATCTGAAGATAGCTGAGTTTTAGCCTCATAAATAGTTTAGTGACGCAGATTGTACGACCTGTTCCAATGAAATGTGTTAATGTGATAAGGATTTATCTAATTTATCGTTTAAATTATTCCTAAAATTATTGGCTTTGCAATTTTTTATCTTTTCATAAATTGATTGAAATTTTTTCGATTCTTTGTTAGTGCTACTAGAATGAAAAACGATATATTCTATTACTTGAAGACGAGAGATGTAAGACCGACATCTAGGATTTTCGAGAGAATTAGCACACAGAGGTTCCGAATCTGGAGCCGTTCTGTGTAATTGCTGTTCTCCCTTAACTCGTGGGACAGAATGTCATGATAAAATTTTCAGGCTACTTCACCTGTCAGAGATATTGAAAACTCTCTTCGAGGTGTCATTCCTTTGTAAGCAAGAGAATATATATAACATATATTCTTTGTGGTTAGGGAACCTTCATCAGTTGCGCTACTCACAATTGAATGTCCTCTCGAACATTTCTTTATGTATTTGATACATTTCGTTAAATTTGAAGACTCGAGATGTAAGACCGACATCTAGGATTTTCGAGAGAATTAGCACACACAGGTTCCGAATCTGGAGCTAATTCTCTCGAAAATCCTAGATGTCGGTCTTACATCTCGCGTCTTCAAATTTAACGAAATGTATCAAATACAAAAAGAAGTGTTCGAGAGGACATTCAATTGTGGGAAGCGCAACTGATGAAAAGGTTCCCTAACCAGAAACAATATATATATTATATATATATTGTCTTGCGTACAAAGGAATGACACCTCGAAGAGAGTATTCAATATCTCTGACAGATGAAGTAACCTGAAAATTTTATCGTGACATTCTGTCCTAGGAGTAAAGGCAGAAGAGCAATTATACAGAACGGCTCCAGATTCGGAACCTCTGTGTGCTAATTCTCTCGAAAATCCTAGATGTCGCTCTTACATCTCGCGTCTTCAAATTTAACGAAATGTATCAAATACATATAGAAATGTTCGAGAGGACATTCAATTGTGGGAAGCGCAACTGATGAAGGTTACCTTACCAGAAACAATATATATTATCTATATTGTCTTGCGTACAAAGGAATGACACCTCGAAGAGAGTATGTTCTATTAATGTTCTCTATTTTTTCCTTGAAAACTTTTTATCTTTTAGAGATCTTCCAACGTACATATTTAGTACATTGTTGACATACAATGATACAACAGAGACATCTACATACATAATTTTCTCGACCGATGTTCCACGACCATTTCTTTTTATGTCCTTCTCTTTATGCATGAATAGGTTTAAGTGATTATAGGAAATGTAGTCAAGAGAAATTGGCGGAGTTTCTCAGTCTACCGATATGGGGCGTAAATGCTATTTGAAGATAAACATGATTAATTCCTAAAAAATATTCTGTATAAGCTGTCAAAAAGATATTACCATTATACCGCTTATTAAATTGCACACTGTTTTATTTTAATCCCACTCAGGATAGATGGTAATGTAAAGGATTATGATTATAACACTGGACTGGCTTAACCGACTTTAGTAAACGACGTCTTTTAAGAAACGATACATTCCTGTTTAGAATACACTGCTTGCCAGAGCGCTCTTTTTGAAAATGATTTTGATATTTGGGGTTTTGGTACATTCATTATACAGTGTGGAACAGCCAAATGCAATAAATTCTGTCACGAATAAAGGAGGGCTTGTAGAGAAAAACTATATAAGGTGTGCCATGTGACAGTGGCCAGTACCAACTTTTTTATTTAAATGTAAGCCCCTGTATATTATTTATTTTTTGGATTCTCCAGAAAATTCTAGACATAAATAATATTAAGTATTTTCAGATTTATTACAAAAATTATCATAAAAAAATTATTTCACAGATTCGCTACATTACGCTCAGTACTTAATTCCCACTTAGCTCTAGATTTTGAGATAGTAAGCGAAAACCATTCCTGCATTCCTTTTTACTGATATTAAAGAAAAACAGTTTCGTTTATTTTCGTCCAAACTCACAGCCTTAGCATCTTGTTGTCTGCCTGCATGACATTGGTGATAAATGTCAGTGCTATTGTTGTTTGAATTTCGTTAACTGTACGTAATAATATCAGGAAAATAGGTCATTTAACAGAAATGCACAAATAGCCATTCTATAAATGCTTGGTTATGAAGGTAACACACGGACACAAATGGAAGTTTATCGCTTATTACACGAAAATTTTCCAAATTTGCCGTCTTTATCCAAAGGAACAATTAGCAAATTAGATAAGCAGTGAGCCAACTTGGTTATGTAAGACAGATAATAAAAGTAGCAGTCAATGCCATAAAGAGATAATACGAAATTGGATATTATGCTTGAGTTTCAAGAAAACCCACATAATTCTGGTCAACTGTTCAACGTTAGCCACACATAAATTTTTCGAGTATTAGAGGAAAATAAAATGAATCCCTATAAAATGATGATGACTCAGGAGCTCACTTCACGGTCATGTTAATTGTCAAAATTACCGCTATTGTTCTAATGAGAATCCTCACCGGATGACAGAGAAACTTAGGTAATATCCTGAGAAAGTTAATGTTACTGCAGGAATTCTTGGAAATCATAGGGTAGGTAGGTCCCTTTTTCATTGATGGCAACTTGAATGGAGATAAATATTTAGAACTGCTCCTGACTTGACGCTATTAGACTACTGTTTGTGGGAATTTGTCAAAAGTACAGCATACAAAACTAAACCCTTCAACTTAGATGACCTAAAAAGACGAATCACTCTTGTGATTAGATCAGTTCTTGTTGTGTAACTTTAGAAGACATTTCTATACCAGATTAGCATGTTGCCAGGATGTTCGTGGCGAGCATTTTGAGCACTTCTTTTATTAATATTAATGTTTTTTTTGTCAGTTGTATTTATTAGATTTTTAGTGTAATGTAGCGTATTTGTGAAATGAAATAATTTTCTTCTTTTAATGTTAATTTTTTGAATAAATCTGGAAACTCTTAATAATTCCGGAACAGTTGAAGATAGGTGTAAGACATTGTAAATGAATTATGTCTGAAAATGTAAAGTTGGTATTGCCCACATGACACGACCTATATATTTTTTTGTTGAAAAAATGCGCATTTAAAAAAACAAATCGATGTGTCCAAGCGTTTTTCCTAACACGTCCTCCTTTATTCGTTATCGAATTTATTTCACTTGGCTGTTTCACACAGCATAAAAACACTGATCACTCCTGATCTGTCCGTCTTGGTGATAGTTAACACTTCAGATTTTGGAGAGCTGACACCGCAAGACACTCACGGCTCAGTGTGCCAACACAGTGTTATCCCACAATTGCGTCATTCAGCACTATTTAAGAGTTGACAGTTGGCGATTAGTATAACCCAGTCTTATTACCCATATTTATCCTTCCAGGGAAAGTATTTGTTAACAAAATGTAAATAATAGTTTACATTTTTTTGAGACTCTCACATCGACCTATTTTCTACCTTATAAACACATTCTTTTCTTGAAACAAAAAAAATATCTACAATCAATTATATTCTGAATTACGAAAACTAGTTTTAGACTACATACCTTAAATACAAGCATCGACAATTACACTAATTACGGGTTGTCTTAAAGTCTTAGGACTAACGTTCAGTGAATAGTGAATCATTAATTATATAGAACACGAGCTGATTGAATTGTTCTCAACAATATTTTTAAATTGTAATTTGTGTAACGATTATTTTATTCAATTTTGTTGCTAATATTGTTCATGACATGTTTTCGTTACTGCTTGAGTATGGTAGCATTTGGATTCATTAAATAAATTTAAACTTGTTTTCTGGACAACCAACTACCTTATGTTATAGCGATATTTGTTATTTCACGTTCCATAATACTACTCAAACAACTAAACATCATGCTACATTGATAAAGCTGGAAAAGTAACTGTTTGGTTAAACAATGCCGAGCGTGATGGTGCACTTTATAGGTACTCGATCTCGATTCTTCCTTTGGGCTAGCACAAAGCAAAGTACTATTTATTGAGTTTCCGTACACTTGGCATAACACACGTACGGAAAATTATTTCATGGTATTATAATAAATTAAATACAAATTATTAAAAATTAATGTATACTCTACTTTCACTTTCTTTCAATACCTCCTCATTTCCTACATTTTAACCTATTAATTTTCTTAATTTCCTTTACCATACTTTATATCCTAAATGTTTTTTACTTCTTCTAAATGATGTTCCTTCTTTTTTTATTTCCGCATTTATTACCGAATTATTCATTTTGCCCAAAAAAACATATAACAAACTATTCTTTCCTATTAATAACAAAAACAGAATCTTCATTCGAAACAGAAGTTTATAGAAGACCAACACATACAAACAGATAACCTATATTTCAATTCAAATCATCCGAATACAGTAAAGAAAGGTGTCATTAAGTCATTACATGATAGAGCAAATACCAACTGTTCTGATGATAATAAATTCAACAAAGAAAAAATAATTATAAAGAATGTTCTCACTGGAAACAATTACCCCACAAAATTTATCAATAAAGAGTTAAACAGACTTGAACAGAAAACAAACCTTCCGAATCAACCCAGAACTTCTCTTAACACTACTACTACTCAAGACAACAACATTACAGTTACAACTATACCATATATACAGGGTCTGTCAGAAAGATTGAAAAGAGTTCCAAACAAGAAATACACTGAAATCTTTAATATCGAAAACAAAACCAACAAACAAAACCCAGAACTCAAAAAACTGCATATATAAGATTCCTTGCGAATGCAATAAATTTTATATTGGAGAAACCTACGAATAAATGAAAACAAGAATTACACAAAGAAACGACAATTTGAAAAATCAAAAATTTGTGAACATGCTTGGGACCTAGGCCATAAAATATAATTTGACAATTCAACTATACTTCACAAAGAACAGCATAACACAAAACAAAAAATAAAAGAGTCTGCCTTAATTCTTTTGAATGAAGGCGATTGTATCGCTTCTACTTCTGTAGAATTTAATCGTATCTGGTTACCGACAATTAAGGAAGAAATTATTAATGGTAACCTTCTTTTGAACAACCCAATATCGGGATAGTTCATAAGGTTTTTCCTAGGTTTTCCCTTATGACGTTAATAGGATCACTGAAACAATAGAATTCTTTGATCGCATTTTTGGCGAATGTGCTATCTTATAACAAAGTTGTACCTAGGAACGCCACTTATAAATTCTAAAGACAACTCTTTCAAATTCTTCTAATTTGAAAGCTGGTTAACTATAATTCGTGATCTTTAGAATTTTTTGTGCTACCTGTATATGTAAAAACAACAAATATCAATTTTAAATGTCAATTTTAAATGTCATAAATCAAATTTTCATGTTGCAACCTACATCAATAAATATATAGCCATTGACAACGAAGTCAGAATACACTTTGAAACGTTTGGTATTGCTGCAATAAACGTCGTTTTACTTCTATTGTGGTGTTATTGCCAAAAAAAAACATAAAAGTAATCAAGAATATGCCACAAACAACGTTTAGAAGACAAAAAATAATTCATCATATTTATTATTTTTAATTCCACATTAATACCCCATATATCAGAAACATTTTATTATCATCCTGTATTTCCTATTTTACACTCTCTATACACAAATTCTACACTATTAATAATATCATTTGCTTTTCACCTGCACTATTTTCTTGTCTTCCCCATATTTTTTCTCTGAACCTTTTAAACATTCTTCAAATTCATTTATTTACTTATTAACTTTTATCACAACTAAATATGCCATTTTTTCTCCTCTACTTTTAAATTATACCTTTTTTTGTTAGTACTCTTACACTTTTTGCAATATGGGCTTTAGTTCATTCTATATGTGTTACTTGAAAATACTATGAATGTTGTATACGTTAGACCTTTTTAGTCTTGATATGTATTAATTCATCTTCAATTTACTTTCTTTATCATCTTGATCTTACTTGTGCTAATTAAATTTCTTCTCCTTCTTATTGTTTTGTTATTCCTAGAAGTTGTATTGATTATATTTATTGTCCTTCCAGATCTGTGTTTATTTTTTTATATCTACCTAACCTTCCCTACTACCATTAATTAACTCATACGATAAGAGTTGTTAAAACAAAAAGATGTGTAATCGAACTAGTGATGCACTGTAATATCTTTTGACACTTTATACGGAATTTTTCTCAGAAATCTGGCCTTTTTTATACAACAATAGGAGTTGCGTTCCCTAACATAGAAAAATGTTTCGGGCAATTTTTATGACCACTTAACCTTTTTTTACAGACTATCTCACTTTAATTGTGGTAATTACTCGTTAAGTCCTATTTGGGCCTTCTAAAAATATCTTTGACATATTGGAACGTGTTTTTATAAAATCCAAGAACTGAACTGAAACCAAAGAGTAAATAAGAACATTATATTTTATACTTGAGTCGCATCGTTTAACAAATTTTATCGTAACTGGCGAAAGTTGACCGTACCGCAACAAAAACAAAAGTATATTAAACCACTGGAAAACTTCAAATATAAACTTAAAGTTTTAGACGCTTTACGCTATCGAATGGCATGTTATACTACTTTCGAACATTTTACAAATCCTATTACTTTCTGGGGCTCCATTTCTTATTCCAATATTTCCATACACGTGGGAATTGGGGTGTAAAATTCCGAATATGATGGTTCATATCCGAATATTGATCACTTAACCGGCTTCAACTTCTCCATTTGAGGTTGTTACATAAACCCACGAATCGTGTTAAAAGGGGCGGGTCGAGTCGATAGAGGACACTGACACTTTGCCAAGTCTCAAAAACTGTTGAATTTAGTCCTACGGTTTGTTTGTAAGTTATAAATGCATTCAAAAAAGAATTGATAATTATGTTTTTCATATTACAGTACAAGTAAAAATTTATGTACTAACATTACTACATGACGTTAATTATATTTAAACTGACAGTTTTGTTGAATATATTACACGGGCTAGGTCGCCCTGTTTTCACAAGAAGGAGAAAAATTAGTGTTTAATTTAAATGCAAATATTGTAAAAATCCTCAAATAAGATCGCATCACCCCACCGGGTTCAATTTTGATTACAAAAATGTATATCAAAATTTACGCAACCGTTTAGAAGTAAAAAAAAATATTGCAAGTCGATTGCAGCGTCCTCTATCAGGTCAAATTGTAAATATAACCCCCCGAAATACATACAAAAAGTTAGATTGTAAAAAAATCTCATAAAACCTCGCCCCAACCTTTAATGCGGAGTAAAAAAAATTCTAACACACACAAAAAAAAGTTTCATTACAATCGGTCCAACACTTCACCAAGCAACACTGACTCCCAAGAAAATCACATTAATACAATAACTATACCATACATACAGGGTCTATCAGAAAGACTAAAAAGAGTGGGAAACAGATATAATATCAAAAGATCATTTAAAACAAGAAATACATTAAAATCAATTATATCAAAAACCAAACCAAATAACACAACTCAAAATACAAAAACTTGCATTTATAAAATCCCGTGTGAATGTAATAAATTCTATATTGGAGAAATCTCTAGACCTCTGAATGTTCGAATAAACGAACACAAAAATTACATAAAAAAACGACAATTTGAAAAATCCAAAATTTGTGAACATGCTTGGGACCTTGGTCATAAAATACAGTTTCAAAATTCAGTTATATTACACAAAGAAGAACACAACACCAAAAGAAAACTAAAAGAGTATGCTTTAATTTTGTTAAATGAAAACGATTGTATCGCTACTACCTCCGTAGAATTTAGTCGTTCCTGATTGCCGATGATTAAGGAAGTAATTGCTAATGGTCATGTCCTTGTGAACAACCCAATATTGGGATAGTTCATAAGGTTTTTCCTAGGTTTTCCCTTATGATTTTAATGGGATCACTGAATCAACAAAGTTCTTTGGTCGCATTTTTGGCGAATGCACTTATAAGAAAGTCACACCTAGGAGCGTCACATAAAGTTCTGAAGATCTTTCAAGTTCATCCAATGTGAAAGGAACTTTATGATTATATGATCTTTAGAAATTTCTGTGCTACCCTGTGTATTACATATAAAATTCTCTTAGTTACTTCAAAAATCAAATAATAAACATTGTCAAATATTTAAATTTACATTTTGGAATTGTACCTTTTTAATCCGTAGTTTCTTAGCCATTGACAACGGGGTCTGATCTAGACCCCGAAACGTTTGGAATATACAGCGATTTCCTTTAAAGTGTGGTGTTATTTCCCAATAAACACTTAGACACTTTAGGAGAATTTAAAAATAATAAATAATACAACCCGGCAGTAGGGCCACCTACTGAGATAAATTATTTCTGGGTCAAACACACCCAAAATTTCTACTCAAAATCGGCCCACACATTAAGGATTTGAAAATAATTCCTACAAACCGATCGCAGTGCCATCTACCTGCTCCAAGTGTGAACTTAAACCTTCCAGGAAACCACGCAAGTACATACAAAATATTTCATTGAATAATAGAGATGGAACCCGAGATCTTGGTATTATAAGCAATACGCTCTAGACCACTAAACTAATGGGCTCTCTTATTTAAGGGTCGATGAGCGAGTATGGCAGCGACGCGTTGATTCTTTAATTACCCTCATATTTGAACAAATTCTACAAAACATAATATTAAACTATTCGTACATAAATTTGTTGCGTAGTTTAAAAGATCCGAGCGTACAGAAGAACAAACTGAGGTAAACAACTTTTGATTTATAATATGTAAAGGTGGTGTAAAAGATTATAATAATGTCCATGAAATACTTAAGGTAACTAACGAATTTAAGTTTTATTATTAGACCTATAAAAGAGGAATATTCCACCATGCATTCATTGTTTTGTTATATTTCAAAGGAATTAGGCAAGTTTTCGATCATACATTTTCCGACAGTTCCAAAAATTATCCTTATATTACAACATATTTACACAAAATCTTGCAAAATATATACACAAACCTTCCTCATGAATCACTGTATCTATGGGTGGACATAGAATGAAAATCAGTGCAGTAGTTTTCGAATTTATTGCGAACATTCAGACATGAAAACGCGGCGGAAGGGTTTATTTATAATTGTGATTTAATAGCCTTACAGCTTATGAGCTAATTGTTTGTTGAAAAGGTAGTTTTCAAATTATACCGCTAATATTAACTGCTGTCATTGATTTTAATATTAATATCTACTTTGTGTGGTTTGCATTTTTACTAGCTTTTTATGAATTATGAGGCCCTCAGCCTCCATTCTCACTTTCTCGTGGAACACCCATTAAACTATGCAATCCTGAAACTTAAATTCCAACAGAAAATAGAGTCAATAAACAGTTGAGAAATGAAGCCTTGTTTGACTCATTTTTGTAACCCAAATTTAGAGGGTAGCATGGTTAAATTTTCTATAAGGAGGAGGACTTTCATGGACCAATTACGTTTTACGAATGCAGTTGCAAGAAAGACAAGGCCCTCAGTCCGCAGCAGTCTTGTAATTCATTAGACTGCCAAAAATTTACTGGATATTCATGATATCAATGAATTAGACGAAAAACTAAATGGAATAAAGTGGGACGTAATAGTTCAGTCAAAAACCATAAAAAAGCAGAAAATAGAATTCGTTTAAAATCGAGAAAACTTATTATACTACAAACCAAAAGAGACTTGACTTGACTTGATAAAAGACTGCTAGATCGCATAGCTTGCACAATAATAGAATTAAAAAAACATTGTAAATTATCACAGGATATGCCCCGATAACAACCAAAAATGAGCATGAAGTAGAAGCATTCTTCTGAGGAGTAAAAAAAGTCATTGAGAAAGCATACAACAAAACTGGCGTTGACAGTAGGCGACTTTAACGTATATTTTGCAAGAAAATACACTACGAAGAAACAAGATTTGAAAATTTTAGCATTGAAACCAAGAACAACAGAGGTGCTACGCTAATAAAGTTAAAGAAAATATACGTTTAAATGCAATGAACGCGTTCTACAAAAAGTAACCACAAATTAAAAAGGTTTCTCAGGAGTCGGTGCTGCAATCCCTGTTGTGGAATATATTGTATGTCACAGAGCTCAGAAACGAGTTGGCTGAAGATTGCCTTATTAAACTTGGTTACAAAGGGCTTTCTATGAAAATGGAACCCAGAGAGAGTATAAAGGTAACTGAGAAGGTATGATACCTGACATTCAGTCCTGACTTAAGTGCAAACGTAGAAACTAGTGGTAGTCGTGGGTGCTTTAGAACAGAGACTGGGCGTAGTGTCGACAAGGAGTGTGGTTAGTGGTATGATTGAGGAAATCTGGAGCAATCTCGTCGAATGGGTGATGTAGAAAATATCAAGGAGGACCGACAGCAAGGGGACCTCTGGGCTGAAATGAAATGCAGAGAGCGGTTTAATGTGTATATACGGGGTCGAAACACACTAAGAATATCTGCTATAGGTTCAGGTAAATCATGTTGTAAGTAAACTATGTGCATGCCAAAGACACTAGCTTTCAAACGGATTTAGCTTAGCTGCGTGGAAATTCTTGATGGATTATCAGGGCCATGGTTACTGTATTGGATTGAGTTACCGATAAAATTTCTGACCATTTGGGCTGTTCCTATTTTTTGAAAAACTGCTCGTCCAAATCCAGGAATTTCAAAATGTATTAGGGATGTTTTGGGGCTACTATATTTCTTGACATAACAACTTGTACCGTTCGTGCAGAGCTCGTGAGGCATTTTCTCTGTATTTTGATCTCCAAATCCCAGTTTTTGGTATTATTTTCAGTCTTATTACTCGTTCTGTTAAAGTTATTTTTGATTTTTTAAATAATTAACTACCTTAGATTATTATTTTTGTGTGTTATTTAGTTCCGTTATGGAAGACAAACAAATATGTATATTGGCGCCACGTAATAATATCGACCTTCAGAAAATGCTATGTTTGCTCACAACATACTCAAGATCATTAGCAAGAACATCCGGAGCGAATAGCAAATCCGATATCAAACTTGCACTCACAGAGTCTTCGGCAATACAAATCATGGAAAATCGAGCGGAATACACTGGAGAAATCCATATTAACTTAGGAGAGTCGGAGAAAACAGATTCAATATAGGAGGAAGAAAATAAACTTTGAAATGTATGGGAGAATAAGAATATTTGAGGAATCCTGGATAATAACAAGATTATAAAAATGCACCAATAAGGAAGAGTTTGGAAAACAACTTACTGAACAAAACAAACCATCTGGGTCACAAAAAAGATATTAGGTTTCACCTTAGATAACTTATAGAAGACATATTTAGTAGAAGACATATTTAGTAAAAATAACAAGTGATCTCATAAAATAAGATGGCCAACATTTTATAAGGAGTTCAACTAGTTTCTTGCTTCCTTGATTTGAAACTACAGAACTAAACTCTTGACGAACACTTGGTAGGTGCGATCCACAAATTGGGAATTTTCAACGTAAGAGCGAAATTAAGGAAGATCTATTCTTATGTTTTATATTATAAAAATTACTACATAAACTTTCACACTGCACATGTGTTACAAAATCAATACAAATCAGGCTTTTCAATTTGCTTAGACAACTGAAGTTAATCCACTCCCAAGAATATAGCAAACAGTTATCTCTCAGAAAGGACCTTGGACCCAAGCTGATAGTGAACATCACGAACTCGACAGAGAGAATGCAACTTTTCTATCAGCATTGGGGATTTCATCGGCATACATATTGGTTTGCGTGATGCCACTGCTATTTTTAATGGAATTTATATTGTGACCTGACAGTAAAAAAATATACATTGGTAAGAAAAATTCCAAGAAATGTCGCAGAATACAGGAGCGATTTAGTTTTTGAGGATGTCGTATCCAATTGGGGTTGGCCAACATCCAAAGACTATAAGAATTACGAAGCTTCCTACAGATATGGGAATATGGGTTCTTTTAGTTTAGTAACTTTTAATGAAATGTGTTTATCATGAATTGAGGAAACAATTTGGGATGTGCTTCTTTGCCCATATTCCTGGTTATATAGAAAAATATTGTTTTGACTATCACGAAAACCTTTCTCATTTACACAAATGTTTATATGAACCAGGCAATGATTCGATATCTAGATATCTACTCTGACACATTGTGCAGTAAATTCGAATTCAATCCTTTTTTTTGTCCCGTAGAAAGTTCCAGTCAGTGCCGCTCTCTTTTTTACTCCCAATGATTGATGTTTTGTTTTCGTCGGACCTACCAATGCTTCCTCCAGTGGCGGCGAATAAATTTTATAACAATATAATAACACGTTATTTATAAAATTAATATTTCCCTCTTACTATCATATTCCTTAGATACTCAGATATACTATCTTTTTCGTTACATGAATGTGTTCATTTCAAACAAGTAAATTGTTATAAAGTTAAATAACACTTTATAATACTGCTTATTTCGAATTACATATCCAATTTGTTTACTTTTTACATAATAAATTAATAAAACTTTTATATAAACGATTTGTATTTACTGCCAATTGAGTAATATTGCATAAAATTGTCTCTTTTATTACAAAACGAATTTTCGTGAGTTTAGTTGCTAATAAGTTTAGTACATGAATATTTGCTTTTGACAAACAGAACTTACAAACTTCTTTGTTGCTCTGTATGTTATCTGAATATCCTTTTTAAACAATAATTAATTAGTTCTCGTAGTTTATTTGTCTTGAAAGAACTCATCTGTTTGTTGTTATCACTCAGAGAGTGTGGTACCAACTTGTTAGTACAAAATCAATTTATTTCTTTAAAAATCGTCAGCCATCTTGAATTTTGCAAATTCAGTCCCTGAATCGTGATAAGATCCCAAGAATCAGCCAATAACCAGTTTTCTGCAATTTGGTTAATTTTCCAAAATATCTCCAACATTTTTTATTTTCAGCCGCCACGTTTGATTCGCCGTTTTAGATTTTGCCAAATTACCACCGCAACTTTTAAAGGGACGACCAACACCCAGAATATGAAGCAAAAAAATAACCATATTGGTTGCGAATTTTTTATTTTACGAGCATTTATTGGGGAAACTCGATTTTTCTCCGGTCTCTGGCTGGATTTTTAAAAATTGCTTATGACATTATAAAGTAGATCCTCTAAGATTAAAAGTGCTCCCTTGGCTGATTTTTCGTTCCTTCCAATTTTGGACAAATCCCTGATCCTATTGACATGGATCGGACGTAGAAACACATACAGATATTTGTATCCAGAAACACAATTCTTATAAAATAACTAAATACACATCTTAACGCAATTCTCCACTCGTATTGTCGACGAAGTAGTATGAGCACGCTCCAGCCTGCAATACGGTAGCTATATGGCTTCGTCCATTAGCAAACGATTAGTTTCACAATGAAATTTAAGCTTTATTACGTTTTAGCCCAGGAGGCACACGAGAAAATGAACTTTGCGTCTGCTGTTACAAAAAATACTTAACTCAATTGTATATCATTAAGAATAAACTTGTCAATATAAGATCGGGACCTTATATATCATGCAAGGTATAGGTATAGTTGATATACTGTGATCACTATGATACTGGAAATAATAAAAGTGAGTATGTTTCATGTTTGCTGTTTGGTAAATATAAAATGATTATGAAAAAAAAGGACATAAGATAGCTTGCAAAAATCTTAAAAGACGATTAACGTCATACTGAACAAAAGTTATAACCATATTCATCAGTCAATAGAGATTTTTAAGTGACATAAAATTCAACAGCAAAGCGCATAAGCCATCACATAATTTATTTAAGCCTTAAAAACCCCAAAAATTATGGGGTATTTCTGTTTTTTGCTTATAGCGTAAAAAGTTATGATCTGTTTGTAATGCCGTCAATAGAAAAAATCAGAAAATCTACAAAAAGAGTGTTTATAAATTTAGGTTGCACGATTTTTCATAAAGAAAATCTGAAAACACCGATTTAAATTGAGTGAAAATTGTACGTTAAAAATTGAAATTAAAATAATTTATAGAAACAATTTGCTTATTACATAACATATTAACCACGATAGTTTGATAGCGATACACAAATTATATTTTGAAAATTCATAAAATACAATTTACATTTCCTATATCTTGGATTTTTGTTATAGAGCCCTAAAATCTATAAATACTGCTTCTAAAATTTGACTTAAAGGACGGACCATTACTTTTCTCCGATGTCTTAACAGTGTCGGATCCAGTTAGTGGAAAAAAGTAATTTATTTAATATCAGTAAATTGTATACAGGCAACCATTAACTTAATAAACCTATGGAAATATAGACCAATATAGGCAGGTATCAGGTATATTAATAAAAACCTAATAAACTGCTGAGAAAAAACTATAATAATACAATTTCTCATAATTTTCATGTTGTGCCCCCACCTCAAGAAAGATGAAGATCCTTCCATGTGCCTTTCTCGAAAATCCAGGATAGGCATGTGGAAGTGGAATTTATAAACATTCAAAATATATTTAGTATAACCCGGTCAGGCTAATCTGATCAATATGGTGGGATGTGCAAAATATCTTTCTAAATTATTTAATAGTATCCATCGTGAGCCCATATAAATTTAACATCATAAACTATCGTGTTAACGATGATTCAAGTATTAGTTACCAGTATGTTATAAAGTTTAAAAAAAATCCACTTTTGACCACTTTTACTGAGTTTACTCGGTAAGAAATGATCCAATCGGAATGTATAAAATCTCGTTAGGATAGATTTCTGATTCTCTACATTTCTGTAGACGGAAATACGATTCGTTCATTTTCTTTTTATATTATGAGCAAAACAACAAAAGAAATTCGTATTTTTGCGGGTTTTTGTTATTTATAAAGTTTATTTCTACGAGTTTGCTGTTACATTCTTAGCAATAATTATCAGTAAACTGTTACTGACGTGATGGTATAAGCGATTTGCTGTTAAATTGTATTTCCGAAAATGAGTTCAATTTTGTTCTATAAACTGGTGTAATAGGCTTATTCCTTTTTGTTATAGCAGAGTAGGGATTTGTGGTTAAAACAACGTATTGCTGGCAAAAATTATTTGATTTAGAAGCGTATAACGAATACTTTAAAAAGTTTTAAAATAAAGTGCGTATAGAAAAAATATTACTAAGTTACATTCTTTGAATCAATGTTATCAGTAAAATGAACATCTTACCAAATCCCCAATTCAAATATTTTGCAGATCTGACTCACCTGTAATTAAAAAAAGTAATTAGACAATCGATCTATGTGCAAAATATTACCAAATTTGATAATTAAACTGTAAACTGTATACAGTGTACACTATACACTGTAAAGTATGGAACCTACTAATTAAAATCTAACCAGATAGAAAATAAAAAAAAACTCATGACGTCATTAATCTGGTCTGTTTGACCTCATCACAATTTTTTTAAATAACAACTCCAATATTTGCCATATAAATTTAAAAGATTTAGTAATTTCAATTTTCATTACATAACAACTTTTCTACAAAGATATGTTTTATTCACTTTAAAAAAATCAACTGAAAGATATAAATATAACAAAAGAATAAGAAAATAACAAATTGACTACTGTTTACAAGCTGACAATGAGCTATGGGATTTTGAAATTCTTTTTAACGTTGATTATGGCTTAAGGTGTTATTAGTTTGATTCCTTTCATTATTATTATCTTCAGTACTTTTTGGTAAGTTGACATCATCAGGCATCCCTGGATGCTCTGCATTTGGAAAGAATATGTTTTGCTGTAGTACTTCCAAATAATTCCTTCAATTTAGTGTCTGGTGTGACTGCAGTGTCGACAACCCCTGCCCATGCGTTTAACTTCTGTGGGTGTTGTGTCTATCAACATCATCAAATGCTCTGACATTGGAAAGAATATGTTTTGCTTTAGTAGTTCCAAATAATTCGCAAATCAACTTGTTCATTGATTATTTGGGAAAAAATAGTAGTAAAAAACATCGATCTTAAATAAAACATGAAAGGTAGCGGAAAAACTTTTTTTCTGAAATAGACATTACTGCATTGTTAACCAAAGAATTCTAAATTTGCATTGATCATTGTCAGCTACTAAATGGTGACCAATTTGAACACTTGCTTTGATTTTTCTTATTCATTTGTTACATTTATAACTTTCAGTTTATTTTATTGGTTTAAGTGAATAAAAAAGCAACATTTTTTATTAGAAAAACATGTTAAGTTACCGATTTTAAATTTAAACATCCTGTATGTAGACTTACTAGCTGTTTGAAATCGATATATCAACTATTGGAGTTGCCATTTTAAAAAATTGTGTATCACGTCATACAGACTGTTTATGTGCAAATCTGCCAGTTATTTAATTAAGGTTGACGTGTCCCAGGGTTTTTCTTCTTTTATCTAGATAGAATTCATTTGGTGTGTTCCGTTCTGTACGTGAATAATATTAACTCAGAAAAACTGTATATATCCAAAGTGTGATTAATTTATATTCCAATAAGATGCTGCTGATGTTTGGGAATAACCGGTTTGGATCCATTTAAAATACAGTTTCCACAATTCAAAGTGAGATTTCATTTATTATTTTCCAATTTGATTGCTCCATAGACCTGGAAAGTACGTACCCTAATTCTGAAATTCTTGAGCGCCCAAGGTGTTCATGATATCGAAGGTGTTTTTAGAAATTATAAAAGAATAAATCTTGACAATGCACGTTAAACGTATTTATTCCCTAAATTTTAAACAATTCGGGTGTTAGGGATTTTAGAACGATGGTGTACATTTTCGAGGACTCGAGGTCTTCGGCAGCGTTTGAGGGTCATTCAGTGCTACCAGGGGTTTTTGGCGAGTTTTAGAAACCTATGCAAATTTTCAATTTTCGGATTTTTTGAAGAACCAAATTACTTTTTACAAGTTGCCGAAAATTTGAATACACCCTAATTTGAAGACTAAACTGTTCATGATATCAACTTGCATCGTGTTGAAGTGGTTGATCTCACAACGTTTCAATAGCTGTGTATCTGCTATCGTCATTCACCTGATGACGATAGCAGATACACAGCTATTGAAATGTTCAACACGATGGAAGTCCAAAAATTGAACAGTGTCATCTTTTATTTAATATTTATGACGGCTTCAGTTTCATTGGAACCATCTATCCTCCCCCTGTAACAGATAAGTATTTGAAAATTGTATATGGAGGACAAAGTGTATAAGGCAAAATTGCTGGAATTATAGCGAAAAAATATGACAATGCACGTTAAATGTACTCACTAAATATTTCGGGTGTTACGTATTAAAAATGATAGTCTACATTTTCCAGAACTCGAGGTCTCCGGTAGCGTTTGAGGGTCATTTAGTGCTATCAGGTGTTTTTGGCAAGTTTTACATCACTTTACAAATCCATGAAAATTTTCACTTTACTGATTTTTTGCCTCTAAAAAATGAAGAAAACAATGAATAGGTTTCAAGACCTCATCAATCTCGTATAAAACTGAAGATTACTTAATTAGAGAACAGGTGTGTTATTAACATAATGTTTCTCAGTTGAGTTTTTTGTTGGCAATGGTCTTCCTTTTTCAATCCTATGACATGAAGTATTGCACTCCCAATTTTTATGTAATCTATCGAAAATGCAATTTTTGCATATACAAATATTGCTATCAATTGTTCTCAAAATTTGCAGTTTTGCAAAAGCATTGCTATATGTGCACGTCGAAGTGGTGATTGATAAAAAAATTCTTACTCGATAAATGATGACGGAGCTCAGTCCAGTTTTGTTGTCTCTGGACACGAATAATAGTAATTGCTTCTGAAGCATTTGGTACCCAGTAATCCAGGACTACTGGCATTAATGTCAACTCTTGGAGTTTTTGCGATATTGTTAGGTAAACAGCCCAAACAAGATTATCGTAAGCATAGATGTATGCTCTGATTGTGTGCTTCGCTAAATAAGTAATTTAACAACATGTGATACTCATCATTTGCTACGTAAAGTAACTCTTGGATTGCCGAATTTGGTAAACTTTCTAGACAAATTCAAAGGAAGTTTCAAAAGACGACAGCGATAGTAGCCGTTCTGAGCACTGTTTACGTGGGAGACGGTAAACTGTCTGTCGTAATATTTGTGTTCGACGACCTCAAGAAGACATAAAGACGTCGATACCTGTACTGATAGGCCTACGGAGGCGTTGCCTATAATATTATTCGCGTTTTGAGACCTCAAAATTTCCGGGAGCCGTTGCCGATGTCAGGTTCAAGCCCCAATAACGGTCTAACAAAACTGGACTAATATCCGTCATGTATTAATTTTTTATGTCATCACTTCCAAATGCAAAATTAAGTAATTTAATTATGAAATAAAAAAAGGCAGTTTTCATTGTTCGTATTTAAACTCTCACTGTAGTTAGTTTATTCGCTAGATTCAAGAAGGCACCCACAGTTTCACGCGAATAATACTAGCTTTAATATTTGAATAATTTTTTTTTGGGACGTACTTCAAATTAGTATATACAGTTTATCTATTCGGTTTCCTCCGGATAACATTTGCTTTTAATTAAAATATTTACTTTATAGTTATTAAAAACCTCAAATAAGGGAAAAGTACGAAGAAAGTTTCCCTTTCAGCGAACCGGTCGATATGCGGCGAGGACATCAATTTGGAAAGGAGCATTTTCACAGAAACTTTTCAAAGTCAACAAAGAGATTGAACAGAGCCCTATTGTCTGTCGTCACAGTAACCAGATCAAAATACGGGTCGGGTGAGGTATCCTAAGAGTTCAAAATATCACAATGAAAAGTTTACGACAAAATCAATCTTCTTTGTGATACATCGATGCGATCTTCCTTTACAACTATGTTTACATTTACATGCAATAAAATATCAGTTTAAGACCAAAAATTAAAAAACTGTTTATTGCCTTATAACGCAGATTTACTTTAAGTGATATTTAATACAACAAGAAAAAAATGTAATAATGAACCTTACTTCCTTAATATACAGGGTGTTTCTAAAATAGGGTTCCAAACTTCTGCTGTTTATAGACATCATTAAACTATGCCAAAAATCCCTATTAACATGTGTCTTAAAAAGTACCCTTAGGAAGTTACATGCCCTTAAAAGGGCTAAAAAACAGCTTTTTTCTGTTATTGAAAAAACGAAAAAATGTATGGGTCTTACATAACTTTTTACATTAAATAACATATGCTATTCCGTTTTTCAACTTGCAATATCATAAGTCTCCTATTTAAGTTGGTAATGTACCTAATAAACGTAAAGTACAATATATAGGAATATTATATAATGGTGTAGTTAGAATAAGTATATTGTGAAACTTGATAAAGGCATTGTATGCCGAAACACGTGTCGTTTTGTCAAAATAAAGTGTAAATCTCGAAGTTTATTTTCGTTTTTAATTTTGTAAATTCACAAGTTGAAATTAAATGTTTGACAATAAAGCTGATGTGAGTAAGAAACTTAACTGCTAATTTAGATTAAACTAAACAGTTTAATTTACTCCTTGATGATGACAACTTAGACTTGTTGAAACGGCGTTGAGTGTTTAAAATAAAGGTTTGGTGTCAGGGTGCAAAACTGCGTTTTTACATTAACCATTTAGACAAAGAAGCACACAATTCAAAACTAACCTAACCTAACCTAACCTAACCTAACCTTGTTTTAATTAATGTTATTAAATGAAAGCGATTGTATCGCTAGTCCTTCTCCAGATTTCAGCCGTTTCTGGTTGCCAATAATGGCAAAGTCGTTTTGCTTAACCCTGTATCGGGATAGTTCATACGATTTTTCCCAACTTTTCCCTTATGGCTTTAATGAGATCTCTGGTATATTAGAATTTTCTTTATTCTCATTTTTGGCGAATGCACTGTCTTATAAGAAAAGGCTTACACAGGATTGCCACTTGAAATTCTGAAGATGACTTTTTCAAATTCTTCCAATTTTAACAGAAGCTTTGTTATTTCACATGATCTTCATAATTATATAATGCTACCCTATATATATCAAATTATCAGTAAATTCTCTTAGTTACATCATTTTAATTGTCAAACATTAAATTTCAGATTATGAATGTACAAAACTTGTTAATGCAAACCTTTTTTTTTATTTTCTTGTTCACTTGTGTCAAGTTTTATTACCACTGAAAGCGGGGTCTGATTTAGGCCATGTAACTTTTGGACTGTTTGTATTTCAAGACATTGTGGTGTTATTTCCGAAAAATCTGAAAAATATATGACACAACTATTGGGCTCAATTTTGTAAACTCTTATTGTTACTAGTCACATTTTTCCAAAATTTAATGTGTTCCTGCGTTTTGCGATGTTCAATGAAATGATCTTCGAATTGTTTGTCGTATTTTAGTTTAATGAGTTCCTACATCAACTGAGTTTTTCGACATGGAACACATATCATTGTTTTCAAAATTGTAAAGAATAAAACTATTCTTAATATTTTCCACGTCTTGAAATATTTCTTGCATTTCTAAATTAAGGTAAGTGAACTTCATAATAATATCAACTAAAATGTTGACAATGCCCATAGTTTATATAGATTATCGTTAAAAACAGTGGATGTTTCACTGCATGGTGAGAATGAAATTATTTCGAATTTGAAATGATGGAACCTTTCCTTTAAACGCGTACTTAGTACTTATATTTAGTTGAGATACAAAATCAGTTTTGATGGACATTGTCTTCTGAAATTGTTTTCTATGTCCCGGGGAAAATATAATAATGTCACTAACAAATGACCAAACCTTTAGATTCAACAATTGCAGAATTTGGAGACCTAGAAACCAAACAAGAAAGTTTAGTTTTCACAAGAACATAGTTGAAGTATTAATGTTTTTGTGTTTCGTTTACAAACATTCCTTCGGAAACATCCCTACTAATATTATAAATGTGAATGTAAGTTTGATTGTTACGCGCTCACGCCAAATCTACTTAACTGATTATCATGAAACTTTGTAAACATTTTCTCAGAGGTATTAGAAAGGACATAGGATACTTTTTATTAAAAAAATATATACATTTTTTACGGAGGGTAGGAAAAATATTTTGGCAGATATAATTGTCAAAAAAATTGAAAATCTAGCAACTTCAACGCCAATAAAGTTCAAACCGTAGGTCAAATTAATATCTTGTTGATTATAGCGTCAGCTGTTTGTAATTTTATAACTACGAATATAGACCCTTATAAAAGCGCACGTCTTATGGAGGGAATGTCCTTTGTTTACATTCGCTTGGTTATCTAAACATCAAGGTGTTATCCATTGGGTAGAGGCCTTGGTGTTTCATTTTAATGCGAAACAGATATACTTTCTTAAACAAATATCACAAAGTGGAATGGGTGGTCGAGCGTATAAGGCGCTCGGCTACTAACCTTATATTGTAGGGTTCGAAACCAACTATATGTACATATTTTTAATTTTATAAGTATATGGAATTGTTAATTAATTTTATGTATCAATTTGATACACCAATTGAATATTGACAAACATAAATTCCTTTAATATTAACAAAATCAAATCATATGAAGTATTTAATAGTGACAAGGTGGTATATCCATCTAAATTGTTTAAATTGCAATTCTGCAAAAAACATTTATTTCAGAATACTTATCATGAGAACATGTAATCGTAACATCATAAGCTGCCATTTTACGGAAGATTAATCTTTTAATTTTTATAACATCAAAGTTATGATTTTTTGAAAAATTTTGATTTTTCTCGATTTTTCCAACGTTACCCGGCGGAAAATATCCCTATAAGGACCTAAAAATGCTCATTCCAATTCTCAACAACTTTTGCATTGACAAGATCTCGATTCCTTCATTGTTTTTCTTAATACAAGCCAAAAACAAATAAAAACCATATTTTTGCTAGTTTTTGTTGTTTAATTAAATTATGTCTACGAATTTGCTGATAAAATCATGTAAAATATCATCTATGAACTAGTATACATCATTTTCAATATTGGCAGACATAAATTCCTTTAATGTTGACAAAATCAAATCATATGAACTATTTAATAGTTGCAAGTTGGTAGTCCTAATCAATGTGGGCCCAAAAATCCCGACAAATCATTTCTTATTGACAGTTGACAAATCGGCATATGATCACATTAGATATATATACAGTGATGGGCAAATATGTGGAACCAAGCTGGTGCATTCCCGCAATTTGTTTAGGGAATGGTTTTCAATTTGATTGAATTACTTCATTGATTTTTAAACTTCTGCACCTTTTCTAAAACTCTCCGTCGCGCTAATGCTAATTTTAAATGTTTTTTGCCTGTAAAATATAGACAGAATTGACATTCGTGTTTCGGTTCCCTAGCCGTTAGGACGCTTGGGAGTGTCGTATGTATTGTTCTCCGAACTTTTCGGTCGCTTTGATTCCGTCTGAAGAGACGACGCTTATTGTTGTTTTTTGCGTTACGATTTCGCGAGTTAGTATCTTCGTTCGTAACGACCGCTAAACCGCTTTCATTTTGTTTCTTTTATGTTTACAAAAGCGCATCATTTGTTGTTAAACCCGCATTTTTTGTTTGCTCAATCAATGAACATTACGTCGCTATTTTTTTGTGTAACGTGTTATCCAGACGAAGCTCTAAGAAACTGTTCCTGCTGTTACGGGGCTAGCCTCCGAGGAAAGAAGACCCAAGAAAACACCAGAGCTTCGACATAAAAGGTTAGTGATAACTTTTATTTGGTGATTCGTTTATGTGACGGCACGTGTTTATTGATTGTTCCGCTAAAGGTCCTTCGTCAATTATATACTTGCATTGAACCAGCATTGAACTAAAACCGCAACATCTAATTCATACATTTTTTTGAATATTCTATATGGAATGTGCCATCAAAGACATTCCACATGCAAATATCTCTAGAATTATTAGAGATATCAAAATGAAATTTGGAAGGTGGATACTGCAGTAGATTGCCTATTTGTTTCCAAAATTTTTTACAATTTTTTTTACAATTTTGAATTTCCTGTTTTACCGGAAGTAGATGTCGATTTTAAAATTTGCAATGAAGCACTATGTATAGTATTTTAGTTTCTGATGAAACATTTTATTGCGAATACATAAATATCGGGTTTGATATTGTTTACTTCAATACCTACCAAGATATTAACAGAAAAGTAATTAAGGAAAGGAAAAATCTAATATCCATTAAAGAAATACATAATCATAATTATTAACTAAATCTAAGTGATTTTCAAAACATTGAAACTTAACTTAACTAAACTTGATGTATTAGATGTTCAACTGAGCACTGTTTACTTCTTGACAATAGGCAAGTCGGTTTTCAAATTCTCTAGTATCATTAGCTATTACTTGCTGGTGTAATTCTCTGGATGTTTTGAGTTATTCTTGCAGCTAATTCTTGCAAATTGTTTGGTCTATCAACATGAACCTTAGACTTTAAGTAACCCCACAGAAAATAGTCTAGTGGATTAAGGTTGGGACTTCGTGCCGGCCATTCATAAGTACCCCTTCTTCCAATTCATCTGTGGTGGTGCTCCATCCTGATGAAACCAGATATTATTTGGTAATTGTCCATTTACCTCCAATGCCGGAATAACTTGTGTCTCCAAGAGCTGTAAATACCTATATCCGTTTAAGGTTTCTTGTAAGAAGAAGGGTCCCACGATTCTGTTGTTATAAATGCCGGCCCAAACGTTCAATTTTTGGGGATTTTGTGTATGAGCCCCTTGTACCCAATTAGGATTACTTTGCGACCAGTAGCGGCAGTTATGTCGATTACCATTTAAATAAAATGTATACCCCGTCTGAAAACACCACATTTCTTATAAAATTATTATCACGGTTACAAATATCCATCATCGTTTCACAAAATTGCAAACGTCTGTCGAAATCGTCTTTGGAGAGTTCTTGAACGAAGCGAATTTTGTATGGATGATATTTTTTCCGCCTTAATATCCTTCCTACTGAACCACGGCTAATTCCTTGCATATTGGCGAGGTCGGTAGTGGATAAGTGAGGATTTTCTTCCAAATATATAGCAACAATTTGAGCTACACCTTCATTACTTGCACTTTTTAACCGTCCACTTTTTGGTAAATTGCTAACTGTTCCACTTGTGTCGTACCTTCGCAAGGTTTTCGTCACTACTGAACGGGATATTTGTGTATTGAACATTGTGAACAATGTTAAAACGGTCACAAACTTCTTGATGCGTCCTTTTCCTCTCCCCATACCCAATCATCATTAATACTTCTATTCTTTCTCTTTCACATAATTCGGCCATTTTACGATCAAATTAAAGCAATACAATGTTTTTACGTTCAAATAAAAAAACTAATAACTTATTTTGACAACTACTCTCACTTCTGCAATGAATTTCATCGACTATTAAACTTGATTCATATTTAAATTGCGCCTGAATTAAACAAACGCACGTGTATTCGACTACGGAACAAGCAGTGCTGTTGGGTGTTACCGTATAATGCCACCGATTGGCCAATAGAAATACAAATCCTTCCGAGCGGTTTTCCTTAGTTACTTTTCTGTTAATATCTCGGTAGGTATTGAAGTAAACTATATCAAACCCGATATTTTTGTATTCGCAATAAAATGTTTCGTCAAAAACAAAAATACTATACAGGGTGTTTCATTGCAAATTTTAAAATCGACATTACTTCCGGTAAAACAGGAAGTTCAAAATTGTAAAAAAAATTGGAAACAAATAGTCAATCTACTGCAGTATCCACCTCCAAATTTCATTTTGATATCTCTAATAATTCCAGAGATATTTACTTGGTTCCACACATTTGCCCATCACTGTATTGTAAAATCATATAGTAGAGATTTAATATTTAGTTCAATACACGTTTAGATATTGTGTTCTTATCTAGTGCAAAAAATCCTGTCATAAGTGTTTATCGTTTTCTCTTAATAAATTGTTAGAATTCAAAATTACTTATTTTTGTTGTAGTGAATTACTAGAATTCAAAATTTCTTATTTTTGTTGTAGTGAAAAAAAAACATTTTAACTTGTGTTGTAGTAAATTATTTCAATAAGCAATCTTTTCAGTTTTTAAAACTTTCATTTAATAAATACTACATTTTTTAAATACTCATTGATTCAGTTTTGATATTTATTTAAGGCTTCAACGCGAGCATAGCCGGCGAGTAAAAGCTAGTATTATTATATTTTGAAGGTATAAGTTATCTACAATTTCGTGTGCAATCAGTTTTTATTTGTGTAATTTTAATGAACAGCTGTGAGCTCGTAGAAGTTCTTGAAGTAATCTATTTCTGGCCCTTGGTGGAAATTTACCTCCTTGGATGAGAAAGTAATTGTTTACGGGTCAGCCAGTGAGAAAAGAGGTTACAAAGTTTTCCGTTCCACGGAATTAAATTCCTTGAGTGTATACCCAGAGGAGTAATCGAATTAGAGCGACTTAGATGTAAGAAGATTTTAGCTAAAATGTTCGTAATTAGCAGCAGCTGCTAATAGCTTAATTATTTTATTGCAAAGATACCATCTACGGACAATTCATTAATCATTGTACATGATGGAAGTTAATAAATGAAAATTCAACTGATTTGGTATTTAGAAATTTTATGTAGTCAAGTTTGTTTTCTCATCTATGGAAATACAGCGTCGAAAAGATGAATACCTCCTAAAGTAACATAAATTCATTTTTTAAGTAATTATCAATGTAAATGAAGAATCCGGAAAAAGGGCAAACACTTTATAAATGGGGCTACACTTTTTGAATAAAATCAGGCACCTACCCTTTCCACCCACCAGGGTAGGTAATAACCACTTCTAAAAAATTAAACGAAAAGGGGTTGCCTGTTATAATAATAATGCGTTTAAGAGGGTTTTGAATTCTTTATTCAGTAATATATGACTTTTTGATTTTTGGACCTTGGTAATAAGAAAATCCAATTTTCAATAGTTTAATTTGTAAAATTTACTCACTGACAAAGAACCAGAAGGTTTAATGAATGTTTTCTCATGTAAACTTTTATCAATTAATATTCTAATCTTGTTTAGCATTTTTTTAAAATTATCAAAAAGGAACCTTCTTGATCGCATCTAAAATCAATGCTAAATTATGTTAAATTGCCTAGAGTACATGTACGTCGAATGTATCGCCATCTAAGTGAATTTGAAAGAGTTGGAAATGTTGGTTTTATGGAAGGCCGGTTTTTCATTTAGAGAAATCTCTAACCGCACGAACAGAAATCGAACTAATATTATGATATATTGTCAAGCGAAGTTTGATAATACCTAAAATTGGAGAAGAGCAAGCACCGGACGTCGATAGGGCACAAATGAAGTCAAGTCCGAAGTCTAAAACATATGGCCTTCAGAAATCCTGCTGTATAAGGTCTTTTGTACTGCAGCATTATAGACCTTAAAGATGCGAGATGTAAGACCGACATCTAGAATTTTCGGGGAAACCAGCATACAAAGTTTCCGAATCTGGTGCCGTTCCATCTAATTGCTGTTCTCCCGAAACTCCTAGGACAGAATGTCACGATAAAATTCTCAGGTTACTTCAACTGTTAGAGATATTGAATACTCTCTTCGAGGTGTTATTCTTTTGTATGAAACGCCTCCAGATTCGGAACCTGGGTGTGCTAGTTTTCCCGAAAATCCTAGATGTCGGTCTTACATCTCGCATCTACAAACTTACTGCTATGTATCAAATACATAAATAAGTGTTCGAGAGGACATTCTATGGTGGAAAGCGCAACTGATGAGGTTCCCGACCAGAAAAAATATATATCATATATATTGTCTTTCTTACAAAAGAATAACACCTCGAAGAGAGTATTATAGACCTTCTCTTGTGCTACCTTTTGCCGCTGAGCATTGACGGAAAACACTAGATGGGTACAAAGAACGATACCATTGGAATGTTGAATGGCATCAGGTCGTCTTCCCTGATAAATCTCGATTCTGCTTGGATGGACATGATGGTCGAAGGAGGGTTACACGACGTCGAGTAGAAAGACTTCAATCTCAATTTGATGATGAGCGACATGTATACCGAATCGTAAGTGTTATGGTATGGGGTGCTAAGAAACATGGAAGAAGATAACCTTCATTTTTTGTTCGAGGTAACAAGGCAGCCAACGTTATCTTCAGGAAGTAGTGGAGCCGTATGTACTCCCTTATCTTAATCATCTCATAAATCCCATATTTCATTAAGATGCTCGACCACATGTTGCTCGAGTTAGTTTCTACTGTTTTGAAGATACCCATCTAAACCTGTTGTCATGGCCGCCCAGGTCGCCTGATTTTTCGCTCGTAGAATATGTTAGGGAAATGATGGATAGAAGGTTCGGAAATTTACCTCAGGCTACACGGACTTAAGTTTCCCAGACATGAAAGACTAGTAGCTCGGGATAGTATTCCTCAAGAAGAATTAAGTCAACTTATTGAATCAATTCTAAGACGTATTGTGGAGTGTATAGACGAACGTGGTGGACAAATACATTATTAACTAATCTAATAATAATAATAAAAAAAAATTCATGGTGCTTTTTATTCAAAGTTTAATCATTTACACTTTATAACAGAACATTGATGTTAAGCCATCCTTGTTTTTAATCAAGGATATGTAAAATATATTTTTTTCTGAAATATGTATGAGATATTCTAAAGACTATAAGCGTTTGTTTAAAATCCACCCTAACATAATACGTTTTGATGGACTTTTTTAAAATAAGTATTACATTGCACTATATTACAACAGCTATTTTGAAGGGTGGTAAGGAGATACTTTGAAATTTAAAAATGTCTACTTAAATAATGTTCACATAATTTAATCTGTTATATATTGCCAGAATATTAAATAGGTGAAGTAATTTTAAATTATTTAAATTCAACAAGTTTTAAATTTTAATTGAAAATTAACTTACACATCATATATGACGATTACATGAATCGTAACAAACTGGTGACTTTTATTTTTATTTTTATGAAATTTAATCCATTACTAAGAATGACACAAAAAGAACAAACACAGATGGGGAAATAACATGAGGCGAGAATAATATTTCGTAAGAAGCTTTTGCTTCTATCGTTGTCTCAGATGAGTGCCGCTCTTTTTGCTAAATGTACATTTGAAAACAATATCCAGGTCAGGACAGTTTTTTTCAGTTGACCTAGTTTTAAATTGATATTATGTTGATCATATTTTTTACTGGTATACAGGGTGAGTTTTTTTTTGATGATCAGTATGGGGATCTCGGAAACTAGCGGGGATAGAGCAATGGTTAAATTGGAAAAGATTTGCAGTTTGACTGGTCCAATTTAATGACACTTTAGGATTTTTGTAAAAAGTCATGGCTTACTACATATTTTGAAAAAACGAAATTCTGTCGATTTAGTCAAATCCCTCTAGCTCCTTTGTTTTTGATTTTATAAAAAAAGTGTAAATGGTTTAGAGACATGTGCCTTGACAATTCACAGTTTCCTGTTTTGGACAGATGAAACTAGATTTACTAACGGCGGTATGATCAATATACACAATGAGCATATCTGGGCTAAAGAAAACCTTTTCCATGTAGAAAAAAGACGACCCCAGATAAAATTTGGTTTTAATGTTTGGTGTGGTATCATAGGGTCTACTATTCTGGGGCCTTTTATCTAAGACGAATCACTTACTGGGGAGCGCTACTTGCATTTCTTGCAATACACTTTTCAAGACATGTTGCATAATTTGAATTTGAGAACTCGTTAAGAAATTGAGTGGTTCTAACATGATGGAGCACCTGCTCATAATTCGTTATTAGTAAGACAACACTTCGATAATATCTATCTATAATTCTTGGATAGGAAGAAATGGCCCACGCAAATGGTTACCACGGTCTCCCGATTTGGCAGATATAGACTTCTATTTATGGGGTGCGCTAAAAAAATTGGTGACCTAAGAGAGACGGTATTACAAGCAATTGAAGAAATTGATAGGCGGTCTGTGAGTAAAGCGGTAATGTCAATCTTAAAAAGTTGCAATTTTTGTCTAAATAACAATGGTGGACTTTTCGAACATAAATTGTAACCATTATTATGTTCTTTAATTTAAGTTTTTATTAAGTACCTACTTATTTAGTTTTTTCATTATATCTGATATACCTAATAAAAAAACCGTTTAATGTTTTTTTGGAATAGTTATTAATAAATCAATCTATTTCATAGCTAACTACGTTAAAAGTGAAAATAAGAGCGAAAAGCATCATAACTCCGTTATTGTTATGAATAACTATATCGAGTATTATAACATTGAAAACCTCTAAAAATGTCCGATTTTTTGAGATCATAACCAACGATGGTTTCCATTCAAAAAGAGATATTTTTTTGTCATACCTCGAAAACGAGAGCTGTCACGCCAATGAAGACATGACAATCATATTCGGGATATAATACCCTTCAATTTTGATATTTACACTTTTTTATAAAATAAAAAACAAAGGAGCTAGAGGGATTTGACTAAATCGACAGAATTTCGTGTTTTCAAAATATCTAGTAAGCCATTACTTTTTACAAAAATTCGATAGTGTCATTAAATTGGGCCAGTAAAACTGTAAATCTTTCCCAAATTAACCATTGCTCTATCTCCGCTAGTTTCCGAGATCCCCATACTGATCATCAAAAAAAACTCAAGACTTATATTTTGTGAAATTTAGTAGTTTTGATTCACGCTACTCTAAACTATTCAACGATAAGCTTAATACGCCACTAATACGCAGTATTTTGAACTGGAATCTAAGGGAGTATATTACATCTCATAAACTTGTTTGAGGGCCTTTTTTAAAATAGCTTTACTTTACCTATCTAACAGCAACAATTTTTATCTGAGTTGATAGTCTGAAGCTGTCTTACTTAATCTAAAATAGTTCAATATAGCATCCTCTAAATAAATTTTATCGTTTTAATGATTATTTAAACACATCCCTTAAAATGTTCACGATAAAAAGCTGCCACTTGCATGTCATATTTAATTGTATTTACGTTGAACAGATATTTTTGCCATTTTGACCAAATTTACCCCACACTGCAAATCAATATGCTTTGAAAACAGAAACAAAAATTAATATTTTTAAACTTCATTTAAAATTTAAGTTAATTTGTTTTTTTTATTGAGATTTAACCTAAACACTGAAAACTCCTCCCAATAAAGCATATACTCCACTTGCTAAACAAGAATTATTAATGTTCACGTTTCAGTCCCTCCAACGAAATAGGAAATCTCCACTTTACACATTAATAATATAACGTAAAGTTAAATTTATTCATTCCTCTTTCCATAATCTTTCAAAGAAAATGTTCAAAATATATTTATTTAGGACGTACGAACCAAAATAAATCTGCCCACCGTTATATTCGTCTTTCTCCACGGAACGCTCTTTTACAAACGATTTCAGGTTCGTGGGGTTAGAATACTGTTGACTTTTGCAAAAAAAAACGAAGGCACAAGAGAACTCTTATTGCTTCCCATGATAGGTACACAATAAATGTCTCGAAATAAGATGAGCAATAGGAAGTCTCCTTTCAAACCCAACAGAGCGTAGGTCGAAAATTCTATAGGAAGACCTTCATTGTGTTCATTATTGTAGTAGAGCAGTTGATGAATTTTTATAAAAAGCTCTGAGTGAAATGATTGGTGAAATGATGAGTTTATTTTTCAATGCCTTCTTACTCATTTCAGATAGAATTGCTCCAAATTCTTTAAAACATTTTAGTCAAAATGCAAAAAATGTATGTTAGGGAAATGCTGGAATAGGATGGTATAAATATCATGTAATACTTTTAATATTTAGGAAACGTTGGATTAATTTTCAAGTTTAGAACAGTAGAACATGCGCTGCTTTTCTACGGCTTTAAAGTGAAATACCTAGAAAAACTAAGAGTGGTCCGGTGACATATTTTGAGATTAAATGTTGTTTCATAATGGTCAAAATGAAACAATATACGGAAGTAACGGATTTATTTATTATTCCCTAATAATAGAAATATAAATATAATCGAGGCATAATTTTAAGCACATTCGTATACCTTGTCGGATTACAGGAACCGCAAAAATGTTATCAACAAGTGCTGTTGTATTTATAGGTTTTATTCCTACACTGTTTCCCCTTTCGATTAGAGTTTTTAGTTTAGAATGAATGTTGTTAATTAGTTGTGAAGTGGATGGGTGTCATAAGTTCATTCGTTTCTTGGCCAACAAATGTATCAAATACATAAAGAAGTGTTCGAGAGAACATTCAACTGTGGGAAGCACAACTGATGAAGATTTCCTAACCAGCAAACAATATATATTATAGATATTGTCTTGCGTATTCAATATCTCTGACAGGTGAAGGTAACCTGAAAATTTCATCGTGACATTCTTACCTAGGAACTACATGGAACGGCTCCAGATTCGGAACCTCTGCGTGCTAGTTTCCCCGAAAATTCTAGATGTCGGTCTTTATATCTAGTGTCTTCAAACAAATCTTTTGTCAGGTCAAGAATAAACATTTTTTGCTAACCTTTTAGTAGTTTAGTTTTTGAACAATACTCATAAGTCTATAGCTGTAAATCTCAAAATATTACAAAGAAACTTACACAGACCATCCACGAGAAAGTTGCTTGACACTTTTTTGTCAGTTGATCAATGACGTCGACTTGACTTGACAATATTCTGTTTCTATTTTCCTCCTATAATAATATTCTTTAAAATAGTATAATGTACATACTGTGCACCTACTAGTTAACGGTTTGAAAAACAAAATTATTACCAGCAAGCTGAATATTTGTGAGTGACCTATGATTTCCGAGTCCTACCTGTGGTAAATCGGAAAACATGTCATATTCATGGTAAGATATTTGGTAATAACCAGCATGTTAGTTTGACGTTTAATTGAAAAAAATTATTCAAGAAGAAAATTTTGTTCAACATCTTTTTTTAGGTTTTTTTAGTTTGCCTCTCACGTTCGATATTACGCCTGTTAGATTGATCATAACCAGCAATCTATTTTTTTCAGAATAGTTTGATTTCAAAAGTAAAAAATGTACAATTGCCCTACAATATATAGGATCTATTAGCTGTCCGACGTTCTGAATTTGTCGATTTGAGTATAAGATTCATGGTGATTCTAGATGGCGGAAAAAAATGATGCCTCAGAAAAACACATATACTTCACCTATATAACTGACTGTCCCACAAAAGTATTTTTTGCTTTTTTTTCTGCTAGTCCAAAAAAAAAGATCAAAATTGTTATTTTAATATTTGTGTATTGAGTAATTGTATGAAGTTATTAACTTTAATTTTAAATTGTATTATTACTTTTACTGAATAAGTAATCAAATAAACAAATAGTTTGTATTTTGTGAAAATTGTAAACGTTATAAAGGGCCTCACAAGGAGTTTAAAAAAAAATGTAATTTTTTTTCTTAAAATAATTTTGGAAAATTCTGGAAAACCAACCCTTTGTAATGTTGTAATGAGTATGTAACAAAATTTTCAGAATAATTTATACAGAACTGACCGCGAAAAACTCGGTCAAAAATTGATATTAGCCTTGGTAAATGTATCTCAGGCTGGAGATACATGGCGCGAAGCTCGACTCGTGCAACCTTTTTTTTTACAACCCGCCTTTTTAGTTACCGACATACATATATAAATCTATTATCTATGGTTACCTACTAGTAGGCACCTTTGAATTTTTTTTCGCATTCGGCTTTAGTCTTTGAGTATCCAAACATCTGGGCTTGAAGTCTGCCTCGAGAAAAAACTGTTGTGCCGCGGCCGCATTTGTAGTGTTAAGTTGGTATTATTTATATGGCAAGTTTGAAGAAATATATCGTTTTAAAAATATAATTAAGATTCAGTTAAATTAAGCTATCATTATTATTTAAGTTATAAAGATAATTTCATACTGAGGCACTTTCTAGTATGGTTCCTGGCGTTTGCTGAATAGAGGTAGTTTGTTGCTTGAACCAGAAAGTGAATAATTACGTTTTTTCAAAAAAGTTTATTAAAAAAAAGTTTGATTGTAGATTGAGCTAGAATATTCAAATGTATATCTTGATCAAGCAAAACCGTATTTAGGCATGAGAATTAATATTGACAAAAATTTTAATTTAATTATAAGTGGTCATTATATTGAGTCTCGGAGAGAGTAAACTGAAAAAGCTAAAGAAGTGTCAAGCATCTTGTGTTATTAAAAACAGAACTGCAAGTATATGTACAAACTAATGGCTAGTCGCGCCTTAAATGTTTTGGAAAATGTAGTTCTGCTGACTTTTGGGAAAATAAAAACACAAAACTGTATCCTTAGATAGTGCATGGCTTTATCAGAAGCTTGTCGTGAGGCTGTTGATTTAAGAAATTTGGAAAGTAAACTAATGATTCTTGACAGTCAGAGTGCATTAAATCACCAAAATTGATCAAGCCGTTTTTGAGTAACAGATGAGCATACTTACGTGAAAAAATGAATTCGACGAAATAACAGAAGATGGTTAATACAACATATTGGTACTTGGACATATGAATTAGTACTGAATTCAATGTCATTATGATAAGGTGTGAAAATTATTTTAAAGTGAAACTCAGTTACAAATTTATTATTAATAAAACTCGACCATTTACTTACACACATGACTTGTCAGATTATCAGTAGATGTATGAAGGCAAAGTATGTATACTTATAACAGAAACCTTTGTAGTTCTTGGTCTATATAGATCATCTAAAAATATTGTCATGGTATTGTATTATTCCCAATCGAGTTTATCAACGTCATTTGTACCATTTCCTGAAGTCACCCTTTCTTTTCCGCTGCTCGTTAATTTTCTATATGTAGCCATTAATGAATTGCATTTCTTTTTTAATTCAATAGCTATGATGTTCAAAAAAGTATGCTGCATTAAACTATTCTCTATCATACTTCATGCAACAACGTGGGTTCGTTTTCATACAAACTTAAAAACTCGAAAATTGTTTCATTTTCTGAACTATTGAAGAGCACTAGATATTGACAATGAACTTGGACAAATAAGTCATAAACATAGACAAGGACTTGTTTCGTACCGAATTATATTAAATTTTTCGTAATGATATTATAAGTTACTTAGATCTATATAATAATATTGCGTGCACAACGTGCTTTATATTACAAACATTTCTGTACCTTCATAAAATTCAATATTCTTCTTTATTTTTCTGTTAATTATGAGTAGGCTAGTATCTGTTATTAAAATCATTTTACCAAGATTAGTTCATTATTATTGCTATGTCTTTATATTACTCTAAGTAAACAATTTTGATTTATAAGGAAACCGTAATATTTGACACATTATTATGGGATTAGGGTTCATTCGGGTTATAATACATGTATTTAAACGGTTCTTTTTAAGGTATATTAATGTCGTCTTTCTAAATTAGTCTTGTCGTATAATAGTAAGTAAGTAGAAGTTCTATATAACCTAATTTAATTTTGTGAATTAAAATAAGAAAATGTATGGTTTATTGGTGCAACAAATTTATAATTAAATATCATAATTTTGTTTTAGCACGTGCCCAGTGTTTTATTTGCTACAAACTGACCATTTTTTATTGATCTCATCAGGGGACAAAGCAGGCCGACGAGTGTTTCATGTGGACCGACATTTGTTGGTTATCACGCGCCGAGCCATTCTACCTGTCGAAACGCAAAATTAGGAATTTTTTGTCCTATAAATTGCTAAGCGGTATAGTTCCTCAATTGAAATTTTTGTGGGTATCGGAAAATATACAAAGGATATACCCCGGATTCTTTTGCTTTTCCAGACGTCTATCTACAGCGTTACGGGCATGTGACGATGGAATTAAAGACGCAGTCTGTAATGCGCCTCGAGGCCTGTTAAACTGTAGTGTCCGCGAGTTCATCAGGGCGGCCAGCTGATCTTCTATATCCCCCTAAAAAGATATATCTGAATACCAAAAGCCGTCGAAAGGGTTCATTAAGTCTTTGGTCAATGTCTAGAAAACAACAGGTGTTCAAATTGTATATGATTGTGTCTATCTTAAATCAGCAGAAATATATTATCAGAACCCAGATTGTAAAAAAAAAATATTACAAATTATGATTAATCACTAGATTAATTAATTACTTTACTTTAGATCTTTTATTTCAATTATTTGTATTTTAATATCATATATAGATATTATATAGTTTTTATATTTTCTCTATCTGTATATAGACTATATAGATGAAAACAATAAATCTATAGAACCAAATTATATCAATATATTATTTTTCAACAATCTCCCCATTTATAATGTTGGACAATTTATTATTTGTATTGTATACTTCAATTATCAGAAAAACAAATCGCAAATACATTGCCGGTAATCAACAAGACTGTTATTGTTAAATCAACAATTTCAGAGCTTCGGAACATTACATTATTACATTTCTTATTTTTGAATTACACATATCTGAAAAAATTAGATTACTAGTTTGCATGAACCTAAAATGCGTAAAATCGACATAGTTAACACGTTAAAACAAAAAAAAAACAAAACAAATTCGGAAAAAAATTTAATTAATTCAATTAATTTTTCGGGAACGAAGGAAAGTATATATGCTCTACTCCTGAAATGATAAATTTCCGAATTTAATCACCTAGTGTAAATTACTTATTCAATAAATTGATAATCTAACTGTTTTCATAAAATGAATGGGGACATTATGCGTCATTTATGATGGTGGTCGGGACTATGAAGTGTTCACTATCTGAATAATAGCAGGAAAAATCTCAAAATATTAGGAAATACCCTCTTTAAGGTGTCATTCTGTTGTACGCAAGACAATACGTATAATATATTGTTTGTAGTCAGGGAACCTTCATCAGTTGCGCTTCCCACAAGAAAATGCTCTCTCGAACACACACATATATATATATATATATATATATATATATATATATGTACTTGATAGATATCGGTGAATTTGAAGACGCGTCTAGAAATTAGGAAATTCCGGATAGATACAAAATTTTAAGTGATAAAGACATATAAAATGAAAATAAATTCCAAAAAATACTAAATTATTATTAAAATCCAACTGTTAACAATAGTAATTACGCCAAACACCACAACAATATGAAAGTTGTCAACATTATTTTGTCAAACACCTAAAATAGGAAAAATTCAAGATATACACAATACCAAAAATAACTAAAAAATGTCAAAGTCACCGTAAATGTGGTAAAAGAAAGAAATGTCAAAAATACCAAAAATGTCAAAACCGCTAAAAACGTCGAAGATGTCAACAATGTCAAAACTGTATAAGGTGTTAAACTTCAAAATTATGTGTGTTTGCTGAATGATACTTGTTGCATATTTTTCAATGTCTAAGTACTTATTGGGAAATAACACCACAGTTTAAAGAAAATGGCTGTATACTCCAAACGTTTCGGGGTCTAGATCAGACTCCGTTGTCAATGGTTAAGAAACTACGGATAAAAAATACGTCAGAAATCAAATAATACACATTGTCAAATATTTTAATTTACCTCTTAGAATTGTGACCAAATATCAAAAATGTCAAAATGTCAAAAATGGCAATAACAATACGAGTAATAAAAAGCTAAAATGAAGAACGAATAGGCAGCATTATAAAATATCAAAAATCTCAAACACTAAATATAATATGGCTTGCATATCAATTAAAAATGTGTAGAAACTTTTTTAAGAAGTCACGAATTTCGTTCTACAGAATTGCATTATCTTGATGTGCTAATAAATTCAAAGAATTACAGTTAATATTAATGTCATCATAAAATAAAATATGAAACACTATAAATATTTGAACTAATTTTGTTGAACGGATATTTAAAGACGACACTATTTACAAGCATGCTGCTATAATGTTTAAATTGATAATAACAATTTTTTAATGTGCGTTTAGCTATGAAAACAAAGACCAGAATTGATAGAGCTCGAAGTTATTTGACAAAATAGTAGCCACGAATCAGTTGTATATATTTATATTTTAGGATTAGGGATGTGTATTGTTTTAGTTATGATTAACGTTAAACCTTAATTTAATACTGAGGAGAAGCCACTGTTGTAGCCAGAAATTTTGTAAGCAAATATATTTTTATATGTTTCTATTTTTTCTTCATGCTTCAAACCATTTTTCGTTCACTAGTATATGATAATGATATGTGCATTTATATTAGTCGTCACTGCTATCAATTCTATAAAAACTGGTCCCTTGGTCCTGAACATTTTGCTAAATAGCGTTTAAGTCTATATTTGCCAAGGTTCAATATGAAACATTTACCGTTTAGCTAAATACATTAAACATCTATTCAAAAGAGTATTTCAATATAATTTCGTGATTCTCCACGGATATTTTAGCAGACTATTTATTAGCTGCAACACTTAAACCCACTCAATAAACGTACAGTATAATATATGTCTCTAAATTCAAGAAAACATGGTAGACGAATTGACGGCATACATAAAAAAACAAGGGCAATGCTAGAGCCACGGTGACGGAGTAGAAATTATTATGTAACTCTTTTGGCGGAGTTGGTTCGAAAAATATGAGCTTTATATGTAGTTTTACATATAAATGGAACAGGCTAGATAACAGTGACTGAAAGTTTTCTGGATATTTTGTTAAATTTTTAAAATTGATATAAAATATTTTCTTTGTTTACGTGTTTGATTATTTATCCACAGAAAAATTTAGTTACTTATTATTATATACAAAGTTATTATGGTACTTAAGTTGGTTGTTATAGTGTAGCTAATTTACATTCAAACTAAGAAAAATTTTCCAGTAATACGATCACGAAGAATAACAAATTTAGTGGTGATTTTCTGAGAATAGGCTAAGTTTGCCACTTTTTACTTTCTAAGATCCATTACGTGGAAGGATCTTAGGTGTTTGACATCAACAATAAAATTATTTTTATGTGTTCTTGGGAAATTACACCTCAATCGAAACAAAAAGTTGTATATTCAAGGAAAACCCAAACATTTCCAGGTCTATTCTGGCCTCGTTTACAATGGCTTTAAACATGTATTGAAAATATAAAATGCAAAATAAAAGTTTGATATATGACATTTAAATTCACATAAAAAAAAAGTTCTTTCTAGATATACAGGTAGCACAAAAAATTCTTAAAATCATGTATTACAGTTAAACAGCTTGTTGGAATAACTTGAAAGTGTTGTCTTTAGAATTTATAAGTGACGTTCCTAAGTACGACTTTTATATAAAATCTTATCAAAGAATTCTGTTATTTCAGGGATCCTATTAATGCCATAATGAAAAACCTAAGAAAAAGCTTATGAACTCTCCGGATACTGGGTTATTAAATAAAAGATGGCCATTACTAATTAATGCAGATATTAGTAATTTCAGTGTATTTCTTGTTTTGAATGCTGATTTAATATTAAATCTTTTGCCCACTCGTTTAAATCTTTCTGAGAGACCCTGTATATTTGGTGTAGTTGTAACTGCAATGTGGTTGTCCTGAACAGTAGGTAGTGTTGCTAAGAGAAGTTTCGTGTTGATTCCGATGGTTTGTTTTCTGATTAAACAGGCTTGAAGAGAAAACAAACCGTCGGAATCAACCCGGAACTTTTCTTATTAACATTACTACTCAGGACAACCACATAGTAGTTACAACTGTACCATATACACAGGGTCTCTTAGAAAGACTGTAAAGAGAGGGCAACACATTTAATGCCAAAACACCATTCACAGCAAGAAATACACTGAAATCACTAATATCGAAAACAACCAACAAAACTCAGAACTCAAAAAACTGCATATACAAGATTCCTTGCGAATGCAATAAATTTCATATTGGAGAAACATCGAGACCATTAAACATACGAATTAATGAACACAAGAATTACATAAAGAAACAACAATTTGAAAAATCGAAAATTTGTAAACACGCTTGGAAAGTAGGCCATAAAATGCATTTGACAATTCAATTATACTTCACAAAGAACATCATAACACAAAGGGAAAAATTGAAGAGGCTGCGTAAAATCTTATGAATGAAGACGACTGCATCGCGTCTACTTCTGTAAAATTCAGTCGTATCTGGTTACCGACAATTAAGGAAGAAATTAGTAATGGCCATCTTCTTTTGAATAACCCAGTATCGGGAGAGTTCATAAGCTTTTTCTTAGGTTTTTCCTTATGACGTTAATGGGATCACTGAATTAACAGAATTCATTGATCCACATTTTTGGGAATGCCCTATCTTATGTCAAAAACGTACTTAGGAACGTCACTTATATATTATAAAGACAACTCTTTCAAGTTATTAAAAGCTTGAAAGCTGTTTAACTGTAATACATGACCTTTAGAATTTTTTGGGCTACCTGTATATCTAGAAACAACAAATTTTTCTTATGTCAAATTAAATGCCATATATCAAAATTTCATTTTCATTTTATATTTTCAATACATGTTTAAAGCCTAGAAACGATGGGTTTTTTTCTTGAATATACAGATTTTTGTTTTGAATGTGGTATTATTTCCCAAGAACACAATAATAAAGAATATGCCAGAAATAACATTTAGAAGACAACAAATGTTATGACCATTTTATAATACTGAGCAGATTTTATAAGCACTTAATTTATATTGCTGTGGAAAGGCTATGGGTTTTTCTAAGTGTAAATAAAAAAATTAAAAAAAAACGGTGCATTTAAATGTAAATTTGTCTATATTTTACTTTATTAATTGAATAAATTTTTCCGCATCATATCTATAAATTCATAGCACGAGCAAATAACCTTTACCGGTGTTTTCGCGAAACATGTTTTTTATTTTGGGTTATTCTTGCTATTTTTTTTCAGAATTTTATAGTTTAAGTTTACAAATTGGTTAGGTTGATTGGTTTGTGGCCTTCGCCGATAAGCATTTAGCCAGCCTCGAGTTAGAAGAAGTGCATAATTAAATGCATTTGAGATAAGCCATCCTTCTCTATATTAGCAATTTCAATGAAAACAACAAAAATGTATTCATCCAGGACAGCCACTCCAGGACTATCAGCTATATTAAGCTCTTCTTCTTTTCTATTAACTCTTCACTTAAGTAACATTTCTCTTATAAACTATTTTTACTTCTTGAGCATCTCTCCCTTCTAAAAGCGTCTATCAAATACAGAACAATCACCAATTTGTTGTAATATTCCATGTTAAAATTTAATTCCAACTTCTTTAATCTAATTTTCTGAACGAACTAGCTATTTACACGTGTGGCTGACCCGCCATCTTCACCGGAAGTCCCGTGTTACGAATTCTTTGCTAAAGGCAAATATTGGACAGTATAAAGACAACTCACAGAACACGAATAACAACGAAACAAAACAAAATTATTGGAATGCAAGCACATTATATCCATTACAGTGATGGAGAGGCTACCACGATGGCGACGGTAGTGGTGAAGCAGCTATTCAGCAGTTTTGTGTCCCATTGGAGTTACATTCGCACCAAGGGCGTACCTCTGAAACCATTCTACTCCAAAAAGTACGTACTATTCTGGGCATAAAAAAAGTAAACCTTGGAATAACTTCTATCCAAAGTCATCAGCGTTATTGGGATGAGCATATTCCTCTATTCCTGTTGGCCATGCTGGACACATACGAACTAACCCAGATGCAGATGTTGGCAACCGGCTATTGTAAGAAGAAAATTTATGATCTCAAGACAAATTCGGTTGGGTTCCAAGTGTGAGACAAAGTATGACTATACTGAGGACAAATCCCCAAAGTTTACATTAGCTTGGGGTGAGCCTTATGAAGCAATTAAAAGAATCTACGACGTAGTTTATCGCATTCGGCCGGAATACGAGAGCCAAGAGGAAGAATTTGAATCGACTGGCTCCCCATCATGGAGAAGACGACTTTGACAGAGACGGTCAGGGTTATAGGGCGGGGGGCAGTGTTAGTACAACAGATGTTAGCATGTTATAAATAACATGTAGAAATTTCCATATTCGATATCTTGAACACTTACGTTCCTTTAGATTAAATAAACCTGAAATAACATTTGCTAATCATTTTCTTATTACAGGGCATACTTTCTTAAATTACAAGAAACAGATATCATTAGCTATAACAATTTTAACACATCTATTGAAATACTTGAGAATATAGAAATTTACAAAACCCATAGTAATTCCGTTTCTTGCGATTTACTACTTAACGAGCAGGTAGAGTTTCAAAGGAGCATACTATTTGAGATTTTTAAATAACCAATAGTCAAAAATGACATATTTAAATGTTCTTAATGGGTTTCCCAATATGTTTCTATTTTAATATTATTGTTCACAAAAATCCGATATTTATGTAATCCTTCCGAGAATTAAACATATAAGTACTGTTAAAGACAAACCCTCCGTTCTGTGTCAAAATGTTTTGTCGTCATTTATGAATTTGATTGTTTTGGAAATGACATACTGTTGTCGTAACTAGTCACGGTTTTTTCTGTTTATTTAATTAATAATTTATTGATATAATAAAAGCAATTCGTTTTTCTACAATCTTAACTGCAAAAGTAGCAACAAAATACCCGAAAAACGTCTTTAAAAAATATTTTAATATATTTAATTAGCAACAAAATCAGTTGTTTGATTTATTTTGATTGCTACATTGATTTCTTGAATAGACATATGTTTTTTGTCGCTTAATACTGAAGCCGCAGTAGTCACTGTTTCTCGGAAACGGTTTGAGTAACAAGATCGTTATTGGCGACACAAATTAGCTGCAAAATATCAACAAATTATGCGCTTATTATGCAAAAAACATACTATGAGGGGATTTCATCTGATATTTCGTGGAATCAGCATTCACCCGATATTTCGGGGAACCCGAAGTGTTGTAGGTCTCGCTAAACGAGGCCGGCCGCTGGCGCTAAGGAAATTCATCGAATTATCAAGTGACCTTCTAGAGAATTCCGAGAAGAAATATATAAATACGCAGAGCGATTCATTTAGTATTCGGTTGCCGTATAGTAAACCGCAAAAATTTTATATATTTGTGGGAATATAAATTAAAGTTTTTAAATAAATCCAAGAACCAAACGTTTAAATTAAAACAATATAACACAGTGACGGAAAACTACTACAGACTTGAACTTGATGCGTCTTCACAAAAGAAAATAGAAGTAAGAAGATAAAACATCAATAAGAATTACACATATTTTGTGAACAAAAATGCATCAACAGTCACTACTACGTTTTAATGGAATGAATGTTAGTTTATATAAACTCAGTGTATCTTGATTTATTGTATCACAATTTAGACCTATAAGTTTTACATAACTACGTCGTTTTTCTATTAATAATCATTAAAACTAAGGTTATAAATTCCAGACTTAATAAATGTCCAATTTAAAGCTTTCAGGAAGTATTAAATAGTCACCATTCTTGTTTCCCTGGCATTTTAATGATCAATAACGTAGGCTTAGGAAATCGTTGTTTGGGATATTATTTGACTTCTACACTCTATTAAAAATATTTATAGTTTTCCCGATGAAAAATATCCGCACTAGTAATGTCGGAGTCTGTGATGTTATTTACCCGGCGTATCATAATTTCGCTGTTGACAGTAATTGATGATTGTAATAAATATTTCATGAATGCCAACATTATGTTTGCGAAGTGAGTTTGTTATTTTTACATCAGATTTCGATTCGGATATCAAACATGTGGTAAGTATAAACAGTTCGATTTTTTCCTTAATAAATTACGGCAGGTGATGCAAGATTCTTAATTATGATTCTGCTAATGAATGTATTTCCACAATTGCTAGGTTGTCGAAGCTCTGTGGTCAATCTGAAGTCGTTAGTCCCGGAAAAATAGTGTTGGTATTTGTACAAAAATGAAATGCAAAAGAAATGTAAATTAAATCAATTTAAATAAGACTAACTAAATTGATACAATTTTAAGAAATTTGTAACACAAATGAGTTTCAGTATCAAAATGCTTAACATCCCTGAACATCAAGATTACCACTCTGAAAGAGATATTGACAAATAATAAGTTAAAAAATACAGAGATGTAAGCTGCAATGTGTTTGAATGTTTAATTGCTTATCAAAAGGCGTGTTAGAGATGTATACCAGTCAATAAAGATTTTTAGGTGACTTAAAATTCAACAGCAAGCCGCATAAGCCATCACGTAAAAAATAGTTTATAAGTCATAACTTACATAATTTTAACAGAAAACTCGTAGAAGTAAATTATTTGAGCCTCAAAAACCCCAAAAATATGAGGTATTTTCGTTTTTTGCTTATAGTGTAAAATGTAATGATCTGTTCATAATGCCGTCAATAGGAAAATTGTAGAGAATCAGAAAATCTTCAAAGTGAATGTTTATAAATTTTGATCGCAGCACTTCTCATAAAGAAAAGCTGGAACATCCGATGAAAAATGTGTTATTAAAAAAAATTCATAACTTGATTGTAATAACAGCTGGAACCTTAATCTGCCTTCTAGTCATATATATTGTACGTTACGTAGATCTTGCAGAAATGGAATTTAAATAATTTGTAGAAATATTTTGTATGACGTTTTTTCTTAACAACGATAGTTCGATAGCAATATGCAAAATATATTTTGAGAGCTTATAAAATGCACTTCGCTTCGTATATCTTGGATTTTTGGCATATTGCCGTAAAATATATTAATACTGCTTTTGAAACGCCCTGAACGATGGACCCTCCGGTCTTTTGAGAGTGGCGGATCCAGTGAAAAAAGTCATTTAATTAAAATTAGTAAACTGTATACAGGTAACCATTAACTTAATAAACCAGTGAAAAAATAGACCAATATGAGCAGGCAATATTTATGTAAATAAAAACGTAATAAACTGCTGAGAAAAAACATATAATAATACAATTTACAATAATTTTCATCCAGTGCCCTACCTTAAGAAAATTCTAGATCCGTCCATGTGCCTTCACTGCTATTGTCAGTGCACCGCTGACTAGCTGTCGCATACCTGCACATTTAATGCCGTGTTTAATATTATTTTAAATGAACTTCTTGGATTTATAGCGAAAAACCAAGGCAAATTGAAGTGCAATTTATGAGCTTTCAAAATATCTTTAGTATATCCGGGTCAGACTAGTCTCGTTAATACGGTAGGATGTGCAAAATAGTTCCCTAAATTATTTAAATTCGAATTGTTCAGAAACTACTACTATTCAATAGTATCCATCGTGAGTCCATACAAACCTAATAACATTAACTATCGTTATTGTGTCTGCTCATTGGTGTTTTTCTCTCCTCAAAATTTTTTGTTATCTAGAGACTTTTCAACTCCGACTCTGGACTCGAAGTCAATCTTGTTGTTGAGTATTTCGAGGTTTTTTTTAAAAAAAATTTGCTCTGATGTGGATTTTGTTGTTTGTCAAAAAATTTTGTTGTCCGAAGATTACAGGAATAATGTGGAGAAACCCCTAATATTATTTCCGAATATACAAGACCTACAATTTGGAAAAAAGTAGAGGTATAAGGTCCCACTTGAATTTTACAGAAAAAATAAAAAGAAAACTCTGATATTAAGTTTGGAAGCCAAATTACAAAATTAAATGAAAAATAATAATAAAAAATTCAAACGCTCCATGTAGTTCAAGTGAAAGGTTTCCTGCTGGAGAATACATGCATATTTTTATCATTTCTTAAAAAAATGTTTAAAATATAGATAAACACATTATCTACTATATACGCGATCTACTAACCCTGAACTTTGGCAAAAATTGAGAATATAGGGCCTAACTCAAAATTTACAGAAAAATATATGTTATTTGTATTTTGAAGATAATTTGTTTAAAAGATTTAATAATTTATTATATAAAATTTGACCCATTCTCCCCTTTTTTTTTCAAAATGAACGTTTTTTGGTATAATAAAACAAAAATCCTAACCTTACTTTTGGGATCAAAATTATAAAATTAAATAAATACAGGGTGTTTCTAAATTGGAGGTACAAACGAAAAGGGGAGATTCCTTGAGTAGTTTTAGGAAGAAAAAGTCCTATAAACATGGGTCCGCAAACGTCTCGTTTTCAAGATACAGAGTGTTAAAGTTTGAATTTTTTTCAAGTTTTTTTCTCATAGTATCTGCACTTCACAAGATATTCAAATGAAATTTGGCATAGATATTACAATTAAGAGTTTACATCTTGTGACATGCCAATTTCGATTGCAAATGTACAGGGTGATATTTTTTCGGGAACACTGTCCACTGTTGTCCTTCAGAACTTTTTTTTGGTGAGCCACTGGTACTTTCAAAAATTGTAAAGAAAAGCTTTGTTGTTATACCAAACTTTATGTTCTCTTGTAGTTTTGACGTATCTACTACCGGTTTCGAGAAAAAAATTTTGAATTATTCTCTTGAAATCCTCAGAAAATTCCGAATTGTCATAGAAATCTGGTTACCTACGTAGTAGGCTGTGGTGAATGAATAAATTTATTGTTAGTTTTGACAGATGGTTGCATTTTAATATCAAAACATGCGGAATTTAACGAATTCCGAAATGGCTGACATGCATTTCATGTATGGTCTTGCAAATGGTAATTCAAGAGAAGCTAAGCGTCTTTACATGGAACGCTATCCCAATAGAGTGATGTTCTCTAATATTCACAGGCGTCTTTCAGAAACTTGATCTTTTTCTGCGAAAAATATTAATGCAGGTAGACCACGAAATGTGAAAACACCACGACTCGAAGAGGCAGTGCTGAACGAAAATAGAAAATACAAGAGAACATAAAGTTTGGTATAACAACAAAGCTTTTCTTTACAATTTTTGAAAGTACCAGTGGCTCACCAAAAACAAGTTCTGAAGGACAACAGTGGACAGTGTTCCGAAAAAATATCACCCTGTAGATTTGCAATCGAAATTGGCATGTCACGAGGTGTAAACTCTTAATTGTAATATATATGCCAAATTTCATTTGAATATCTTGTGAAGTGCAGATACTATGAGAAAAAACTTGAAAAAAAATCACACTTTAACACTCTGTATCTTGAAAACGAAACGTTTGCGGACCCATGTTTATCGGACTTTTTCTTCCTAAAACTATTCAAGGAATCTCTCCTTTTCGTTTGTACCTCCAATTTAGGCACACCCTGTATGTTTATGGAAATCCAGAGCATCCAGTACAGCTAAAATAAAAAAGCTCGATGTGAGAAATAAAAGTCTATAAAGACAATTTAAAATATATTAATAAAAATTTAAGAAAGTCCACTCTTTCCCTGCTGGTCTGAAACTAAAATACTACGGCAATATATATTTTCATTTAGTATGCGAGTCTAATTTGCACTTTACCAAATTATTTTTTAATTATATTACATTTGTAGACGATACCTTTTTAGTATCAGGGAGTATACCTTCTATATTAGTGATAAGCAAAAACGTTTCATGACGCTTTATTTTATCGTGCAAGCTATTTTCGAACCGCAGAGTTGATTATCTTATAAATTTATAGCAAACTTTAGGAAATTTTGATTCTTGAAGACGTTCGCAATTTCCGGAGGAAAGCATTTTACCTTTTCTTTTCACTGGAAAATTCCCGACAGTCACGCGTAAAGATTTTTGTTGTTCGAGAAAACAAGAGGCACAGTATAAAACGATAATTGGATTTAGGAAATCTCCTGTCGAATAATCGACGATTTTCGAAACCTCTTACGTAGTTCGTAATTGGATAGTTATAATTTAGAAATGAAACCTTAATCCGAGAACTAATGAAATTTCCTGTTTTTATGTGGACACGTGAATTTGATACTCCGTTAGATCATTTCGACTTCAGTGACAAGATAATGGGTTTCCAGTTAAATCACGAAGCAGTTTCTTGACAAATTAAACAAATCTGTATATGTTTTAATCTAGCTCTGCAAATTCTAGTCTAAAAACCGATTAAATCACTATCACAAAGCACTGCACATTCTTTTTTTATACTTTTACTTAGTTAAGAAAAAAACATAGGTGAAAAATTATTTAAAAAGCTGCAAACTGATACATTTTTATAAAATTTGGTAAACTCAAATTTAGAGGTACACTGGTCCATAGACTTGATAAAGAAGTGATCAAATATCGACGACAATTTGTTATAACTTGAAGCGGAACGCTCAACATAAGCCACAGTTTCACAGTCCAGACTAAATATGAGAATTATATTTCTTGAAGTACGAGAAATACTAAAACGAATCCTTGGAATTAGGGTGTCCATATTATCAGTAAATGGGCAGTTTTGATAATCCATCAATATGGCCTAGGAAGAAAAAATGGAGAACTAAAAGAAATACTACTTTAATTGTATTCTTAAAGATAGTTGTGGCTAGGCAAGTTTCTAGGAATAACACCTCAAGAACAGTAAGTACACTAAATTAAACAAGGATCCAACAAGATTTGTTGAAAACAACCCATGGACGTACCGAGAAGGGAGAGGGGGCAGCTGCCCCCTCCCTGGACCTGAAAAACCTGTCATGAGTCATTAAAGCTTCCCATAAAATTGCTGTACCAAAAAATTTCTGATTTGTCCCTCTCACTAGGACAATTTTTGTTCTCATTTGCCCCCTCTTGGACAGTTTTTTTCCAATTCTAAACCAATAAACCGCTTATAATACAACCACACATGGATTTACTGAATAAAAACACAGATCTCTTACTCCATAATATTCTAATGCACCACATTTCTATGGTTTTCCTAAAATTCAAAAACCTAACGGCCCTTTAAGACAAATTCTCAGTTCCATAGATACTCCTTACAGCGAACTATAAATATTTATTCTAAAGATCCTTTCTTCACGTAGTTCCAGTTCACTTGTCAAAAACAGTGCACATTTCATACCCAAATTATCCCATATCTAATACAAAAATACTTTCACACTAGCGAGTTTTGACATTTAAATCATACACAATACTGTCCCAGCCGTCAAAACTCTTCGTATGGTAAAATAATGATCAGAAACTGAACGTACACAATATCCATTGACACAATAATGGAACTATTAACATTTTATACGAGAACAACACATTTCAGCTGAACGATGACTTCGGCTATCAAGATTTTCACTTGGCCATCGGTTATTTCCTGTTCCCTGCTTTATGCAACATTTTTATGGAAAAATTAAGAGATCAAACCTTTAAGTTTAATGCTGTTATGTGAACAATATATTCACTATATAAGAACACTCTCTTGAAGAGTTACATAAATTAATAAATGACATCAAAAACGAGGAACTAAGTATAGAACTCACATTACAAATTTAGCAGAATAATACACTACCGCTCTTAGATATCCTAATAATAACAACACAATCATCTTTACCAACAAATGCAAAAAGCCGTCCTGTTAGGAACAGTCCGGACGGTCAGAAAATTCAAGGGAAACTATCGCAAGTACTCCAACCACGGGCCTGGAAACTTGGCAAGGGCTCCCACAGAGCTAAACTCTTTAGATATCTATGATGTCTGGGGTTTAGTTAATTTTCCCCTAAACACACGCATAGCGTACCTTAGAGGGAGTGTGCTGCCATGCGATGTATGGTCAAGTCGGATTAACAAACAAACATCATTTGATACAGAAAGCCGACTCACACTAACAGATATCCCAATTGCAACTTTAATCTTTCAAATACCGTAAAAAAGCATCACTAAATCTGAGATCAGTAAAATTTAATAAAGAAAAAACAATTATAAAAAATGTGTTATCTGGTAACAACTATCCTGAAAAATTTATCAAAAAAGAGTTAGATAAACTTGAGCACAAAACAATCACTAACATTTTTTACTAAGCTACTTCAAACAATACTGATTACCATTGATACATACAGGGTCTTTGAAAATGATTGAAAACACTGGAGAATAGGTTTAATATTAAAACAACATTCTAAACAAGATGTACACTGAAATGAGCCTAGGTCATAAAATACAATTTCAAAATTCAACCTTGTTACACAGAGAAGAAAACAATACAAAACGAGCTTTAATTTTATTGAATGAAATCGATTACATTTCTAGTACTTCCGTTGAATTTAGCCGTTCCAGGTTACCAACAATCAATGATGAAATTTATAAAACTAATATTTTTTTAATAACCCTATATCGGGATAGATCACAAGGTTTTGCCTAGCTTCTCCCTTACGACTTTAATGTGATCTTTGGCACATCAGATATCTTTGATCAGTCGTACCTAGTTTCACCACATGAAATACTGATGATAACTGTTCCAATTCGAAAAAAAGCTTTGTCATTTCAAAAGATCTTTAGAATATTTTAGTGTGACATATCAAATGTGCTATACAGGGTGAGTTTTTTTTTATGATCAGTATGGGGATCTCGGAAACTAGCGGAGATAGAGCAACGGTTAAATTGGGAAAGATTTGCAGTTTTAATGGCCCAATTTAATGACACTTTCGGATTTTTGTAAAAAGTCATGGCTTCCCAAATATTTTGAAAAAACGAAATTCTGCCGATTTAGTCAAATCCTTCTAGCTCTTTTGATTTTATAAAAAAAGTGTAAATATCAAAGTTGAAGGGAATTGTTTCCCGAATATGACTGACATGTCCTCGTTTGCGTGACAGGTATCGTTTTCGAGATATGACACAAACTTATCTTTTTTTAAATGGAAACCATAGTTGGCTATGACTTAAAAAATCGGGCATTTTTAGAGCTTTTCAACGATATAAACTCGATATAGTTGTTCATAAAAATAACGTTATGGTTGCTTTTCTCTCTTATTTTCACTTTTGCCTCCTCTCCCAATTGTCATGAAAAAGATTGTTTTCATTTTGACTTTTCCTCATTTGAGAGTAATTCAATTATTAGTGCTGAACTGACAGTCGATATTGACAAGTTTTTGTGATAAAATGGAATATTCTAACAAAGAAAAACTGAATATGGTGGAATGTTATATCATATGCCATAAAAATTCAGTTCGTGCCGCTGAGGAATATTTTCATAGATATTTTAATCGTCGTCAACCTGCTCTATGTATATTTAAGAGGCTTTATTATAGTTTACACATATATGGATCTTTTACTAAACCACCAAAGGAACGTAATCTAATGAACGAAGCAGCACAAATAAATGTTTTGGCAAAGGTAAATCAAAATTCATCTACATCAACTCATGAGATTGCGGCAGAAGCTGGCACATCTCAAGGTACTGAAGCCCAAAAGTTCCACTCGTACAAACATTCAGTTTCTCAAACTCAAACATGGACGTATTTTATTTTGTACATGGTTTAGAGACATGTGCTTTGATTTACTAACTGCGGTATGTTCAATAGACTCAATGAGCATATCTGGGCTAAAGAAAACCCTTTCCACGTATAACAAAGACGACCCCAGATAAAATTTGGATTTAATGTTTGGTATAATGTATCATAGGGCCTACTATTCTGGGACCTTTTATCTATGACGAATATCTTACTGGGGAGCGCTACTTGCATTTCTTGCAACACACATTTCATGACATAATTTGAATTTGAGAACTCGTGTAGAAATTGAGTGGTTCCAATATCATGGAGAACCTGCTCTTAACTCGTTATTAGTAAGACAACACTTAGATAATATCTATCCAAACTCTTGGATAGGAAGAAATGGCCCACGCGAATGGCTACCCCGGTCTCCCGATTTGGCGGTTATAGACTTCTATTTATGTTGTGCGCTAAAAAACAAAGTATACAAAAAAAAGTATGAGACAGTTGGTGACCTAAGGGAGGCGGTATTACAAGTAATTGAAGAAATTGATAGGCGGCCTGTGAGGAAAGAGGTAATGTCAATCTTAAAAAGATGCAATTTTTGTCTAAATCTCAATGGTTCACTTTTCGAACATAATTTGTAACCATTATTATGTAGTTTAATTTCTTAAGTTTTTAGTAAATACCTACTTATTTAGTTTTTTCGTTATATCTGTTATACCTAATAAAAAAATAGTTCAATGTTTCTTGGAATAGTTATTAATAAATCAATCTATTTCATGGCTAACTACGTTAAAAGTGAAAATGAGAGAGAAGCATCCATAACTCCGTTATTTTTATGAATAACTATATCAAGTATTATGTCGTTGAAAAGCTCTAAAAATGTCCTAATTTTTGAGGTTATAACCAACTATGGTTTCCATTCAAAAAAAGATAAGTTTGTGTCATATCTCGAAAACGAGAGCTATCACGCAAACGAGGACATGACCATCATATTCGGGATACAATTCCCTTCAATTATGATATTTACATTTTTTTATAAAATCAAAAACAAAGGAGCTAGAGGGATTTGACTAAATCGACAGAATTTCGTTTTTTCAAAATATCTAGTAAGGCATGACTTTTTACGAAAATCCGAAAGTTAAATTGGGCCGGTAAAACAGCAAATCTTTCCCAATTTAACCATTGCTCTATCTCCGCTAGTTTCCGAGATCCCCATACTGACCATCAAAAAAAAACTCACCCTGTATATCTAATAACTTCAGTTTTATTGTCATATTGTGAATAAGTAAATTTGACAATGGAATCGTTTTAGTTATTAATTTTCTTATTTAGTTCGGTTAATATTTATTACCATTGAAAACGGGCCTTATTTTATTTGACTATTTTAAGTATACAATCTTTCCAGCAATTTTGTTGTTATTTCCAAAAAATTAGAAAAAAATGCTACTGTAAGTTAAATAAGTTTACAAATTTAAGCCATACTTCTATTGAAAATATTAATCAAAAGGCTATATTGCATATAGATAATTCTGTATCGTTTAATTGGTATATAAAACGAAAATAAATAGAATTAGTCGACCAAACATGTATATCAAAAAGTAAAACGAATTCAGTTAAAGTGCATTACGAATTTCCAATAAATAAATAACCTCAGTCACAAACAGCACCACTCTATATACGTTATTCACTTCCCATTTATTCTGTAGAAGAATGTACAATCGTAATATTTTTGTAAATGGGATTATCAAGAGCAAACAAAGTTGAAATATAAAAAAGGACAACAAAGAAATACTAAAAGATCACCATTAGAGTCAGATCTGAAGAAGACTTTTAGTGTAACAAATTTTAATGCATTTATTAAATCCATAATGATGAAAAACGATGCTTGCTATTTCGGCATAAAATTTATATATACCACTTGACATTCATCCCAAATGCGCAAGATAAATCTCGTTCCTCGGCTCAGTCTCACGCCAACTATATATTTCTGATGAACGTATACTAGAGAAGTTCCATATAATCCAATTATTTTGATGAATCTACAACTCGATAGGATTGCTTTTCATTCACAGTTGAATAATGACGATGATTAGATTTGGTTGCGTGTTTTTGTGCCGAGCGCCAGAGAAAGATAACATTTGGATTAATTATATGGGATAACTTAAATCTACTGAGGCCAATATTCCAGACCGCATGGCCAGCGTTATAATGTTTACAAACAGGGATAATGAAAATTCATTATTTCATTTACTGAGTAAACATTTGAAAATCATATGGTTTCCCAACTATTATGATGTTTCCCCCCATGAAATTAACAGTTTTAGTGGTAAAAGTTGTTTCTCATGTTTTTGGGTATTTCGTTGCTTCGGTCATGTTTTTTCGTGCGTTATATTCTACACATTGTCAACTGTTTAGGTAATCTGCTGTAAAGTTTAGTTTATTAATAATGCAATGTTTTTATTTTCACACTCGGATTCAGTTCGGTTCTTGGAATTATATATAAATACAGTCCAACTCAGTCTAATTTATTTCCACTACTTTAACACAATTTATATTCAAAGAACTATTTATAATTTATCTTAATTTAATTATACGGCAGTCGAATACTGAATAAAGGCTATCGCTAGCTGACCGCATTTATATCTTTCTCTCGGAATTATCTAGTAGGTCAACGAGCTATCTGGAAATTTGTTCTCGAAGATTCGATAAAATTCGGCGGATTCCCATTATCGCTAGCCGTCTGCTTCGGGTCGACAGACAAACATTTCGAAGTCACAGAAATATCAAATTTCGTAACAATAAATTCAAAGTTTGTCCAATAACTATCAATGTAATTTTTGAAGTTATGCTCGCAGAATTGCGTATCACATTTCGAGTAGTTATAAGAAACCGTCTTGATAAATATTATTTTAAATTTTATACTCTGAACGATCACTTCTATATAAAATATATAACAAACAAACAAAATTAATCTTTCACATACGTGTTTAATAGAACTAATGTCATTTTGCAGCAAGGATGCCCCTTGCTGCAATTTTTTTACAATAGCTGCGTTAACTTACAGTAAGGTAATATGTTTAAAACCATATCGATGTCTAAAAGCGAGTAGTGAAGCCATGGTCTTCTACGCAAACATTAAATTTAGATTAAAGAGCTCAACACCTGTACCCTTCATATATATGGAAAAAAAACATTACAGACCTGTATAATTAACGTTAATAAATGATGAGCGACTCAGCAAAATACTAGAAAAAACAATTTTGTTAGTTACTCATTTACTATTGAGAATATTTGATTCACGACAATTACATCAAAGAACCCCTTCAAGCAAGTATACTTATAAATTCAAATATTCGTCTAACGGTGGTAAATAGACAAATACATAAATAAATAGTTACGAGTTTACTATATAAGCGAATTATCATCATCGATTTTTATATTTGTATAACCATTGATTACAATAATGTATAAATAAAGTTACAAACTAGTGAGTACCCTGAAAATCAAAGAATTGTAATAATTCTATGAAAGTTAAACAAAATTATTTGATTTAAAATACTTATTATTAAATAGACAAAACATTAAGTGTATATTTAATTAATAATATATATGACATTACTAGTTTACCATTTTTCCTAGCCAAAGAAGTGCATTATCGGGTATACTGGAGGTTAAAATATTTTAGTAAAATAGATTTGGGTACCAAACATTTGGAATGTAGTTGAATAAAATAAATTGAATATTGTTCTACATTAGAAGTCTAAATTTCAATGAACTATCATAATCAAGAAAGAAAACATGAAAAACATAAATATTTAACACAATTTTCAACATGCTTTATTGAATATAATTTGATGGTGGTTATTTTTAATTAAACATTCTAGATGGATATCCAGTTTTAAAACTGAATTAACTCACGTATTTATTTTAAATTTACCAAGAAGGGGATTCAACGGTGTCTTAAAAAGTTTTAATAAGATAGACTACTGGTCATTTATCTACGAGCTATATATAATGTTCTAACAAACATAATAGTGAACAGATTAACCGTTTGATTTGACATCTACCGATCTAAGGAAGCTGGTAATATTCAAAACAGTATTTATTCAGTAGAAACAGTCGTCCTCTAGCTATAAAAATACTTATGTAGATCAAGTTAATCAATACTATATACCACTCTTTATGATGTCTATAGATTCTGACCAAATCTTGATAACGTTGAACAAGAAAGTTCAAAAAATAAAAACCAACCTATGTAGCAAAGCCTAGTGCTTTAATTAAGTACTGGAAGATGTTTTCGAACAAATGATAAGAAAGAGGTATTAAAATTTGCGACGAATACTTGGAAAACAAATTATGTACGCAATACCTTAAGACGACCATATTCAACCCGTTTGAATGAATCGCTTTTAACGACGGTTCCAAAACATGCAAGATTCCAAAGGCAAATCTATGTATAAATAGGCCAAGACAAAACGATTAGGTATCATTTTCTCTTGTGTCCTTCAACCGATTTTCTTCATTTTTGTTTTGTTAAGTAGCTACTGACGACCTTCAGTGCAGAACGGTAATATTAATTTATAAAATTGGTTCATTCATTAAATAAAATGTAATAAAAATTCATTATTTACGTCCATACTGTCAATGGCAAACAACTGACAGTGCAGCCGCCGCCAGATGGTCAAAACTCAGAGCAGTCTTAGAGCATGTACTTCTGGAAGTGGCAAACAATTTTTGACATTTCATCTACTTCTCCGATTTCTCCACAACTTTGTTTCTTATAAAAATATACTTTTTGTAATTTCATGAAATAAGGTCGCATTTCGACCACTGGGCGACCACTAGTCTGAATAAAATTGCAGAAACCCAGAGATAGACCAAATGACAAGTGCCACCCAAAACAGTGATAGTAAAGATGGAAACGTGTGGGTTAGAAGAAACATAATTAACGTTTGAGAATAGCACGCTAAGAGTGGACTGACACTCGGATACTGCAGGTAAAAAAGGAAAGACCTCTATCCAAGAAAGTAAACATTAAGGCTGAAAATGCTAAATAGATTTAACGTACAAGATATGCAAAAATTATAATATCCTGAAATCTCATTGTATTCGTATAAGACATGTCTACTGTCAGAACTAATATAAATTGTATGCTTGCAGTGGTCGAATAATAAACTAAATAGTCTAATGAATTACTCAAATGAAAGAAAAAATATAACAAACCATTTTATAAAGCAGTGTGAACTATTATTTTCGCCCAAAAAATACTTAATAAGGATTATTGTATAGTAGTAGTATGAATTTCTAGAAATTTCATAAATGTAAAAGAATTCCTCTCTATACATTCACAAAATAATAAAGAATTCATAAAACTCTATTTTTAAAACGAAATTGAAGACATTTAGGATTTGTGTTTAAAGAACAGGTGTAAAAATAACAATTATATAATGTAGCAATCACATGAACGCAATTTTGAAATTTCTTAACACTGTGTTAGAATTCTCGTAACCCCTTTCGTCACTAATTCCATATTTTAGGCCAAAACTTGTTCTAAAAATTCGTTTTCTCTGAACGTTTTCGACATTTAACTTTTTTTAAATTTCACTAAACGTATGGCCTAGCTCCTGTTTCTGTCGGCTATATTACCTAAATATCACGTAAGTTCCACCTTCATGTCAAATATCAATAGTTATTTAATATTCACCCGCATTTATACATTGATATATTAATATCTAAAATTAGTGATATATGATATTTCCAATAAAACATTTTAAAAAAATATATAACCGACTTCTACCTATAACTAAAAAGCTAAAAATAATTATAACAAAATGCAACTCTAGCAAATAAATAACACATTCAATGTTGTAAGGTACCTACCCAGGAAGTAAAAAATGTAAACATTAAAAGGTGCTCATTCTGTACAAATTAATTACCTACCAATCTAGTATATTTTTGATTGGCACCCAACCAAATCTAAAATCCTTCATTGCTTACTTATCTACTAATTCATCAAACTTGATTGTTGCTTGGCACCGACTTCAAAAATATACTAGATTGGTAGGTAATTAATTTGTACAGAATGAGCACCTTTTAATGTTTACATATTTTCCTTCCTGGGTAGGTACCTTACAACATTGAATGTGTTATTTATTTGCTAGAGTTGTATTTTGTTATAATTATTTTTAGCTTTTTAGTTATAGGTACAAGTCGGTTATACTTTTTTTAAAAATGTTTTATTTTCAACTTTTTAGTTTTCATTCTTTATTTTTTATGTATGTATAACCTTAATAGACAGAACCAGGTAACATCGAAAGCCTGAACATTACGCAATGATACTTTCTCATTTAAATTGACAAGTAAATCTTTACGAACAAAATGTATTTATGCCTTATGGACTACGCCATGTAACCTTTTTTCTGACAACCCTTTATAACTAGATAATTCCACTCCAACCTATGTACTAACCAGCCTGTACATACGACTGCCCACGGACAAGCATAAATTTGTTACCTGCCTTCTGTAAACTATAGGACGGAGTAGAATCTATACTATATTTATGGAGTCAAATCCGTCCTATATTTCAACCATAGTATATAACTCCTTGTGGGCTACCCCATAACATTTTATGTTATCGCCCTGTGTAACATTAATTCCTCTCCACACTTTATGCAACTTCTTATGGGCTATAAATAAATTATATTTCAACTGCAGCATATATTTCAACCATCCTGTATATGATTTGCTTATGTCCACATCAAAATAACAATTTTTTAATCACCCTTCATAATTTTAATTTCACTTTTTTTCCAACATTTTTATACCACCAAACGTCCAGTCCACCCTATATTCCAACCATCCTGTATATACGGCTGCCTACAGACCACTATCATTCTAGTTCGTCCTATATTTCAATCTTCATATAACTCCTTCTATCACTTTATTTTGTGATTTTGTTTGCTTTAACTAAACACCCTGTCTATAAATGTATCAAATGGCAGTTTAAAGTTTGAAATGTGTTGTCACTGAATTTTCTATTAGGCCGGGAGAATGTGACAACCAAAACCACCGTCTTCGCAAAATGGAAAAATTTGCATTTAAATAGGTATTTGCCTGGTATACAAACAAAACGAGCTTGGTACTCATTGATTTACGGAACCGAAAATACTATGCTTTACTACCTATATGCTTGAGATGTACATAGAAAATTTTCAAATTCGCAATTAAAACTTTTAGTGCCTAAAATTACCGCACTATTACGTTGGAATTAAAATATTTATGAGGAAATGTTCGTAATGTCATTTCGATGAAATTTTTGATAAGAATTTTGGAATTTTCGGCGATTTTCTGCCAAACTGCTAGTTGCACGTCACAGTAAAGTAAATGAGATCATCTAAGGACCTTCCTTAATAGATTAAACGTCAAAAAACTATACACATCCATAAGGAGTTATCGAAAAATCCAATAAAATATTAGGGATATTGGTCGATTTCCATGCACGCATGTGTTCATTCACAAATTTTATCACTTTACCAATAGAATTCTTTTCCGAAATTTGAAGTTTCACCAATCCGGATATATACTCTATTAAACAAGATAATATTCATTCAAAACCGTGCACCACAGGAGAAGAAATCAGGTAACATACACACAAAAAAAAGCGAAAAAATACGCGACGAATTGATAACCTCCTCCTTTTTGGAAATCGGTTAAAAATGGAATTATAACCAATCAATTTCGAATCCTGCAAATACGAAAAATGTTCACACCGATATATCCAACTCATTAGTACACTGCGCTGTAAACATGAAGAGTTCCTACAATATTTATTGCTCACATTCTAGGAATATTCGTCGTACATTTTATAATGTAGTATAGACCTCACAAATGAAGTCATCATGCTCAGTTCCACTTTCCATGTTAAATTGTACGAAGAAAAGAAATCGCTCCATCTGGAAATTTAACCAATTGTACACCTGCTCCGGGTACAAAATGAAACTCCATTACTTCAAATCAAATTATGTAAAAAGTTGAATTTCTGGAAAGTGATTGATGATCTCTTTATACTGTCGCCAAGGATAATACAAAAAAAAGAAATTTCTCACACTGTGAATGTCGGATGTTCAAATTGGAGACAATGAGGGACGTGAGAATAAAATACTTTATCTTTTACTGATGAAAAATGTTCGTTCAAGATATACAAAAAATTCTACTTTTTGCGGATTAGTGTTAGGAGACGATTGCTCTATGATGTCCAATACAGTTGCACAGTGCCATTTTAAAACTTTCATATATTCACTTTCTAATTTATAATTTACCATATTTTAAATTAGAATTCTATTGAAAACAATGTGAGATTAAGGCACTGAAAAATTTGAATATTTTATTACAAAGGTTTTGTTCTTTAATTGTTCTATCATTTTCAAAAAAAAAAAATCCCACAAATAATCTTCGGATAACAACCAGAATATGTTGTCATAACAGGCTAAGACCTCTTTGTGTTATAGTAAGAATAACAGATAAACTAAAAATGGAATTATACACACTGTTCCAATTAAATTTAAAGTTGACGACTATTTTTATAGATATAGAGATACATGATATAAGCGTCCCCTTCAATGAACGGATGATACTATAGCTGATAATTATAACTAAAAATTTAAAAACATCTTACTCTAATGCAAATATTCAGTCACAGTAAGAAAGTTTGTAAGACTTGCTTATTTGTTATTGGTCAGTTTCTTAGAAAAATATATTCTGATTTTAGATATTGCACAAATAAACGCCTTTACAAGATGGATAAGAAGTTCAACAACTTAGATTTAAGTTATAAAACTTAGATTTTGTCTATAATCAAATAAATAACCTGATATATTAGACTGGTAGAAATGACCAAATAAAATTTAAAAAAATATATTTTTCACTTGAAAAAATTTGGCGAAAATTTTCATCTTAATTCTGTTTTTTTCTCTGATCGTTTTAAGATAAAAAAATTTCATTATTATAGCTAGCAGGAGTCAGAAAATCATTCAAGAATTAAATAGTTTCCCTACATGTTTATATATCGATTTCAACCCTTAGACATATTACTAAATTACTGTCAAAAAATCGATTTATTAGCACGGCAGTACACAGAAAGTCGTCTAAGTACCTGCTTTCTTTGTTTGGAAAATCTAATTTTTACAGGAAAATTCCCTTGGAAACCCAGTGATTTTTTCCTGAATTGTAGGTAACTTCTAATTCATATCTCTCGGTCTATATAGTCAAAACCAGATTACGATGATGGTATATTTCAAACATTTAATAGCAGCTACTTTACGCAAAAAACGATTTTTTCTGTCAATATTTTGTATTTATTTTGCTGATTCAATTCTGAAGATAATACTACAATTATTTATAATGTTTTATCTTTTGAATTTACACATATAAATAAGTAGTAAAATCATTTTTTACAATTTGGCGCAGTCAATGGCGACAGTAATATTAGTTTATGTGGAGCTGAAATAATAAAAAAGGGATTATATGTATAAAAAAGACTACATTAAAACCATGTGTGCTTATATAAAATAAATAAGTTTAACGAATTAGGAAACAAAAGATACTTAAATAATAATTTCCTGTGAAAAAAAACTACTTTTGAAGTCGCTGTCAGGTAAAACATAAAACATATCTCTTCCTAATTATACGTATTATTTTATTAGACCTTATATTATGCTAAATAAATTTGTAGTTAGCCATGGCACTCTAATACTGAGGACGATTAACATCCAGCATTGTGATTCTCTATGTCCACCTTTTATATTAATGAAAGAAAATTCAAATCAAGTTATCCCTCGAAGACTTACAACTTCAAATAATCAAACTATCTTGAGCTATATGATGAACTGCTACTAGTTGATTGGACAGCACTGAATGATTTTAATATCGAAAACCAAACCGTCAATAAACCTTACAAAATCATTTACATTTACAAAACATTTTACAAACACATCCCTACTCATAAAAATTTCAATCAAATCTACCCCCTTGGTTTAACTTAAATTGTCAAAAAGATAAAACTCAAAGCGAGATATAGAAGAAAATATAAAAATCATGGTAATTGTGCTGATCTGATGTTCAAAACCTTGTGAAACGAGATCAAGAACTTGATCAAGGTGGCTTACCATAATTACTGAACCAAGGTACAAGATTCCACCACAAGTGATGTCAAGTATCTTTAAAATACATCAGTTCAAAATTACCAGGGGAAATGCATTATGAAGGTTATAACCTAAATAACCCGCAATATATCGTTAACGGCTTTATGAGTACTTATGCTGCACCTGTATTTAGAAACTTAATATTAGCCTAAATTTAATAAACGATACCAACACAAACATCGAAACAATTACCGAGCATGAAACAATCGCTGCAATAAAATGATTAAAAAACAAAATCACATCCCGACCAGATAATATAGCCGCTTTCTAATTCGAGACTGCAATCTCATCTTCTCCAAACCTCTTACAACTATTTTTAATTTATGCTTACGAAACGAGTCATTTCCCAGCACGTGGAAGGTAGGAAGAGTATATACAATAATTAAAACGGAAACAAACATAATGGACAATTACAGGGTTATAACTCTGTTGTCCAAATTCGCAAAGATACTTGAAAATATTATCTATATTCAGATATATAATAGCATTCAAGCAACTATTTCGCCCTACCAGAATGGTTTTATTAACACAAGCTCAACTTATTTTTTCTGAGTTCTTTGGGAATAACTACCCTATAAACTTGAAAGTCTGTATTTTTTGTTCAATTTGTATTCCATTGAAAACGAGGTCTGAGTTAGACCTTGAAACGTTTGGACTTTTGAAATGTACAGAGTTTCAAATTTATGTGGTAGATATTCCCAAAGAACTCAGAAAAAATAAAAACCAGAGATGTCACAATTATCATTCATAAAACAAAACGTCAACTGTTACGAACTTAATGGTATCGGTATAGATGAAATGTGGACGTCATCTATACCGATTCCTCCAAGGCCTTTGACAGAATAGACCATGAACTATTGCTTAAGAAATTACATAATTTGGGCTAAAGAATCCAGGACGTAGCATTCAATGGCTAGAAATCCGATTACATTACTGCAACGCCTGGTGTACCACAAGGTTCCACTCTTGGACCTTTATTGTTTATATCATTCATAAACAACCTATGTGATTTAAATACTTCGTTTTATCAAAAAATGGTGCGCTAGTAATTATCATGCCCTTAATGTACAGAAATTCAAAATTGTTTGTTTTACAAGGCGACATTCGACTACCGAATTTAGCTACCGAATATACAATTTTAACTTAGAATTGTGCAATACAGTGAAAGACCTTGGAGTAGTATTCGAACCAAGTCTTTCAGACACCAGATATCAATCAAATTTTCGGAAGCCAGGAAGTCATACTGTTCCTTAATTCGTAACGGTGAACAATTCCCAAACATCAATGCTTAAAAATACTTTATTCTGCGTACGTACTATCTAAATTAGAGAATGCGGAGTGTGGTCTGGAGTCCAATCTACAAAAAGCACAGGCTACCTATAGAGAGAGTCCAAAGAAAATTTCAAATATTTCTTATTTTCAAAGTGGATGGACTCTTATCAAATAAGGAAAATTAGTACTAATGATTTATGTACGAGGACGAGTATGATACAGCTGGAATAGAGAAGAAGATTCGGGTCGCTGGCTTTATTGTTTAAAGTTATTTATGGACATATCGACTGTTCTGCTATCCTAAAGTATTCTCAACTTTAATGTACCTAATCGGTGTACTGAAGCTGTGAGTATCTTCAAAGTAACAGAGCACGAACAAACATACTGCTGAGTTCACCAATATACAAACCGTGCTCTAGTTTTAATTTACTATGCTCTACAAGTGATATTTTCGCGTGTACTCTCAGTTAACTTCGGAAGGCTGCAGTGGACAATTTTTAGATATTGTATATGAGCTTCAAGTTTTTATTCTTACTTTTACTTTTTAATTTTTACTGTTTTTATTCTATAGTTATTATTATATTATTCTGTAAAGGGGCAGCTGTTGAATAATAAAGCTAGTATTCCCGACTTAACCATACAATGTATGGCACCACACTCCCTCTATGGCACGCTATGAGTGCCTTTAGGGGAAAATTCACTAAACCCCCAGATATACTAAATATCAAAAGGATTTAGCTCTCTGGGAGCCCTTGTCAGGTTTTTTAGGCCCGTGGTTGTAGTCGTAGCGGCAGTTTCCCATTAATTTCCTGATCGTCCGAGCTGTTCCTAACAGGACGGCTTTTTGCATTTGTTTGTAAAGATGTTCGTCCAGACCGAGGTATTTTGAATTGTTTAATAGATGTTTTGGGACTAGTCCTGTCGTTAACATAACAATTGGTACAGTTCGTGTGTTGTTCATGTCCCATTGAGTTTTTATTTGAAATTCCAAATCTCTATATTTGCCAATATAAAACCCTCCGATTCAGGAAACATATGACCAGAGATCAACCAGTAGTTCGAAGCTGCACTGTCGACATAATCTTGGTTGACGTACTAGTATTATTATTATTACTTTGTCATCACCATATCTTCTATTATTAATCGACACTCTATTGACCCATATTTTAATTTCTGCTTTTCTTTTTCAAGTCAACTTAGCCTTTGAATTGGTCTTGCTAATTCATTACTCATCTTTGCTTATGTATATTATTTCCATTAAAAATTTACATATAATCTGAAATCTTTTTCACCTAGATTCACACTTTTATATACTTCAATAACCGTAGAATATTGAGAACTTTCTCAATTGCTTTTTCGTTGTTTGTGAAACATTAGAAAAACATTTTTGGGGTGATCAAATCAGTTTTGAATGTCACTTTGTGTTGTTACTCATGCTTCTCGCACCTTGTCCCCAGGGAAAATCAAGCTGTGGTTGACCTACGAGGCTTTCATATTTTCTAAAATTTTTCAGATTTTTTAAAAACTCTTCAGGAAACTTTTAAGGAAAGGACGCATAGACTGATCAGCCTGAGAGTATTTTGTGTTGCTTTTCCACATCAAGAGAATGAAAATTGAAGATATTTACTGCTTAGGATATGTGCCAGCCTAGTAAATAATATTATACAGTCTAGAAGACCCTACTGCCTTGTTGTATTTAACGTTGGGCTTACGATGAACTCTCTGGAGATAGCTGGTTCTGTTAATAAAATATTCTTTGGTAGTTTTTGTATTATACGTTCACAAAAAACTGTTTTTACATACTTGCCGTTTTTGTCGGTTTTCCAAAACTATTTTACCAGTATAATTAACTAGTAATTCCGAGTTCCTTTTTCTGTAAGCATCACCACAGCATTTTGTGTAGTTCTTCAATACCTTTAACTAATTTTGAAGCTATTCTTTCCTGCAATCATGGACTTTATTTGTCTTTTCAGTCTCCTTGTATTTGTCTATATCTCTTTTATAAATTAGAAATTAATTACCTACTTTTCCAGTACTTTTTATGAAATTAGTGAACTCAAATAAATGTGCGAGTTTCCCCGAAAATCCTAGATGTCGGTCTTTACATCTCGTGTCTTTAGAATATACTTGTTGAGTATAGCACCAAGTGTTTGGAGAGATTAATAAATAACTGTCGTTCAAGTAAGAAGCTTCACGATTTTTCATGTCACATACTTAACATTTATTTATAATTAATTTGATCTTTGAATTCAAAAGATACAAAACTTCAATCATCTAATATTTGCTGAATGCGCTAGTAACAAATTTTAATGAAAGTAAAAATTTTTATCAAATATACTTCCCGTCACTCGTTATCTCTTTTCCTCTGGTTCTCGCTCTTTATTTCTTATAAATTTATATTGAATTTAAAATAAAATTCCAATAATTCTCAGTTTTTTGTTGCCATTCAAGTATTTTATTTGTAAAGTATTGTCATAAAAAAATAATGAGATCATTTTGATGAATTCTTAGCATTTCTCGGCACAATCTACGACTACAGGATTAATTTCTGTGCTGTAAGCTTTGCACACGTTGAATATGGTAGGGATAAAGGCTGAGACATTGTAAGATATTATGGGCTATTGGTTTTGTTATCCCAGTACGTCTTTCAATCATTTCTACCGAAGGTGATCGATCTTTTTCAACATCGTTCAAGACAAATCCAGAATGTATATTGACGGTAGTACAATTGGTGGCTACCAGAAATCACGCAGAGCAATAATTCAAGAATATAATATGAATTTTAATTTAAATACAAATGTTAGATTTAAATGTGAATCGATACCTTCATAAGAAAAAATACTGTATAGTTTTTATTCTAATGCATGTAGTAATAACTCGTATTTCTGAAATCAATAAATTAACAACTAATTTTTTAGTGTAAGGTGCAGCTGCGGTCCTATTTATTTTTGTCACTGCAGAGTTTGTTTGCTCAAAGTTATCTACTTGTATTTTTCAAAATTGTGTTTTAATATAATAGGCCAACTACTTTTTCATTAAATTCAAATAAAAATAAAGACCGCGCAATCAATTTATTTTTTATATGTGACGTAACTAAAGTGTCCTTCAATTCGAACTTCGAACATTTATTCCTTTGTATTGTTCTGTGACGAGTGCCTATAGCATATATTTCTGGAAGTAGTCTAAAATGCACAAATATCAAGACAAAACAAGAAAGAGAGGGCGATAGAGACAGTAATAGGCTTCTTCACTGCTTTGGGAGCTGATTCCACAGAACATTGACAGCTACCTCCAACCAAGTGAGATAACATGATGTTCTCCTGAAGTATACGCTATAAACTTTGAAGCCACACATGAACACACAACCCTACACAGACCTTATTTACCGTCATTTTTCGATGCATACATTATGCCCATTCGGTTATTGACGTAATGACGAATTTCTTGGGCGCTTTTGATCACGTGACTGCTATTTAAAATTTTAATTTTTGTTTGCATTGCATTAATTGGTATTACTTCAAATTATCAAAAACAGTAATTGTAAAGACACCTATGATTTTCGGGGAAACTAGCACATTGAGGCTCCGAATCTGGAGCCGTTTCATTTAATTGCTGTTACCCGTAATTCCTAGGTTAGATAATTACATCTCGCGTCTTCAAATTTAACTAAAAATATCAAATAAATAAAGAAGTGTTCCAGAGGACATTCAGTTGTGGGAAGCGCAACTGATGAAGATTCCCTAACTAGAAACAATATATATTATATATATTGTCTTGCTTACAAAAGACAAAAGTATGAGACCTCGAAGAGAATAATTATCTTTTCGGATTCGACTAGCCCTAACCATATTTTTAATACAGTCAAATATCCAATTCAACAAAAGTTTTATATGAAATAAATGATCAAAGTGGACGATTTTTTAAAAAGATTAAAATTCTATCTTCACCATGTTTGTCGTGCTATTTAATAATCAGCCATCAATTTCCTTTCTATGTGGGAAGCACAGGTAGGGCTCATTACCAAATAAAAATGTATTTACTTAGGTATGTATATATAAAGTATTGAAATAAAGAACGTACAAAAATATATCCTTAAACCAAACCCAGCTAAAATGGTTTATTTCACTAGAATAAAATCATACATTCACAATACCTGACTGAAATAATGCCTTATTTATGTGTGTATAAAGCTTCAGACAAAGAAGATTATACGGTAAAGCTGGATGTAAAGCCGAATTTCTAAAACAACACATTGTTTCCTTCCTTGATTATACGTTATGTTCCATATTTCTGGATTGGATGAAATTTCTACTAAATTATATATGCATAATATTTGTGCTACGGAAAGTAAAGGAAATAACTAAACAGTTCAACAAGATTTGCAATAATTAGCATGCATGTTTTAATTATTAATGAGATATTATAAATGCGAGTTTGTGCATGATCGTAGAAAAAAAAGCGCTACAGTCATTTAGGCTGAAAGATGACAGCGAAAGCTTTTTATAAATATAGTTCTGTCACTCTTTATCTCCCTTCCTCTGGTTCTCTCTCTCTCTCTCTCTCTTTGTGTCATATAAATTTACATTCAATTAAAGATTTAATTTAAAATAATTATCACTTTTTTGTTGCCATTCAAGTATTATTAATCTCTAATTTATTTCTAAATTTTAATATAACTGAAAGGAAATATATTACATGACGTAAGTTAAGCAAAGTATACAAAATTTGTTGAATTATTATAATTCAAACCTGCTTCACTTATTTAATAGTCTGGCAAAAAATCTCGCTTGCTTTTGATTTTGTGGGGCAAGTTGGCTTTTACATTAGGGGCTGGTCGATAGCTATATGGTCGGTAGCTTTATGGTCTAGGTTGAGCAAATCGACTATTAACAAAATGCATTTAATAGATTGGGTGTTATCCAAAATAAATTTTATAGGATGTATTTCACATGTTTTAATGACCGACAAGAGAAGTCAAGGTAACAGCCGCCGCGGTCAATGCCTGGCAACGTCATTGCATTCTGGCAGTTTGTCGGTAATAGTATGTAACACTACATTTTTGTCGCAGAGTATAACTAGCAGTGTATTCCATAAACCCGTAAAAAAACAAGTAACCGAAGATATATCTGAGGTTTAATTTATGCAGAACGTATTTTAAATAGACTAAACTGGATGTTGGGTGTGTCATCTATCTACAATAACTGTTTTTTTCTTGTAACTAAAACACGAGTATTGACTTCGAATATTAACACCAACGGATAGGATAAAATTATCTTCAAATGTAAACACGTACTTTTTTTTATTCTCTAGCATTTCTGTTATTGCGATAGGCTTATTGGGTTTTTCGTATTGAAATATTCTTGTTTTGTATTTGGTATTGACTTGTTTTGGTGTCTAGTTATTCTAGGTTAAGATTGTTGGTTAGATTTCTCTTGACGTTCGAGGCGAATTGCTAAGGGCGGAATCACACGTTCTAGATGGGTTAATGGCATTTATGGTAAGAAGATGTAGAAAAGTAGAGTCGAGCACGGGACATTTCGAGCACTGATGTTGTGGAATTTCGTAGAAGAAGAACGTTGTATGCAGGGAATTTAGACGATGTTGGTATTAGAATTTAGAATAGGTTGGTAAGATTTTGTGATGTCAGTTGTAGGAAGGGGAGTTGGCCGTTGACCGTCCTCGTGAACGGTTGTTGCAGGTTGACCGTCCTAGTGAAAGGGTGCATATTGTGTAGTACTTGGAAAGCGAGGTTATGGTGAAATGTGATGATAGAAGTCTACCAGTGTAATCTGAATTTATACTGGCAATTTTGTGCCATCCATGTTTGGAATTTATTTGGATACACTTTAATCGTTGGTTCCGTTATTGGATTTGTGATATTTTTGGATTTTAATGAAAACCACACTCGTGTGAAGATTTAGGACAAGTTCATCACTCATTATCTCAACGATCACCGGTTTCAGCAACGTTTAATTGATGTTTCCATTGGCAGTTTGGTGATAGTTTTGGAAATTACTGGAAACACGTTCTCATTTGTGAGGATTTGATTGCTGAATATATGCATGCACTCCCGTTGGCCTTCCTGGACGACTAACTGGTCAACCACCAAATGAACATCGCAAGTAAGAACTTTAACCCACGCAAGACCTTGTTTATCTTCAGTGTATCAACTTCACTTAGTTTGCCTAAGTTTTGGCAAGTCTTTTAATTAAACGAGTTCCATTTTGGTTTATTTGGATCCGGAAATCTTCGCTGGTTGCCGTAGCAACGACGGCGTATGTTTGCTTCGAGTCTTCGCTGGTTGCCTTAGCAACGACGGCGTATGTTTGCTTCGAGTCTACAGAGGACAGCGGAGTGCTATGTCATCGCATTTGAACAAGGTACCTTTGTAATTTGATTCAGTGTATTTGTTTTGCTCATAATTTGCTTTTCACATTGAGAATTGATTTATCTGAATAACATTTTGAACTTATTAAATTTAATAAAGAACGTGATTATTTAGTCAAACTTTTGACTGTTAATTTGCTCATATAAATTTGATATTTGTACATTTCCTGTAGGTTAAATGTTGAACATCATTTCATGATTATTGAGTTATTAGATAGTGATATTATTTGGTATTTTGTGAAAGCGTCGTGAGAGTTTGAAACGTCGACTTGTTAATTGAATCATTTTGGATGTTTTAAAGATAATATTTGTTTCTAGATTTATGAAATCATTATTGATTTTTCTTGAAGTTTAAATGTAATTAAACACTTTTGTCAGTAACTGAATTTTTGGCTTCAGATTTCAGAATAACAGTACAGTTTTTGAATTTGATAAATTATTTTGAATTATTTACAGGTTAGATGTCATTATTGACTTAGATATTATTTTGAATAATACTCGTTTAAGTAACTCATTTCTGATTTAAGATATATTGTGCATGTTTACGGATCACAACAACATTTGAATATTTTGATAACATTTACTTATTGTATCGAGGTTCATTTGATCATTAATTGATTATTACATTTGTTGATTTTGGTAATAATTTGTATCAGGTATGTAATGTTGATTCTTGGTTGAACTATAGATATGTGTATGTAGGTACATGAAGTTGGCTACAGGTGGACTTTGTGTTTGATATTTTTGCAGGATTGTATTGAAATAATTTACAAGTACATTAAATTATTGAGTTTTATTGAAGTAGGTTTGTTGTGTCGTAACTGACAATATACTGAAGTTTTATTAGCCATGGAGCCCTTATCTATAGATTTCTTCTAGACGCGGAGGATTGGTAGGTTATCTTAGGCGGTTAGCTGGGGTAAAGAGGCAGAGAATATACCTAGCGCCCAGAACATCTTTATATTGGAAAGTTAACTTACAGTTGGCTTGGCCCTTGTTTGTTAACCCACTCCCGTCTTCACTGAAGCTACCTTGCACCCTGGTGTCAACGTTTACCACGTGGGCCGTAATAAAGTGGTGGGTTTGCCATTACATCTAGGCATTCAGCGACGATTTTGACATTACAAGTAGGTAACCTATTTGTCAAAATTTCTACTGTGTTATATTGTAGGTCCAAAAATGGTTTGATAACAGATTTGTAAATATGTGATCTTAGAGATGTTCCTTACCTTGAAACAGACAATTCTATTGAGAATGTTTTTCTGTGTTGAAACTGTTAGAAAGAATTATTCGTTAAAACATTGTATGAAGTCAAAACATTTTAAATTCGAATTACGTGATTGTACATGAATTTTGTTGAACATGGGATTTAAATTGCAGACACACATAAATTGAAATAATAATGAATATCTGAATATTGCTAGTAGAAGAATTTTTATTAAAATGCCAATGCTGCGAACCAGTTCATAATAAAATTATTTCGATCATCATTTCAAATGCCCCCTCGTAAGGTTGTTTTATTAATAATAAATGTCCCAAATAGTCAGTAGGGGCAACTATATTTTAAATATGCATTATTGAAAAATAAGGTGCATAACTTTATTTTAAGAATATCAAAATTAATCCATCAAAAGGCAGACAATTGCAGATTGGTACATATAATGTAAAATAAATTATCTGTACATTAAATACATTGGTATAAAATAGTAAATGAGAGGCATCGTACCCAAATGTAATTAAAATAGTCCTGATTTTAAACATTTAATATTAATTTTGAACTTTAAAAAATCTCAAATATCTGTAAAAATAATGTTAATAATAGGTATATAAATAAACAACATACTAGTGTAATATTTTGTAAGCTTTGCGGATATCTACATTTTTAAGGTTTCATCCAAAAATGTCTTACAGGGTAAGTTAATTAGAATGAATTGAGAATCTTTATTTAAACATTTCACAGTTTTGTATTAATTAAATTTAAGACCAAGCTAAGAGTAACACAAAATATATCCTAAAGCGCAAATATTATTACTGTACACAGTTACGAGTACAATAAATTTATTTAGTTACTAAACACCCACAAGAAGGTAAATACTTATTTTTATTTTTATGGTATCTATTAATATTGAACATTCTCATTAAAATCTTTTCTTAAATGTCTTCCGTCTGTTTCTTGTGTAAATCGTCCATATGAATAGTTACATACTACTTTTGTTTACACTAGGTAGTTTTATATCGTAATGCACTCAAAAACATTTATAAGGATGAATTTACATCAAGCATATACGAGTATTTTGTACAAATTCTGCATTTTATTTCAGAATTCTTTGCTACAATATTTCCTTTTGAAAAATTCGTCAGTAAATTGTTAACTCTCCAGGTCATAATGGTGTTTAAAACTTGCATTCAACTATTGCAATATGTCTAAAATATAGTTATATAAATTATTGTTTGGAGTTGGGTGTCTAATAATATATACATAAATTCAATGCACCCTGCTAATTATTGGGTACATTTATTCTTAATAAATACAATATTTGTTGACTTTTCCTATTGAAATGAAATCACAATACCCGATTGTAATCAGTTTAAACTAAGATTAATAAATATTATTAAATGTTAAATTTTGTGTCATGAAGTAAATTAAGTCTCTGATATAAACTTAGAGGATTTACCATTCAGAGCAAGGGTTGCCAAACAAGGATCCTGGAACTAATCACCGCCCCAACTATAATATTTTCTCTGGATCTGCCGACAACATCGCACTGCTTTTGTATGAACACGATTAGGGAGTCGTGACAAAAACAAACACAAAAGTTTGTGATTCTTTTTTCTAGAGGAAACGGAAATATCGTGACCAATTTAGAAAGTGAGAGCAATAATGGTTGCATCATGCTATTTCAGTTCAACACTCACTGTATTCTGCTATCCAGCGAAACTTAAGTGTTAAATTAAAATAAAAACACTTACGAATATTCCACTTATATTTATTTGCTATTAACAATATTTTTTTACCAGGTTACTCCCTCCTTCAGGATACAAAGTAGAACTAAATACTAAATGTAAAAACACAGTTTTGCACCCTAGCACCAAACCTTTGTTTTAAACATTCAACGCCGTTTCAGCAACTCTAAGTTGTCGTCATCAAAGGGTAAACCAAACTTTGTTAGAGTTGAATAAACGTCGTTTAGTGTTTAAAATAAAGGTTTGGTGTTGGTAATTACCTACCAATCAACAAGCAATAATCAAGGTTGATGAAGTAGTAGACAAGTACTCAATGATGGATTTTAGATTTGCTTGGCACCGACTTCAAAAATATACTAGATTGTTAGGTAATTAATTTGTATAGAATGAGCACCTTTTTAATGTCTACATTTTCTACTTCCTGGATAGGCACCTAACAAAATTGAATGTGTTATTTATTTGCTAGAGTTATATTTTGTTATTATTATTTTCAGCTTTTTAGTTATAGGTGGAAGTCGGTTATATATTTTTTAAAAATTGTTTTATACTTTTTTGCTGTAAATGTACTCTGAGGTACATCATTTTCATTTAATAAATGGTAGGCAAAGGTTGACTTATTATAATTGTGGCACTCGGAAACTTATGTTCATCCCATCTTATATTGAATGATCTTCCCGTATGACCGAGATAGATAGACTTTGGCAACTACCACATGTCAACTTATAGACACCCGAGTTGTTATTTTTGTTAATTTTGTCTTTGTTGTTTCTTATATGTTTTTCTAAGTGTGATCCGTTTTATAAGCTGTTTGAATGTTCATATTTAATAAAAATTAGGCTATTTTTTGAGGGGGAGTATCGATTAATGTGATACTCTGTGATAATTTGGGATCGATATTATGGGTATGTAGATTTAAAGCTTTTTATTTAATTTTTTAGTTAACATGTTGTCGATAATTTGAGGGTTATAACCGTTATTGACAGGAATACATTTTATTATGTGTAGTTCTGTATCAAAGTGAGTTTTCGTCAATGGGATGTTAACCAGTCTGTGCAACAAACTATGGTATGCTGCAAGTTTGGTTGGTAAGGATGATGTGAACTATTGTGGATTGTAAGGTCAGTATGTGAAGGTTGTTTATAATCAGAAAATGTATGTGTACTGTCGTTAAGTAAAGGGAATTTATTGTATTATCAGTCTCAGTTGCCAGGGTGAATTTTACTTAAGGGTGAGTTTGAAACTTAGTTGACAATTGAATGAAATTGAATGTTACTCTCTTTGTTGTTTTCTCATTGTGGTATGTATAGGACCTCCACTAGTAAATGTCATAAGACATCAATGTAAAAAATTATCGGGACCAGATGTTAGATCCTGGTGTTGCCACCAGCGCCTGGTCCCGGTGTCGGGTAGGAAACTATAAATTTTGCATTTCCTTACTCTTGCTATCTGTTTCCATATCTATAAGAGTGGACCTCTGTTAAGGAGCTTTTAAGTTAATAAATGAGATCGCTGACATTACATAAATAAATACAGACCAAAGCAATTGAGAACATCCTGCTTTTTTCAAGCAGATGAAAAAATGAGGATTAATAATATGAACGCGTAATTAAAATTGATTTGTAGGTAATTGAAAATGGTCGTTTTCAATTTCAACATTTTCGCTAAAACTCGGAAATATATTGACAGACCCCCAAGTTTTATTTAACTACTTTAACCGTTCACCGATTCAATGTTTGTGCAATGTAATTTCCGCAAATACCAGTACAAACACTTAGCCGGGAGAGTTTATCCCGCAGCCCGGAATTGCTGTCACTCCAGGAAGTATAATCATGTCGATTCACTAATCCGTATAACATAAACTGGTATTCGTCGGAAAACCAAATGGCACAAATCAATTTCGATTGTTCAATAAGCGGCGTTCCCCTCGTGTCGTTTATTAGAGGCTTCAAATTCAGCTTCATTACGTTCGCATAGAATAAGGTAAATCTTGTAGAGTCAGAGAGTGTACTTATTCCAGTTTCGCGGAGATAGTCCGACTCAATATTAATTATTTGCACAAAGCCCAAGTTCAGAACTCTCGCAATGGCAGTAACAAAAAGCATGGTAAATATTCTAGTATATTTTCAAAGTTTCTTGAAAAGTTTTCAGAACAAATTTAGTCATAGCCCAGTTAATTTTCTTTTCTATTTAAAATATTTCTGGAAGTTAGTAGTTAATATACTGGATACAATAAATTAGATAAAATTTTTATTCATTTTTATCACTGACCCGATTTAGTAAAAATAACAAAAGAATACTGTCTAATCCATCATATAAATAGTATTAATTAGATATTGTTGATATTTCTGAGGGTTTAAAAGTGCAAAGTTTATGAATCTTTACAGAAAATTGTAAAAAAATTGAAATAAAAAAAATACGGGCCGAGAACCCCCTTCACCAAGCCATATAGGGCGTTTAGGATTAGCATATCGAAAAAGGGAGTAGCACATGGACCAATACATTTTTGTCTATTTATTTTCGACCGTTGTGTCAACAAAAGAAAAAACGGAGTTGCACGTAGGTTTTATTTTATTTTGACAATTTGTTTGATTACGGAATGGGGGGCAATAGGGTGTTTATTGTATTTACTTAAATTTAATATCTTAGAATATCTTGGAAACCAAAAGTGATAAACGCCTGAAGATTTCTCTATAAAAAAGAAGCGACTTTAACCATTTTGAAAATATATTCAATAATTTCCTGTGGAAAAATATTATTTCTAATATTTTTCAGGAACCTATAGAAAGACAGACATGATAATTAAGATATTGATTTCTGTTTTTAAGTGATTCGTCATTTTGCGAAAATTTAAATATTGAATGGGGAAGTGAGAGTCCCTATGGTTATACAGAGAATTAAGTTTCTTCTAAAATAAATAGAAACGAATTTTATCATTTTGCCAAATTCTTAATGGGACCAAGTGGGGTATTTTTTCAGACCGGAAAAATATTATTTCTACTATTTTTCAGGAACCTATAGAAATACAGCCATGATAATTAGGAGATTGATTCCTGTTTTAAGTGATTCGTCATTTTGCGAAAATTTAATTGTCAAAAATGTCAAAAACCTTGTTAAAAAATATCCAAAAAGGAGAGAAAGGTCAATTACAATGAGCACGGCGTAAATGAAAAACAGGAAAACAATATCACAAGTTGAAAATCTTAAACACGTCAACTATGACTAGATCTTCATATTAACTCCAATAACAATGTATTTTTACAACCGGTTTATGCCATAAATAATTTTACTCATGAATGATGATAAAATAAATTTCACTAAAAGCTCTCAACATATAAAAATGTTCAAAATAAACTTCAAAAACTATAAAGTACTACATGTAACTCAACAAAATTTAATGTGATCGATACCAGTAAAGATCCCTTAAAAGAGGAAACATTAGTATATTAGGGGAGGGATGAGGTATACAACTTAATGCTTAAATTGTCAACACCCTGTATAGAGGTTCAAAAACTAAACTTGGATAAATCTGTAGGTGATTAAAAAAATATACTGTCGCTTATTGTTGACAAAATTAACAGTTTATGTGAAAAAGTTGAGCCTAATCGTATATTCCTGTCTATATTTATTTTGAACAGTGTTAACAATTATTTATTATTTAAAATGAAAATATTTGTTTTTTAAGTAGAGTCCTAAGAAGTAGTGAATTTTTCAAACTGTAATTCCCTGCCTTCATGGTGTAAATATTTTTTGCAAAATAATTAAACTTGCTTTAATTTGTTTGATCAGCAGAGTATATAAGCCAATTTTCACGCCAGTAAAACTTTTTATTTCTGAGATATTGACCTTTCTTAAAAGCGGTAGAAACCACAGACAAAAAAACTAATTAAAACAAAATATGTATAGCATATTATATATATATATATATATATATATATATATATATATATATATATATTAGTGAAATAATTTTATTATGTCAGCAGAAGCTGTTAGGATAATAAGCAGGATATAATATAGTTTTAGAGATGTATTCAAAAAATGTCAATAGTGAATTTATACTTATAAGTATAAATTCTCTCCACACTATAGAAATTTTTTGAACCCATCTCTAAAACTATATTATATTCTGTCCAATAATTTAAATATCCCTAACAGCTTCTGCTTACATAACAAACTCGTGATATTCCCTGAATAACAATAATTTTTACTCCATCCTTACTTCCACTACCTTGTATAAGAAACTACTTATGTCACACACTACATAACATTTTAACCACTCTGTATAACTCTAATTCTACTCCGCCTTTTGTTTCAACCATCCTGTATACTCAACTGTTGCTAACATTTTTTGACCCTTCGGTATAACTGTAATTTTACTCCGCGCTATAACGAAAATATCCTGACTGCATATGCTAATATAACAATTTTTTAACCTTTTCTGATCTACTTTTATTTCCACCACCATATACACCCAACTACTTAGGTGCCATCCAATACAATGTTTTTTGAACAACCCTGTCTAACTGTATTTCAATTTCACCTTATATTTCAACCATCCAACCATCCCATATGTGCAACTGCTCATGTACCACCTAATATCACATGTACACAAGTACGTACACACACCTACCACTGTATACTATATAAAAAAGATCGCCGCAATAATACACTAATGGAATATTTTCTACCATTTCACTCGACTGTAAGCCCCGTAACATAGCTTCGTTTCAACAAGAAACTGACTTCAAATGAATCAAAGTGAAAACTTTAGAAGCACTCTGTGCTATATACGTTTATGGCATATCTTAACATTTAAACCAAATATTTATTATGGCAGTCTGACATTTAAATTGATCACTATTCTCTTCGAGGTGTCATTCCTTTGTACGCAAGACAATATATATTATATATAAATATATATATATATATATATATATATATATATATATATATATTGTTTCTGGTCGGGAACCTTCAATCAGTTGCGCTTCCCACAATTTTCAAGCTTGAAAATCCTAGATGTCAGTCTTACATCTCGCGTCTTCAAATTTAACGAAATGCATCAAATGCATAAAGAAGTGTTCGAGAGGACATTCAATTGTGGGAAGCGGAACTGATGAAGAAACAATATATATTATATTTATATATAATATATATTGTCTTGCGTACAAAGGAATGACACCTCGAAGAGAGTAGTATTCAATATCTCTGACAGGTGAAGTAACCTGAAAATTTTATCGTGACATTCTGTCCTAGGAGTTAAGGCAGAAGAGCAATTATACAGAACGGCTCCAGATTCGGAACCTCTGTGTGCTAATTCTCTCGAAAATCCTAGATGTCGGTCTTACATCTCGCGTCTTCAAGTAATAGAATACATCGTTTTTCATTCTAGTAGCACTAACAAAGAATCGAAAAAATTTCAATCAATTTATGAGAAGATAAAAAATTGCAGAGCCAATAATTTTAGGTATAATTTAAACGATAAATTAGATAAATCCTTATCACATTAACACATTTCATTGGAACAGGTCGTACAATCTGCGTCACTAAACTATTTATGAGGCTAAAACTCAGCTATCTTCAGATTGATCCCAAACGCCCCATAACTGATATTCATCATTTCATGTACACAGTTCCGATTGGTGCTGTGCCATGTCTAGTAATCCTTTGAGATTTGGGATTAACAGACAGAATTATAGAGCGCGCGATCTATTTATAGACTAACACTTTCGTTTGATATTCTGGTGACATACTATGGAGATTAAGGCCGGCAACCCTCTTTACGAATATCTCCCCCTTGAACGAAAATGCTTTTATCGTGCTCATGCATTCCAAACTTTCTGCTGCTTTGTACTGATAGCCATTGTTTAACCTCTGTGACATATTTTTGTAGATAATTGCGTTTCCAGAAAACGTGCTTTGTAGGGATTTGTTAAATGACAAGTCATGCTTCAAGGCGCGATAATGATATGAAAAAACTTAAGTTTACCGTTTAATATTTTTACCTAAGTAATTACATGGGGATCGAAATAGGAGGACTTAATAGTATGTAGAAAGCTAGAGAGTTATGACCATTTTTTAAATTTTACTTCATATTGTGATAGTATACTGCTTCTAGAGAAATTTACTTTTTTAAATACAGACCGCCATTAAATTAATTACTTAATTTTAGAAGGTTTTCTATCTTCTTCTATATAGCATGTAAAAATTACTTTCTCGTTATAAAATTGTGTACTTAAAAAACCACAATGCAACAAGATCAACTACAATTAATAAAGCTTCTTTCTTTTTTTAAATAGCTACCTCATCTTCTGAGTAATATAGCAAACGCATTTTATAATTATTTTAAATTAACTAGCGGTCGCTTAGTTGTCGAAATTCGATCCTAACACATTAAAATTATGAGTTGAACATTATTGACGTTATTTCGTCTGTATAAGATATAGAGTTGAGGCGAAACTAGAACAGTAGGCCAGGCCTTTACTATCGCTATTATTTCATTTGGATTGCATTTATACAAACATTTCAAGAAATAATTATGTATAATATTGTTGGAATATTTTTACATAAATATGTCGTATACTTTTTCACATATGTAAAAGTGTCTAAGCAACAAGTTCGATTTTATTATCGGCGGATTTTTCTTTGTAGCCTAAAAGTTTCCGTCATTTACACCCGATTTCAAAAATAGACATAACAAACAACCCAATGAAAACTCTAATATTTAATCCCATATCTATTGTCCACTGATTGACGATTTGTTGCACAACACCTTCGGACTATTGTGAAAATTATATTATATTAATGACAGAATTATAACCAGACTAAAAAATTAAACATATTATTTTCTACGAAAATACGTAAGTCCTACTTCCAAAAAATATTGAACTATAGGCAACTCCAAAGACAATGCCGTGTTTATCATTTGAAAACCAACCTAGCATATATATAATTACGAGCAGTGGTTTCTGTTGTCATTGTATAGCGTTTTGAATTTAAATTTTTTTTAAAATAAATGTAGTTGTAAACTTTAAAGCCAGCAATGTACGACTTCAAGGGAAAAATATGTAAAAAATATATTTTACTCTAGAATAAATGTACTTAATTTAACCTAATAAATGGGTAGGTAATTTTTTATATTCAAACCTTTAAAATGTTTTTAACAGTCAGAACTTTGCAGAAACGGGACCAGTCAGAACAGCAATTACACGGAACGGCTCCAGATTCGGAACCTCTGTGTACTGATTCGCTTGAAAATCCTAGATGTCAGTCTTACATCTCGCGTCTTCAAATTTAAATTGATGTTGACCGTATTTTGCACATATTTTTTCGATTTTCAGAAAAACAATATGTTTTAAATTATAGGATATATTTTTGTAAAATACAATTTAAAATATTCAAACTAATTCAGCCGTTTTAGAGAAATCAGTGCAGATTAATTGAAATTAATTGAAATGCACTCCCTTAATTAGTGATTTTTCTGATCTGAGGACCGTAAACCTTGCGATATAGAAAAATTATATGGTACCATTCTGTAACATTTCATAATACTATGCAGTTTAAATTATCAAAAAGCAGTTTTTGAATAATCACTGAGCATACATATAAAAGATTCTGACGACTTGATTACCCCCTCCTTTTTGGAAGTCGGTTAAAAACTTTAAATACGGTTCCAGAAATTACCCACTACAAACGTACACACAAACGAACAAATTTTATCTCACTGCGTATTAGTAAAGATAAAGCTTATGATAGAGGTACGAAGAATATCCCTTTATAGAATAAATTTAAAACATATTTGTTGAAGTCATTTTTATTTGGAAATGTAAATACAAAACTGAAACTTTCACAGTGCAAACTCTTTTGAAAATAATCTGAATAGACGACAATCCGTTAACAGTACAAGCACGTATCAGGGCGAAATTCCCTTATGCGACCACCTGTTAACAATGAAAATCCGGCCCAGAACGAACAGACGAAATCGCACACCACTGGTTGAAGCGGTTATTGATTACTCTTGTCTATGTTGAATGTAGGGCAACGGCAGAATTTTTGCAGAACAGCAAAACGGCACAACAATCAGATTTGATAAAGGATCAGAAGGCTGAATAAAAATGTGATTTTGCAGCTGAGAAGACTAAAAGCATTTTTAATTAAATGATTGAGTAGGTATATTATAGTACTGAAAAAGTCGTCTAGTAAAAAAGTTTTTTAGAAGAAGCTGAGAAATTCTTGCAGATAATAAATTGTTCAATTTATTTTAAGTGCTTACCAGAAAACATTAATATTAGACGTTTACTCATAGTCTAGTTGCGACCTTTTCAGAGACTGATCCGTTAAGAATGTCCGACTTCTAAACTGTTCATTCTAGACGCCAAAATAAAGGGTTGTTGACAAAAACGGATTTTTATTTTCTTATGTAATTTCGAACAAAATATTGACAAATTCTTCTCTTATTTTCCCTGTTCATTAGGGTTTTCTCTATTTAGATTTTTTCTTGCGACAGAAGAGTATTGAAAATTGTAAATGGAGAAGTGTAGTAAGGCGTATTCGCAAAATTGAGGTATTACAGGTGTTGCGTTCCCGCAATTTGTTTAGTGTATTGTTTAAATTTGATTGAATTACTTCACTGATTTTTAAACTTCTGCACCTTTTCCAAAACCTTCCGTCGAGCTAATGTTAATTTTAGTGTTTTTTTGCGTGTAAAATAAATACAGTATCCTGTGATTCGTGTATTGGCTTCCAAGCTATTTGGCCGCTTTTTTGATTCCGCTTTAAGACGGCCGCTTTTTGTTGTTATTGTGTTACGATTTCGCGAGTTATAGTTCCGGTCGTAAAAACCGCTAAATTGCTTTCAATTTGTTTCTTTTGTGTTTACAAAAGCGCGTCATTTGTTGTTAAACCGCATTTTTGTTTGCTCAATCAATGAACATTACGTCGCTATTTTTTGTGTAACGTGTCGTCCAGACGAAGCTCTAAAAACAGTTCCTGCCGCTGCGGGGCTAGCCTCTGAAGAAAGAAGAACCAAGAAAACACCACCTGCAGAGCTTCGACTTAAAAAGTCAGTGATTAACTTTTATTTGGTGATTTACGCGACGGCACGTGTTTTATTGATTGTTCCGCTAAAAGTCCTTCGTCAATTACATATTTGCATTGAACCAGCATTGAACTAAAATTACAACACCTAATTCATACATTTTTTTGGAGATTATATGTAATGTGCCATCGAAGACATTACAACAGGTTTTCTGTAGATAAATTGTGAAAGAAATAGATGTCAACAAAATGATCAACCAGTATTCCTCTACATAAATAGTGTTTTGTATATTGTGTGGTACTTAATTTTATTAGGAGTTACGAGTCGATCCCAGACCTCGTTTCTGTTGACAAGGCCGTGCCCATTAGTAATTAGGGAAGGAGAGGGTCCCGGCCCTCGAGTGTGACTTGTCAAATCTGTACACAAGTACACTCTTTTCTTCGGGATTGAGCAAACTGGAACGAGGCCGACTGATAAGCCGTTAATACAAGTAGTTATGGAGGTTCGCTTTCTTCCGAGAATAAGACCTCAACGATGGCTAGAGTAACAGCGAAGACCGCCGTCTGAGATGTCGGGTCAACTCCCTGTATTATGCGCGACCTAGTTTTCTAGACAAATTCTTCTTGCCCACCGTGCCCCTGTTACCCGTAAAACTAGGTTTGTGATCCACTTTATGGAAATACCATTGTACTACATTAAGCATGGGAACGCAGGTATGGCCTGTTCGGGCGGCAACCCATCTACGCTAGGTTAGCCATTTCACAATTTTGAATGAAACACGAAAATCAAAAAAACTACCACAATAACAGGAAATATAGTATGAGTCGCAAATATTGTTACATTACACAGTTACAACACAATAGAACATATTAACATTAAACAACAATACGTTTTGTCATATTTATTTAATTGCTTAACACACATAAGACGACACATGCTGATTTTTATTTTTAATTTTATTTCTTTAAAATCTTTTCTTAAATGCCTTCCGTCTGTTTCTTGTGTAAGTCGTCCATGTCACTCAATACATACTATATATTAGTTTTGTTCAATGGCTAGACAGCCTGAAACGGACGCGGTTCGGAGTTGTACAATCGAAGGGGTCGTCACTGCAGTCTTTGACTTCTGTAATGTCCGTAAATACCAAATATGTACTGCGGGGAGAGGAAGCTTACCGTGTCGGCTAGCGGTGTCTCTCCCTCCGGTGTTGCCCAAGGAGGGACAAATGGTTTAAAGTAAATAGAAATGAAAAAAGTCGAACCTCAGAGAATATTGTATTCTTGTAATTGCAAAAAATTCTCTTTTTTCAAAATAACTTAAAAACTTAAATTGTAGGTTTTTTTTATTAATGTTTCCTTTTATTTGTAGGAAAAAAAGTAAGTTAGTTATGACCATTTAAAGTTTATACATGTTCGTAAATAGTATTATTAGGCCACCCTTCTAGTTCAAGCACTCACAAAATTAAGGGTTAATTACATTTTCAATTTACATGAGATTTTAGTCTGTACAAAAATTACAAATTGCTGATTTGTGTAATTAATTTCAACTGGGGTGGTATTTAAGGGGTAATTACATTTTTGTGTCAAAAAAATCAACCTTAGTTAAGTGATAACTCGCTTAATTTTTATGCTAGAAAGTTTTACAAAAAAAAATATAATAATTTTTAAAGCACTTTAAAAAAATTTATAATCTTTTTCCGAATAGTACATTATTTATTTCGCGAAAAACCTTTCAATTTTTGTTTTGACAAATAAAAACAACCATACACCCAACATTTTATAAGCTACGTTTTTGATCCAATGACTTTTTTCTTAAAGTGTATATTTTTAAAGTAATTTACAAAAATTCGTATGAAAACATGTTTTTTTTTGGTTAAACAACTTTTACTTGCGATTAACTCGAAAAGAACTGACTTTCAGAAAAAACTTTGTTACTAGCGGACCCGACAGACGTTGTCCTGTCCCATTTAAACCTTTAAAAATTACCTCTAACAATATAATCTGAACGCCATGTATCCGACGTAACTGAAACTAAAGCACACTCTTGAATATTTGACACAACGACTACAGCGCAGTCTGCCGGATCCTATGTAAGTTGTGCTAACATCAAGAACAATATTTAAATAAATAATTTAACTAAAAAAACAATATCTAGTTGACCGTTTTGTGAATCTAAACCATCCTCAAACTCCCTGGAATACACAAAAAAATTTGCATCAAAATTGGTCCAGCCGTTTAGGAGGAGTTCAACGACTAACACACGTACAGAAGATTTATATATATAAAGATGTTTCTTAAAATTAGTTAATGTGTTCATTCCCTGACTTTAATATTTTTCACCCGCGAGAAGGAGTAGCTTCCCCCCATCAAAGCAATGTACTAACCTCCGGCACAGGGTCAACTTTGAAGTAGAGGGTAAGTAGAAATTAAATCCACATATTTAGGAAACGCGATGCTGTTTAGACAAATTATCCACTATTACCGTTTTTTTTTTGTATTCATTGACTGGACTATAACATTTTGCTGAAACCATATTATTTAAATTAATTGAATTAATAGCAGCTTAATTATCCTACTTGCGTTTTTGTTTATACACTCGTTGGCTGCACGCTTGCCTCGCGCCTGACATTTGATTGTGTTAGCTGCAATTCTTTGACAGAAAATGTATCGTCATTAGCTAGCACTATTTTCGCAACTGACAATCACTGTTAGCAGCACCGATACTTAAAGAGGCAAAATTTGTAACTACTTCTGTTTAGTTTGCAATTGCAGAGTAATAGTACTTGGCTATCAGGATGTTAAAACATACCTAACTTTAACTTGACATTTGTTATTGATTATTTTACATGATTTCATGCTTAGCATCTAATTATACTTAGAAATATCCGAGCCTTCAATATCTTTCTCTTAAATCTGCACAGAGTCACTCCAGAAAATAAAACTGATTTTAAAAATACGAAGTTAGCACTCTGAGACTATTAATTGTCTCGTCAGCAATTCAAACGTAGTTAAAATCGGTGCATAAACAGAAAGGTTGTTAATTGAATATAAAACTCCGTTTTTTTTTGAAAAACCTATATAATGATATAGCCCAATATGCCTGATAAAAATATTGCAGGTTTTGTACATACAGGGTGTTTAAGGTTAAAATTAGTTTTTGGAACATTTTTTACGTTTTGTGATTCGATTTGTCAACTGATATTTTTTTCTTAGGAGCCTTACGAATTCGAACTCTGTACTCTATTGCTAATAGAGGCTGATAATTAGTGATAAATATATTAAGAATCTGTAACTAAACTTCGAAAGACAGGGCTGTTGTGTGGATAGAGTCGCCAGATGACTCTGTTGTTAGTCCTAAGACGGAGATAAGGGTTTGGAGTTTTTAAACCGGATTGGCATCCTACTATAAACAAAAAAAAAACAAACTGCTCGTAGAAACAAGGTTGTTCCCCCGAACGGGTAAATTTTGAAATAAATAATTGTATAATAATATGAACGTAAGTGAATTGAAATTGATAATTATTATTTGTAAATATGTGTGCCGATTTTTTGCCCTATAAAACCTTGAAACCAATATAATATTCATTGTATTAATTTTTCCGTCTCAGCCCAGCAAAGGAATATTTAAACCTATTTAAATTACATTTCGTATGCGACATAAATATCATTTATTTTATTTTTAACTCCTCCCCTAAGAATATTTATTATTGCTGCTCTAAATATATAAAATTGAGTTAAAATCTTCGACTTCTAATACCATTTTCTCTACTCCTAAAGAATGTGCAACTGAAAGAATTCTGGTTGGAAAACAACCGAAACAATTTCGTTCCAATAAAACCCGAAAGATACAAATTCTCATACGAAAAGACAGCAAAATCGACAAGCTTTAGAGCCCAAAAGTTCCTGAAATCTACAAGAATATCAAACTTATTGGAGCGAAGCTTTCACTGATAGTTCCCAATAATGTCAATGAAATTGAAAAGTAATTTAGAAATTTTTGCCATGGCTGGAATGTCGTACAAACTGTGCCGAATTTCAGGAAAATTTCAGTTCCTATTTCTCTACATGGATTCGTTCAGGCATGAATCGAAATCAATAAACGAATTCCCCAGTCGTAACCTGTTACTGATTTTCTTATTGCGAAAATCTCAAAGTAAACGATGTTGACGTATAAGCAATATTGACATATGTAATGTGTACTCTGAAAATGTGTTTGAAGCGAAAGCTCTTTAACGGAGACTCCCACTTACACATACGAAAATAGATAGGTATGCAAAAAATGCATTTGTTTCCTGCCGATATTCTTTAACCTTGAAATACCCATAAAATCCAGTTCAGTATGTAAGAAAGAGGGAGCATATCATATACTAAGAGCATCTTCGTTTAAAAAAATCAATAAAATATAGGAAATAAACAATATCACTTATAAACACACATAACCTCCACTCACAGTACCAGCACAAAAGACACCGCATATTCCTTATATAAAGTGGCCCACGTTGGATTTGGCTTGTCTTGATGGACGCAAAGTCCAATGACTGATGGTTTTCAAGTTAAGGTTAGTTTCATATTTATGGTCAGGATATACCATACTCTTTGTCTTCTAAACGTTGTTTGTGGCATATTCTTGATTACTTTTATGTTTTTTGGGCAATAACACCACAATAGAAATAAAACGACGTATATTGCAGGAATATCAAACGTTTCAAAGTCTATTCTGACTTCGTTGTCAATGACTTTATATTTATTGATGTAGATTGCAAAATGATACCATACTCTCTTCGAGGTGTCATTCCTGAAAATCCTAGATGTCGGTCTTACATCTCGCGTCTTCAAGGATATACCATGATGGGTATATATGTATATGAGAAACCACTAGGAGTATTAGTCTCAAAATTAGTATTCAAGGGTTTTCGAGGAGTTGGTTTCAGTTAAAATATTTTCAGTTCTCTACGAGTTCCGGTTCTACCGGAGGTGGATCCAAACTTTTTTTAATGGAACATTTCTATAGCATTATAGAATCTACAATGAATTTCAATATTGCTTTATTGGAAACATCAGTCTAAAGGGCTCGAGATCCAGCTCTTCTCAAAAAAATAATTTTTAGGAAACAAATAGAGCCAGGTTAAAAATGGCCATAATTTTCCTGAATAAAACTTGAAGCTTCCTAAATCTTTGGACTCTTCAAAAAAGTTATGCTTAGTGATCAGAAATTGGTACACAATTCTCAAATCGTATAACTTCAAATGGCAACCCCATTTTTTCTCAACACCACTGGACTCTACGCTAAAAAGTAGCAGTTTATGCTTGCAAGAATATATTAAACAGTGTTTATATAGACTTGGAAAAATTAAAAATTTCCGTGTGGTTAATAGAGATATCGGAATTATTAGTAGGCTTTTTTTGAAGAAACCGACAACAGACATATGTACATTACATTAATTTCTCAATCATTTATGTGGAATTTGATATTGTTATAGAAAAACGTTTGTAGAACAAATGTACCACAAGTACACGGTCATGTTTTATTGTAGTGAAACAATGAAACTCCAGTAAGCTTGAACCTGTCTTTCTCTAAATGCGTCTGGATTAATATCACTCCAATAATGTGAGTTATGGGGGTTGAACATTCCTTTTTAATAATTTTTGCCTCGTCCGTCCAAATCATTTTGTGTCAAAAATGTTAGTCTTCCTGAATTTTGACTCTGAATACTCATCATAGGTATTCCCATATCTCTTTCTGCGTCTAGTGAGGAATTTTCTGAATATGATTTGAAGCATGCAAAGACTGTAACTTCTTTCTCTTCATTATTTAGGACAGGTTTAATTTTTCTTGCTTTTTCGCATTCTGCCCATCTGTTTTGCAAATATGAATGAGCCCTGTCAGCGTGTCTGTCATAAGTAAGTGTTGGTCTATCTGAATATCGCGAATGGAAATCCTAAATGGGACATGATATACTTTGATATAATTGTGCTTTAACTCCAATTTAATAGCAAATATTGTTTGAAGACACTTCAGCATTTGTTTCTTGTCGATTCTTTCCAAAAACCTTAGTGATAATTCAAATATCTCTCATATCCACTCGGAAGTTTTGGTTTATCCAAGTTTATACAAAAACCGTTTCATTTGGGTATGGGGTTTTAAACGTAAACTCCCCCTATTTTTTGCGTGAGACTGGGTTGCCATTAAAAAAAAAATTAGTTACACGATTATCAAGGGAGCCGAATTCGGCGACAATTTCTGAGCACTCCGTATATTCTTTTGAAAAGATTTGGAAAGCTTCAGGTTTTATTCAGGCAAATTTTTAACCTGGCTCTCTTTGTTTCCAAAAAATTAATTTTTAATATCAGACATATGATATTTCCAATAAAGTTTATATTGACATTCATCGTAGACCCTAAAAATGCTATAAAAAACAGCATTTTCCATTTAAAAAACAAAGTTTGGTGTATGAACTGAACATATTTTAACTGAAACCAACTCTTCGAAAACCCCTCGCATACTAATTTTCAGATTAATACTTCCAGTAGTTTCTCATATACATATGGCCTCAGGTTATCGTGGTATATCTTGACCTTGAACATAAAATTAAACATAACTTGAAAACCATCAGTCTTCGAACTTTGCGGCCATGAAGACATTAGTTCATTTTGTGAGATCTACTAAATTTCAGCCAAATTTACCGGGGACCACTTTCCATATGGAATTTCTAACAAACATTAAAATTTTCTGTTTGCGATATTATAATTGGAGATTTAATATAACGCAAGAAGTCAGCACCCCAAAAAAGTGACCTTCTAAGTTTATGGATGGTAGAGGCAAGGATGACAAACTTATTCGGGAATTATACTAAAAAGTGTCAAGCTGAAAGCTTTAATTATCAAGTTCAAGAAGTGACCAGAATGGCGCTGGCGTAGAAATAGGTTATGATGTTAAAGCTAAATATAAATTAATACTAATGTTAAGGCATTTTTGTCTTTTTTTCAACCAAGGGAATATAAAATAAACGTATTTTCGTGAATACCTTGGAGATATTTAAATATTTGTGGTGTGTTCTTTAAAATTCACCCTCGTAATTCTTTAGCGCCATTCTAATGCACTTTTTCCAAACACTTTTTTAATATGTATTAGATTTAACTACATTTACAACATTTATTTGGAAGAATAGAGATACTTTAAAATAAAATACATACAGGTACTTAGAGAATGTTCCTTTAGTATATTCTGTAATAATTATAGAGCCCTTGTTATATATTGTCGGAATATTAAATGGATGAAGTATCTTTTATATTTGAATTAAAAATTAACTTACTCGTCATATGCTCCTTTTGCAGTTTAATTTAAATTAAGCATTAAATTTTACATATTAATATTAATAACTTAATTCTCTTGAACCTTACACCTATTACTAAGAGTGGCACAAAGACAGAAAAAGAGAGACGGGAACCATATTTTTTTAGACGCTCTCGCTTCCATCGCTCAGTCCCTAATGAATGCCGATCTTTTATAATATTCTAAAGGTGCTCAAAGTTAATTTTATTAATATCATAACTTGACATAACAATATAATATTGCTGTGATAGTTTTTGTATCTTCAATGAGTATGAACAATTTCAGAATGTTGATTGTGAAAGTCTTTAATTAGTTTATCACACTATTCCGATTTCCTCTCCTCACGATTTTTAACACGCTTTTTCGGCTTCAACTGTACCTGACTATCTATGCAACTGAATTTTTGAAGTTCATTTTAATCTACATTTAATTTTCTTACTGAAATGAAATAAATTTATTGTAAATAACTGTATATGTATTTTCGATGACAATACAATAATTTGGTATAATGCACCACATGTATTAAAAATAACATTATATCTACATATTTTATATAATAATAATATATTATTGTATTAAATATGTTTATATTGATGAGACACGAAAGCCATAAGAAAAAATAAATTCTTAGATAATTTGTGATTTTTGTCCTAATTATCTGACAAGAATTAAAATGATAAAAATAGTAGTTTCTATCAAATGCAATTTTTAAGCCTATCAAGGACCGATGACCATTCAACAATTAGGTAATTTGCTCGTAAAATCCTGACGTATTATTATCTTTGCTATCGAAATGAAAAATATAGTTTAAATAACTCTTTAATAGCAAACCGAACCAAAGCACAAATTTCAAATAATAAGATTTTATACAACAGCAATAGATAGTCCCTTAGCTCATATTATCAAATGAATTATAATAAGCTAACAGAAAGAATAATGTGATTGTCAAAAAAATCATTTCATTTTATTTCACCTTACTTTTACAGTTAACTATAGTTATATATATAGTATTGACGACATTCGACTGAGTTTTTCTTCTATTGACAAGTAGTCAAGACAACAATAAAATAAAAAATATATAGGTAACTCTTCAGTTAGGTGTTCTAGTCAGGGTTTTTTAAGCTGTAATTTATTTGAGTTCAGTGTAGTTTCCCGACCTGTTATGCCGTGGTACAGTCATAAAAATATTATTTAAATATAGAGTAGGTCAAGCCCCGAGAAAGACGTAAAGTTCGGTGAGAGAAACAAAACAAAGTGGAGGTGTCTAACACTGTCTAAGCTCGCTTCTGATTGGTGCTTGTTTGCGTCATTCAAGTGACGTTAAGCCAGACGGAGATGAGTACGGCCAATTAGTTTCCTTTCTCTCTCATCCAGCGTTACCATTTCACTTGTTCTACTCTACTCTACTCTATCTTAAGGTCTATTGGTACTTCGTCCAAATGTCTACTGATATATTTATTATCGCGTGCGTAGTTAATACATTGAAGAGAGTAGGATTGCCGGGTTGTAAAGCGCTGGTATGTATACTTACCAGTAGGAGCCTAGTCTGTCCTGATTGGCCAGAGGAAATTTGGTGGGCGGGAACTACGAGCCTGGAGAAAGGTTTTGGGTGTTGGAGCGCGGAAGAGCATCATTTGAAGCAACTGAGAATATAAAATTGCTTAGATGAACACTGTAAATAGTTTCTAAATGAAAAATCAGATTTCAATAACGTTGACAGAGCATCATTGAGATTTAATGAAAATTTCAAAATATTAAATTTAGATAGAAACCTTAGAAACTGATAAATTCAAAACTCCGCCAAATTGTTAAATAACTTCTTAAAATTGACTAATCTGCCTTACTGTTTTAATATTTTTGTTTAATTAGTACCTGCAGCAATTTGTCAGCTTAGTAATTCCCCAAAAATCCCTTCTGTTTGCCAGCTGTCGTCAAATATATCAACTATAGAATATAATTACTCGAACTTCTTGAAATACTTTAGCCAGTCTTAATAAAGACATGCAAAACAGCGAACCACCTCATATAGAAAGATTAAAATTGTTGAAATTACGGCTAAAACTAGTGTCAACTAATTTCCTGTCTGCCATTAATTTCTATCTCAATAGTATTTTTTGTTGAATCTGTATGTAGTACAAGATAAACCAATTCGGAGTGGAAGGAATTTTCCTTATTATGCAAACAAGAGAGCGAATATCAAAGCACGGTAAATATTGATGTGGTGAAGATCAGAGCTGACGTGCATCCGTAATAACCGTGTTTCAAAAAATCGCTGCTGTTGGTGGTAGCTTTAACTCGAGTTTTCCAGAGAGGTTGCATGAAAAAAGCTCGATATGTCAAAATATTTTTTCATGATTGAGAAAATGAAGAGATTAAGTAACTCATATGGCTTTCACAGGTAGCAGTAATTTTTGAGGATATATATGTTGATACAAATGTAATAAAGGCAATTTATTTTTTTTTTGTCGTAATGATAAATTCCTCTTTCTAGTCTAGTCAAAAGATGAACTACAGATTTCTTTTACGAACATATTACGATTTCACATCATTTTCCTTAGTCCCGTCATCATCAGCAAGACAGAGAAATATACTGCTTGACCTAGGCCTCCCAGATCGCTTTCTACCTTTGTCTGCCTCGAATTGTCAGCAGCTATTCTTTTTGTCACTGGTCCAATGTTTTTCGTTTATGTGCACATGGTCTCAACTTTATCAGTTTTCTGATCAATAGACTTTCAGAGGCTGGCTGTGTGCCTTGCCAGATCCACTTACCGTATGGCAATTCTAATATGATCTCTTGGGCACAGTTCAAAGACCGACCTTGCCATTGTCCGCCGCATAATCTTTAGTTGTTCAGGGCATTTATAAGTTCGGGTTATTGTTTTTGTTCCATACGTAAGGATGGGTAGAATACAAGCCCGTCGAGGTTTATCTTTCTGTACATCGCGAATGTCTGGTTACGTATTGAGGGGTAATTATGGTAGACTAGAAATATATACTAATCGATATGGTATCTTAGATGGTGATAACGAAGTTTGACAAGAATTTAGTTATGACGAGTAAATTTTCACAACAGAAAATTTGATTTTATACTCGTCACAATCGAGCTCTCTTGAATGCAGACTTCCTGACTGACCCCTCTATCTGCTTTGACAGAGTCGTTGCATTCGCGCAATTTGAATGACATTATATAGATTGTTAAAGTATATCTTTATTTTCAAAGACATTCAGTCTATCTCACAAATTAGTATTTTTCTATCTCAGAATCCACAGAACTTACTAGATTCCTTATTCCATATCTACTGACTAATGAAACCGCATGATATTACTTTTAATCATGTATTCAAAACCCAGTCGACTTGCCTCAAAAAGTACAGGTTACAGGTTTTGAGGTCGTTACTGTTGGTTAAGTATATAGTACCTATCCAAGGTCGTTAGCAATAATCATCGTGATTGGGACGAGCATATCCCCCTATTCCTGTTGGCTTCTCGCTCAGCTGTACATAACAGTACAGGCCTGAATCCCGTCAGGGTACTATTTGTACCCATAACTCTGGCCATTTTCTCCAACGAAGAACCGTCCCAAACATGCTGGCAATACACTAACTAGCCCGAAGGCAGATGTTGGCCAGTAGTGACCGGATGAAGATACGATATGACCTTAAGGAGGCCAATTCAGTAAGTTTCCAAGAGAGGGATAAGGTCTGGCTGTAGAACCCCCAGAGGAGCAAAGTTAAATTTCCAAAGCTTAGACCCGCCTGGGATGGTACATTCGAGGTGGACAAGAGGATTAATGGCGTTGTCTATCGTATCCGTTGAAACCCAAGGCCCAAGTAGCAGGTTGTTCATTTAGATCGACTCACCTCGTACCATGGAGAGAATGTTTCTGATCGGGACGATAACAATTAAAGGGGGGAAGTGTTATAAAATTTATCTAAGCCGTCCCTGACTAAAGAAAGGTAAAGCATTATTCATCCCAATTAAACATCAATCGCTGGGATAGTACAAACAAGAGAACTAGAATTTTTAAATAGGTCAAAACTGCTTATCTGGACGCTCTGCGAACAAAGATAGAACGAACAGAAAATTCGACGTACGCTATATAAAGCTATATTCATTTCAGCTGTTGAAAGTATTTGATGTTTAAGTGTGAGTAATAGTTCCAGAAAGTGAAGTGAATATCAATTTTTTTTTTAATTAATTAACTTGGGTTCAAATGTAATACAGTAATTTGGTGCGAAAAATAATGGTTACCTGGAAAGTTTTCCGGGAGTTTTGAAAATTGGTAGTTTTATAGATATTGAGGTGCTCTTTCCGAATTTCGACGTTGCCATCTCGTATTTTTGCTGTTCGCAGATTTTTGGCAATATCTACTTTCCGACTAATTTTATGATAAAAACAGTTATATACAAAATGAAAATAGATTAAATTACCTACAATTTATATATTTATCGTTTTTTTCATAAAGTTAATAGTTAAGGCGTTCGAGCGCCGCAAAATGTACTCAAATACGCATTTTGCCCAAAAAAATCATTTCCACCCCATCTTGAGGTAGTGTGGTATCCCCAATAGGCCTAATCCACATGCAATACCGAGTAACTTAAAAAGATATATTTTAACCGATAATTATTCCGAAACACATTAGCTAAAAAAACTGAAAAAATTGAAATTCTTTATGAAGAAATCCAAAAACAAAAATAGCATGTGTTAAGATAATTTTCAACACATTCACCGATAAATCGCTGTTTATTTTATTGTAGAAAAAAAAAAACGAGACATGATTTCACTCTCAGTAGTGGCTAAAATACTACTAACAAGACGGATAAGGCGAAACAGAGCAAAAACTGATGAAATGTTCAAATTCCAGTTATAATATTAAATGCCTTTATTAACATGGTCATTTAAATTTCTAGAAAACCAATCAACTAATAAGAATATACTGGGTGGGGCATTTTAATCCCGTATTTCCACACTACCATGAGGTAGAAGTAAGCGGCGCAATTTTTTTTTAGTGTGGTATCCCCAACAGGCCTAATCCACATGCAATTCAATTTCTTGAAATCTAGCGTATTCTCCTTCGCTTCCTTGTTCTTGATGGACCAGGTGTTGCGAATTCATTGTCTGTAGGAGCAATAGAAACGTCACAGACCGGAATTTCATCTACATCATCCGCGATTGGAGTATCAGTTTCATCGCAATGCTCTTCGTTCTCGATTTGATCGTATGTTTGCTCAATAATAATCTCCGTTTCTTCATCATCGCTATCTGGTGATGGAACTTGCGAGTTACTACAGGTGCCGCTGCAATTCGTGCATATAACAGAGCACTTTAACCCAGCCTTTCTGCATCCACAAGCTTTCTGACATCCTTTTGTGCATTTGGAAGAAATGAGTTTTAGCAAGATTTCTGGTACTGGGGGCTCGAGTGTAGTGACAGGAATTAGTCCATTCTTGTTTTTTATCCACCCCCATTGCTTTGCACTTTGTTCATCCCCATACCACTGCTGCACCTGGTGGTAGGTTTGGAACGAATGTTGTCGTGCTGCCGCTTCTGTTGGTGGTAGAGACGCAATATTAAATTTACTTTTATATGCTGATGTTGTGAAGCATGCATATCTATAATTGTTTATAATCAGTAGAGTTTAGATTTAAATTAATTTTATAATTACCAAATATAATCAGTTAAAATTAAATGCCACAGGTTGGATGAATAATGAGTAATGGCCAACAAGCTAGTTGTAGTACATTTTGCGGCGCTCATACGCCAAAACTATTGACTTTATGAGAAAAAAGGTGGATACATAAATTGTAGGCAATCGTCTCTAGTTTCATTTTGTAGGTAACTGTTTTTATCTTAAAATGAGTCGGAAAGGATATATTGCCAAAAAATTGCTTTTAGGCGCCATTTTTCAGGTGGCAAAGTCGAAATTCGAAGAGGATACCTCAAATTCTATAAAATTACCAATTTTCAAAACTCCCGGAAAACTTTCCAGGTAAAACTACCAAATGACTGTATTACACGGAGTTAATTGCAGTATTACAATAAATGTCAAAGTTTTTCCCGTTTTTTTGGTCAATATTGTATTCTTGCTGTCCTACACACATAAAACAAGAACATTTTGAATATCGTTTTTCTTGACCAAGGAATATGGAAACAATTCTATACAGCATCCAACCATGAGCAGCTTAGATTTTGGTAAGCTTCCTTCATATGAACTGAATGAGCAAGAGTCAATGAAGCATAGGTATTAGTACTGTCGAGTTAAAAATATTTACTTAATACAATTTAATTACATTGAAATATGAGCATTAGGTGGGTGATCCCACTTTTTTGGTCGAAATAAGAAAACTGAAATACACAGCAATTAGTTAAAATAATTGATAAAGTCATTTCGTTGTTGCCCTGTGTAATTACATAGGAACCAATTTTTTTGTGTAAATAAATAAATAAATATTAGATAAGTTTTCATTTCTTATCCTCCCAATTTAGAAAAACCATATTGAGACTTGCACTACCAAACCTTTTATAAAGAAGTTCAAATATTGAGTTACTTTTAATTCCGAATATATAACTTCACACTAAGCATTTTCCAAGGATATATTAAATACTGTAATACCTATCCGGTAGATAATATTTACTTAGGCGATTGAAATTCTGTGCCCACGAACACACCACCGGGCTTTCCCCCGTCGGTATTTCCAACGGCAACTGTGTAAACGTTATTCCTTTCCCTAATAACCACTGTTTATGGGTGTTGCTTTCCATTACAATTGTATGTGCCAAACATATTATGTTCATATTACCTGAAACGGCACTTAGAATAATTAAAGTGGCTGTTATTTTAAGGTACGTTTAAACTGGAAGGATTAATCTGCAATTTGAGTAGGTATGAATATATTGAGAAAGTCCTTGAATAAATTAGTCGGTCAGTCAAATTCGCCTTAATAAAATTGATTGATAACATATTATGTGAGAGAGTAGGTTTTCGCGGCCATAGTCATAGCTGCTTCTGCTTTTTCCGGATCTGGCCTAGTCATTTTCTCGAATTAATTAAATTAAACATCTGAACCAGCATATAAACCAAGTTTCCCGACGTTTTGCCACTTACAAGGGGCTTATTCAAGGATGAGAAAAACAAAACAAATATTACTTCTCTTGCGGCGACTCCATTCGTTCAGTCTTTTTCTCACAAACACACTTTGAAACTTCACTTTATTGAACTTGTCACACTGACGCACAAATTGTAAGAGACTAATACTTTGGAACTAGCCAGCAAAGAAATAATAATTGCCCTCCCCCCTTCCTGGAATGAAGGTAGGAGGCACTTAATGGGATTATTTTGGATTGCTTTATGGTTATGATGATATTTTTCTATATGCTCCTCGAATTTTATTATTAGGTATCGTAAGTGACTTATTTTGTTGATGAGATTTATGTTGAAATGTGGATGCAGGTTTGCGAAAGTTCAAAACCCTTGTCTCGGTTGAAACTCTTGGGACTTTTGGCAATTTCTACGGCTTCGCGGAATTTTCTCGTGAAATAATACGGAGATTTGGCCACGGCAGAGGAGCGAAGAGGATTTGGTGGCCCATTTCGTAATGATGTTCAGCTACAGCAGAGTTTTAAAGCAAATCTGCTCTCAAACAGCGTTTGTACACACATAGACGGGTGTTTATAGATCGACCTGTTAAACCGATTTTGGTTGGTGGTTTGTAGACTGTTTCCACCTCGTGAGTATGGAGAAGCTTCCTATTCCTACCCGTACCTTGCTGATATATGCCAAATATGCTGCTGATTTACTGGTTAAGAATTTTTCCTTAGTTGCTGATTTACTGGTTAAGAATTTTTTTTTAGGAAATGATTTTGATGACAGACACCTTCACACCCGATCCTATTATCATCCATCTCAGAAACGGTCAATCGTGAATTCCCTGGTGCATCGATCTATATCAATTTCCAAACCCAAAAGTTTGAAAAGGGAATTATCTTGGGTAAGAAGGTAGCCTACTAAACAACTGCTACAAAATAGCCTTCCTAAGGATAGGATTGGGAAGTCTCTACATAAGCTCGAGGTGAAAACAGTCTACAAACTATCCAAAATGTCACAACTGTTACCCTCTCCAAATGATAAACAAAATTCTCTTTTAACCAAGGATTATTATTCCATGCCATGCTCGTGTGGGGCAGTATACATCGGTAAAACAGGTTGATCAATAAACACCCGTCTATGTGAGCACAAACGTTGTTTGAAAACGGCCCTGCTTGCAAACTCTGCTGTAGCTGAACATCATCATGAAACGGGCCACCAAATCTTCATCAGCAGCTCCTCAGTCGTTGCCAAATCGTCCTATTATTTCACCAGAAATTTCCGTGAGGTCGTTGAAATCGCCAAAAATCCCAAAAATTTCAACCGAGACAAAGGTTTTGAACTTTCGCCTATCTGGCAAACCTGCATCCACATTTCAACAGAAATCTCATCAACAAAATAAATCACTCACAGTATATCATCACAACAATAAAAAAATCCAAAATAGTCCCATTAAGGGCCTTCTACCCTTCATTTAGCTGAAATTCCGGGGGGCTAATTATTATTTCTGCCAAATCCAAATTATTAGTTGTTTTCAATGAATGAATAGAGTCGCCATAAGGTGAGTAACATTTGTTTTGTTTTTCTCATCCTTGAAAAAGCCCCTTATAAGTGTGGGCGAAACGTCGGAAAACTTTGTTTATATGCTGGTTTCAGATATATAAATAAATTAATCCAAAAAACGACGACAATAGGAAACTCAGAATTAGCTAATTTGAATTAAATTATATTAATATTTATTTACTTATTCAGTGTACAAGCAAAGTATAAGTTACTCTCACCAATTCGTAACTGACAGTTTGAGTAACATCTACTAATTTCTAGGATAGTGACATAGAGCCATCTGGAAAACACAAGGACGTGAAATAATATGCAGTGTTTTCGAAAAATAACGAAGTGATTCATTATTTCAGATAATCTGATTCTCATAATCAACTGAACTAACTCTTCTGTGTCGGTGCACTTCTTTATAGAGTGCCTTCGAAAAGTAACATATACATTTTTTTTTCGAGAAAATCCTTTGACAGGCAATTGTTTTTTAATCCAAAGGACTTTTTGACATAAGACCCTCATTTAAGACTCAATCGTTATTCGAGCTATGGCGTTATCGACAATTTTAAATAGTATCACCCAATTTCGACCATGCTAATTGAAAGATCGTGTCATTCTGCGTACACATCGTAAAAAAATATGGTTGTAACCTTAGCGGCCGAGAATGGTTTTATTACTGTCAGATAAAACATTAAAATCGTTTTTTTTATATATTTTTTATCAATTTCATATCTTTTATTTGCCAAAAGCAGTGTATTTTTACTGTTTATTGAGTAGTGACTTTGGCATTAAAAAAAAAATATATGCAATTAGGTGAACGAGAAGGAAATGAAATTCTTTGCTTATTCGGATTTGGAGACAGGATACGCATCCAATAAGAAACCGTTAAATTGTCCAATGAAACTCATCCTTGTCGGCGTCCCATTAATCAAAGCATGGTAAGCATAATTGAGTCGAAATACCATGACTTTGGGCATGTTCGTGAATTACCCAAATCTGGTCCCCTCTAAAAATCATAAGATCAACTTCACGTTTTATTGGCAATACTAGACAATCATCATTCAATAGTTAACTAAGTTCCTACTAATTTCACAGCGTCCACAGTTCACTTTGATTGGCGAGTTCCATTCTGTGAACAAATGCAAGAGCTATGGACGAATGATTAATCTTGTAAAAACATATTTTTTCCCACTTGTTTTTTGAACAGCAATATCAAAAGGCAAAACTTCCGTTGTTGCACTCAACAACCTCAGAAAATGAATCTCTGGTACGGCTTAGAGTAAGGAATATTTCTGGGTTCCTATTTCTTTCATATGAATCCAACTGGAGCAAGAAATTTGAAGTTTGTTCGAGGCGGCCTTATTTTTGAACTAATAAATTTATAACCAAATGAAGAACTTGATTTTCCTAGAAATACAATTTCTTTCAAAAAGTTGGTGCACATCCCCATCATGCAGCCTCGATCCGAGCTTGTTTAGACGAGATCGTTGGATAGAAAGAACGGAGCCGATTGACTGGCCACCCATAAAGCTAGATTGGACACCGCTAGATTGCTTTTTGTTGAGGTACTTAAAAAGCAAAGTATGTTTTATCAGCCCGCTGAATTTAGAAAAATTATAAGGAAGTTTGAGTTAGGAGATACATCGTATAACTCGTGAAGTTATTAAACATTTTCAAGAAGAATTTATTAATCGCCTTGGTTAGTACCAGATAGCCAACGGCGCACAATTTAAACATTTACTTTAATTATTATTATTAAATTTATTCCTGAGTTTTCGAAGGTACTGCATAAAGAAGCGTTCCCAAACAGAAGAGTTAATTGATTTAATTCAGCGACAGTTTCGTTCAGGTCAGTTATAGTTTGACATTAAATGTTAAATACGCTAGTAAAGTATCTTTGACAATAGAAATTTGCGCCATCTCATGTTTTATTTGGGGAACGCTGGTTCTGTCAAGGCCGTAATTTATGTTTGCTGTGTTATAGATTAAAATTTAGTTATCCCATAACATGGAAAGAAAAATATCAAACTGAAAAATCAAAAATTAGCGATGTAGTTGATTTTGAAAATACATCAAGGAAAAATCAAAAATTACAATTATACCACTTTCATGGACTTCCATATCAATTAGAGATGAAGAAAAAATGAATTGCAGCAGTTCCTGTTCATGAGTAAATAAATTTGATTTCCACGTTGTTAGTCATTACTGTATCTATAAAATTAATCATAATTTTTGTTCTATTAACAAAATTTAGATTTTTTAATTACAGCAGTGAGGCAATCCATCTCAAGCAGAAACAAATTCAATGATTTGCAGTGGTCAGATTGTTTGTGAAAAAAGTAAACAATTACACATAACAAAAGTTACAATCCAACTATATTTTGTGCAATATGTATATAAAAAGCAAAATCTTCATGCTGGTTTGTGGGCTGAAAGATTACGGCTACGTATGACAAGAAAAAATTGCATCTTCAGGAGTCGACGAAGCTCCAATTGAGATTAACAATAGTTAGCAAAAAGAAAACAACAAATTAACTTTATTCATTATATATCATTTATTGGTAGATCTCACTGACGATGAAGTTTTAATGGATCAAGATAAAAATTTTGAAGTTGGAACAAGGATAATAAAGCAACAACAGATGCAAATATACATGTTAATTCACAAAGAAATGGATATTTATTATATATTATTTATAGGTATTGTAATATCTAATAATAAGGACGCTCATAAAAAATAAAAATAACGAGACAAAAAGTGTTATTTATTTAAAAGAGTATAAATATTGATATATTACAGGAAAGATAGTTGAATTGTAAACTTTGTTATGTATCTATATTGTTTGATTTTTCTGCTCTAAATGAGCACAGCAAATCCTTGAATATGTTCCTGGTTGCCATGGCTTTTCATCCCTCCTTTAACTAGAAAGTTGCTATTTTTACTTTATTACTAAAAGAAGATATTATTAATTAAAAAATTAAAAATTATGTTAACCTAAAATTTCAATTTAGTCTGGAAAAAAAGTATTTACATGATTAACTTTTCCGATTAAAAGAGTTATTTTTGATAACAGAACAACAATTGTGATTAATTTTATGTATTTAGTAATGATTGAAAACGTGGAAATTTAATTTAATTGCCCTTGACAACGAACTGCTGTAATCCATTTTTCCTTTCTCTCCAATTGCTATAGAAATCCAGGAAAACGGTAGATTGTAATTTTTGATTTTTCCTTGATTTTTTGTTCAAAATCAACTAAACCGCACTTTCGGTTTGATGTTTTTCTTTCCATTTTATGGGATAACTAAATTTTAATCCATAACACAGCAAACATAAATGACGGCCTTGACAGTACCAGCGTTCCACAAATAAAACACGAGATGGCGTAAATGCTTATTGTCAAAGATACTTTACTAGCGTATAGTGGTTGAAATTTAAAAGTTGTGATGTATTTTGAATTTAAAATTGTGTTGTTGTAGTTTGAACCAGGAGTAATTCGTAACAATCTTTTTTATCACTTTGTATAGTTATAATTCTACGGCGCCTTATATTTCCACCAATTTATGTATACAACTGGGCTCCATAACATTTTTTAACTACCTGTATCGAGACACCGGCATCACAAGGGGTTTCAAAACAAAATTATCGATACTGGTATCGATATTAGTATCGGAACAAAGGTATCGACACTGGTATGTAAACAAAGCGATACCAATTTAGCGGGGGGGAGGGGCGGATTCCTAAAAATCCGCAAAAACACTAATTTATAGGGGCTGAATGTCATCATAGTATTGAAATTACAAACAAGTATCGATACAAAAATCCCCGGTGCCAAAACCAAATTATCGATACTGTCACAATTTGTACTGGCACGAAATGATAAAAAACTAAAAACATAAATTATAGTTCACAAAAACTAAACAACGAAGTTTTAATAGTAAATCCAGCTACAAAGTCGATAATAATTATGAAGAGTATATGTTACAGCAATAGGAACTCCAACCATCAACTTTAATTAATTTTGGAATAAGATTAAAATAAAAATTAAGTTAATAACAAAATAGTTCAGTTCATAGTAAAATAGCGTGGATTGTTTGATATTAAATTAATTAATTATGAAAATATAGTAAATTGCACCCTAGGCTTTTTTACTATGAACTGAACTATTTGGTTAATAACTTAATTTTTATTTTAATCTTAATTCAAATTATTTACTCATAATTGGCTGTTGGACTTCCTGTTGCAGTAACAGAAATGCTTAAAAATGCAAAATTAGTTTTAACTTTTTAGTTTGGATTACTATTGAAGCTTGTTTTTTTAAATTTTGATATCTATAATTTATTCACTGTCTAACTGTAGAAATGTAAGGCAAGAAAAATATGAGACAGCCATATTTAAATTGGTAATGAAAGGATTTTTACAAAAGCAATTTCACTCTCAAATAGGTAACCAATAATATGCTGAATAATAAGATTTTTTCCAAAGGTGAGCCTACCCAGTCGATTTCGAGATATTGAAATCTTATCTATAAAACAAATATACATTGTTCGTGTTGCAATATTACAATTTAATTTTCCGAGAACCTACAAACACTTTCTAAATTATTAATGAATTTAAACAGTTTGAGTTATAACCAAATTTGTAACCCTTTTAAAGAAGACTAGTAATAAAATTGCATCAACTACAATCTATATAGCAATATTGAGTTAATATCTCAACGCGTTTTCTTAATCTTTTCAAATAATAACAAAAACGCCTCCACGCTACAAGGAATATTCATTCCAGATACATACTACTTCCTTGGGAGGCAATTAATTTTCATAATCGGTGTAGCTCCTTTTATCTTCGCATTTAAAAGATTCGAAAACCATTTTAAACTGCAGTTCGATTGTCTTCTGCAGAACGTTCATGTCAATTAATCACCTCGAAAAATTACTTCCGGAAAACGGCTTCCGTGCAAAATGAAATTTATTGAAGTTACTTTGATATTGCATTCGTTTGTTAATGCTGTTTTCTAGCTACGTTCAGGGAAATTAAGGCGAATAGAAATTTCGTGTTAAAGTTTGTTTTTTTTTGCTTAAATAGTAGTTTTATTGCAACCATGTATTTATATCGTTAAACATAAAAAAATTCTTTAATATACTACATCTAAATATAAGGCCCAATGTGCTATACACTATCACTTATTCATTATATTGAGTTGGCTGTTATTTGGTAGAAGTTGAAATTCATGATGACTTGAGTAATACAACTGATTACACTTTTAAAAAATGTTGTGACAATTGTTTCGCGTACTAAATTTCTTAAGGTACTACAATCGACTGAATAAGCTCCATCGGACGCGAAACAATTGTCACATTTTTTTTTAAATTAAGTAGAAGTTTGTAATTAGTTGTATTACTCAAGTCATCATGACTGTCAATTCATGTCAACGGACATCTAGTTTCCCCGAAAATCCTAGATGTCGGTCTTTACATCCCGCGTCTTCAAATTTAACGAAATGTATCAAATTCATAAAGAAGAGTTCGAGAGGACATTCAATTGTGGGAAGCGCAACTGATGAAGTTTCCCTAACCAGAAACAATATATATTATATATATTGTCTTGCGTACAAAAGAATGGCACCTAGAAGAGAGTGTCCCTTATTGTTGAATTTCTTTGTAGATTCAATGTTTCGATACATTCTGTTATGTTAACTTCATCAGGTAAGTGAGAGAAATTTAAAATGACCATTTGTTGTAATTTAAACCCACTGCTTTATTAGTATCATTAGATGGTGTTTAATATGTCCACTACGTTTTTCGATTCTTGTGTGATTAGGTAAACCATGTTTTGCAATACATATGTTTAATAGTTCTTCTATGAGAAACAATTCCAGACAATTGCAAATTTGAGTACAATATTTGATTGACTCACAAATCAGTAAAACTTTATATAATTTTTGCATCATGTTCTGAACAGTTGTTTCTCGCACTTGCCGACTACCTATATTGAGCAATCTTTTAGAAATCTAAAGATCCTAATAACTACTAAAAAGAGCGATTATTGATCAACGAAGTATTATTGTACATTTCCCAACTATTATACTGAAAATAGTCATTTCGACGATTTTGAATGATCTCGCGATCTAATGGTTTAATAGTTGAATATTAAGACATATTTACATTTTTGAATTATTTGAATAACTTAACTTTGTTATTTGTTTAACTTTTATGTATTTAATATTTCTATTTTTTTGTGTTTTATTATATTTTATAATTCTCAGATTTTCTATTACAACGATTTCTAGAAAAGTTCGCTTTCTTGTAATTTATATAAAGTCCCGACAAATGACAGAAGTATTGAATTCTGATTATTGATAAATTTCGGAAATTTCATATGTGCGTTTGCCGAAGTTTCTTTGGAGTTCCATCTTCTTGAAATTATTGATCTCACAAGGTTTCAATAGCTATAATCAACAGGAGAATGATTATCCTTAACCGGCCATGCTCATTTGGTAACTTAATCCCCTGTCTCTTCCAATCAGCGTTGCCGTACCAGGATTGGTTGCCGGTGGTGCGTAGCGGCAGTGGCTCAGAATTGAACGAAACAGAGGATTAAGTGATTCAATGAGCATGACCGGTTTAGGGAATAAATACAACCGATAATCTTAATTTCCCATCATTCACCTGATGACGATAGCAAATCCAAAGCTATTGAAACGTTGTGAGATCAATCAATTCAAGACAATGGAAGTCCAAGGAAACTTCGAGGAACGAGTTACACTGTCTACCAGGTTTAGACTAACATTTATATATGCGTGTTTATATATTTAGGTGAATATCAAAAATTAATAAAAAAATAGAATGGAATTAACTACTACAACACAAAAAACACTCACCCAAAAATTGCATACAAAATTCCACTTACCTGAAACAAAAAATACAAAGATGTTTTAATAAAATTTTAATAAAAGCGGCAGTTTATTTGTAACGTAAAAATATATATTTGTTGTTTACTCTAAATAACTGTAATAACATCAATATCGCTCATTAATATCAGATTTAGTTCTATTTGACGGCACAATGAAATTCATTTCATTAGTTTTCCATTAAAATCGAATGATTGATGTTTTGATAGCAAATCAAATTTTATTATCACTTGAAATGTGGGGTAAATATATGAGTACATATGTATGCCCTATGTATATATATATAAATATGTTTTATGTGGTTTCCGGGAATTCATCCGCGTAGTTGATAACTGATCCCTGCCGGGATCGATGGTAAAATGACGACGTTTTGGCAGAGTCACATCTGCCCTCTTCAGGTCGTTCGCATAATTCTCGTAGCCTTCTGCTTTCGCTTCTAGTTACTCGAATACTCGAATACAGTATTCGAGTAACTAGAAGCGAAAGCAGAAGGCTACGAGAATTATGCGAACCGACCTGAAGAGGGCAGATGTGACTCTGCCGAAACGTCGTCATTTTACCATCGATCCCGGCAGGGATCATTTAGGATTAATTCCCGGAAACCACCTAAAACATTTAGTGCCCGCGAAAACTTAAAAACAAATATATATATATATATATATATATATATATATATATATATATATTTATATATTTTATATATATTAATGTATAATATTTTCAGGAATGTACACTGCAACAAAACATCAACGCCCATTTTTAGTATATATCTGGCTGAGGTAAATATACAGTGCCAGCCAACGGAAAAGTATACTTCCTTATATGATTTAGACCATGACCTTGAACTTGACCTTCAATGTCGTTCGAAGATCAAAGTTTTTTTGAAGGCCAAACTCGGCATTCGACATCGCTGATTACGAATCTGAAATCATAATTCGAAAATTCGCCATCGAGGATGGCGAATCGAAAATGGCGGACCTGTTTTGGGAAAAATCAACCAACTTACGCCCAATTTGGTATACGGGGTTTTCGGCGTCTACATTTACATCTGAAATCAGTTTCTGAAAATCTTCAAATCAAGATGGTGGACGAGTTCAAGGTCTTTGTTTTTTAATTTCGAATACCCTTTTAGAATCAGTCATTCTTTGGATTAGCATTAAGACTATCGATTGCAGTAAATTGGTTAAATCTCAATTGGATGATTTTTTCAAAACACTGGTCCTCTATGTTAGACCCGCCATCTTGGATAGTAAATCTTCAAAACCTGATTTCAGATTCGAAATACTAAATTTGGGCTTAACCGGTTGATTTTTTCAAAAACTTGGAATTATCTTAAAGGTCAAGTTCAAGGTCTAAGGCAAAGTCGGACTTAAAATTTCCAGCTCTTTCCGAATATGTAATGAAACGTGTGCCTTCGCATTTCAAACAATTGTGTATGACATCATACAGACCACATTAATGACTTCACGAAAAATTTATTTACTTCTCAATTTTCTCATTATATTATTAGATTAAGGTGGACGTAACCTAGGGTTTTTTCTCATCTTATCTGGACAAATTTTCACTAAATTTGTAAAGCTGTATACCTTTTTAATTATTATTTCTTACATATAAACAAGTAACTAGTAAAATTGGCGTACATTTCTCGATAAAGAGCGTTAATCGTGCAAGCCATATTTTCCCCATTTCAAGGTCCTTCATCAATACTTACCTGCACGCCCAATTGGAATATGATTTCTTATGTGTAAACAAAAACCTGGTGTGAATGGCGTCCATTTTCTCGATAACGAGGTTCACACCTTTTTTTGATTACTTTACCCCTATCCGCCACCCTGATAATAATCGCTCTCGAGAATTTGCATAAATACAGCACAATCTTGTATGCAGCGAACGTTTGATTGATCACGAGCATAACCAAAAAAAATTAACACTTTCACCCCCTGTAGCTATCCTCGGTCATCACTTCCACTGGCGCCAGCCCAAAAATGTGATGTACATCCGAAATTCACTTGATATGATATTCTGCCCATCTTCTCGTGGATGAGTAAAATCCGTTTCAGTCTCGAATATAAAAGATTAGAAACTGTTCTAGTGATAACAGATGAGGTAGCATTAATAGATGAGGTCATATGGCCACTCTAGCCACCAATTTTAAATGGGTTCTTATAGCAATTGATTGCTCATTTGAAAGGTATTAACAACACCTACTCACCCATATTAATTTTATTTGGTTTTAGACCAATTTTGATAGTCAGAACAGTTGATGTGTTAAATTTTCTAATAATTGTTACTTTGCAAAAATTTCATAAAAAAATCTATACCTTAAATATTAAGTTTTATCTATTACACTACAACAAGACATCTGGATTTTACATAGGCAAAATGGTACATACTCAAGCCGACAACGTAGTTGATGTCTTAATAATCCTGAACGTGAGATATCCAGTTCGTACTATATCGAGGACTTAGTTGAGGCAGCTTTTTTAGAAGTTTCATGTGACAGGTAGTGTGAAAAATCTATCTATCTATCTGTTTGACCAACAGTTAGTGATGACAAAAAAATTGACACAATCGCACAAATTGTGGTAAACCCTACTTCCTCTATAGCTAAAGTTGCTTTCATGTATGAAATTAGTCAAACTACAGTACATAAAATTTTTCATCCATACAAATTAAAAATTTATCACTAACTTTTAGATGACCGCCCCAATAGAAGACTGTAAACCAACACTATCCTAAAACCATTTGTTTTAGTAATGAAACTACATTTTCCATCCAAGGAAATGAGAAAACACAATGGAGTGACACAAATCCGCACATTTTTCATGAAAAACACCCTCAATTTCCACAAAAAGTGAATGTTTAGCAGCAATATTGTGAAAGCACATTGTTGGACCTGTTTTTCTCAATAAAATCTTAACCGGTTATTTCTATATGCAGATGTTACAAAATGCAATCGAGCCAGTTATTTCTGAAATACTGAAGATAATCTAGAAGAATTCGGCAGTTTGTAAATAACATTTCAATAACATGTGTCCCCTGCACATTATTGTTGTGCAGCAAGAAGGAACCTGAATGATGAATGTCGTGATATATGGACTGTACGGCGACGTCCAATAGAATGGCCAGCTCTTTCACCGTATTTACTTTGATGCTAATTTTCTAGTTTGTCAAATATTATGAATAAACCTCGAACTACAATACAAAGGTATTGATTGCTATTGCTAGTCTGATGTATGTAAGTACTACTTCAATAAATTTATTTATTACCTATAATTCTATAATAACTGTTCTTAGCTTTAGACCTTGTAATTGATTGCAGAAATGAGACCCGAAACTAGTAGTTTATTGTTGGTATTGGACTTCTTCTTCCTTATTAACACATTCTGTCAAGTTGATATTTTTTTAGGAAGTGGTTCTCTTGCTTATTCCATTATTTCAAAATAATGTTTAATTAAATATATATACTTGGTTGTGTCCTCAAGACTAACTAATTAAGCACAGCTATTAAAATATAACTCTAAAGAAGAATAAAGTATTCCCCTATATTCCATTTTTGTGACTAATTCTGCTAGAATAATGGTAATTAGTGAGGAACTAATTATTATGGTGAATAAACTTCTTTCTGTTGACAAACATCCTGGAGTCTATATGTTCGCTCTGTTGGTTGTCGTAACTGAGTTAATACAAGTTTAATGGGACGGCGTGAAAATAACAGCTCCTTCCTCAAACATAAAATTAATGTGAACCATTGCGATGACAAATTCTAAATTTAATATGTCAATGAAACTTATGGCATTATTCCAATTTATATTAGAAACGAAAGTCCCGTTATATCACACATTAAAAAATATTTTATATCGTTTATTAAACTGACTGCGATGAAACGATTTCAGAAATAGGTTTTGAAATTAAAAGATGAATATTCAAACCTAAAAATATTCCAAATAAACGGAGAAACAAAAGATAAAATCAAATATTATTTATCATATAGGAAAAATGCACAGTGAAATTATTATTTTAGCTTCAATCCAATTAATATATTAATTAAGAAACCTTTTAAATTAATCGTTTCGATAAAAACAACGTAAACATCAAGCCGGCCAAAATAATAAAAAAAGTTAAACACACGATCTATTCTAAATTCCGACAAGGTTCCTGAAAAACGCTCGGACAACAATGAAATAAGCATCAAAATTCGGGTATATTCCACGCTAATCATAAAATTCGACGATCGTACAAGTTGGAGAGTTAGTTAGTTGGATGACTTTATATTCGCGCCATTGAACCGACATAAGAAATCAGTTGTAGTATTAGTCGCTATTGTGAATTCTTTGTTTATTTTAGTTTAAAATAATAACACATTTGTGAATAGAACCCACAGGATTTATTGCAATATTTATCTATAGATTTACAGTAAAGTCAGATATAATATTACATGGATCCTGCAATAAACCCATTTTTAAACATTTTTTAAATCCTTTTCTGACATTGACTGGGGCATCGATTTATTGCAGTCATTTACGAGTATTTGCATCCTGTCAGTAAAATTTTCTAATTTTATCATAAACTTGATTTGAAGATTTATTTCATGGTGAATGAGATCTTCAAATTCAGCGATGAAGTGAACTGAAGAATATTCATAATTTTTAGTAAGTATTATTTAAAAAGCTCTTTTGCAGAAAAATATAAAAATATATCCAACATTTTATGTTAAGTGAAACATACACATAGTAAAAACAAAGATTGCTAATAGTTAGCAGCATTTAATAACTTAAACAATCGTTTGATCATCGAATGGTTTTAAGTGTTCTCCAAATAATTCTCTTCATTATTGTTGAAACATAGGGTAGTAATTTCAGGGAAAAGGAAATTTCATAATAATACATAGGATACCTAATTTGTATATATAATTTAAAAAGTTATGTTAAATAGAGTCAGTTTTAGTTAGTTTGATGAAAACGGGTTTGAGAACCTTTTTTTTTTACTTAGTTAAGACAAGAGTTTTATAGAGATACAAGATAATGTTTTGAGCACTATTTGGGAAATAACAGCACAAGTCACAAAATTGTTGTGTATTTCCGAACGTTTCGGGGTCTGGGCCTGACCCCCGTTGTTAATTGCTAAGAAACTATGAGAAAGGCACAATTCTAAAAAGTATAATTAAAATGTTTGACAGTATCTATTATTTGACTTTTGACGTTGAACCAACTGAGTCAGTTAATCAACTTCAAAATGGAGGTGTATCTTGAAGTCAAATTACTTACAATTTTTAATAATACAGCACAGTTGGATACCGTTTTCAGTTCTAATAACCTTTGTTTGATATCAATTTGAGATATTATAAAAAATAAAACATTAAAAATATATAAGCGACTTCTACCTATAACTAACAAGATAAAAATAATTATAACAAAATACAACTCTAGAAAATAAATAACACATTCAATATTGTTAGGTACCTACCCAGGAAGCAAAAAATGTAAACATTAAAAGGTGCTCATTTTGTACAAATTAATTACCTACCAATCTAGTATATTTTTGAAGTTATGATTTATTTCCAACTTTTTAGTATTTTTGAATTCAGGTAGTTTTCATTCTTTATTTTTTATTTTGTATAAATAACCTTAATAGACAGAACCAGGTAAGATCGAAAACCTCAACATTACACAAGAATACTTTCTCATTTAAATTGACAGGTATATCTTTTCGAACAAAATGTACTAGTATGCGTTGACTTAATAAGCCCAAAATATATTTATGCCTTATGGACTAAGCCATGTAAGCTTTTTACAACTTTTTTGGACAACCCTGTATAACTATAGATAATTCCACTGCAACCTATGTACCAACCATCTTGTACATACGACAGCCCACGGACAAGAATAAATTTGTTAGCTGCCTTCTATAGGACGGAGTAGAATCCATCCCATATTTACGGAGTCAAATCCGTCCTATATTTCAATTATAGTATATAACTCCTTGTGGGCTAGCCCATAAATTAGTTCATTTTTTACATTTTATATTATCATCCTGGGTAACATTAATTCCTCTCCACACTTTATGCAACTTCTTATGTGCTATTAAGAAATAATTTTTTAATCACACTGTATAAATATAACTCAACTGCAGCATATATTTCAACCATCCTGTATATGATTTGTTTATGTCCACATCATATAATAGTATTTTAATCACCCTATATAATTTTAATTTCACATTTTTTCCAACATTGTTATACCACCATCCTGTATATACGGCTGCCTACGGACCACTGTCATTCTAGTCCGTCCTATATTTTAATCTTCATATAACTGCAACTTTTTCTATCACTCTACTTTGTGATTTTGTTTGCTATAACCAAACACCCTGTCTATAAACGTACCAAATAGCAGTTTAAAGTTTGACATGTGTTGTCACTGAATTTTCTATTAGGCCGGGAGAATGTGGCAACCAAAAGCACCGTCTTCGCAAAATGCTTGAGATGTACATAGAAAATTTCGCAAATTCGCAATTAAAACTTTCAGTTCCTAAAATTACCGCACTATGACGTAGGAATTAAAATATTTATGTCATTTCGATGAAATTTTTGATAAGAATTTTGGTATTTTCGGCGATTTTCTGCAACACTGCAAGCTGCACATCGCCGAAAAGTATATGAGATCACCTAAGCATCGGCCTTAATAGATTAATCGTTAAAAAACTATACACATCCATGAGGAGTTATCGAAAAATCGATTAAAATATTAGGGATATTGGTCGATTTCCATGCACGCATGTGTTCATTCACAAATTTTATCACTTTACCAATAGAATTCTTTTCCAAAATTTGAAGTTTCACCAATCTGGATATATACTGTAGTAAACAATTCATTCAAAACGGTGCACCACAGGAGAAGAAATCAGGTAACATAAATACAAAAAAAGCGAAAAAATACGCGACGAATTGATAACTTCCTCCTTTTTGGAAGTCGGTTAAAAATTTAAAGTATTTTACTTTTAAATAACACTAAGTTATGTTTAAAATCTAGTATATAGTTGGAAAATGTTCATATATATTGTATTGTTTTTATTTTCACACTTGGGTTCAGTTCAGTTCTTGGATTTATTTAAAAACACAGTCTAACTCACTCTAATTTATTTCCACTACTTTTACACAAATTTATATTCACAGAAACTACTATTTACATTTTATCTTAACTGTACAAACGACCGACGAAAACTGAATACTCCTATCGCTAGCTCTTCTTATTTATACATTTATCTTGGAATTGTCTTGTACGTCCACGAACCATCGGGAAATTCCTTCACGTTCTGGAAGCTTTAAAGGAATTCCCCGTAACGGCAGCGGTCCGCCGGTTGAGAGACAAACATTTCGGGTTCCCAGAATTTATCGGAATAATGTCCCTTCCATGAACTGGTTGATGGCCGATTGCACCAGCGGTCAGATGAATTCTCTTAACAATACTATTCAGTTTTTAGTGCAATCGCATAAGTAGATGCAGTTCTTAATTCTAATACTTATTTGCTGACAAACCTCGTTTACAGTTAAAAGAGTGACATGGTATGATTAGAGTGCACGTTTTAGACCCCATGTAAATCGGTTTATGAAGAACAACTTTTTGGATCAAAATTATTAATAAAAAAATCGTTTAATTTATGAGTACACACTGTATATACAAACTAATTGAAAATATTCAGTTGATTAACTGACATTTAGCTTGATTAATTCAATTTATTTACAATTTACCCAAAGTTCCAAACCAAAACATTTTCATAATTTAAATATCACCCAATCTGGCTGTATAAGAAACTCGTTTAAAAGCTTTTCCCGATTTCCTAAAAGAGGGTACAAGCTATATTATTGAAAAAAATATGGGACCACTTCGAGACATCCCAGAACTAATCCATTTTTTTTTTCAATTTATCCCATGTTCCGAATATAATAAATTTCATATTTTTAATACCAGCTACTCCACCAAAGCTTATTTGCATAAGAAAGTCGGTAAAAAAGTGTTTCCCGATTTTCTAAGAAACAGTACCAGCTAGGTTATTGATAAAAAAATATGGATCATTTCGCGATCCCCTGGAACAGGATCCTGTGTAAACTGTCTAAATTCCTTGAGCTGTTTGCGAGTAATCGTTAAGAAAACATAAAACAACATAGATACAGACGAACTGAGAACCTCCTTTCTTTTGAAGTCGGTTAAAAATACCTTGATCACTACTAGAGCCAGATTTATTTAATAAATTATTTTGACTACTATAATTCTAATTTTTATTTTTTCTTGCTTTTCGGAACCCAATGTTTTGGATTTTTGATTGAACAAAACTACGGCATTGAACGTGGCCTCTCATCTTTAATTTTTAAAGTAGCTACGTTTTTATATGAAAGTTGATTGTGGTTTTGTGTAATATGTACCTATTGTGAATGATATAGTGTTGACATTTTTGGGTTTTCTACGATATTGAACCAACACGGCGAAGGCCGAATGCTTACATATCCTCACTAACTTGGTTAATTTCCCACAAACAGTTTTGGCTAAAAATAATAATATAAATAATTACTGAATACTTCCAAATAAACCAGAAGGTGTCTTAACACTCCAATGCATGACGATGGTGTGTCATGACAATGATGCTACGAAAAGGCTGTTATATAAAGAGTTAGTATACAAATCTGCGTTTTCCAGTACCTTTCAGGAATACAAGAATTTAAATTTCACTAAAACACAAAATTTGGTTTTTGAAATATAAATTATTTTGTCCTGATAGACCATCGTCGTGTAGTCTTGTAACTTTTTAAAATATGTAGCCATGGCAGTGGCAGTGTTTGTTACGGGAATTTCCGGAATACTGATACCTCAAGATTAAGGCAACAAGGTGCTGTATTTTGTGGAGCGCACATGATGCTTTCGTCCTATGTTCCTCGAAAAAACAATAATGTTTTATAACTGTCTTCCTTTCACCGTGACGACACAGTCCATGCAGAAAGTGGTAAAACAGAAACAATTTTATTTTATAATTCAACGAAATGCAGTGTAGATTTTGTTGATAAAATGTCTTCTTCCTATATAGTTACTTTTTATGGAATGCTCAACGTTTGCAATGTTAGTGCTTTTGTCAATACTAGATGTAATAGTGCAGATGCTGAGTATAGCAAAAATAGGAGGCTGTTTGTAAAAAATCTGGGGCTTGAGCTAATAAAGAAACATATGAGTTCTAGAGCTTCTTCATCTGGTTTACACACATATATACAATCTGCAATTGCCAAATATAGCTACTCTGAAGCTCTACCAGATCCCGCCCCAAATCAAAGAGGAAACAGTAAATATTGCAAAAACGAAAAACTAGACATTTTTCAAAAAATGGTTGTGCCTGCAATATATTGTAGTATTTTGACTGTATAGAGAAAATCACGTTATATTGTTAGGTAAATTCGTGCTGCTGTATTTTCTGTACCAATTTTTATTTTGTTTATTGTTATTGTTTGTTACGTTCACAAGATAATCTTTTACTTATTTTAAACAAAAAAAGTATTTTTTTGTTAATTTATATTTTTGTAGCTTTGTTTAATAAAAGTGTCAAAATAGTACAGTGTTTGTATTTATTTTATATTATGGGATAAATTGGCCTAAAAAGATATTTCTTGCAATTATTATTTAAAAACACATTTTATAAAATAATTTGGGCCATCATTTTAGGTCCTGATAGACCACAGTCGTGCACCTGTTTAATTTTTTGACGTCGTGCAGCGTAGTGTTAAGGCATGTAATACAGTTTTTAATACCAACAATATGTTTACAAAAGTTGTGTAATTTGATACATTTAAAATTAATGTCCTCGCATTAAACATTTGTTGATATATAAGTTATATCGTTCTTCTGAATAAAAAACCCTGCACGCTCTAAAAGTTTTCTATCTCGGTTCTGCCCTTCCAAATGCCTCCGGGGTTCCAGAGCTAATAGTTATGTTCAATTATCTTGATTTAGAGTTGCTGGCTTGAGGCAGTTCATTGTTTAGTATTTCGGTTAGAGAAAGTTAAGACGAGAAAATAAAGTGGAAGGTAGAATTTTTAAATTCTCGGCAGGTCCTTTAACAGAAGATTTTTCAGACACATTTTCGGCGAAATAAGGGTGTATCGCTAAATATGCAACTTATTTTAATTAAATCGTTTTAATTCCCAACGAGGATTTTGAGAGAGGCTTCATTTAAATTATATCACGCTGTGAGTCGGCGACAAGAATCTGGGCGAATTTTCAACCCACGCTCCTTCGTTTGAATAAACAACTCGGACGTATAAACCGGAGCATCCAAAAGTTAACAGTTTTAAAACTGGTAACAGGTACAGCTAACTGAAACTTCATATAACTGTCTAGAGATTTTTGGCAGATAAGAATTTGGTAAATCATTTTCATCACCTAATCCAAAATCAATTTTTATTAATGATATTATGTAATGATTCTGTAGTATATTCAGCTCTGATCATTTACCAAAAAAAGACCTTTTGGTGTAGAGGGAAAACAAAATCAACGTATCCTAAACTTAAAACATGAGTAAGCGACACAACATTTAACATTTGTTATTCGACTATGAAACCTTATTTGCTACCATACTGTAGAGAAATAAATGAAATAAAAGACCTATAAAATAGTTATCACATTCTCAAATTTTTTTTTTTCAATAATGACACCTAAACTGTAAATTACAAAAAATACAGGAAATGAACAACACGATCCCGATGTTTAATTTTGATTAAAACCTGTCTCATAGGAATATATCGAGCAAAATATAACAATTTTTCTTACTCGAAAAAATGCATTTTTTATTTGAAATCTATTTGCCGCACCTTGGCAGTAAAATTGGCAGGTTTGCCGTAACGGCAAACGGCAAGACGATGATGCGCCCGTTTACGACTCTCTTTAATGTGTGTGTCCGTCTATACTAAACGGTTTGTTGCTTCTCTGTATAAGCTGCATACTATTTCTATCGAATTATAGTATACTTAATACGGTTACGGCTTGTATACACGCTTTGTATTTATTCGAACCAGTTTTATTATTTCGTAATCTAAATATGACTGTCTAAATGTCCAACGGCATACCAAACTTTGACCGTTGCCACCGTGTTTGGCTCTTGTTTGGGTATATAATATGCGTCAGGCCATTTGCTGAAGTAATCTGATCTATGAGTAACTTTATTATCATAATAACTTGGGCAAGTGCAAGTTAGACTTGCATACTAAGGGTTCCGTTCCACCCTTAAGATTTGTAGGTGAATGAAGGTATATGTTTTTCTAATATTTCAGTTTCAGACAAGCAGAGAATGAATACATTTTCTTATATTTACATTGATTTATTTTTAAGTAAGCCTTTGAATTACTTTATTACTTTATTGCATGAATTTTAGAATTATTAAGAAAATCAAATTGAAACATGTTTTTCAAAGTTTTAGATCTTGTAGGTTCTGCGATAAAGAAGGAAATAAGTAGGTGTTTAATATTTTTGTTAATACCTTTTAAACAATTAATTTTGAAAATTTGAAAAAATATATTGGTATTTCTCATAATGAGTGCTTTAATTCGATATACTACATGATGCGTGTGAAAAAAAATAAAGTTATTCCATTTAATTCTATAATTGGGGTTTTCTACTAATTTTTCTTATAAAATTCAACTGGGGCCCTGAACCCCTCATTAGTTTCAAAATTTTAGATGGTATGATTTTGGAAATAAAGGAGGAAATGCAAACAATTAATTTTAAAAATATGAATTAAATATATGTGTATTCTTTACAATGGGCCCTTTTATTTGATGTATTACATGATGCGTTCTAATAAAATATTTTTTTTATTTCACGTTTAATTCTGTTATTTGCCCCCAAAATGTTTCCGAAATTTTCCTGTAAAGTTCAGGTAATGTCATGCACGTTTATTGTATTTTCAAAATTTTAGTTCTTTTAGTTTGGGAAACAAAGAGGGAATGGTAATTTTTATATCATTTAAACATTTTTTTAAATATGAAATAAATAGATTTGTATTCCGCATAATAATACGCCCTCTCATTTGATGTATTGCATGATGCGTTGTAATAAAATATATTTGTTTATATCCAGTTTAATTCTGTAGTCCCCCCCCAATTAACTTTAGGGATTTCCCCGAATTTATCCTGTAAATTTTAGTTTTTATTCTTTCGGATATAATGGAGGGGAATGTTTATTTTTTATACTTTTGTTAATATCTTTCAAATAGAGTATTTTTAAATATTTTTGTTACTACCTTTTAAATTATTTATTTTAAAAATATGAAAAAAATATGTTTGTATTCGTCATAATGAGCTATTTGACTTAATAATATTAGATAATGTGTAAGAAAGAATTAAAATTTTATATTTTTCATTTAATTCGGTAATATGTCACCCTAAAATATTTATAGAGGTTTCTTCTTATTTTCTCGTTAAAATTCAGATGAGGCCGTATATCTCCAATTTTCCTTAAAATTTACTTCGATGATAAGGGTGAGGGTAATGGGATTTTTTGTTATATTTTAAACTTATTGTATCTAAAATAAAATATATATTTGTGTTCCTCAGAATGAGCTCTTTCATTTGATATATTACATGATGCGTTTCAAAAATTTTTAATTTTTCATTTTTCATTTAATTCTATAATTTGCCCTCCAAAATTAAAATTAATGGCTTCTCCTTATTTTTCCTATGAACGTCGGGCAACGTTTTATTTTCCCAATTTTTTTCAAAATTTTAGGCAGCGTAGTTTTGGAAATAAGTGGGGGGAATGGTCGATTTAGTTAGTCCCCCACCCCCAGAAGTTCCACTAAAATCAAAATTTCTTAATCTAGAATATGTACTCCTGATCTGGTCTTCAAACTATTAACTGACACCAAATTTCAACCTTTTCCGTTGGTAGATTCTGAGAAAATTGTTGTAATGTTAAAGTCTGAGATATCCGGAGTGAGTATATTGTATATACGGAACCCTAAAATATTTCCCAATACTAGTCAGATAGTTGTTTTAAAGCTATTTTCTGAAACATAGTTGAGGCATTTCTGATATATATCTTTTTGAGATATTTTTGGAATATTTACACAAATTCTGAATTACTCAAGTTGCCAATGCAAAAATTTCATTTTTATATGTCTTGTTCAATTATATTAAGTTTTATTGCCATTGAAATGGGGGTTTTATTTAGATTGTGAAACATTTGGACTATTTGAAATATAGAGACATCCAAGCAATTCGTAGTGTTATTCCCGAATGATCTGAAAAGATACAAAGTAGTCAAATACCCTAATGTCTCGAAAGTTTAGTTCGAAATTGTGCTATACTTATTTCTCGACCAGCCTTCTCATTGGCAGAATAAAGAATGATATTTTCGCTTACAAAAAGTGTAATAAAATATACTTATTATCACTTATTACATATAATTTATCTAAAGAACATCATGTTTTTAAAATATAGTTTCCTTAATTATATAGTTTGGAGATGACAATGTTTCTAATCTGTAGCTGTTTTTTATATACGACACCCCAAATGGATCTAATTAAGACATCCAATTTTAAGTGTAGTTTACTCTATCCCTATGCCAGTTCCACAGAAACACTATAACGTTAAATATCCTATTAGATAAAATAATAACTCAAAGATAAAAAACTAGGTACATTATAAAACGTAAAATCATATTCTATATTTACTTAAACAAATGCCTATTATTAAGCCTATAAATATTCCACCGTTAAGCCAGATCTCCCATTACAGTTCTGTTATCTTTTCGGTAATACCTCTAACCCACAAAACACAAAACCTTGCCTTCACCGACAGGGAGGGGACTTAAGAAAGGTGACGTCAGATTTTTTCCGTCACCACTCTTCCCGAATTCCCGAGCACTTCGCAAGATCAGCCAGATTAATGGAAATGCTGCGAGTGAGATTCGGTTTCAAGAATATCATTCGAGATTTAATCCGTTTTCGCTTGCCCTTGAGAACAAGATTCGTTTTTATCTCCAACTCTCACCTTTCACGATGAGGTATTATGATGAATATAAACGGAAAATGTCTGAAAACATATTTTTAATGTGGGTGTGATTTTCTCTCTTGGATATCAATCCAGAAAAATACCTGGGATTATCTAACCTTGACTTTTATTCGTTACAAAAAGAGTATTAAAAAATTCTGTGGAAAAACTTAACTGATGACTTAATATCACCTAGAGCAACAGTAATGAGCATATTTCTACGGTATAGTTTGTTCTAACCAACAGAAAATTTCATCCAGAACACAATATTGGCATTTAGTTTACAGTCGGTATTCATTTTACTTACTGTAGGAAACAGACTAAAAAACATTAAAAAAATATATAACCAACTTCCACCTATAACTAAAAAGCTAAAAATAATTATAACAAGATACAACTACTAGCAAATATATAACACATTCAATGTTTTAAGGTACCTACCCAGAAAGAAGTAATAAATGTAAACATTTTTTACTTCCTGGGTAGGTTAGGTTTCAACATTGAATGTGTAATTTATTTGCTAGAGTTGTATTTTGTTATAATTATTTTTAGTTTTTAGTTATAGGTGGAATTCGGTTATATATTTTTTTAAATGTTTTATTTTCAACTTTTTAGTTTTTTTATGAACTCAGGTAGTTTTCTTTCTTTATTTTTTATTTTGTATGTATAACCTTAATAGACAGAACCAGGCAACATCGAAAGCCTCAAGATTACACAATGATACATTTTCATTTAAAATAACAGGTAAAGGTTTACCAACAAAATGTACCAGTACGCGTTGACTTAATAAGCCCAAAATATATTTAAGCCTTACGGACCACGCCATGTAACCTTTTTTCAACTTTTTTTGACAACTCTATATAACTATAAATAATTCCACTTCTCCCTATATACCAACCATCCCGTACATACCACTGCCCACGGCAAGCATACATTTGTTAGTTGCCTTCTGTAAACTATAGGACGAATCCATCCCATATTGACGGAGTCAAATCCGTCCTATATTTCAACCATAGTATATAACTCCTTGTGGGCTACCCCATAAATTATTTCATTTTTAACATTTTATATTACCGCCCTGTGTAACATTAATTCCTCTCCAAACTTTATGCAACTTTTTATGGGCTACAAAATAAATATTTTTTTAATAATTTAACTCCTGCATATATTTCAACCATCCTGTATATGATTTGTTTACGTCCACATCATATAAGAGTTTTTTAATTACCCGATATAATTTTTATTCCACATTTTTTCAACATTTTTACACCACCAAACGTCCACTCGACCCAATATCCCAACCATTCTGTATATACGGCTGCCTATGGCCCACTATCATTTTACTCCGTCTTATATTTTAATCATCATATAAATGCAACTCCATCTATCACTTTAATTTGTGATTTTGTTTGCTATAACTAAACACCCTGTGTATAAACGCAACAAATAGCAGTTTAAAGTTTGACATGTGTTGTCACTGAATTTTCTATTAGGCCGGGAGAATGTAACAAAAGCACCGTCTTCCCAAAATGGAAAAATTTGTATTTAAATAGGTATATACCTGGTATACAAACAAAACAAACTTGGTACTCATTGATTTAAGGAACTGAAAACACTATGCTTTACTACCTATATGCTTGAGATGTACAAAGAAAATTTTCAAATACGCAATTAAAACTTCCAGTGCCTAACATTTCCGCACTATTACGTTGGAATTAAAATATTTATGAGCGAATGTCTGTTATGTCAGAATTTTGGAATGTTAGGCGATTTTTTCCAAAACTGCAAGTTGCACGTCGCAGAAAAGTATATAAGATCAGCTAAGGATCTTCCTTAATAGATTACACGTTAAAAACCTATACACATCCATAAGGAGTTGTCGAAAAATCGACCAATATGTTACAGATATTGGTCGATTTCCATGCACGCATGTGCCCATTCACAAATTTCATCGCTTTACCAATAGAATTTTCCAAAATTTGAAGTTTCACCAATCCGGATATATACTCTATTAAACAAGATTATATTTATCCAAAACGGTTCACCACAGGAGAAGAAATCAGGTAAAATACATATATTTTGTTAAGAGAATAATACTTCGCTGCTTCGGAACAACAGTGTCGAAACTGCCAGATTTGAAATCATATAGGAGTCGCCAAAAACCATACTGTGTTACATTTGCAAGCCAGTTATTCTGAAAATTGAATTAGTTTGATATTATTACTAACGTATTTGTCACATTGGGTACAGGTGGTACAAGGTTTCAGAATTTTTTGCACTTTGAAGTTAATAACATCTGATTTCTGCAAATACGTCATTGTAGCTTCCAATGCTTTTGACTAGTTCTGCTGACAGAATGGTACCATCAAAATCTTTAGAACGAAATTAACCGGAAAAAATATTATTTATTAATAAAAACTAGACTTTTACGAAACTGGAAACACCGATAAATACGAGCAAACCAAAAATTATTCATTGTATTACATTTTCACCAATCAGTTCTGAATTCATCGCGTTCTAACAAATCAGTGTTGAAAAGAAGTCTAAAGGCAGATGAACAAAAACAAATTGAGGTAACCTTTTGTAAATGTTGAAAATAAATAATGTGGTCAAGTGCGAGTTGGACTCGCATACTAAGGGTTACGTACCACTTTCTAATATTCCAGGTTCAGACAAGCAGGGAAAGAGTGCATTTTCTTATATTTACCCTAATATCTTTTAAAGAAGGCATTTTAAATTTATAAAAAAATATAAACTTTCATTTTCCCCTCATAGATTTTTATTTTATCTGCTTCAGGATTTGCTTGATTTTTATAAGAATACATATGTATTTAATTTTCTAATTTGGCCTCCAAAAATTAACATTGGAGTTTTATTTTACTAATAAACTTTCAGGAAAGCCTTTTATAATCTACTGTCTGAATTTTGAGGCTCTGTAGACTGGAAGATAAAGGGCAAAATTGGTCAAGTTTTAAATTGTATATTATTAAATCCGTTATTCAAATTACCTAAAAATACAAAGAAAATATATTTTTCAAATTTAAATAGTGTAGTTTCTAAAGTGGAAATTAAGTCGATGTTAATATTTTTGTTAATATCTTTTAAACAAATGATTTAAGAATATGTGATATTTGTAATTAACATAATGAGCCTTTTATCTGATATATTACAAGATGCGTTTGAAAATTGAATTTTAATTTTCCATTTAATTGTAAAATTTGTCCCTAAAATTACTATGGGGTTTTCAAATAACTTTTCATATAAATTTCAAGTGACCCCCAGTACCGCTAATTATTTTCGAAATTTAAGGTAGTATGGTGTCGGAAATAAAGCGAGAAATGAGAATTTTTTATATCTTTATGTTAATACCTTGTAAACAATAATTTTAAAAATATGAAAAATGTATATTTGTATTTCTCATTTGATGTATTGCATGACGTTAAAAACACATTTTTTTATTTTCCGTTTAATTCTATGATTTGGCACCGAATATTGATATTAAGGATTTCTTCGTATTTTTCCTGTAAACAAAAAAAAATAGTTCGTATAGCTTGGGGAATAAAGGGGGGATTGTGTAATTTCTTAAATATATATATGTTTTTAATATATTTTAATATATTCATTTTAAAAAACTTCAAAAATATATTTGTAATCGTCATAATGAGCCCTGTGATTTGATATATTCCATGATCCATGATTAATTTTTTAATTTTCATTTAATTCTGTCATTTGACCCCCAATATCAATATTACGGGGTTTCTCCTTATTTTTCAGTAAAGTTCATGGCTACACCTCTATTTTTTCAAATTTTTGCGTCCTACAGTTCTGGAGATAAGGGGGGAATGGGTATTTTTTTAAAATATTTTAGGTAATATCTTTTAAATAATCTATTTTTGAAAATATGAAAAAAATTAATTTGTATTCGTCATAATGAGCCCTTTGATTTAATATATTCGATCCGTTAGAAACAATTTAAGTTTTTTATTTTCCATTTAATTCTATAATTTGCCCCCCAAAATGAATATTAGGGGTTTCTCCTTATTTTTTCACTGAAGTTCAGGTGAGGCGATATACCTTTATTTTTTTCAAAATTTTACAGCTTATGGTTTCGGAGATAAGTGGGGGGGAAATGTGTAAATTTTTTCATATTTTTGTTAATATCTTTTGATCAATTTATTTTAAAAATATGAAAAAAAAATATTTATTTTCGTCATAATGAGCCCTTTTATTTGATATATAACATGATGCGTTTCAAACAATTTTAATTTTATATTTTCCATTTAATTCTTTAATTTGGCCCCCCCCAAATTAATAGTAGAGGTTTCTCCTTATTTTTCCAGTAAACTTTGGGTCAGATCTTATATCTCTATTTTTTGTCAAAACTTTGCGTTTTATAGTTTCGGGTATAGGGGGATGGGTAAATTTTGATATATTTTTGTTAATATCTTTTTAACAATTTTTTTTTAATATGAAAAAATATATTTGTGTTCCTCAGAATGGGACCTTTCATTTGCTGTATTACATGATGCGTTTGAAAAAAAATATATTTTTAAATTTTCATTTAATTCTATAATTTGGCCTCCAAAATTAGTATTAATGGTTTCTCCTTATTTTTCCTGTACAGTTCGGGCAACGTTCTATATTTCCTATTTTTTTCAAAATTTTGGGCTTTGTAGTTTCCGAGATCAGGTGGGGGAACTAGCGATTTTTTTAGTTCTTTCCCCAGAAGTACCCCTAAATCAAAATTTGTTCTTTTACGATATGTACTCCTGATCGGGTCATCAAATTATACATTGGTACCAAATTTCAACCTTTTCCGTCCAGAAGTTTAGCAGAAAATTGCTGTGATGTGACAGAGGCAGAAATTCGGAGTGATATTATAAGAATATCCGTATACAAAGTATACTATGCAGTATTATCACAATATGAACTAACATTTAAAAAAACGTTCATGGCTTTTTGAGTTGCTAAACAACTACTTTAAGGGATCATAAAATAGTCTATAAAAGTTTTTGATCTGGTTATCATGTAGTAAACTGTACAAATTCTTCGACTTCTTTGGAATTAGGTGTACTCTAGGCTAGTTTAAATTAATAGAAACAAAATGTTTACTACCTGGCATAAGACTACATTAGCCATACCCAATGTCTTCAAATCTAACAAAGATATCGGGATGTTTATTGTGCCAGAATTAACTGCTATATAATTGTTGTGCAACTAGGGTAAAAGGAAATTTACAGCTGCACAGCTCATGCCACATTAGCCCCGGTGTTTAAGAAGGAGAATAGTCAACCCGATATTTTTATTTGATCTGGAGATAGTGGGTCTTGCTGGTGTAGCATAAGTCGTATGCTATATTAGACAAGGTTTTTCGGATTCGGTTAGAGCAGAAAATTTACATTTTGTGCAGTTCAAGAGCAAATATTTAGCAATTAATTCTAGCACAAGAAGCACCCCAATATCTTTATTAGACACAGAAATGGGCATATTGTTAATGTAGCATCAGTCTTATGTCACATTAGCCATGTTTTTTCGGAAAGAGTTGGGAAATAAATTTTCTATTTGTTTATTAGAAGAGCAATTAATTAGAAATTAGTTATAGTACAAGAAGCTCCCCAAGATTTTTATAATAGTTTTGGGTGTGGCTAACGAAGCATAAGACTTATCCCACATTAGCCAAGGTATTTCGAAAAGGGTAAGAGCAATAAATTTATGCAATTGAAAAGCAACTAATTAGCAATTAATTCTAGCACAAGAAGGGCCCCAATATCTTTGTTAGATACAGAAATGTAGATATGGTTTATTTAGCATTAGTCGTGTGTTACATTAGCCATGGTTTTTCTGAAAGAGTTGTAGAAATGCATTTTCTATTAGTGTAGATGAATAACAATCAATTAGCAAGTAGTTCTAGTACAAAAAGCATTCCAATATGTTTATAAGAGTTATGGGTGTGGCAAATGAACCATAAGACTTATGCCACATCAGTCAAGGTGATTCGGAATGACTTTGAGCAATAAATTTAGTTTTTGTGAAATTGAAGAGGAACAAATTAACAATTAATTCTTGCACAAGGAGCACCCCAATATCTTTATTAGATATACAAATATGGATATGGATAATGAAGCATGAGCTATGTGTAACATTAGCCATGGCTTTTTGAATAGAGTTGTGGAAATAAAATGTATATTTGTGTAGTGGAAGAGCACTTAATTAGAAATTAGTTCTAGTAAAAGAAGTACCCCAAGATCTTTGTAACAGTTTTGGGTGTGGCTAATGAAGCATAAGTCTTATGCCACAATAGCCAAGGTGTTTCGGAAAGGGTAACAGCAATAAATTTAGTTTTTGTGCAATTGAAAAGCAACTAATTAGCAATTAATTATATCACAAGAAGCACATCAATATCTTTATTAGAAACAAAAATGTGGATATGGTTAATGTAGTACATTAGCCATGGTTTTTTGGACTGTTGTGGACCAAAATTTTCTATTTTTGTAGTTGAAAAGCAATTAATTAGCAGTTACTTCTAGTACAATAAGCACTCTAAGATATTTGTAAGTGTTTTGGGCGTGGTTAATAAAGCTTAAGTCATATACCACATTAGCCAAGGTGTTTCGGAAAGGGTTAGAGCAATAAACTTACATTTTGAATTGAAGAGCAACTAATAAGCAATTAATTCTCGTACAAGAAGCACCCCAATATCTTTATTAAATCCGGAAATGTGGGTATGGTTAAAGTAGCACGAGCCATGGTATTTCGAAATGTGTTGGAACAATAAATTTGCTACTTGTACAGTTGAAGAGCAATTAATTAGCAACTAATTCTATTACAAGAAGCACCCAAATATTTGTAGACGCGAGACATAAGACCGACATCTAGAATTCTCGGGGAAACTACCACACAGAGGTTCCGAATCTGGAGCCGTTCCATATAATTGCTGTTCTCCCTTAACGCCTAGGTTAGAATGTCTTGATAAAATTTTTGAGATTACTTCACCTGTCAGAGATATTGAATACTCTGTTCAAGGTATCATTCTTTTGTACGCAAGACAATATATATAATATATATTTTTTCTGGTCCGGACACTTCAACTTTATGTATTTGATACATTTCGTTAAATTTGAAGACGCGAGATGTAAGACCGACATCTAGGATTTTCGAGAGATTCGGAACCTCTGTGTGCTAATTCTCTCGAAAATCCTAGATGTCGGTATTACATCTCGCGTCTTCAAATTTAACGAAATGTTTCTGATACATAAAGAAGTGTTCGAGGGCACATTCAATTGTGGGAAGCGCAACTGATGAAGTTTTCCTGACCAGAAACAATATATGTTATATATAATATATAATATATATTGTCTTGCGTACAAAGGAATGACACCTCGAAGAGAGTATTCAATATTTCTGACAGATTAAGTAACCTGAAAATTTTATCGTGACATTCTCTCCTAGGAGTTAAGGGAGAACAGCAATTACACGGAAAGGCTCCAGATTTGGAACCTCTGTGACCTATTTTTCTCGAAAATCCTAGATGTCGGTCTTACATCTCGCGTCTTCAAAAACTATATAGCTTAGAAAAAATGCATTTTTGCAATTAATTATTTTTTTTATATTCTTTACAATATTTCAAATGAAAAAAGTCCTGACACCCATTATCGTATCTCCAACCCATTAATTGTTATGAATTTTTTTAAATTGGAAATCGCCGAAATTCCTAATTTTCTTGAATTAAATAATATACCTTAAGTATTTTTTTAGTCTGACCCCAACATCCGAAATCCTCTACATTTGTCGATAAATTGGAGAAATTAAAAATAATATGAAAATTTAGAAAATTGAGTATCAGCGTAGTAAAATGCGTAGAGTTCGATAGCAACTGTTAAAAAATAATCTTGATTTTTAGGGGTAGTTACCCCCCCGACCACCCTCTGGAGTGGCTTAGGCTAATCAAATTAAGGGTGATGATAATAGTTTAGGTGGTGCATATTGCACTGCCCGAATTTCATAATTTTATCTTGAATAGAAGTACGGTTTTCGCCCTGGCCCCAAGAGCCTAAATTCAACCTTTCTCATCTCTATGTATAAAATGAGTAAGAGAAAGGCAGACGACGCACTTGTAATTTTTTTTGCGGTATTTCAGCGGTAATAGGTTAAAAAAATAACATTACTGTTTCTCATTTATTAATATAATTTTTTTATTATTAAATTATATAAGAAACAGTAATGTTATTATATTACCGCTGAAAAACTGCGAAAAACTTTTACAAGTACGTCTGATTTTCTCTTACTCATCTTATACATCGAGATGAGAGTGAGCTAAAGATATACTCCTCTCTCAAAAGTGCATGTTTATAGGAAGCATATTGTTATAATGTAAAAAACATGGAACAAAACGAAATTTTTAAAAGCTATTTAGGCTATTTTTGATAAAATATTGAAAATTATAGCGTTTCAATTTTTAAAGTATACTATTTAATTCAAGAAAATTAGGAATTTCGGCGATTACCAATTTAAAAAAATTCACGATTATGGGTGTGAGGATTTTTTTCATTCGAAATATTGTAAAGAATTTAAAAAATGATTAATAGCAAAAAATTCATTTTTCCAGGCTATATAGTTTTTCGTTGTTTAAACAATACCGTCAAAATATATCAAATGTCATCTTACACTTTTATAATCAAGCAGACCTCCGGGGCATTGAAAAAAAATTATGAATTAAAACAATTTTGCAAATGAATGCGCCGCTATGCTCTGGTGTATTTTAATTAACTGAATTCAATTAAGGATGGTTCTTCAGATAATATATGCCATCTTTATGACTTGAGACATACCGTTTGAGTAAATATAGATAAAGTATGTTACTAAATTGCCATTCAATTTCCACGGCATAATAGATTTAAATAGTTTGATATACTTACTGTTAATATACATTTCAAGGTATTTTCATATACTTTTCTGTAATGTTAAATCTATTGGTTATTAGAAAATTGAAGGAGTAGATATAATAACTCTAACGAGCTAGTAAATGGCAAAATACCTATAATTAAATATCCTCGTTTATAGAAATAAATTATAATAGCAAAAATATTTTTATAAAATTTTCGATAATCTACTAAAACTGTTCAAAACACTATATTATTTGTAGTTAAAAATATACTTTTCAGAAAGAAATAAATTTATATTTGGGAGACTAAACAATATCGAAAAACTTCAGCCTCATAATTTTTCAAGAAACCTTTTTTTCACCTTTGCGTATATTTAAACTCCATAAATAATATAAATGAAGACAAACTGCATGTAAATGAGTGCCAATGTGTAGTAAAGATTTTCGACGCACGTAAACAGAAATAGAATATGTTTACAAAATTACTATAATCCGTACGAACATCTGATTGCAGCCGCTGCCTCTTCGTCAATATAAAGGAGATTCGAAAATCTAGGCAACTCTAGCATGTTTATTTTTTTACGAAAATACCTTGTTATAATTCTGGTTATACATACTGGAGCTGTCATCAAAAATGAAAAATATTACGAATATATTCAAATGTTTATAGTAGATATTAGATGTTATTGATTACATCCAAAGCTTTATTAAGTGTTTCTAATTAATTTTTGAGGTGTTTTGGAAAAGTTTACAAATTAGAAAACAAATTTATTTATATTTATAAAAAGAAACCGTTTTCAATCAATCACTATTTTCATATCTTGCTTATTGTCTGATTTAAGGTACAATGTTATTGAATATTTTAGCGTATTCTTCTCGCTCTCTCTCTCTCTCTCACTCGCTTTTCCTCTCTCTTTCTCCCTTTTTAATTTGTATTCTTCTTTTATATTTTCCAAATATTTTTTTAACTTTTTTATTTGTTTTATTATTTGGACAACTTTCTATAAATTTGAAGACGCGAGATGTAAGACCTACATTTAGGATTTTCGAGAGAAGCGCAACTGATAAAGGATCCCTGACCAGAAACAATATGTATTATATATGATATATACAGGGTGTCCCAAAAGTCCCGGAACGGCATTTTATCTCGGCGGGAACGCATTTTAGAGAAAAATGTTTCAAATAAAACTTATAGGATTCGTCCCTGGCTATCGAATTGTGACCTTGAATTTGACCTTGAATTTGACCTTGACCTTCATGGTGATTTCAAGGTCAAGTCGATTTTTTCAAATGGGACAGCATATTTCTGACCTCGGAAATGGAAAGATCGGAAATTTTTACGTTCAAATATGTCCTTGACCATTTTTAAAACATGACCTCTGGTTGTCAGTAAAGGTCAAGTCAAGGTCAAGAACAAATTCGTTGCGTAACTCGTCAAATATAGGTTTAAGATTTTTTTTTCAAGAACTAAGGTTTAGGATTTTTCCACGGCAATGCGATGCTTAGTATGGCTACGCAACGAAGTTGTATTGTCTTGCGTACAAAGGAATGACACCTCGAAGAGAGTATTCAATATCTCTGACGGCTCCAGATTCGGAACCTCTGTGTGCTAATTCTCTAGAAAATCGTAGATGTCGGTCTTACATCTCGCGTCTTCAAATTTAACGAAATGTATGAAATACATAAAGAAGTGTTCGAGAGGACATTCAATTGTGGGAAGCGCAACTGATGAAGGTTCCCTGACCAAAAACAATATGTATTATATCTTTATATATATAAATCTTCTGTACGTGTGTTAGTCATTGAACTCCTCCTAAACGACTGGACCGATTTTAATGAAATTTTTTGTGTGTATTCCAGGGGGTTTGAGGTTTTATATTCACAATACGGTCAACTAGATATTGTTTTTTTAGTTAAATTATTTATTTAAAAATTGTTGTTGATGTTAGCACAACTTATATAGGATCTGGCAGACTGCGCTGTAGTCGCCGTGTCAAATATTCAAGAGTGTGCTTTAGTTTCAGTTACGTCTGATAGATGGCGTTCAGATTATATTGTTACAGCTAATTTTTAAAAGTTTACATGGGACAGGACAACGTCTGTCGGGTCCGCTAGTATAATATATATATTGTCTTGCGAAAAAAGGAATGACACCTCGAAGAGAGTAACTTTCTATAAGTTTAACTCTAATTTACTCTATATTGCATCCACACTGTATATGCTTCTGTGTATATAACATATTTTTCTATAATTTGCTGAACCACAATTTACAACTATAATTCAACTCTACATAATATAAGAATGGTCCTGATAACTTTAAAACTACCCTGAATAAGTATAAATCGTCTCAACACTATTGACTGCTTCTATTTTTCAATTGTTAAAATTATTCCTGTATCCCTATTATTTTACCTCGCCCCATATATTTAGTATTCCATTTATTCAACCGGCCATTGTCTACCCTACATAACAAAATTCACCGGCATATGCAACTGCTCCTAAAATTTTTTGAAAACATGTGTTTAATTATATTATACCCCATCCTATAATTCAAATAACTGCTTATGCCTATATAACAAATATTTTATACACCCTAAATAACAATAATTTGACTCCACTCTTACTTCAACTACCTGGCATAAGCAATTACTTTTTTTAACCGCCCCGTATAACTGTAATTCTACCCTACCTTATATTTTTACTATCCTTTATATTCAACTCCTTCTAACATTTTTTTAAGCCAAGTGTGCATCCGTAATTATAGTCCATCCTATAATGCAAATATTCACTCTGCATAACTAAAGTTTTGTTCCAACTTGTATAGGCAACTATTTATGTGACACCCAATGCAATATTTTTGTAACCATATTGTATAACTTTTCTACCTTATATTTCAACCATCCTATTTATGCCACCGCTTATGTACCACATATTATCACATGCACGCACGTACACAACTACAATCGTATACCATATAGAAGAGATCACCGACATAATAAATTTTCGTTTTGGACAAGGTAATTGAATATTGTCTGCTATTTGACGCAACTATAAGTCCCGTAACTTAACTTTGTCTCGAAAAGAAACTGGCTTCAACTGAGTCAAAATGAAAACCACTACAAACACCCTGTACGATATACTTTCATGGCTTATCTTGACATTTAAACCAGACATATAGGATAAACTTTTGAAATTTACAATCATGTTTACAATACATTTGTACATATTTTTCAGAAAAATTATATGTTTTACGTTATAGAAAAAGATACGGAATCAAGGTATAACATATCTTTGTTTAGTACTTTGTAGTATTCAAATTGCTTATGCCGTTTCAGAGAAAACAGATTCATTGAAATTCCAGTGTATACTTTTTTTCTGGTTTTCTGCAAAACCGTAAAATCATGTTATATACAATTATATAGTACCTTTCTGTAATGTTCCTTAATATAATGCAGTTTAAATCATCAAAATATTGAATTAGAAAATTAAATGAAAATTAAAATACAAGCGCATAATATATCATGAAATTTCTTTCATTTCATATGTCATACGTCATAAGAAACATAAATATGTTTTAAAGCCTATGTTGTCTTCTGAATTATAATTTTGGCATCTCTAGTTTTCATTTTTATTTAGATTTGCAATGACTAATATCGAAATCACAATTTAGGGAATTTTCTGCAAATTTGATATATACAGGGTGGCATAAATTTTTTTAAAGATAACGTGACATAACAAAGCTTTCTTCAAATTGGAAGAATTGGCATGTTCACAAATTATTGACAATTCGAAAAGTCAAAAATTTGTGAACATGCCTGGAACCTTGGTCTTAACGTACAATTTCAAAATTCAACAATATTATACAAAAAAGAACACAACACAAAACGAAAACTGAAATAGGCTGCTTTAATTTTATTAAATGAAAGCGATTGTATAGCTAGTACTTCTATAGAATTCAGCCAAAAATCAAGGATGAAATTAATAATGGTAATATCCTTTTGAACAACCCTATATCGGGATAGTTCAAAAGGTTCTTCCTAGGTTTTCCCTTATGACTTTAATGAGATTTCTGGATTTTTGGCGAAGTCGTACCTAGGAACGCCACATGTAATTCTAAAGATAACTCTTTCATATTCTTCCAATTTGAAAGAAGCCAATTTATTTGTACTACCCTGTATATATCAATTTGTAATTTCGCTATTTGTCATTGCAAATCTTCATTTTTTATTTTTTTCGTTTTTTGTTCAATTTGTTCATACCATTGAAAACGAGGTCTGTTTTAAACCTTGAAACGTTTGGACGTTAGAAATATACAGAGTTTCAAGTTTATGTGGTAGTTATTCCCAAAGAAAAAAAAATTAAAGCCTATGGTATAAAAGACATTACACAAAATATATAAAAGCCAAGAAAACTGAAAATTAACATTCCACAGTTGGTCTCACCAAAATTACATTTGTGAAATAGGTATTTCTGAAATAGAATTGGTATTAGCTAATAATTTTTCGAAGAAATTTTTCTGAAATTGTGTCAAAGCAGAGAAGGATAAAAAGATATTTAGATACATATTATTTAGAAAGAAGTCGATACCATGTAAAGGCAAAAGGATCTATTATAACCGCTGAATTGTTCAGAAGCACATTCAAATCTTTCGGATAGACAATTTGTATATAAAAATAGACGATTAGGGTAATGAAGTACAAAAAATGACATTGCATTTGTTTCTAAACTGCGTTTCGACACCACTCTTGCTTGATCTTGAAATATCAATACTTTTCTGCTTAATAAACAAGGATCTGTTTATATATTAACAGTCCCATCTTTAATTGAAAGTCCATAATAACACAAATATAACGTCTAATTAAGATATAAAACCAAAACAAAATGTGTTTTCCGTTAAAATAAAACTTTCCAGTTTTCTGTTTGCGATATTTTAGAGACCTGACATACGTCAGAAAAGCCCAAAAGTGGCGAGTTTATAGATGGTAGAGATAAGAAATGATAAACTAGAGCTCCGCAAAAAAGGTCAAGTTTATAGATGTTAGAGATCAGGGTGAAAAACTTACATGGGGTTTAACCAGAAAAAGTGTCCAGCAGAAAGCAGGATGACCCTGGTGCATAATGATGGTGTGATGTGAACTGCTATATATAAATTAATGTTAATGTTAATGTTTTTTTTAACCAATGTATGTAATATAAATATATATATATATATATATATATATATATATATATATAAATCTAATTATAATGGTAACGGCTGTTAAAATTTAGTATTCAAACGAATTGCGGGTAGCAGCCAAAGATTAATAAGTGTACTCTTTTTTATATGAGAGCTTTCGGAATTTTTTTATTCCTTCGTCAGTCAAATACTGGAAAAGTTACAAATATTGTTGTTATTAAAAGTACTATAAATGAAATAAATGGTAACTTACTAAAGTTGAGGTTCAAAAAATAAAAATAGCATCTCTAGAGAATTAAAAAAAGTGTAACATTTAGTTTTATGGTTGTAGTTTCATGAAAATAGATCTAAATTTGAATTTTTTGATGACAATATAAATGTGAAACCATAGAAATGTCAGAGGTAATATTATAAGGGATGAGAGTTTTTTTTTATGTTTAAGAAAATAAATAAATAAATAAATTTCAAGACAAGTTCCAAAAGTAAGTAATATATGCAAATATATATCACAAAAACAAAAACGTATGGGTTGATTATTATTTTATATATACACATATATATTAGTATCAGTCATCAATAGTATCAACTGAAGTATTAACAGAAGAGTTTGCTGTTAGTCTATCATTATCCAATTTTAACAGGTTACAATAAATCACATTAAGATCCCGTACATGTGATTTATTGTAACCTGTTAAAATTGGATAATGATAGACTAACAGCAAACTCTTCTGTTAATACTTCAGTTGATACTATTGATGACTGATACTAATATATATGTGTATATATAAAATAATAATCAACCCATACGTTTTTGTTTTTGTGATATATATTTGCATATATTACTTACTTTTGGAACTTGTCTTGAAATTTATTTATTTATTTATTTTCTTAAACATAAAAAAAAACTCTCATCCCTTATAATATTACCTCTGACATTTCTATGGTTTCACATTTATATTGTCATCAAAAAATTCAAATTTAGATCTATTTTCATGAAACTACAACCATAAAACTAAATGTTACAATTTTTTTAATTCTCTAGAGATGCTATTTTTATTTTTTGAACCTCAACTTTAGTAAGTTACCATTTATTTCATTTATAGTACTTTTAATAACAACAATATTTGTAACTTTTCCAGTATTTGACTGACGAAGGAATAAAAAAAATTCCGAAAGCTCTCATATAAAAAAGAGTACACTTATTAATCTTTGGCTGCTACCCGCAATTCGTTTGAATATATATATATATATATTTATAAATAACTGGAGCGATATTTCAAAAACTTTTGCCATTCTGTTTAAAATCCACGCTCTTTGCTACATAAGCGCCACTCTACTTTAGTGGGTTTTGATGGATATTTAATTTAATATGTATTCGATTAACTATATTAACTACAGCAGTGATTTTGAAGAATAGTTTTGAAATGCTGATATATTTCAAAAATATCTACTTCAATATTGTTCCCATAATTTAATCTATTATAACTTTCATAACAAATAACCTTGAACATCCTATATTTCTTTCTTTCTTAACAAAATAGTGACATTATTTTAATTCTCCTGAAATTTATATCCATTAGTAATAAAGACACAAGGAAAAATTGAGACATAAAGATAACTAGAGATGGAAAATATATTTCCTATGCAGTTCTCGCTTTCACCAATAAGTCTCTAATGACTACCTTTCTTTTTTATTTATTACTTTTTTCCAATAACCACTATTTACATTATAGTGAAATATGAGGCGAGAATCGAGACCAATTACACAAAATTAGTTTTCTTTCAAAACACATTATTGTGTAAAATTTATTCACCTTACTGCAACCACAATTTATTTTTTCATCAATATGAATGACTTAATTTTTCGATTCCTTACCACAGAATTCCATACAGTATAGTTGTTATATGAATGAAAATAATACAAATATTTGACAGTTTCAATACCTATGGCACATCAAGGCAGTTGAATACAAAACTTTATACTGCTTCTAGTTATTTCCAGTAGTGCCAAATATGGATTTTTTTGTGCAAAATTAGTCAAATGATAGGGGGAACTGTGTCGCCCTGAAAATTTCCTCGAAACCACACAGAACTGCTCTGAATAGCGACATGGCTAGTTTCAAGGGTATGGTTCGGCTGTTCCAATAGATCTTTACACCCTTTGTAATACGCAGGCGCGTTTGGCATGTTAAAAAGGAACATGAAAGTTACGGACACTATTCACAAATATGCATCTCGTATCAATACCTTTATTATCAATGAAAGTAAATGAAAAATTATTTTGTGGGGCTTTATTTGTAAATTTTTCAACTAAAGCACATAATTGTTTTAAGTTGCAATGGTGGTTATAGTGTTATTTTCATCTACAAGGCGATAATGAAGCTGATCTATTTGACAGGTAATGACAAAAATGATAATTATCAGATTGAAAGGAATTAATATACTGCTATAAAATTTATCTACTCAGTCCCTGGCGAAAGCAACATACAACAGTATTCATCCCAAAAAACATAAAAACATCAATTTCTAGAGCCTTCAAAATGAGCAAGAACTATCAATCTGGACGCTTTGCGAACAAAGGTCGGAGTACGCTATATAAGGCGATATTAATTTCGGTAGTCCCTTAGTTTAGTGCGTTCAGCTTATTTGATGCTATAATTTCGTTGTAAATTATATTAGAATCAGCTGTTGGAAATATTTGATGTTTTACGTGTAAATAAAAGTTCTAGAAAGTGAAGTGAATATTAGTTTTTTTAATTAATTAATTGAACCCACGGGGTTTATTGCAATTTGGTGATCAGAAGTGAAGGTTTAAGTTAAGTAAAAATCGCAATTTGATGTATGAAAACCCGAATTATGGAAAAAGAAAAAATGGACGAGACTACCAACAAATTATTCAAACAGGTTACGGATGGACTAATGAAAAAACAACACACATCCTGCAAAACCGTGAGGAGAAAGAGAAACAACATTAGGAAGAAATTCAACAAAAGTTAGTAGAATCTATAGATGAAAAACAACACAATTTATTTGAAGTATTCTACAGAATGAAGAACGCCAACCTGAGACTCAACCCGAAGAAATGTTCCATATTCTAAAAAGAAGTAGAATTTTTGGGCCACGTCGTTTTCGAGTTAGGCGAAATCAACATTCAACAGAATTCATCCCAAAGAACATAAAAACGTCAATTTCTAGAGCCTTCAAAATGAGAAAGAACTGTCAATCTGGACGCTGTACGAACAAAGGTAGAACGTCCAGAAAGATCGGCGAACGCTGTATAAGGCGATATTAATTTCGGTGGTCTGTTAGTTTAGTGCGTTCAGCTTCTTTGATGCTATAATTTCGATGTAAATTATATTGGAATCAGCTGTCGGAAATATTTGATGTTTTACGATTATATAAAAGTTCTAGAAAGTAAAGTTAATATTAGTTATTTTTTTAAATTAATTAATTGAACCCACGGGGTTTATTGCCATACTAATACTAAATAGAACATTCATTAGTAATAAAAACTAGAACTTTAACTTATTTATGATTACTATGGTTTTCTCAGTCATTGTCCTTTTTACTACA